>OY747707.1:34739370-35949370 GCA_963556495.2 Valencia hispanica | reverse complement strand
AATTACTTGTTGCTGACTGATCTACTCAAATCTGACTATCGGAAAGTGAAATCTGCAGGTCAATGTTCCCCAGTCTAAATCCTTGTCATAGAACCGCTCCCGCAAGAAGTCGAAGTCTAACTCAGAGTGTTACGCCTCAGTCTCTTTAAATGGAGACTGGCTCCTGTCTCAGAATCAGCAATGGCAGCCATTTTGATTTCATGAGCAGGCAGGTTCACAACAGCTGCATTCACTCCAACATCAGGGCAAATTCCTCTACATCATGAC
This sequence comes from Valencia hispanica, assembly GCA_963556495.2. Taxonomy (NCBI): domain Eukaryota; kingdom Metazoa; phylum Chordata; class Actinopteri; order Cyprinodontiformes; family Valenciidae; genus Valencia; species Valencia hispanica. Next base: position 35,949,103 of record OY747707.1, on the reverse strand, counting down.
AGGCTGAATCCCCTCCAAGGCACTAGATAGAGGAACAAACAAAGGTGGACTTTGTCTTCATGTCTGGCTGCAATCAATAAACAGACGCCTCAAGGAGAGACATTCACTTGTGCCCAGACTGTACACAAGCTTCACATCAAGGCCTGGCCTGCTTGACATGCATGCATCCATTGATTGCAACATGGAGTCTGAATGCAGAAAAGGTATTGCAGCAGAGATTTTAACAGCAAACTCTGGCAAATGGAAGAAGTGTGACAGAACCACGAGACTAAAGTACTGACCAGGTTTGTTCAGCATTTTCACAGTAAGTGCACTTTTTCTAATTGTTTCCAGGCAATATAGGCCTGGCCCAATAACTGGTATAGAACCATACCAAAGTTTTAAAGAGTTATGGACTCTACTCCTCTAAAAGGCGTTGTTCCTGCTGGTGTGTACCAAACCTGTGGTCAGTTGCAGGCTAGGTACACCAGCAGATAGCCTGACTGTTTAACCAGCTAACATCAGCTTGCCATACTTTTATTAGCAGTAAAATGGCAAAAATATGTTCTACAAATTTGGCAATTTTTTACTTAACACCACAAATTTAGTCAAGATCATAATACGATGAGAACCTTATCCTGACCCATGCACTGCAGGTACAAGCATCCTCTAAAAATGTAGACTATTTTACAAAGAGGTAATGTTAGAAATCACTTGCATCAGAAGAAGTCTCGGGTTCTTCGTCTTCCTGATCCTTCTTTGGTTCAACCTCTGTCTCTCCATCTTCCCCTGCTGCTTCCGTCTCCCCATCTTCCGCTCCTGCTTCCGTCTCCCCATCTTCCGCTCCTGCTTCCGTCTCCCCATCTCCCGCTCCTGCTTCCGTCTCCCCATCTCCCGCTCCTGCTTCCGTCTCCCCATCTCCCGCTGCTGCTTCCGTCTCCCCATCTCCCGCTGCTGCTTCCGTCTCCCCATCTCCCGCTGCTGCTTCCGTCTCCCCATCTCCCGCTGCTGCTTCCGTCTCCCCATCTCCCGCTGCTGCTTCCGTCTCCCCATCTCCCGCTGCTGCCTGCATCTCTTCATCTTCCACTGCTGCTGCTTCCGTCTCCCCATCTTCTACTGCTGCCTCCATCTCTTCATCTTCCACTGCTACTTCTGTCTCTTCATCTTCCGCTGCCTCCGTCTCTCCATCTTCTGCTGCCATCTCAAGATCCAGCTCCACATCCCTCTCAAAGCTGGTGTCCACCCAGATGTGGGCGGTGGGAATTTCCTCTTCATAATGTGAACTGACCCGGTCTACACTCAGATCAGAGTCAGAGCACTTCATTCCAAGTATAGAGAGCAGATGTGAGTCCACTCCAATTCTTCTAATCAGCTTAATGCTTTCATCCAAAGTAAGAACTGGAGAATCACTGTAAAATAAACTGTTAAGTCCGACTTTATCACTGTTTGCAATGCTGTGTTCATGTGTCATTCTGTTGATGCAGTCAATGTCCAACACAGAGCGCAGCAAAGCTCCTTCCATTCCCTCCAAAGGATCTTTGAGAGTCAGCAGGATGAAGGGGCTGGCTTTTCCTGTTAAAATAAATGAAGCATTTTTCAAATAAAGAAAAAAAACCTATGAAATATGGTCAGTTCAAACAATTTACCGACACGAACACAAACATGAAATATAATTAGCATCCCGCAAACAAAGGAAAATTTAACAAGGCATTTAACAAATAAGTTCCACCTTTAACTACTTTTGGTCTTTCTGCCCTCTCACCAGTATCTATGGGTCCATCTTCGCTGAGACAGAGCTGATAAAGTTCCTGCTGTATAGCAGCAGCAGCAGCGTCCGTCACATGAAACAACAGGACGCCAGGCGGTGAAGGATCCTCGTCTCCATCAAAGTGAATCTCTTGATCTTCCAGTTCCTGCTGATCCCAAACGCTGTACCTCCTCAGCTCTTTGCGCTCAAAAGCCAGATGCTCACTTGTGCCTTAGGAAAGGAAGGGATTAAGCTAGATAAATTAATTTAAAGCCCCGTTTAAAATTACCTCACACACAAATACAGCATTTAGGTTAAACTACAAAAAAAAAGTGTTCATTCCCATCTTTTGGCAGAGTTAATTCTGTTTTTATTGTCATGTGACCTGATTTGTATACTGTGCTCAGTCACCGTTCTCAAGGTAGGAAACGAAGCTGTGCAGAAAGCAGCTGAACCACTGCTCATTTAAATGTTATGACATACGTTTATAAAGTGAGTAAACAATGTATTTTCTGAGTTTTCCCCAAACTATCTTCTGGGTCTAGATCGAAATATGTTAAGAGCTAATTTATCAATGATTCATATAAAATAAAAACATTTTTTTTTTTATAGACATGCTAACCATAGCCAGGCACATCATACAACTCACTCAAGAGAGTGGTGTCACCAGGAGCACAAGATGGGTTTAATGAAGCCTGTAGTTGTGTGTGTGTCAGTTCAGAAACAACTAAGCTTTGTGTGTTCTATGTGCCATGATTTCAGGATGTAGTTGTAGCATTCCTAACCATGTTGACCTTGTGTTGGAGCCACATTTTAAGGCAGTAGATCTGGTTGGGAAAGAATCTCTGTTGCTGTCAAAGGAAGCGAAAAGGACAGACTGTAAATGGTAAGTGAGTTATGTCTACTACTGATAATGTGCGTTATTTTAATGCACTTTAAAGCTATTGAATATTCAGGTATATATACATACACACGCGTGTTTTAATCCATTCGCTTTGATAAGGTTTTGGACAGGGATGTGGTATGAGCAGATCCCCAGTGGCAAATTATTGTCTGGTACAGGAAGTCCTGATTGGGTTCCACAGTGTTGGAGTTTAACCCCCATTTCTGAACAAGTATTAAAATTAAACTCATACAACTATTTTTAATAGTTATTAAGTAGCTCATTTCACTGTGTCATAATGGCAGTGTATTGCATTTACAAAAATATCAGTAATAGATTATGTGCCTTTTGCTTAGAAAAATTATTGCTTTTAAATCCAAAATTAAGCAGTAACATTTCACTTGTAATCAACTGATTTCTGGTAGATTTCCCCCCCCCCCAAAAAATACTTGAAATAGTAAATCACATCAAGGCAATTTATTCAAATGTCAGCCAGAACTACACCAAATTTAAGGGGAAAAAACACCTCAATGTAAGATTTGGAGACTCAAAGGTGAAAGTGCTGAAGGGGTCTTGAAGTCCTAATCCAAGGACAAATACAATTAACTAAAACAGACCACTAAGATGGTGCACAGACGGCTCGATTACGATGAGATAAACAAAGGTTCCTTTACTGGCAAGGTGGAAACAAATTGGAGCAGAGGTCACAGGTAAGCTTTATGTCTGAACAAAAGCAAATCAAACCAGCTTAAAGGGACATATTCTGCTAGGGACTTAATTCCTGACCTGTGCCATTTACTCTTGTTTAAGGGAAATTTGCACGACTAAGGGCAGTATATATCATTCGAATGGATCAAAAGAATACAGTTACCTTTAAGTGGGATGATAATTTTATGTTTTGCTATCTGTGAAGGAAAAGAAAGAATTGAAACAACTTGTGATATAGATGCTTAGTGTAAAACCCATGGGGGTTATTTCGCTAGACTTACCATGAGGCCTCCATTTGCCCTCACTTTGTAACATCCGCAGTACATTGAAGAAAAAGGTATACTCAAAGAGGAGTAGTCCACCTCAGGGAGAGGAGAAGCTGGTGCTGAAGGCGGAGTCTCTTCGACAAGTAGCTGCAACATCTAAGAGCCGAAAATAAGCAAAGTTGGTGATAAAATTATTAGATGACAGCCCAAAATTCAACACGTCCTGATTTACTCGAGACATACAGAGCTGAAAAACATTTAATTTATTACTTTGGCACCATCTAGTGGCAAAACAAAAATGACAGGATTGCATAGTATTGCAGAGGACTCTGGTGGAAAATCATTTAAAATTCAGAGTAAAAGTAACACTATCTTATCCATCAACTCATCTTACAGTTTAAGATATGAACAGTTTTATGCACAATTGTTATTAGAGGAAATGTGACTGAAACCTTTCAGATAGTATTGTGCAAACATGTCAGGAGATCGCCAATGTATAACATAACCAAAACATAATCAATCGGCCCAAGGTGGGGGAGACCGTGGCTCAGAAGGTAGGAGCTCATGCTGTAAATGTGGGCTGCCGGTTTCAACCCCCACTCAGTACGTCTCAGTCGTGTCCTTGGACAAGACACTTCACCCGCCTTGCCTTCCGGTGGCGGTCAGGGGGCCCGGTGGCGCCTGTGTACGGCTGCCTTGCTTCTGTCAGCGTGCACCAGGACATATGTGGCTACAACGTAGCTTTCTTCCTTACCATCACCAGTGGATGAAAGACTGAATGTAGTGTGAAGCACTTTGGGGGCCACAACAACCTGTGACTGTGTGTAGATGACAGAAGATGTTTCCATGATGTACAGAGGAAGCCTGGTTGGAATATAAACTGTTGCACTAACCTGCACCTCAGCCGCCTGCTGGGACACAGCTTCCTTTGAGGAGCTCCTATATACGACTGCGTCAACCACAGAGGCCACTCGCTGGACTAATTTGCGGTGAAATTTAGGATCGTCACTGCTCTCCTCGTCATCGCTGGACAACACAACTGAAAAGGGTGGAAATTGAAATATGACTGAAATCTATTTCCTTCTAAGTAATACTTTACTCCCCTGCAAGTGAATGAAACACTAAAAGCCCTTATTTGCCATGGCATCTTGGAAAAATGACATGTAATGCAATGAGATGTGCAATCCTGAAGACAGATGCTGAATGGAGAAAAAAAAAGGTACTAAAAAAAACAGGTTGGATGTTGATTCAAACAAGCCCATTAAAAAGTGGAAATTGTAAAAGTGAAGCTTTTCCAGTGATTCAATACATCTACTGCATTAAAACAAAACCTATAGGCTTGTTTCAAAAGGTTTAGTATGACAAAGATAAAAAGAACAACTTCATCAAGCCAGCAGCACACAAACTAAATTTAAGCAAAGCATTAAATCACATGCATGTATAGTGCATACAAACCAGATTTGACCTTTCACCTAAAATAAATTATTTTGTCCAGGTTACATATAAAACACCCTTTGCTGGACTTTAGATCTAGTCTAAATGACCTCTTATTCACACATGTGACATCCTGAGGTCCTACAAATAAAAGCTTATCGCATTGTCAGTTTTGATATATAGTTTTGTCCAAATCCAACTCAATACCAAGTTTTTTGTTATTTAATGACTAAAAATTTTGAGTTTTGAGTGTCGTCTATATTATATTTGTGTACTCACTGGGATCAGATGGGCTAGTTTGGGTCAAGGGCGATAAGCTCAGTTTGCTGCTGAAAATTATGCCTTCAGGTTCCACATGAGGGATGACTGGGATCAGTGGCTCCAAACCATCTTCTCCTCCAACAGTGAACTGTACAATACAACGGTCCAAGCTCTCCAGATCTCCATCTTCATCGGTTTCTTCCTGACTAACAGTCATTAGGAGTTGTTCTGTATCTTTTCCTGCTTCTCCTGTCTGACAAAGCACGCTCTCACGCTGGCGTTTAGGGCTGCTAGTTCCATTACACTGCAGGCCAGGATCCTTTCTTTTACGCTTCTGTAAGAGATTAAGGATTTATTTAAAGTTCAACAATGAGGAGAATTTAAAAACATGTTGCCAACTCATTCACTTGTAAAATAAAGGAGGGTCATGATATGAAGCAACACGCTTAAAGTTTTTATTCAGACATTTTCTGGCATATACAGACAGACATTTTCACTTCTGTAGGAGTGAAGAATTGTACTTTACATTTGTCTATAAAAATCTAAAAATGTATACTGTACATTTAAAACAAATCAAATCCTTAAATAAGTTAGATAATTACAATAAAAAACAGAATTAGAAAAAAAGAAAAGTAAAAAAAAAATCTCTAACATAAAAGGAAAAGAATTAAGATGCATTTTAAAACAAAACATTAAAACATTAATTAGGGACTAATGTCCAACGAGTTGTAGAACCTACTAAGCTGACCTGAAATCTGTTTGTGGGATATGTTGGTAAAATCCTGAAGGATAACTCAGTCACCTAATGAAATCCAACAGCAAAAATAGTTTAAAAATAATCTCTAAATTAAAAAGTCGCTCAACGATTAGCTGCAATATTTACAAACAAATCAGTATGTTGTAAGGTGCCATTTTTGCTACAGTGGGCAGATGGGCAAGATCTGACCCAGTCAAATGAAGTCTTTAGTGTTAAATGTTCAGATTCAGTGCCATAAAAGATTTAATTACTTTAAAAGTTTTGTAAAATCTCAATATCAACATGAAATATACAGGTGAAAATCGAAAAATTAGAATATTGTGCAAAAGTTCATTTATTTCAGTAATTCAACTTAAAAGGTGAAAATATATATGATGTAGACTCAATACATGCAAAGTGAGATATTTCAAGCCCTTTTGTTATAATTGTAATGATTATGGCTTTCAGCTTATGAAAACCTCAAATTCAAAATCTCAGAAAATTAGAATATTACATAAAGTCAAAACAATTGTTTTAAATAGAGAAAAGTATAATCATGCATATGTACTCAGTTCTTGGTTTGGGCCCCTTCACATCAATTACTTCCTCAGTGCGGCGTGGCATGGATGCTATCAGCCTGTGGCACTGCTGAGCAGTTATGAAAGACCAGGATTCTTCAATAGCGGCTTTCAGCTCTTCTGCATGGTTCCGTCTCATGTCTCTCATCTTTCTCTTGGCAATGCTTCATAGATTTTCTAAGGGGTTCAGGTCAGGTGAGTTTGCTGGCCAATCAAGCACAGTAATCCCATGGTCATTGAACCAGGTTTTGGTACTTTTGGCAGTGTGGGCAGGTGCCAAGTCCTGCTGGTAAATGAAGTCAGTATCTCCATAAAGCTCGTCCACAGAAGGAAGCATGAAGTGCTCCAAAATGTCCTGGTAGATGGCTGCGTTGACTCTGGACTTAATAAATCACAGTGCACCAGCAGATGACATGGCTCCCCAAATCAACACAGACTGTGGAAACCTCACTGGACTTCAAGCATGTTGGATTGTGTGCCTCTCCATTCTTCCTCCAGACTCTGGGACCTTGGTTTCCAAATAAGGTACAAACTTTGCTGTTCTTTTTTTACTTTATCGCAGGTAAGATGCTTCTGAAGTTGTTTGTTGTTCAGGAGCAGCTTGACAAGAGGAATACTATATTTGAAGCCCATGTCCAGGATCAGTCTGTGTGTGGTGGCTCTTGATGCACTAATTCCAGCCTCAGTCCACTCCTTCTGAAGGTCCAACACTTTCGAATGACCTTTTCCTGACAATCCTCTCCAGGCTGTGGTAATCCCCGCTGCTTATGCACCTTTTTCTTCCACATTTTTCCCTTCCACATAACTTTCTAATAATGTGCTTTGATACAGCACTTTGGGAACTTCCAACTTCTTTTGCAATGACCTTTTGAGGCTTTCCCTCCTTATAGAGGGTGTCAATGACGGTTTTCTGCACAACTGTCAGGTCAGCAGTCTTCTCCATTGTGATTGTGATTCCTACTGAACCAGACTGAGGCACCATTTAAAGTCTCAAGAACTCTTTGAAGGTGTTTTGGATTAATTAGCTGATTAGAGTGTGACACGCTGAGCCTAAAATATTGAACTTTTTCACAATATTAATCTCAAGATTTTCAATTTGGGGTTTTCATTAGCTGTAAGCCATAATCATCAAAATCATAACAAATAAAGCCTTGAAATATGTCACTTTGCATGTAATGAGTATCTCATATTAGTTTCACCTTTTAAGTTGAATTACTGAAATAAATGAACTTACGATATTCTAATTTTTCGAGTCTGATGCTTCCAGAGTAGCTTTGTAGCAGTGGTTGCTCAACACTAAGTTTCAAAGTGCAAAACAACACCTGAGTCCAAAATGTTAAAATTTATTTGGATTGTTGGTCCAATAGTATCAGATTCCTGACAAAGTGAAGGGGTATATCATTTGAGGGACAATTTGAAGGGTTTATATGACCAATAATTACCTTGGCTGAAGCTGCTTGGGAACAGCGGAAAATATTACAACAATTTGGGGCTGTCTATAGCTGTTGGTAAAAATGGTTTTCCCACTAATAATTTCTTGACATTTATGCCCATCTTGGATTCAGAGAACACTTTGTGCTTGTTGTTCTGTATTAAGTAACAGCGTGAACTTTGTCTAAAAGCTGAAAGCATGTTTCAAGGCAGCAGGGAAGTAAATAGCCGGTTTGTGAAGGTTTCATAATGTCGCAGGGAAGAGATCTCAAACAGAACTGTGATGTGATCAGTCTGACAAATCTTTGATGTAACATTTACACAACATTAATAAAACCTTGATTTCGATGGTTCTTAAAAATAAACTCACAAATAATCAAACAGAATAATTCATTTAAAAAGGTCCTTTAAGGCCTTGATCAAACCAGAGGCTTACACACTAAGCTGCATAAAGTTTGCATGTGGGGTTTATTTTTTGCTAATAAGACTAGTGGTTCAAAAACATTTAGCTTTCGACCAGCATAACACTGGGAGAAATCTCAGCAAGCACTAATTAAACTGTGCAAAGAACACAATTAGGCCAATTAAATCGGGGTGTACATATATTTTACTTTCATTGAACCATTGTCATCCACTTATCACTGTTTTTAATATTCAGTAACACTTAGAGAATGATGTGCAATGAGCAAATATTTTAAAAATTGCATTTGAATCTTTGACATCATGTAAAGACCGTTAGTTTGTTTCCTAACATAGTTAGGTGTACAGACCCAAACCTTGAGAAAGCGCGAGATGGATCGGATTAGAGCTTTATATCAAAATGGTTATATTTTCAGTTTTAAAACTTGTCCATACCGAACTGGACTGTGCATCATCTTCTGATCCAGTCAAGTTGTTTTTAGTGAAACCCACAGAGATCGCTGATGTAGTCCAAGCTGGCTTTGAGCGCAGTGACAACCCACAGTCTGCATGAGACAAAAGCACATTAACCTACGGTGGCAACATAAATTAAAAATAAATATTCCAACATCAAAACATAATTTCTAATCATTCGTGTAAGAAAAAGTAAAGATGTGGCTGATGCAAGTTAAACATACACATGGTGTCACAGCTCTATGACTTTTCTTCAGACTTCTGAGTGAAGTTGTGGTTCAGAGCAGCAGATAATTGGTGCTGATTGGAACAGGAGACAGCTGGACAGTGTGTTCAAACAGGACCATAAGCCCCAACTCTTCCTGGGAACAGCCCCTCCTCTTCCTGGGAACAGCCCCTCCCCTTCCTGCGAACAGCCCCTCCCCTTCCTGCTTGTCAGCCTTTAGGTTTTTTCTGATTCTGTTTAAAAGATTTAGCTGCAAGTCATTGGAGTGTGTTTTATCTCTTCATTAGTTAAGACTTTTTAACCAAAATCAAAAAGTAAATTTAGATTTTTTTCTTTCAAAGACCTTTAAGGTGCAGCAGCTTTTCATTTCTGACAGAAATCTCATCAAAATGCTAAAATGTATACTTATTGGCCACTTTAATAGGTATAGCTTTCAATTGATTTTTAGCGAACATTGAATCAGCCAACAACAAAGCAGCAGTTACTTCCAAACCAGACATGTAGAAGGCAACTTGCTGCAGTTTAAACCAAGCATCGAGATTAGGAATAAAAGGGGACATAAGTGACTTTTAAACAAGTCACGGTTGTTGGTGCAAGACTAGCTGGTCTAATTATTTCAGAAACCGCCGATCTACTAAAAAACCTGCTACCTGGGGCCTGTACCATGAAGCTGGATTAGGTGGCTAGCCAGCTATGTTTCAGCTTAGTTTCCACCAACCCTGGGTTTTGGGTACCATGAAAGTGGCTCGGCTTTGATCGGTGTTCATTGCCATGGTATCTTACGCTGCACGGCTAACCTGCTCCGGGGCAGGTTATGTTCTGGATTCGCGATCTCAGACTGAAGTTTGACCAATCAGCTGTGAGCAAAGAAACATATATATGTGACGTAACTAATTCCCAGCGTCTGTTCTCTGTTGCAATGGCTTCACCTTTTCTCCCTAATCCTGTGGACATCTCCACGCAAATTGTAAGACGAGCACTTCGTAGAGAACGAGTTTTTAGGGACAGACAAAATCCATTTGACTTTCCTGATGCGTACTTGCATGAAAGATACAGATTTTCCGCGGAAGGAATGTCTTATCTCTGTGAGCTTCTTGAGCCGCACATAACAAATGTGACTCATCGAAGCCATGCCCTGACTGTACAGCACATGCAATCCCATCCATAATCGGCCGCCCCTTGTTGTTGCTCAGAGCCAACTCCTCTGCCACAGTGTAATCTTGAGGAGGTGGCCCTCCCCCAGTTTTCCTAATTTCACATTTTTTTCTGTTTGCTGCAAACAAGTGTTTGTGATTAAATGTTCTAAGAAAATAATAAAAGATATGGTAAATACTCACCACTTTGAATTATATTTTTATATTTTGTCTTGATCTGCTGCCAAGACCGTTTGGAGTTGGGGTTGCATCTAAAAATTAATGAATATCAATCTTTCTTAGGATGTAATAGCCTATACTTTCACATACATCTACACACACATATATATATATATATATATCAACACGAATACATTTTCATTTTAGCATTTAATATATTTTAATATGCTTAGCCTACTTAAATGTACATTAATTGTTTAACCCACGCATTAACACAATCAGCAATCTTCCTCCACGATTGTTCTCTTGCTTTGGCAGCAGATACAGTGTTACTGTGTGCTTGAAAAATATTTCTAAATTCTTCATATTTCTGGAGAATAATCTCTTGCTCATCCGTTGAAAAGTAGATAGCTCTCGCTCTATCCATATCGAACGCGATTGGTTGTTCAGTGTCGTCGTCACTCTTTTATGTGCACGCGCCTGTGGATTAATCATAGCTTAAGGATCAAAGCCTGAGTTGACAGAGAAAGTTGATAACCTGCGTCATGGTACCAATTAAGCCTGATTGCATCGGTTTGGTTTTGTCGATTCAAAACCAATCCTGTAACCCCGAGTTTGTTGAGCCACCTTCATGGTACAGGCCCCTGGTCTGAGGAGTCTTGATTTTAGCAGTATGATCCAGATGATAGGGTCAGAATTTGAAATAAACATTAAAACATGGATCTATCCTGCCTCCTATAAGGCAGGTAATGGTAGCATAGCTGTGTAAGGGATCAATTCTTGCCCCCCTTTGAGCCTCTTGATAACATTTGAGCATTGTTTAATCACAACCTTCTCAAGTATTGTTGCTGAATGAGCTCATCCCTTTACAATCATATTGGACCAGGTATCTGATGACTACGTCCAGCAGGATAAAGCACCATGTCACAAAGCTCAGATCGTCTCAAACTGGTATCATATAAATCATTGTTTCCCAACCCTGGACCTCAAGACACATTGTCCTGCATGTTTTAGAAATTTCCCTGCTTTAACACGCCTGCTTTAGATGAAGCCAGGTCAGTGAAAGCCTGTTAATCAGCCATCAATTGAAATCAGGTTTGCTGAAGCAGGGGAAACATCTAAAACATGCTGCTACAGTGTAGAGTGCCCTGAAGACCAGGGTTGAAAAAAACTGATTACAACAGAGCACCGTTGGGATGTGGTGAAATGGCGGACTGACATCATTGATGTGTGGCGGACAAATCAGAAGCAACTATATGATGCCATCATCACGTCAGTAAAACCTCAGAGGAATCTTTCTGATGCCTTGATGAATCTATGCCACGAAGAATGAAGACCACTCTGAAAGTAATAGCTGAAAATAATAGCTGCAGCAAACAGTGTACCTGATAAAGTGGCCAGTGATTTAGAAGCTTGTTCTACAGAGGTAGGAAGTCTTTATGTTAACTGGCATTAAACCTGGGTTCTGATTAGAAATAATCAGTGGCATCATGATTTGATTCCCGTTAAAACTACTATAGTTTCAGCTGTTGTTTCTAAATGAGCTTTTGAACACACATTTTTTCTGAACACGACATGTTTCCATTGTGCAATGGTCAGCGCCATTATGGGAAAGCTATGTCAACACACAGAATATTTGCAAAAATTTGCATCCTACCAAAGGGCTGATAGCTTTCCCTTTTCCAGATCTCCCATCTCTTACGGTGTTTTCTTACAAAGACATTCTAAATGAAGCTTCTGATCTTATTTCTGTTTCTATGAAAGGGTTAGAAATGGGGACAGAAATAAGGACTGTAAAGGAAAATCTTATAACAGTCTAAACTTTTATGACCGTGTTAGACTTATGGTTGTGTTATGTCTTGTTTTCCTATAATGCTTATGGATTTTGTCAGGGACAGCCTTGTCTGAGTCATCACTCTGAAGGTCATTTGCCAGAGAACCTCCGTCGACTCTGTCAGAGCTTTATCTGATGACGTTGAAGCTCTGTGTTACAGTTTTCTGCTTACTCCTTGCATGAAATGCCTGACAAACCTGACCGAGTGATTTTCACCATTAGCAATACTTGGATAAAAACAGGACCCATGAGACTAGATTTTATTATGTTTTCTTCTGAATGGAAGAGTAATACTAATATTTTGAATACCCAATTTGACAGAATCTAAAGAATAGGGTGAGGAGGCTTTCTGAACTCAAAGACATAAAAACTTATCACCAAAGATAAATAGCTAAAATACCAGGGAAAACTTGCAAAAAGCTGCAATTATAAGAAGGATTTGATTGCTGAGATGACAAGATGTTTCAATTGATTATTGAGAAGGGTATAAATTATTTTTAACAGGTGTTAGTAACTTTTTTACATTTTGATTTATGTTTATTTGAAATTAAAGATATTTTAACAATGTCTTATTATGTTATGGGTAATAAACATCTCATTTCCTATCAGAACAAAACATTCTTGGTCCCCCAGAAGTAAAATTACCTTTATTCTGATTTCACAATTCATGTACGGGTTAAAATGATCCACCTGGAAACTGGAAAAAGCTTTCACACAGGAAAGCTCATAGGTTCACTAATTGCTTTTTGTAGCTCACCCTGAGACAATTAGTGTCTCCTATAAATATCTTTCAGCAGTAATCAAAAAGGACAGGCAAGGAATTGTAAGGGTTACACTTCAAGCTAAAGATTTAAACCTCTCAATGCACTATCAACAAAACACAGATCATGGAGACCCAACCGCAACCTCACCAAACTTTTCTTCTTTTTCGTCTTCTTTGTCTTTGCCGATGATCACCTCTTTGATATCTTGGTTTAGCTCTTCGGGGTTCTGGGACTTTCTATTTCTTGTTGCTGGTCTATAAAGATAAAAACATACAGAACTATTCTCAAAATATTTTATCCACCATAACCTTGGATTCACACCACATCACAAACTAAATGAATTCAAGTTATCACAAACGCGTCACTTAATGGAAAAAAGAAGCAGGTGAGGGAATAAAGAATAACCCCCACTGGCTTTTGTCCATTTAACTTCAGTTTTGGGTAAATAAAAAAAGCTGCTTTCTGAATCTCACCACTCCCGACAATCATCGTTGTTTTTATTTTCTTTTGTTACCACAGCAGGGTTTACTCACCTTCTGTACCAAATGATGAAATAAAAAGCCGTTACTTCTAAACCCAGAGAACGAAACAAGTGGCGTGTTGATTAAAAGTCCAGTGTTGATTAACTGAGAGACACCAATGGCCGGTGAAGTAGACTAAACACGTAACTTGACCTTACTGTAAAAAACATAATCATCCTACTGAACATCTGCATTAACTAACAAAATAGAAACTCAAACTAGAATTTGGGTCATTTTGTCACTTTATCCAGGTAGAAAAAGTTGATGCCAGCCATGGCCGTTTTAAACAAAGCCAATCATTACCTGCTGTGACAACTGAGGATTTTTACCTCTGCCAAGGAGGTTATGTGTTTCATAAGGTTTGTGTGTTAGTGCATCCGTTAGCGACATAACTCAAAAAGTTAGGCGGATTTTGATGATATTTTCAGGAAACATCCACAGCGGGACCTGGAACAAGTGATTCGATTTTGGGAGAGGTCTCTCTCTCTTTCTAGTATGAGGATTTTATACCCACTGTCTCCAGTAATTGGCATCACTCAGCAGAGGGTCGCTCAGAGTTATCAGGAGTTATATTGTCATATATAGAGTCAACCGGTCCAAACAGGAATCAGAACCAAAATCTATAGAAATGGGCTGTAATCTAAAATATTCAGGAAACAAATATCCTATTTTAGTAAACTATTACACAAGATTTAAGCATTTTTATGATTGTCTCCCTAATTTCCTAAAAAAAGAAAAGAAAAATTAAATACCAAAAGCCAGAAATACAATATATAACTGTAAAGTAAAGCTCGTTTTTAATGAGATCAAAGACAGGGCTGTACAGTGTGACATAGATGTCGCATGTGCAATGAAAATAACTGCGATAAACTATGTTTCATATGTAGTGCATCACCTTTGCAAGCTGCTAGTCTTGTGGGGTTTTTTTAACCTTAAGGAAGATGGGACCGTGACAGATAAAGCGATGGTACGTCTCAACGCTACATAGTGGCGGTAGTCCATTGTGATTCCAAAGTGTTACTATATCAATGTAACCAGCCTTATATCCTACAACAAGTCCCAAAATTCCTACGTGTTTGTAATGAAATGAAAATGGGTCTGGCGGAAGATACTACATAAAAGGAGGTCGCTATATTTTGGTCATAAATGACGACGACACAGGCGTTTCCAACAAGGAGTGTGAGACGTTTATTTTCGCGTGATTCAAAATGAAAAACCCACAAAGAAGCTAGTTGGGCAACAAGAACTTAAACACAGTTAATGCAGTTGGTGAGTAACATTTATTATTATAGCAGCTGTTGGACTGCATAACTATCTCTGCTCCCAACAAACTAAATAAGTGTTTACATTCTTGCTGTTCTTTGCACTATCGTCTAATTTCATATAATGTTTCTGTCTTTATTCAATTGAATTTTAAAATGCTTTTTTGATCCCGAAGGAAAATGACGTTTTGTCGTAGCTCATTCAAATTTCTTCAAAGAGTTGCCGCAAACACTGATGGCTGTGGGCAGGGAGGAACACCTGTAGCAGTCTGTGCTACAGCGAAACTGAAGAAGCCTCCGACCGAAGACACCGTTGTTGAATGATAGTCTCACAAAGGGGATGCTCAGGGTTGTCCACTATTACATGTCTCTGTTTGCAGTTTTTTATTCGTCACTTTTTGTAAATAGCCTGTTCTTTTATGCACAAATAGATGTATATTTTGTAAATATTTTTAAATTATTCTCCTCAGTTGCACATTTCTTGAACGGGAGTATGCTGTTTTTTAAGACTTCACCGTTTTTTAGTGTTGTAATTTTGCACTTAACTGTACACCGTTATTCCTTATTTTGTTTGTTTTCTATTTTATGTTTGTATCTTTCTGTGATTCTATCACTTTTCCGCCATTATGCCTGAATGTTGCCAGTGTGTGACCATTAAGGGAATTTCTATTCTATTCATATGTGTTGCATTATGACCTAAATTGCTCATTTCTCAATGCACACGCACACACCTATGTATTAAATACATCCACACTAATATAAATAAAACTAATATGTTAGCATTTTCACTGAAATAAACACATTTGAAAATATTTGTTATTATTCATTCATTGTATCCATTTCACTTTTTTGTGTGTAATGATATGCACTGCAGTTGGTTTTTAGAGATTGTAAGATATTTTGTGTTGGTGCTACAACTTTTTTTGTCTGTGCTACAAAACCGACAACCTCTGTAGCACCAGTGCAATAATCTAAAAAAAGTTTACATACAGCCATGAAAGAGGAAGGGATGAATTGACGAATAGGTGGAATAACAGGGAGTCGTTTGAAGTCCAGTACAAGAAGAGCTGCTTAAGAGCAGATTATTTGTGTTAAAATATATCAGGTGTACAACTTAACTGATGAGCTTTCAGGATCTAATTAATAATGTTTTGTGGACCCGAGATCTGGTCTAAGAGAAAAAAAAACCATGTTTTAGCAGAATTAGCATCTTATCCTGAAAAAGAAGTTAGAAACATTTCAGGTCATCATTTTGAAAAAGCCATCCTACCTTTGAGGGGTGGGGGTCCTCTGTTTGCCTTTAGGGGTTACATTCCTGCTCTTGTTCCTCTCCGACGACTGACTGGACCTAGTGTCTTTGCAGGGGAGACCTTCCTCTTTGCGTCGACCATCATCCTTTCGAGGACTGGACAACCATCTAATGTTGCTACTCATTTTTATCCTAGCTATATAATCCTTGCCCAGTTCTGTCTTTAAGACATCTGTTAAGATAAGACGTGGCTTCCTCCTGAAGGACACAAAAGAGAATTTTCTTACAACCTTCACTCTTAACATCGTAACTCGTCAACATTTTCAAGCTTATGTTCCATTTGACGGGGGTGGGGGGCAGTTCTGCGAGGTGCAGATAAGCCATATGGGTTGTCATGATAAATTTGGCATTAAAGTCATGATGCTTAAACACAATGCTTCCAGTAACCCAACTTAAAGGAGAATTAAAAGCGAATTGCTAAACACTTTCTTTTCTTACATGAAAATGCAATGATCAATTCAAAGTACAATTATTAGAAGAAAATAATAATAACAAAAATAACCTAAAAAAATATGAAAAGTGTGGCTTGCTTTTGTTATCTTCCCAAATTCTATGTAAAACCTTTTTTTTTTTTACATCAAAGGGCTAAAACATTTGCTCTTTTTTCTTTAAAAACAACTCCTGCTTAGTCAGACTGAATGCATGTAAGTTTACTAAGCTGTTCTTTGACCTAAACGATGCCATTGTAGCTCTGGCTGTATGTTAAGGGTCGTTGACCAGCTGGAAGGTAAACCTCCGCCCCATCCCATACAAAAAATAAAAGCATCCCCACAGCATGATGCCTCCACCACTATGTTTTACAGTGAGGATGTCGTGTACAGGGAAATGCCCAGCATTAGTTTTCTGCAATAAATTGGGTTTTGCAAGTAAACCAAAAACTTCTATTTTGCCCTCATCTGACCAGAGCACCTTCCTCCTTTTTCCCTCATGGTTTGTGTCAAGCTGCACCCTTTCAGGGTAGGTAGATCCAGTTTGCCATTTTTTTACAGCCATAAAACCACTCCTGTTGCTTGCTTACCTCAGCATTTCCGAACTTTTTAAAGCTGAGTAATTGCAACCAAACATCTTGGACCCGTTTTTATGACTTGAATTACGAGTTTTGTATTTACAATCAGCAAATGCAGTCCAGGAGACCTGTTAAAGGGAGAGGAAAAAAGATGCAAGTCTTGAAAATACTCTTGACCACAAACAATGACAAAATACGTTGAAGTGGTTGGAGAAATTGCAGTGTTGTTGTACCTGTGCTTCTAACTTTCCACACTCTGATGACAGGCACGCCGCAGGTATTTTCAGCGGGTTTTCCATCTGAAATGCAGATAGTTATTAGTTAAGAATGCCACACTTTAGTAAAAAAAAAAAACAAGCAGAAAGACACAGGTAAAAAAAGAATACATATAAAGTTAGCATGGGTTCAAAAAAAGTTAATCTCTTATGCAACAACACGATGACATAAAGAGCAAAGGAGATGATGAACTCAATGAAAAGCCACGACAGCAGAGCACAGATGAGACGCATTATCATCATTACACAGATTGTCTTTCATCTGCGTTTTCTCATTTTTGCCCAAAATAAATTGCTGACAATAATGTAAATATCTAATTAGAATTTTACCAACCAAAATTCTAAAAAATAATACAAACCATTAATAAATACTAGTCAATTCAAAGTTTCCTGTATTACATTTTAACTAAAGGGTGTAATGAAAAGATTTCTTTCCCAACTTTGTAGTTGGTCTCTGACTGAACTGAAACTTATTTTTAATTATTTCCAATTCCGTCTCATTATTTGATATTCTGAGGTTGCAGAGCTTTAAATCGGTAAAGTGTAAATACATAAATAATAACATCTTTGTTTTATTAATTTTTGTCACGCTGGAGGTGATACTTCATGCATACAGTTTATACTTCTAAGAGCAACATTTTGTTTTTTATTTTGAGAATTGTAAAAAAAAAAAATTTTATATATAAATTTTTTTTTTTACAATTCTCAAAATAAAAAACAAAATGTTGCTCTTAGAAGTATAAACTGTATGCATGAAGTATCACCTCCAGCGTGACAAAAATTAATAAAATAAAGATGTTATTATTTATGTATTTACACTTTACCGATTTATATATATATATATATATATATATATATATATATATATATATATATATATATATATATATATATATATATATATATAGTGGCAGCCAAATTTATTAATAAAGGATGTTTACAGCGGGATTTTAGAGCTTCCTGAATATATGTTCAATTAAAACACATTGAATACCGATATTTACCTTACACTGAATCTTTCTTTGACAATTGGAGAGTTAAAAATACCCTTTAACGATTTATTGCTTCTCTGTTTTGGGTGACTAAACTCACGTTGACTGTCAAGTAAGATGAAAAGAGGATCAACTTTAATATAAAACCCACATTTTCCAATCAAAATCATAGCCACAAATCCAACCAGATGACAGAAATAATTTTGCAAAATAACTTTATAAAGACACAAACGGGCAATAGGAAGCGCTTGATTGTGTACATAAAATTACAATAGGACAATCACAGCCACATAGCAAGCCAGCAACACGTTATGGCTCAAATAAAGACAAGCTGACATGCAACTTAATACGCTAAAAACGAAACTAGTTTAAACAAATACCATATTTTCCTGGTCAACAAATGGAATAGTTAAGGCTCTTCTTCGCTCCATCATCGTTCAAGATTTCCTAAGGCACTGCAAGACACACGTACAGGACATAATAAATAAGTCTGTCCTCTGGTGAAAATCGAGCAGTATAACTGGGGATGCAGTGATTGTGCATGTGACCAAAATCAGAGTTGTTGTTGTTTTTTTTACTTTGGCAGCTTTTACCAATGAGCTGATTAGCTAAATAACTAACTCACTCACCCTAAAAGTAAAAAGATAAAGCTGTATTGTCCATACAGATTTTTCCTCTGCTAAATTCAGTTTATATTTAAAAGAATCAGTAGCCATCTAAACAGGTGATACATTTAAGTCCATCCTATAATTGGCTACCCTGACAAGTCATCCTATAAATAAATATATAACCTGCAGAACAAAATCATTTGCTACTGCTACGATTTTTCTAGATTTCTAGACTGAGAATAAACAAGGGTGTAATAGTTGAACTATTACAATAATCAAGCTGTAATCTGAGTTGAGTACAGTAAAAAAAAATGCATTAATGATTTACCAATCTAATCCATGCCAAAGCCAATCAGAGTTTCTTTCTTAATGATTATGTTGAACATCACTGCAGCTTCTTTACAAACAAATCTTGCAGAAAAAAAGTCTGCGACTAATCCGGTGAACTTTTTAATAATGAAAGTACATTCCAATATGTTAAGTAGATGATGAAAAAGGTTCAGTTTTAATTTAAATATTTAAATGACAGAAAATATTCTTTAAATGTCTCAATTCAATAGCCTCGACACAATTATTTACACAAATACGTTTTCTACTGTAGGCATTTTACCATTAACAAACTAAATTTTTATGTTCTATAAAAACTAGGGGGAAAACACTTATATGCAGAGATCAAGCATTTTTCCCTTTTCTTCAAGATACCAATTTTCAGTTTTCATTGGGGTCTGACCAATCTATTCCAGTATTATGCTGCTCTGATTTTTTTCCTAAGGACTACAAGAAATGAAAGTGAAAGAGAATCTGCCAAAGCTTCTTTGAGAGAACAGGTCGTTTATAACCCAACTGAAAAATTAAGGAATTACAAGTCTATCCTAATTTATGCAGCAGACCATGTCCCTAACCCTGATTTGTAGTCAATTTAAAAGAGGTGCATGCTTTTCGTTGCTGAGTTTATAGGCTCAAAGTGGCGAGAGTTCATGATTCTGCTCTCCGGTCTATTGATTGGTGCAGATTTATCTAGATTATGTCAAAATATAGTGCTATAGTTCCTATAGAAAAAGTGGAGACAGGTCAAACCTGTTTCAGCAAGTTGATTCAAGTTCAAAACTTTGGTATGATATCCAATTTAAAAAAGGGAAGGGATAGCTTTATTTCTTTAGTAAATGTATGGTTCTCATTCTAAAAAAGTTATTAATGATTCATTTCCACTACTGAGTCCATATAAAATTCTATATAATATCTGCGAACCAAATGTACTCAGTGATGTAAGGGCCTGTGAAAATGTTTTAGTTCTTTCATTTATGCAAGCCTGGTTTCATAGTTGAAGACTCAACGTTCCTTTTGTCATTGGAGCCCATGTTTGTGTTGCACAGACAACACGTGTGTCACATTTACTACACAAAAAAAACCGACCATCCGTGTTTAAGGTCTTGCACACGTTCGCAGCCATTACATGTTGTGCTTTTTTATGTAATTTTTTGCACAACTAAACTAATAGAAAGTGTCTGTTTGTTTGTTGTTGTTTTTCTTTGTAGCTAAAACTAGCCGACGCAGCTTGCCCGCGTTAATGCTAAATGTTGTCCACGATGCTAACTGCAGGGGAGACGGAACTTACCCTCCAGGCCAAGGCCTCCCCTGATACGCGCTCTTTAGATCAGCAGAGCAAAGAGAGAACAGCTTGTCCAACAGTGGTTTCCAACCGCACCTTGCCTGTACAGACGGTCCACATCGTCTCCACAAGATCTGCTCGACTCTGCACTCAACAGGCGCTTCTGGTTCCTGCAGCAACATCCGGTTAAAGGAGGACGTGCACCCAAAAAAATTTTCCGAAAAGGTTTGTTTGTAGGAAAGAAAATTAGCTACCAGCCAATTACATAAATAAATAAATACATTGATCAATTATTGCTTGGGCCTAAATAAAATAGCTATCTGTGGCGTTGAGCAGTGGAGCCAGAAAAGGGGAACGGAGTTAGAGGTGTCATTGGCCACCCGTATGAATTTAATGGCTACCCAACGCTCTACTGACCCCTCCTGGCCAGACACTATAGTGGATACCGATGTGATTTTTTTTTGTGGAGCTGACACAAAAATATACACAGTAAAAAACAGCGCACCCAAAGAATATAGATACTCATTAAAAGTACACAGTATAAATTTGTATTCAAAAAATAGGCGTTCGATTTTTTTAAAGACTTCAAAGGATTAATTAACTTTGAGAAAATGGGCTTTTGTTGTGCTTTAAAAGATTATCAGTAGAGCTGTTCATTATTGTTAAGATGCTAACAACCCTATAATCTTCAGAGACAGACTGTATTTTTTACTTAGATTATATCACAGACTATTTACTAAATAGGTGATTTCTGGAGATAATTGGTAGCATTTCTTGTATTTATATGGTAAAGGGGACTTAATACAAATGCTCACACACACTTAATTTTACATTGTAAAATATTGTTGCAAAAATGCGTCATTATCGTTCTACTTTACAATGTGGAAAAACGTCAAGGGTTTTTTTTTTGTTTGTTTGTTTTTGCATTGCACTGAATTTGGCGACATGAAAAAAATCCAGAAATTCTACCAGAGGTTTTGGTTTAGTATAGGCTACCACCCAGACATGATTATTGGTGGTTTTATATGTCCAGCTCTCAGTGCTATGCACGTAAGGATTTAAAACTAACCAGCTACAGAGATGTAACCTAGTTTCACAACATCAGATCTAGAATGTAAATAAAAAAAGCCAACTAATTAGGGCGGGCATAAAAAGACAATTGTAAAAAGTATATATGAATAGTTCTGTTGAAGTTCTAGTAAAATTATTAAATATGAGAAATGAAAATATAACTTAGATCTTAATAAAATGACCAAGTACACGCATGCAGTCAAGCGTGAGAACAGTGTGATTTGGTCTAAAATAAACTGAACCACAGATGAAAAAAACACTCTGATGGTGTTAAAAACTCAGGAACCTTTTTTTTCATTAGAGTGGGCTTGGTGGTTACCCATGCTTTTTATCTCACCTATTTCAGAATTGGTAATGGTGTCATGGTGTGGTATTGCACGACACGTGCTTATAGGGTCCCTTTTCTTCATGGCGGTTGTTTTCTAGCATGGTGGTAAACAACTATTCCTATACTTATGCATGCTTCACACCAAACAATCCCAGAGAGCAGACGTTGTGTGCTTTTATTTGCAAGATTAGCAGTAAGAAATTAATTGCATAATACAATGTATGACAATGCAGTTCTGAATTGCTTGCAAGTGTAACTTTATAAGAATAATTGTACATGTAAAAACATCCACAAATGTATAATTTAAGTTTAGTTCAATTACTGTATTACTTTATCAAATGATGTGCGTATTGCATAATCTGACATGAATATATCTCAGCCTATTATGCAGATAATATTACCCAAACAATGCTTTTTAACATAGTTATGGTTACTGGTGTAACAGCAGGAACATCAGGCCTGCTCAGCCTCTGGGTGCAGAGGTTGGTGAGCCGGCCTTCAAACGCTGCAGTACATGAATATAGGCCTTTTTCACAGGACACATGTTGACTAACCACACACACTTTCAGTTCTAACCAACTTGAATGCCCACATTACATTCTGTTGTGCCTGAGCGCAACAAAAGGGACAAATTCCCACAGCTAATGTTATTAATTGCACTTGTTTTCGGAAGGTGTCAAAACGTCCGCTGTGAAAAAGGCCATCTTATGGGACATTCTGAGCTAGACACTGGAAACTGTGAACAACTGTAAAGTATTCAAAATATAACTTTTAGTACTCAGTTTAAAGGTTTTTGTCAAAAACAATATCAGCCATCCAATTTATGTGGTTATTTTATCACAGTAAAACACTCACATAATAAAATAAAAAAATCATACTTCAATTACACAAATTATCTTTTGAGACCGAGTTGACCACATTCCCAGCGTCCAGCTAGTTCTTTAACGTCAGGAGCCACAGTTCTGCATAGCGGCCCCTGAGGATGTCCCTGCTGCTGCTGCTGATGCTCCGTCGACACCTTCTTCGTGTCCCGGGTTCAGGGCAACAGTTGAGGAAGATCCCATTGACTTTCGTTCTGATTTGCTTTGAGCTACAAGAGTAAGACAAGCGAGATATGACATGTTATTAAAGAGCAGATAAATATAACAGAGAAAAACAGCATCTCTTATCAAACATGTGCTGCAGGAATCTCATAGGTGTGTCAAACAAGGGCTTCAGTTGCTGTGTTCTTCAAAGGCTAAGTTTAAGGAAAAAGATGTATCAGAAGTAAAAAAATAATAATAATCTGATCTGATGTCTGTCTCTTACCTTTTGCACTACATGGTGTACGGATGGGTTTCTCCTCTTGCTCTCCATCAGCGACAGAAGCCCGGATCTTCCTCACCACGTAGGCGCAAGCTAGGACATAAGAGTTACAAAGACTTTTTATAAAAAAATAAATATGTCAGTAAAGCTTTCAAATCTCACTTTTTAAAAGATTTTGCTCACAGTTTAGGTCTACACCATATTTTTACATATTATTCATTGTTTTGTTCTTTTTTTTTATTCATAGTCTCTACATGTATTCAACTCAGTTGAGGTTAGTCAGATTTTATTTTTCCAATGTATTTCTAAACCTTACATCAGTACACAAGTTAGCTTACATGAGCAACAGGAAGACACGCTGTACTTCCAGTTTTCAAGATAGGATATGACAGAAAAAAAAGCTGAGTCATTCCATATCTGTTTTCCACAATGAAAAAAGAAATCTGTTAAGTCAACGTCGAACAATAATTGATCTGTTTGTAAACAAGAGATTTAAACTGAGCCTTTAAAACCACTGAAATAAAATGCGATTAGAAAGGCTTAAAATGGACAGATAATCAATCTGGGAGCAGCAAAAGAGCACTTTCTTGTTTCATTACTTGTATATGCAAATATTACCAGTAAAGAAAATCCACCTTATTTCAGTTTATCAGGTTTTGAATCAGATTAAATACATAGGATTAGGAATTTAAACGTATTTTAGCTTGTAAAAAAAGCTATTAAAAAAAACCAAATCTCCTGGCGCTTCTGAAAGGAAAGACTTGTAAACAGAAGGATGTTACCTATCTGTCGGGCGTGGTCATTACACAATGTAAACACGAATTATAAAGCAATCACTACCTTTTATCAACAGTCACACCATTAGTCCGAGTTGTTTCGGGCAGCAGTTTCGATAAACTAGACAGTCGCAGTTGTCAAGTTTGTTGTTTTCCTTTCAGGGCAGCTGTTTTCTGATCTCGCCTTCCTGAATGTCTGACAATTAATACCACTCTACACAAGAAACACAACCAATCACAAACTAAGAATCGCACTAGAGGCGGGGCTTAAGGAATTCAATATAATGGTGATTGGCTTAGCCGTTACACAACGTCAGAGAGAACAATGCTATTTAAAGAGATACGCCTGTAATACAAGGATACATAATCGGGGGTGATGCGTCTGTGAGGAAGTCATATAACCTGTTATACAATTTTAACAGCATCTCCACATTCTCTAACTTGCTGGTGCATCTAAAATAATTCACTTGATTACTCCTCGTTACAATCGCTACACGCAGAGCGACATTATTCAAGCGTCTATTTATGCTCATTTAGATGATTATGCCTACAAATGTCCAATTTCTTGTGTAAAGTTTCGCCTCAAACAGACATAACATTAAAAGTGTTTTACTTGGTCAAAGGGGACTTGACTTGTTCTGTGCTTGAAAATGCTTAATTCAGATTAAAGATTTCATTAGGAAATCAAGGTCACGGAATCTGGAGGAAGAGACAGAATCCAAATTGCTTGAGTTCTATCGGGAGGTTTCTTCCTACTGGGTTTTAGAAGATCAAAGTCAATGCAGGCATCTCAGAGCACTTCTCTTCGGTGTCAAGCTTTATGGAAATGTTGCTTTCCTTTTTCCATCAGAACTTGGCACATACCCACTTGCTTTAATCGCCATGGTAGGCCTATAACTGTGCTCAACACATCTGACCTAAACTTCACATAACATCAGTGTCAAGAACAAGATGAGAGACCCAACAATGCAGACGAGCAGCTATGAAAGCAACCAGGCTGATTGTTTCCATGCCACCCTGCATCAGTGCAGTAATTCACACAAAAAGAACTCCAAGCAAACATATTGTACAGTATATGGACAGTAGATAGATTTTTCTGTATTAAAATTAAATTATTTTTTTTTGGTATTCTAATTTTCTGGTAAACTTAATTTAGAGCTTTCATCAGCTGTAAAACAGTCAGTAAAAAATTAATTTTTGACTTTCTTTGTAATGAATATGGGTTGAACTGAATGACTTAATAAAATTCTAACATACATTTTTTGGTAGCTACTAGGCAATGTCACATCAATAGCAAATGTAAAAAAATTAACAGTGCTGATTCATTTTATCTCATGTCACAGGTTAACCTGCTATAATAAGATCTCAACACCGCAATACATGTAATAATTTATTGTTAAGCATTTATTGCAGTTTACAGAGCTTCTTTTAACCATTTAAATTTTAATGGCAAACATCAGGGTCAGGTTCTTACACAGTCCAACAAATACCGGTTATTTGAAGGACAACAAAACAAGAACACCATAGTCTCATAAATTTGTATATTCAATATATACACATACTTTTCTTTAACTTAAACCTTTAACAGTTTCATACAGCAAAAAACAAAACCAGACAATTCTAATTCCTTAACATTATTTTTTACAATAAAAAATGGACTTCCAATCACCAGCGAGAAATATGTTAGAATGGAAGGAATGATTTGAGCTGTTAAGTCGAAAGGAGGAAGGCATCATTTGTTCAGTGTACACTCCAGGGGAAAATATTGTTTCAGACTGGCTGAATGGTCACCAATGCTGACTATTTATTCTGTAATCATTCAATGTCAGCATTTTATATCAGTGCTGTAAACTCAAAGATAATTCAGTGTTGTGCTCTTCCTCCCACCAAACTTTCACAGAGTTTTTTTAAATTTTATTTTACTACACAAGACGTCACACAAACACATATTCACTAGAGAACTCTAAGGATGCAGCAGCAGCGGTGACAGCAGGGCTTAATCCATCCTGATCTTCTGATTGGTCATCCTGTAGATGATGCTGTCATAGCCTGGGTCCATGTTCCACAGGTTGTAAGCAATGGCGATGACGGCGAGGGCCAGAGCGATCATCAGCCAGAGCACAATGTTGAAGATCACGGCGTACTGAAAGTTGTACTTGTAGGCCAGGTTGTAAGGGCTGCCCGGGTTACTCTGGAAATATTTAACCCAGTCAAATAAGGAAAAAAAAAAAAATCTCTATTAGTAATGATCATAATATTCAGTCTGTGTTCAAACTGCAACACACACAGGCATCAGTTAGGCCAAACTAAATCAAAACACATCTTTGTATATTTACCATATTGTTCAGTAATCGGCGTTAGAAATGAACTACTTTGTTGTAACCCCCTGAAACAATGACAATAAGGACTATTCTACTCCATCGTGTGACTAAATGATCGGGACTGTCACTGCAGGTTCAGAAATGACCACTAAGACCAACCTGTGAACACGCCCATTTCACTATCTCAGTTAACCAAAACGAGCACTTCCAAATGGCCAGTCCATAATGATAATAATGCATCTTATTGACAATAAAAGCTGCTTACATATTAACTCATAAGATCTACAGAAGGTTAAAATTTCACAATATGCTACAGCAGATGATATATGGTTCCGTCACATTTCTCTCTGTAATGACACTTTCAGCTCACAAGATATGACAATACACAGAATGTATCAATACTTAAGGGAAAATTTGTAATTCCTTTTTTAGGTTTTTCACAATTCAAAGTTTCACGAAACAGAAAATAATCTCTTTTAAATAATCTTAGAGCAGAATAATTAGGTGCAAGTTTGACCAGTCTATAGACTGTAGTTTTCATGCTGGTCTCAATTGAATGTAGTCTTCATACCAAATGACTGACAGTTTGCAGGGCTTCTGTAAGCTTCAGTGAATTAAATTAAGGACTTCCTGAGACCCTTTAGGACACTTATAATTTAAATTGAGAATTCATGAAAAATAACAGTTAACTGTATAACTTATTGTCAAGTTGACTCATCAAATGCTTTATTTACCTGATCTAAATCGTGCTTTTTCAACTCTAGCATGTGTGACTGCATTGCTTTACAGCTTTATCTACCCTAACCCCTTTCAGGTCGACAAACATTGAGGAAGCTGCAGATGTACTTAAATTTTCACTGGAGCTCAGCCATGGGTATTTTTTCTTTTTGCGAAAATCTTGATGCTCTATAAATGGAGCCCTGCTAAGAGCGATCACTGGGCGTTGAGCCATCGAGTGGTGGCTGATGTCCAGACACTAATGGTTTGGGTTATAATAATTTCAATTAACAGAAACATATTTTTCTTAAATGCATCAAACAAATTCATTGCAATTAGCTTCTGAGAAGTATTGACGAATTAATTACGAAACACTATCTTTTGATTTTCATTATTAAACCACAAAAATACACTTTTAGGGGCCCAAATGATTAGAGTCTGAATGTCCAGGCTTTGTACTACCATCAGAGAGTAAATACTGAAATGAATCAGTCAGGATTACAACATCCAAAATACAACAATTAAATGTAATTTAAGGTGTTGTACAGAAAATCTGGGTTTTCCAAACCGTTTTTATGGCTTAAAAGGGAGATTAATAAATGTAAGAGTTTTTACAACTCTGCAGAAAGCCATTCGTGTTTTTACAAATAGAAAACAGAATTTCTTAAAATTGTGTTTTAAAGACCTCTGTACAGTGTCAAATTATACAGTGCACTTTAGCTTAGCGCCAACAGGAAATATCAAGACATTTCAATATTGCAACCTGTGAAAACATTTTTTCAATTTTATGCATGATACTGATATTAGGTTTTTAGGTATAAACTGTTTAACTACCTATTTCTTATTAAATAACTTGCGCTCTCTCTCTCCCCATGTAGGCACAAAGCATAAACAACACCCACTTTATTAGAAGTTAAACGGTGGGTTCTCTCACACTTACAATCTGTTTAGATTCCAGGATTGAACGAGACTTTCTGGTCAAAGGAGCTTCAAAAGTTTTCACAGTCACAACCTCCACCACAGCCCTGTTGCCATAGAGTCGATACATGTCCTCTCCAAACTGTAATGAAAAGCAAGGAAATGGTTGAAATTGATGTAAATTAAAGATAATGTGGATAGTTGTTTTACTCTTTGGGATCTAGTGCTTACCTTTTGGAGGACAGAAGCAAGAATGGCTGTGGCGTCGCGGTACTGAGGAGAGTCGTTGCCATAAAGGCGACTTAGCTCCTCCAAGCCAGAGAGTTCCAGAGAGTACAGGTCAGGGGAGAAGTCCTTGGCCAAATGTCTGTGCCGCTGGAGCTACAAAAGGAGAATTCAAACCTGACTGACCAAATTTATTACTAAGAGGGAAAGAGAGGTCTACCCCAGAAGTTCCCAAAGTTGGGGTCGGGACCTCACTTGGGGTCACAAACATGTAAGTGTGAGGTCCAGAGATCTTCTTGTGAAAATAATGTGAATACTAGAAATAGCAAAGAGAAATCAGCTGCATTTTATAAATAGAGTAAAAAACTTGAATTGATAAAAACATCTATTGATCACTATATTGGCTGTTGATTGTGTTGCCATTATCCAGCTTTTTAACTGCCTCAGCAAAAATGCTTGTATGCTCCACCAAAGGTCGGGGTCAAGGCCTCTTAAATTTAATATTTTGTGGGTCAGAAGCTGGAAAGTTCGGGAACCACTGGTCTACACCATCTGTGGGGGCTTACCAGAGCGGTGATATCGTGCAGCACTTGGACTTCAGACAGGAAGAGCAAATCAGCCTAGGACACATAGAAGTTGAAAACGTATGATATGAAGTTTGACTGCAACAACATCATACAAGTTCCAATCATTCATAGATAATTTTTGTTCCACATTTACAATATTCAACAGGGCTGATGACGCTAATATGTACTGTGAAAGTTAGACACCAACTTCTGAATTTCTGCTAAGGGAGTTGAGGGGAAGAGAAGTCAGCACAGAGCCTTCCTGGGACAGGCGAGCTCGGATCTGCTGTAGGGTGACCGGAAGGTCCTCGAACACAGCATTGGCCTTGCCAAGCATGTAGAGGCGCTGCAAGAGACGAAACAGGAGTTACCGATAGAAAGACATAAGCATATTTTACATGTATTTATAGTGCTCTGTTCTGTGTAATTGATTTTTTTTTTTACCTCCTCACTTGGGGCCAGTTGAAGCACTACAGGGGTGTACTCGGAAAACAAAGAGTGGACCGTCTCTGCAACGCTGTCCAGAGTGAAGGGTACCGGCTGGCAAAGGAGAAATCAACAGCACGCTGAGCAAACTTATTCTCATTAGACTGGATATTTTAATCTATTTACTTCCAAGAATTGCTTGACTCACATTTTCCAGGGGATAAGAAGCCACAGTCTGAGGGAGAGACAGGTTGTCGACTCCTCTCACCACCACCAACACATTAGCCCGGGGACGCTGGAACAATGTCCCAGCCTGGAGGCCAGGCCACAGTAGATCCTGAGCAAACAAAAACACAATTTATGTTTTGGCCTACCAACATCATTCTCTCAAGATGCTTCTATAAACACAAAGCCCAACTGTTATTTATTTATTTTTTTGCTTTATTTTAAATAAGAAGATACCTCTTGAATAGAGAAGCCCATAGTCAGAGCCACCACATCAGGGACTTTCTCTCCAGAAACTGGCCAGTCGCCTTTCTGGAAAGACACAAACTCCGGAGCCTGAAGGACTGTGAAGCTGTCCCCATGGACACCTGAAGAACAATGGAGCAGCTTGTCAACCCAAGCAGAACAGGACTCATTTTTAGAGATTTTGCAGAAACTGATCACGTTGAGTTTAGCATTAGCTACTTTCATCCCAACCCAATACGCTACAAAGCTCTCAAAATGACATTTGATACTCCATTTAAAATTGTAACCATACCTAGGAAATGTTTGGTGACTGCATTGGCTGCAGAGATTTTAACTAAAACTAAATCAAAATAGAATGAATAGACTTGTGGCAATTTGGCAAGACTGACATGTGATTCTCTTCATTTTTAACTACAGACAACCATTTTTTTTCTATCACCACAAGATGAAACATGGACAAATGCATGAATGACTTACGACAAAACACTCAATGTTTGAAATTCCTTTTCTTGAACTTCATTAACGGCACAATTCCTGAATCTTGATCAGAAATTGGGTTTCAATGAATGCTTCCACTCTTTCAATACGATGGATTTCTTTGGGTTTTACAGTAGTGCTTAGTAGTATGTAGTATGTACATCCCTTGAACGAATTCATATTTTTTTAATGCTGCGACCAGAATATCTAGTGGATTTTATTGGAATTTTATATAACAGACAAACCTAGAATCACATACTTCTAAGGTTACAGCTCTAAACCTTTCAGAATCATCCCCAGAGCATGGCGTTGCCACCAAGATGTTTTACTCTATGCATGGTGTGTTCCCATTGATGTGCAGTTTTAGTTTGCCACCACACACAGTGATTTGCAAGCTGGCCAAAAAGTAATGTTGTTCTCTCATCTGACCAGGGCACCTCCTTCCACATGTTTTCCGTGTCGCATAGTAAACAGGACTTCTGATCGCTTCCCCTTTTGCCACTCTTCTATAAAGGCCAGTGGAGTACACAACTAACAGTTGCTATGTACACACAGTCTCCCCCCTGAGCTGTGGATCTCTGCAGCTCCTCCAGAGCTACCAACCCGCCCCATGGCTGCTTCTCGGATTAATGTTCCCCTGGCCTATCAGTTTAAGCGCACAGCCAGGTTTTTAGGTTTGTAGTTGTGCCATACTTCTTTCCAGTTTTGGATACAATGTTGAAAGCTCGGGATAATGTTTTATTATGATCTAACCCTGCTTTTAATTTCTCAACAATTCATCCCTGACCTGGTGTCTTCAATTTGCTCACCAATCTTCTCTACATCCAAACAACCGCTGTATTTATCCTGAGATTAAACCATACACATACTGACCACATTTAGAGGCAGAGAAGATTTCTCGAGGCAATTCGTTGGACTGGGGTTGATTGGTGGATATCAAAGTAATGGGGGCAGGGGAAAAAAATGCATTCCACACTTTCAAGATTTGTTATTTCTAAAAATTAAAATATTTATAAAAATTAAAATTAAAAAAAAACAATAGCCATTTCCATTTTACTTTAGAATCCAGCAATACCCTGTCACACAAAGTCCCAATATTAAATACACTGAAGTTTGTGGTTGTAACAAGACAACATGTGAAACAGGGTTACAATTCCCAACATTCCCAAATCCAAACACATCTTACTATGATGGTTGTAACAACTTTGCAGAACAAAGCGAATGTGAAATCTTGGCGGCAATGTTAACACTGCAGCTCCGTGGATAGAGAAATACACTCGTGACAGAGTAGCAGCGAAGATGGAAGTTTAAAAAGGAACTAGTAGCTCAGGACAGTGCGTCACATGACAGCAAGGGCTAATTGTTCATAACCAGAAGCTAGACACCACGTTATTGTAAATCCCTTAAACATTTTCAGCGAATATAATCTTAATCGTTTAATCTAAGAACACATTTTTAACCGCATCGCTAGAATTGAGGTTAGCAAAAATCAAGTTATGTTAACCTATTAGACAAGCTTCATTAAGTTGAATCGTTTGCCAAAAGCACTAGTATTTAGGCGGATAATTTTTTACACAGCCTCATCCTCACTAAGGGATGAACCCAAATACGGGAATACCAGAAAAAGCTAAATGACCATGCTAACGATGTTGCTGTACTGAGTGGCGAGCTGTCAGTTGCATACTGAGCCGACACAGGAGGCCGCGGCGTTAGAAAAACACCGGGCGACGGAACGACGAACCCTTAGCGCTGGACACGTCCTACCTGCTAGCGAAAGACAGCAGAGAACAAACGCCAATTTAAAACCAGCATTCATCCTTCGGCAGGTCGTCACCGACATCTTTCTCCTACGAACAGAAACGGTCAGCTGACCTGATGTCATAGCAGAGCAAAGCATGATGGGAGCGTTTGTAGTTCGTAGCAGCAAAATGTCCCAGCAAGAACAAGCTGTCCAAAATAAATAAATTAAATTAAATTAAATATAAGAAAGAAATGGAATTTCCCAGAAGGCGGTCTAGATTTTTTTAATACTTACGTCTATCATGGTCAGATCATCTGATAAAATCTGACTCCGTTGTTTATATTTGTATATTCAGATGACTGCATTTTCTGTCTGTCTGCTCAAATATTTAACTCTGCGTCACCCAATATCAAAGGCCAAAGAGCCACAATTCAATTTATATAAATAACTGTTTATATACCCATTTAGATATGCGATAGCTTTAAATGCAGTAGAATAAATGCGTGGCATCGGCATGGAAACCAGGTGAGCTTAATCAGAAGAAAGAATATCTATGGAAGGGTATGTATTAAACAGGTAGACTGAGGGAAGGAGACTAATTAACACAGTGAACACAAAATGATCTGCCAATCAAAAGGGAAAGAGCCTAACCTTAACATAGGAAAAGAAACAGAAAAGAAATAAGAAAGAATTTACCTGTATGGCAAGAATTAAACAATAATTGAACAACACAGAGTATGGCAAGAGGTGAATAACAATTAGTACAATCCAAAAAGGATCAGAACACAAACACAAATAAAAATGAATACCCATACCGCAGTTGATCACGACAGGTGGTTTGTTCAAAGGTGTCAAGTAACAAAGTAAGAAGTAGAAATTTTGGGTATTTATACTTCACTAGAGTAATTATCTATTGGCCAACTTACTTACTTTACTTCTACTCCTTACATTTTCATGCAATTATCTGTACTTTCTACTTCTTACATTTTAAAAATAGCTTTTTTACTCCCGTTTCATTCCAGCTCATCATTGTGTTAAAAGAATAGACAGACAAAAACATCTATCCAGATAAATTGCACCAGCTGGATAGATTTTGACTAAAATGAGAATAATTTTAAACATGTACCATTTGACACTCCGTTTGTTTGCGATCAATTCCACACTGTGCACAGTGGTCACTTTAACTAAATATTTTTTGGATATGTAGGTTTTTTTTAGAATGTGACAAAAAAATCTGAAGGTCGTCTGTCATTTTGACAGATGACAATTCATACCTCTGACCACTTTATGCAGATGCGCTGACATTTCTAACTTTATGCATGGAGTAAAGGTAACTAAATCAATAAATTAATAAAAAGAATCCCATGAAGGCATCAGAGCGTCTTCTCAGACTCGAACCCTGTACTCAATATATCTCGCTAATCGGGAGGCTTTGGAACGGGACTGTGACCTGGTCAGATGGTTACAGCTGGTCAAAGAGCCCGGTGTCGTGCCAACCATCTGTGCAGAAGGAGTGCCTGCTACAGCATTTCTTGCTGATAAAGTGATAGGAAACTGGGTTCATAGAGTCTCTTGAACTTCTATCACTTCAATTAGAGAAATGCTTCCTGATTTCAAAACTGTGGCTAAAGTGGTGCTTAGTTCCAGTCTCCAGTGTGGCAGCGGAGTACAGCTTCAGCCTCTAGAATAGTGGTTCCCAACCTAAGCTCTGCGAGCCCCCAAGGGTATCACTAGAGATTGCAGGGGGTCTGCACAATTTTGTATGTGCTTAGGTTGTGAGGTTTTAAGTCTTTGGATACAATTTAAAATAATTATATATGATTATATTATACAATCACAATATATTAAAAATAAATACTGCATATTTTATACACCTGGCGACATTCAAGCCTTTCTAAGAGAATATTATGATCGACTGTGTCAAAAGCAAACTGTATGGATATTGATCTATCTTGAGTCATCATCTTTCTGTTGTAATGAGGTAAAATGATTAACAAAAAAATATACAAAAAATTAAACTGTGTGTGTAAGACACACTTGGTTACTTAAAAATAAAAACATTTTTTAGTGTAGCTAACTTCTGACTGTGCATGACACAAACCACTTCATAGTCCACCCAGACATATGTTGCAGAGTTCAAAGATGACCATGGCAGAGACTCAAGCAAATGCACCATTACATTACTTATACAGTAGGCAACTAGCCATATTTTCCACTCTATAAAACACATAATGCTCATGTTCTTTAATTTATTTGCATTGCACTGAAATGCATTAATTTTCAATGGACATGTATGCGGCTGAAACAGGTAGCCTACTGTATCCCAAATTTTTCAATATAATTTTTTTAAATAACAGTATGGCCTTGAGTAAAAAAACACTTTGGGGGAGGTGGGCTGTGATGCAGCTTAAGCTGTAGTCCTAAATTGCGTTTTTTTTAACGTAAATTACTTTTATTTTTATACTAGTAAAAAATACTGTAGTTTTGACATCAGTACTTTTTTACTTTTACCGGAGTAAAAAACTTGACTTAATACTTCAATTTCTACAGAAGTCTTTTTGAAACCTATTATCTATACTTCTACTTGAGTAATGAATGTGAATACTTTTGACACCTCTGGGTTTGTTCACATTTAACAATGTTCCAATATTACTCAAATCATTAAACATACACATTTTCCAAACAAATGATGTATGTGTTGGCTTAGAGCATATTCAACCCTCAATAACCAAACAAAGGAAAGTAATTAGGTATTTCAGAACAAAAACATTTTTAAAGATATTGAACAAAAAAAACTTGAGATGAGTATATTTAAGTATATCCAAAAATCTGTAAAATGACCATAGTCTTGGGAGTTATCAGATTATACAGCCTATTGCCTCTTTATTAGGTATACTTTAACACAGTTGGTTTGATCTGAATATTTCACAAACTGCTGCGTATCCACCATCATTTTATGAATAACCATCTCTCTGGTGTACAGAAATGGTCCACCAAAGAGAAAATATCCAGCAAGTAGCAGTTCTGTGGACAACAATGGTTTATTGATGTCAGATGAGATTGTACAAAGGCAACAGCCACTCAGATAACCAGTTGTTACAACCAAGGTAGTCTAAATACCATCTTTGGACACAAAAAGCCTTAAACGTTAAAGCTGATAGGCTAGCAACACAAGACCACTCCAGGTGCTGATCTTTCACTCACTTTAGCTGAAAATGGTAAACTGGTGCTAGAATTAACAGAAACTCACAAAACAAGAAAAATAGTAGATTGTAAACTAATTTCCTGGTCTGATGACTTTCAACTTTAGCTGCATCATTTAGAGGTAAACCCCTTATGCAAGGAAAAGTTTGCTTTCTGTTCACTTAGGACTGTGGCGTCCTGGGTGACTGAGAACATACAGCAACGTAAGACTATTTTGTCAGCACTAGACAGTTAAATGTGGCTTGCCTGGTCAAAAATAAATTTAGATGAATTTTAGATTTATTCTGATGAATTTAGCAACTTGAAGTATATTGACAAAAACAAATAGTTGTGTTTATATTCCATTTCTGACAGAGTAATAGTGAAAATATTTTTGATGAAAACTGAGGCCCCGTTCACACCCACAAGCACCTCACCCTAAAAAAGAAAAAAACTACTGAATTGCATCTCATCGAAATGCCAACTTAGTTTTGGCGTTTTCTGTTTAATGCACTTTTCCCAAGGCTCTGTGGAACGAGCTTTTTTAAATACCTTTTGCTGATTTTTGATCATCTTAGATTTTATTTAAACATTTAAAGCAGCTGATGAATAAACAGGGCACAGTGGAAACTTGTGAATTAATGTCCACAGGATGGAAATGTAGAACCGTTGCTTTGATTTCAGGAGACTCACATGAAAGTTCTCATTTAGCCAAGGTTAAAAGTGATTCAAAACTCTTTAGCTTGAGGTCACACTTGGTTAAAGAGATTTTGGCAAAATGCATAGAATGTCATCTTTATTCACTGAAAAGGATTTTAAATATTGCTTTATTTGACTGACTTCTCATGAGAGAAATTACTTGGCTGCAAATGGGTTATTTCACTTTGATAATACTCAAGACTTATAAAAATACATTTCTTTTTCAAGAAGAAAAGGTCTAGCAGAACAAAAAAAAATTATCAGGAACAAAGAGTAAACAGCCACACTGTTTTCAGAAACCATCCAACGAAAAATCAAATGAACAATGATCAAACCTTTAGAAGTATCACGTTATTTTTATACTGTAGCGTAATCAATTCATGAAACCAAATTGATTTAATTAGATGAGCTTCGCTAAAACCCCAAAATTTTACCTTTGTTACTTATTTAGCAGTCATTTCTAGAGAGTCAAGCCAGGAAAATAAGTTTAATTCAGCCTCCAGAAGTCTAAGATTCACAGTTTTACATGTTTATAAACTGGAAACATTCTTCTCAGCAGCTTTAGGACTTTACATCCATCACTGCTCCCAAAAACCCAAGTGTTTACATCCCTGCTGTTGTGTGCAGTTTTTTCCATTTTAAATGTCATCCCTGCTGCTTTGCACATTTTTCACTTCAGGTAGTCTGTTTATGCACACATTTACATCTTGATCCTTTTTTTTCTTCCAAAAATTGACATTTTATCATCTGAAATAGTACAGTATTTTTTTAACACCCCCCCCATTTGTACAGCCTTTTACCTGTGAAGATGCATGCTTCTGTTCAACTTGCTGGTACATCAGAAGTTTCCCCACAGGGACTATAGTCCGTTTAAGATTTCTGTTCTGAGAACCCATCCATTTGTTGTGACATTCACTAAACTAATCAGTTCAAAGTACTGAGAATGCTCATTACATTTTAGAATTGTTAGGGGGAACCAACTAGCCACAAGACTGACCTTGCAACATTCTAAATGTTGCCAACCCACTTCCTGCTTTAAGGGAAAGCTAGCCTTCCAAAAATATTTAACTGACAGCTGTACACATTTGCATGTTAAGGCTAAGAAGCTTATACACAAACTTTTGGTGGAGAGGGGGTTGGATTAGCTCGTCTTGGCTAAAGCCTAGTTTAGATTGTTGTAGTGCACCTCATAAGCCAGCAACACAAGGAGTGGAGCCAAATTCAAATGGAAAGTTCACATGTGATTGGTCTGCCAAACATTTTTCAGAACAGTGCTTTGTAGTTATTGTAATTTCAAATGCAGCTTTTGGGCACTAGATGCTTAATATTGCAAGGCTACCTTCCAATATAGTCTTGGAGATTTTGAGTACCAAGATATGTAGGGAAAACAGAACAATGTGTTGGTTGACAAGTGTTTGGTATATCAGTCTTTATCACATAATTTATCGGGTGCTGTAGGCACGTAGGATGTTATGGTCGAGTGTACAACGGAAGCTGCAATTTTATGGATCTACATTGTCGATTGTAGACAATTTTAATAAATCTTGCCCTAGCATCCTTTACAAGTTTCTCTGTAAAGGAATGTGTTCTTCGTTTTTAAAATCGATGCGAGTGAGAGACTCAAGTGTGGTTCTTCAGCTTCTCTCGTGGCTTCCCCTAGCGATGAGATGCTTACACTCAAGATGGCGCCTGGGGGTATTGGTTGCTTGGTAGGTCATGTGTCTGACAAAGACTGAGCTGCAGTTTTAGTGAGCTTTCCAGCTCGAAACCTACCCCATTTGGGGTTGAACAGAAAATTACAGACCAGTGTGGTTCCAGCTTTTAAGATTATTTTGACACGGTGCCGGGGGCTGCGTCGCTCGACACGGTGCCTTTCACTTCATTGGTTTCCCGTTGTCCTGTAAGGATTCATCAGGCATTTATTTTGCATACCCTTTTAATTTAATGCTTTAAGCCCATTTGGAATCAAACTTTCTATATTGTAAGGCATGGGTCTCCACCGCTCCAATTTGAGAGCTACTTTCCAGAAGTTCAGATGAATCTCTGCTGCCACACAGTTGAATCACCAATTTCAATCTGCAGTATGGCCATCAAATTGTGCAAAGGCTTGCCAACAAGTCAGTGTGTTTAATTCAGCTGTGTCTGAGCTGATATGCACCCAAAACCTGCAGGACAGCGTCTTTAGGACCAGGCTTCGGATCCTGGATTTAAAAGATTCAATTTCTTTCTATTCCAGTAGTTTTGATTCCTAGTTTTTGATCCATTTGATTCTTCAACCACCATACACATTTAAATAAAGGTTATCAAAGTTTCTGTAGCACTTTAAGGCAATGTTTTAACATGCATGCAGTGCACCAATCTGGGCTACATCTGTGATGTCAAGTTTTTATATCCAGAAGTTTAAGTTACACTGTCTCAGTTTAAACAGGCAATGCAGTAGTCCAATAGAGCAGAAGCAGTCACAGCACTATTTATGTCCTTTTAAAAAGAATACATACATTTAGCGTAGTGCTTTAACATGGGATCCATTGACTGGACAAAGGCCTGGCTCTTCAGCAGATTGCAATTTTCAAATAGCACGGTCAAACATAGAGACAACAAATTAGTACTGGATGCAAGGATAAAAATGCATGAATTAGTTATCCCCATCTTAGAGGTATTCCAGTGGTCATCCTCAGCTCCTCCAAATTTCTCCTCAATAGGGAAACATAATCCTACAGACAGGAAACTGCTTTCAGTACATGGTTTTTCATTAATCATTATAAGCTACAAATACACTGAACAGCTCTCATTAAAGGAGTTTACCACAAATTCACCGCTGCTACTTATTCGGGACAAAAAGTACAAACCTCATAATAGCAGCCCTGCTGCCACCAAGCCCAGAACCAAACCACCTCCCATGGTGCCAACCACATTCTGAGGTTTAAATAAAAGTGGGACAGCTGCACCTCATAGACTCTAATTATCTTCAAAAACTTTCAGAAACTCCAGAAGTGCTCAGTGAAACTTGAAACTTTACTTTTATTGTTCCCTGAGGGAAATTTGCTTTACAGATGGGTAAAAACATAAGACATAAAAACATAGTAACACAATGACATGAAATTCAAGACCAGTCAGAAGCCTTACTGAATAAATCTATTTAAACAAAACAGTGAGTTTTTGTTTTGTTTTGTTCTTTCACTCTGGCACTGCAACACAAGAGGAATTTATTTAAATGATTTCTAAAGATCTTTGGCAAAAGGCCATTAATTTGGGATACATTTGATTTTGTTAAAGCAGTACTTTTTTTCCTACGTGGGATTGTCTTCACCACCCAATAGATATAATTAGACAAGAAACTTTTTTTCAACATTTTTTTTCAGTTAAATGTTTTTTTGCAATAAAATAAATTTAATTTTTTCCTTGAAAGATGGCCTCAATTATTTTTTTATTTTTATTTATTTTTATTTTTATAAACGTGTCCTGTTTGGCAGTGTGGAGCTCAGAATTGGTGTCTGAGTACGAAGTAGAAGCCCAACAGATTTACTTTCACAAGCGGAGCAGTACAGCTACAAGTCCTCCACTTGATATATGTGTGAAAAATCTTTATTATGAATTGTTGGGGTTTTTATTTCCTGATGTTATGGACACCGAGACGGAAAATTAAGGAGAAGAAAGAAGGAAGATGAAGAAGAGAGGTAGGAAACAAAAAGTCAAGAGAGAGGGTGAGTTGAAAATACAAGAGAGGAAGGGGAACAAAGAAAACACAGGAAGACATTGAAGTCTGCCTCCATACCCACAGGACGGCAGAGAGAGGGGGAAAAACAAAACAAAACACGAAAAAGGAACATCGACAAAACAAAACAAACATTGTGAACTAAGAATTACACAACCACATCACACAACACAACACATCACACAACAATGTCACAGAAAAACTCATGGTACCGATTAATCGAGCTCTAGTAATGATAACCTCAGCACAAGAATATATCCTTGTGTGTGTGTTAGCATGCTGGTGCATATAAGGTTTCTCCATAAGAGTGTTCGATAGCTGGTGTGAGCAGGCATCAATCCGTCTCCCAGGAATCGATGCAGACATGAAGGAGATCGGAGCAAAGACGTCCAAAGGACCCCCAGAGCCCCAGGCGGACCCGGGCGGGGCCGACCGCATCCCCCAAGAGTGGAGCAAAGGAGAACTCCAGGGGACCATCCAGCGGCCACTATGCAGGGGCCCGGGGGGCAGCAGTGACGAGCCCACGGGCCCCGCCGGCAACCGGCCGCGCCAGGGCGGGCCGGTCAATGGACCGGGGGAGCCGGGACCCAGGGGCACCCCACCCCCCAGCAGGGACCCGACAAGGGACCTGCCGACGAGGGGCCCCCGGCACTGCAGGGGCCGCGGCCGGCCGCCGGCTGCCACGCGCCGCCTCCACCCTAGGCCAATCCCCACCGCCAACATCCCAGCGCCCCACCGATAGCCGCAGGGGACGGACAGCATCCCCAGGCCGGGCTGAGCCAGCATCTGGACACCAAGTTGTACCAGCTCCCGGGTCCTGATCCCGCGCAACGCAGGGCGCCGAGACTAGGCATCCAACGAGGGCCAGGGCCGGTCCAACCCGCCAATGAACCGGCCACGCACGGTGCGCACAGAACAGGTGATCAAGCGAGCAGAGACGCCGGATCCGCATCCCGCCGAGCCACCGAGCAGGCACCACCCAACAATCCCAAACCTGGCACCTCTAAAAGAGGTGTCCCAACCAACCAAAGGAAGATATCGGCCCAGCGCATCGGCCGACCAACACACCGGCCCCCCCAGGCCCGGCCAGGCACGCACCAGGTCCGAACCGGATTGACCACAGATGCACCGGCAGGCAGGGGCCCCCGTCACCGGCGGGGAGTGACGGAGGGGAAATAGGCCCCCCATTAAGTGTAAGGCCTGAGGTGCGCCAGGCGAGGGGGCAGACCAAGATCCAACCTGACAGGTAGACAAAGACATACAGACACAGTCATACGTTCCCTCCCTCTTAAACCCATACATTCTCACTGACTCACCAAGACACCCAAATAAATTACGCTGTACAATCACTCACACACCCCATACACACTTTATGCTCCCAGGTCCAGGTACCGATGCCCCAGTAGAGCCACCAGCCCCCGGACCCAGGAGATGGACCCCCTACCTTCTAGGACGGAGACAAGCAGTCCGCCAAGGGCCCCACAGTGGCAAAGCAGCCCAACAGCCCAGGACCCCGACCAGACCGCCTGTTCCTCCTCCGGACCCCAACCCCTGATGGCCCGTAGCGAACAGGGGTGTGAAAAGAGTGTTGATGCGTGTTCTTATAATGTGCATTTAAAACAGAGGGGTGGGATGTGGGGAAGGCAGCCACACATCCCCCAACCCCGAGCCCTCAGTGTCTATATGTGGTTTAACAGTGGGCACCGGCACCAGAGGTGAAGCTGATTGAACCGCTCCCCCTCTGGATGCCGAAAAGTGTGCCCACCCCAAAGTCCCTACATATGTGTCGCGTGAGAATGTTATAAGTGGGAGTGTCTAAGTTGTATATTAAAATTGAGACCCAGGACACCACGGGATAGCGAGGAGGGAAGCCCCTCATCGCACCCCAGTGATGTGCCCATGCCCCAAGACCCTATATGAGTGGTAAAGTGATGGAGCGGGTGGACAGAGGTGTCCAGGGATGGGGAGGGAAGGACTGGGAGACAAAATGTCTTCCCAGGGAGCCAGCTCCCCCACTGACCCCAATAGGCACCGCTGTTCACCGGGATCCACCAGGGGAGGGAGGCCATGGCACGTTCGACCCGGGGCCCACGGCACCACAAAGCCCCACGGACCCCAAGGCAGTCCCCCCAGCCCCATCCCAGAAGGGGAACTAAACCCACCCTGACATTCGCTCTACTCTCAAAACACAAAGGACACTAGACACCCCCCCCCACCCCACCGCACACCCCTCCCCCCTGTCCAAGTGCCCTCGTAGGGGGAGAGCACCAGCAAGGGAGTCCCCCAGCGCCACCCGCACACTGGAGGCCCCCGTAGCCCGAACCACGGCCTGCCCAGACCAGGAGCAAACCGATGAGCCGGGCGGCCAACCCACCAGGCCGACATCCACCAGCCTCATTCCTTGTGGAGCGACCACTGTTGCTCAATGGCCCGGCAGGAGACCAAACCCAGCGCCCCACCCACCTGCCCTGCTCGCCCACCACCCGGCCAGTCCACCCGCAAGTCCGACCGAACCCGGCCAAATGCCCAACCCCAGCGCCCCGCACAAAGACCAAGACCCAGGAGCCAAGTCCAGTGCAAAAAAGGACTGATCCAGCCCAGAAACGCCACCCAGCCACCGCGACCAGCAGCCAGGCACCCCAACCAGCAAACAAGGCGAGACGCCATACAGGGACTGGCGAT
The DNA here is from genome assembly GCA_963556495.2 of Valencia hispanica. NCBI lineage: Eukaryota > Metazoa > Chordata > Actinopteri > Cyprinodontiformes > Valenciidae > Valencia > Valencia hispanica. Next base: position 35,906,867 of record OY747707.1, on the reverse strand, counting down.
GACAATCGGCCCAGAGAAAAAGAGAGAGGTGGCTGCACATGCCGGCCGCTGGCCGGCCCCCGACCCCCACAGCCAACAGAGACCCCACGCCGGCCTACCCCCAGCCAGGACCACAGCTAGGGGGCGCGGCGCCCCCGAATCCCCAGGCCAACCCCAGACCCTACCAAGGCGCAGCATGGCCACCAGGCCAGTAACCCTAATTTATTTTAAGGCCCACTTCCCATTAGCTCACCACCTGTGGGAGGGGCCATAGGGGTTGGGTGCAAAGTAGGGCGGTGGCCAAAGGCGGGGACCTTGGCGGTCCGATCCTTGGCTGAAGAAGCTGGTTCTTGGGACATGGAACGTCGCCTCTCTGGTGGGGAAGGAGCCAGAGCTGGTGTGCAAGGTTGAAAGGTTTCGACTGGACATCATCGGACTTGCCTCGATGCACGGCTCTGGAACTCGTCTCCTCGGGAGGGGTTGGACTCTCTTCCACTCTGGAGTTGCCCCCGCTGAGAGGCGCCGAGCTAGAGTGGGCATACTTGTTGCCACCCTCTCAGCGCCTGTACGTTGGGTTGGAGTCCTTGGAAGAGGTGCTGAAGAGTGCTCCTCCCAGGGACTCCCTTGTTTGTTTCGTGGACTTGGGGAAGGCGTTTGACCTTGTCCCTCTGGAAGTCCTGTGGGGGGTACTCCAGGAGTTTGGGGTACCGGACCCCTTGATACGTGCTGTTAGGTCCCTGTACGACTGGTGTCAGAACTTGGTTCGCCTTCTCCGGGTCGAGGATGAGATCCTTCCCCAAGTGGAGGAGTTTAAGTATCTGGGGGTCTTGTTCATAAGGGAATGAGGGAAAAATGTAGTGGGAGATCAATAGCTGGATTGGATGGCCATCTGCAGTTATGTGGGCGCTGTACTGGTCTGTAGTGGTGAAGAGAGAGCTGAGCCGAAAAGGCGAAGCTCTTGATTTACCGGTCGATCTACGTTCCTACCCTCATCACCACAAACTCTGGGTTCCGAAAGAACAAGATTACGAATACAAGTGGCTGAAATGAGTTTCCTCTGCAGTGTCTGGGCTCTCCCTTGGAGACAGGGTGAGAAGCTCAGTCATCCAGAGGGGGCTCAGAGTAGAGCCGCTGCTTCTCCACATCGAGAGGAGTCAGTTGAGGTGGCTCAGGCATCTGGTCAGGATGCCTCCTGGACGCCTCCCTGGTGAGGTGTTTCAGGCACGTCTCACCGGGAGGAGGCCCAGGGGAAGGCCCAGGACACGCTGGAGGGACTATGTTTCTCGGCTGGCCTCTGAGCGCCTTGGGGTTCCTCCCGAGGAGCTGGAACAAGTGGCTGGGGAGAGGGAAGTCTGGGTCTCTTTTCTTAGGCTGCTGCCCCCGCGACCCGACCCCGGATAAGCGGAAGAAAATGGATGGATGGATGGATGGATGGCTGTCTAATGATTCTACCAATTGGAAGCATATATATGGTGAAAAGAATTGGTCCAAGCACAGAACCCTGTGGAACTCCACAAGTAACCCCTGAGAGTGAAGAAGATTGATCATTTAGATGAACAAACTGGAATCTGTCAGACAAGTAGGATTTTAACCAGCCTAGTGCTGTTCCTTTGATCCCTGCAACATGTTCAAGTTAAGAGAATATTATGATCGACTGTGTCAAAAGCAGCACTGAGATCTAACAAAACCAGAACAGACACTAGTCCATTATCTGAGGCCATGAGAATATCATTAGTAACCTTCACCAGTGCTGTTTCAGTGCTATGATGAGCTCTAAAACCTGACTGAAACTCTTCAAACAGCTCGTTACTGTTTAGATGCTCACAGACTTGATTAGCAACAATTTTCTGAAGGATTTTGGATAAGAAAGGAAGGTTAGATATAGGTCTGTAATTCACTAAGTCATCTTGATCAAGGGAAGGTTTCTTGAGTAAAGGTTTAATTACAGCTATTTTAAATTCTTGTGGTACGTATCCGTTTACTAAGGATAGATTAATCATATCCAAAATGGGGCCAGGAACCAAATGGAACACTTCTTTAAATTATTTGGTTGGGATTGGGTCCAACATACAAGTTGAAGGTTTAGATGAGGCTAATATTTTTGATAATTTCGAAAGCTCGACTGAATCAAAACAGCCTAAGCTGGTTAAGAGTTTATTGTAGTTATCATCTCAGTCAGCGCAAGTATTCTGCAAAAAATACAAAAAATGTTCATCTATTCTTTATAGTTGCTTATCCTTGCAGGGTTGGGGGGTAGGGGTAGGGGTTGGCCTGGTGCCTATTTCAAAGCAGTCATTGAGCAAGAGTTGGGGTACACCCTGGACAGGTTACCAGTTGGTAAGAAAATACCACTCATAAGAAAATACATAATTAGTCAGTTAATTTTCTTTTTTCTAAATCTTTTATTTAATTTTTTAACCATAGTGAGAATTTGTTGTAAGAACATAATAGTGAATAGTGCCCTCCCTGGTAGGCCTGCCTCTGTGGAAATACTGGAGTTTCCCCTTTTGCAAATGTGTACAAAGGCTGAAAATAGAGAACATGTAAGACAAATACAGGGCGTGCGTAGAAGAGAATTAAGCTGTGGCTGTGTATTGTTCTTACACCCTGATGGGCTTCTGTCTACTGTCTGCACACGCAAACACATAACAGGACATTACATCCAGAGAAGTAGAAAAAAATCCAGTGCAAGCCAATACCAGTGTTTGTTTTTACATGTTACTACTGGTTACTCCACAAATGTAATTTCCTTTCAAATCTTTGCCTAGCGAGGGTGTATGCTGAGGGATACCACGTGTCTCCAGTGAGATATTCTGAAATGTTTAGCCAGCAAGTTATTCATCAGGCAGAGTTCATCTGTTTAGTTTCACTTTAACAATTGGATTTTCCATGACCTAAAGTCTCTTCTATCAAGTTATGGGAAACGGAGCTATTGTTGATGCTCACACATATTTTCACATTCATTACAACTACTGGTTTATCCCAAAAGATTCACTGAACAAGTTTCAAAAAGGTAACATCGCAGAGCAGTTAACCTAAAGTGAGAAGAACCTGGGGTAGCCTACTGAACACACCTGTAAGGTGTGAAAGGTGGGAAACTTGAGTTATAGCTGACACACACACACTGTTTTGCCAAAGTATGCACATTAATACGCAAATTATGTTTTATTAGAAAGTACAGCTATTCATTGTTTTCTTTCGTTTCACTGTGCTTTTTTTTTTACCAGCTACCTGAATGCAGTAGCTATTTTTTCTTTCACTTCTGTTACGTTTTAGTGTTTATCCATCTTCTTCCGCATGTCCCTTGCGGGGCTGATTATTTTAGATAGCACAGCTAGATGCCACTTTTTTATCTAGTTTCAGCTAAATTTTTTAAGATGGTCTAACTATTTAAAAGCAAAATTTTCTTCCACCTTCATTTCAAGCTGGATGAGGACCTCTCTTAGCATTTTATGGGTGTGTGGGATCATTCAGACCACTTGGGGGACTCGGGTATCCCATTCCCAGATCCGGAGGAGGAGTCTCCGTGTGGAGGAAGTAGGCTATCTCCACGGATTGGCTGAGTGTGTGTGTAGAGCAGCGACCTCCTTCATAGCGAGTGTATCGCTAACCATCGTTAAATTTCAACTAAACAAAAACGCGTCCACAGGAGGAAACCAGGCGCCTATCCGCCTTCGAGGAGATAAAAGATTCTCATCGTCTCCCTGTTTCCTTTCGTCCAGGCTGAAGCGTTGCAGCAGCAGCCGGGGCCAGAAGCGAGCAGTATGCATTCGGACTGTAGGCTGCTATGGGCAGAGCGGTAATGGTGGGCAGGGGACCGACCGGGGCCGGGGTGCTCGTCCTGTCCGTGCTCATCGTTCTCACCGCGGAGGGCTGTCGAGGGCAGAAAGGTTGGTCCCACACAGCTGCGGTGATAACCGGCGGAGGCCCGTGTGACCGAAAATACACGAAGACATCCCGGTTTCAGGTGTCTAAGCTGTTGTTAGGGGAGGGGGGCTTTTAGGAGGTGTTATTGTCCAGCTCACAGAAACCTGCCTTACATGGCCGTGTGTCTGCGTCTGTGAACGTGGGCTCTACTGCTTCACGCCGCGCGCTGCTGTGTTCGGTGGAAAACCAGGCAGACCGGTTCCTGAAACTTGGCTTTTTCAGCTTTTACTTTGTGTCCTTTGTGAATGAGGAGCAGGCGTTTAAACGATTCTAATGCCAAATAAACCATGGGCTTCTGATTGTGGTCACCCAGGAAGGTGTTTACCGTTTAAATTTGCCATTTGTTTGGTCTTTCTTTCTTAATAGGATGGTTTAAGGAACGACGTAATTTAAAAAGTCGATGGTCTTTTTCTTTGTCATAAACCCAACTAAATGAGTGATACACATCACATTGGATTAAGTACGCGCAGGACCAAAATACAAACATTTAATTGTTTTTAAGAGTCCGAAGCTAAACTCAAGTTTAGCCGAACTAAACTCAGGTGGATTGGTTTATCCTAACCCTGTGGGGGTGGGGGTAGCAGTAGTGTGTAAACACGTGGACCCTGTGTCATTTCTTTGCCATTATGAATACGTTGCAAACGCACAAGGATGGTATTAATCCACTTCAGGGATGATTTCTGCTGTAATAAAGCCTAATGTGAAGTCTAGTTCACTCTTGAGTTTTTTCTGTAACATTTGTGAATCATTGTGGGGGTTTTTCTCGCTCATCTCGATAATGTCTACTCAGGGGGCTCTTGCATAACTCAAGGCTCATAGAATATCCACATAGCACCATGGAGTGTGCATGCAAAGTTTTATCTCACAGCTACGATTCCACAATAGGGATCAAACAATGTCAATAAAATCTTTTACGGTACAGTTATTAATACAGTTTGAAAATGAAGTGTTGCGCATGAGACCCTGCCAAAATGACACAAGTGGCCTGTCAGCTAATGCTAAATAACACAAGTTTCAGCTGGGTGTTTAAGATTTTCAGAAAGTTTGTTCATGTCACTTGTTTCTGACTCACTTGTTGTGCCTGAATGTCTGTTTTTACGCTAAATAATAGGTGTTTTACTTAAGGAAACATAAACTGAGATGTCACATCCTGCAAACCCTCACAATAAGAGTCATAAGCATAAATGTTCTACCCTTTCAACTTCAAAAAGCACATATTCAATACCATAAAATGTCTTACAGTACCTTCTTTCTGTGAAAGATTATGCCCCAAAATTTGAAACGCGTGAAAGGTTGTTGTTCAAAATGACTTCCTATATTTAAAAATGTTTTTAGGTATCGTCTTAAATTGTTCAGTAAACAATTTTGCTAAATGTTCTATGTCTTTAGTGGTTTTGATAAAAGTCAGGTGGTTTACTTCTGATAGTCTTTGTGTTACATGTGTTCATGAAATATTAAATCATGGATTCGATTTAAAATATCACATAGTTTGGTTGGACTAAACACAGTTGTTAAGCGGTATAGACGGGTGATATTACTGTAGCATTCATGCCTCAACTGTTGGAATGACAGGACATGGAAATGAAACTGTGGTGCAGTTGGTAGCGCTGCCGCCTGGGAACAAGAATGTCCTGGATTCGATTCCTGGTCTCTGCCTTTTCTGCATGGAGTTTGCATGTTCTCCCTGTGCACGTGTGGGTTCTCTCTGGGTACTCCAGCTTCCTCCCACACTTCAAAAACATGACTGTTAGGTAGTGGTGGCAATAGAAAAGGTATAAGGTAGAAATGATATAAATTTGGCCAACAGTAGAGATTTTGACTATACCGGCCTACCGCAATTGCGCATTTTGATGACATAATCAAGCTGTCATCAAGAAAGATAAATACTGATGTTCAGTGTTCTTCTTTACACTACATATTGCAAGTTTAAAATGTGGTGTTTTCCATCTGTTGAACTTTAAGCATTTTTAAAAAGCTAAAAAAAGCAGACAATTTCGAACTTTGTTAAAAAAACATTTAGCTCTTAATTTATTTGACATATCTTTATGTTGTGAGATTTTTTTTGCACTTTTTGGAAAAAAAAGATTTGAATATTTTTAAAATGCATTTTGCAAAATACATGTTCTTTAAATGGCATTCTGAACTTTTTTGAAGTTGTTGTTCTGCTGCAATGTATCTGAAAAGTGAGAATGTTCATAAACTGTCATTTTGACATATATAAAGGAAAGAGAAGACTATATTGCAATGGATATCGTTACCGCACATGATTTAGATTATATTGCAGTATAGATTTGAGGCCATATTGCCCAGCCCTACTGTTATGTGTGTGAGTGTGCCTGTGCATGATTGTTTGTCCTGAGTGTCTCTGTGTTGTCCTGTGAGGGACTATGATTCCTGATTATAACATACTTGATCAAAAAACCCAACCTAAACATCTGAGCGTCTTGGCAGTTTAAAGCTCAATGGACACACAAAGACGTGTCTCTTCTAATACGATTGAGTTAAATTGATCCGGAATTGAATTGCATTAGAGATGATCTCTGTAGATTTGAGCAGCAAAAACAGCTAAATCTGAGAGCAGGTAGAGGTTTACAGGCATTTTGAAACCGTTTTGGTTTTAGGTCTCTTTGAAAAGAGTGTTTGTTTGTAGTTCTGAATGATTAGTTTTAGCTGTTTCTCACCTGACTTTTTATGAGTATTAATCAGAGAAACTGGAAACAAGGCCCGTATGTGATCAGAGCCACAATCTATTGTAAAACAGTGTAATATAAAAACTGTTGAAAATATAATTTAAATTATAAGTTAGATTAGAGCATTTCTGTCTGCCCTAACTGTCTGGATCACTTTGATCCCATTGAATTAGATGACCTTTATGATTTTGTTTCTTCCATGAATCCTACTGGCTCCCCCTCTGATGTCCTGCCTCCACGCCTACTCAAGGGTGTCTTTTCATTTGTTGGCCCGCACATACTAGAAATCATAAATCATAGTCTGGTTTATGCTGAAGGTCCACAGCCCTTCAGACATTGAATAGGTCAACCACTGCTGAAAAAAAACCCCAACCTTGATACATCAACCCTATCTAACTTTCCTCCCATTTCAAGGTTCCCTTCCAAGGTTCTGGGAAAAAATGTGTATAGTCAAATCCTTACACATTTTAATGATCATAACCTCTTGGACACTTTTTATTTAAGGTTTTAGAACAGCTCATAGCACTGAATCAGCTCTCCCCCATGTTATTAGCAATTTCTTTACCATCTCCGATTCTGGTTCTGGGGCTCTTCTGCTTCTCCTTGATCTCTCATCACTGGTACTGCACTCATGTGGTTCCAGTCTTATTTCACAAATAGAACCTTTCAGGTAATGCTGGGTGAATGCTGCTCCTGCTCTCTCTACCTCTCCTGGGGGGGTCCCGCAGGGTTCCACTCTCAGTCCCCATCTTTTCCCCCCATATACTGCCCCTCAGTCTCTTTTTAAAAAGCACAATGTCCAATATCATCTGTTTGCAGATGACTGCTAAATCTACACCCCCCTTGCAGCCAATTGTCTACATCTAAATAATAAAACTGAATTCATTCTCATTAGCCACGATAATAAACACATTCCTTGCCCCCCTGAATTAAATTTTTTGGACAGAGGACAACCCATTTCCCCTGTTTTAAAATCTCTCAATTGATTTTCGAATTTATTTTAAGATTTTGCTCTTTGTTTTTAAGTCACTTCGTGGCCTTGCCCCTCCCTACCTCGCTGAACTCTTCTCCCCTTATCTCTCGCGGTCACTCAGGTCAGCAGACCAGCATCTCCCGTCTGTCCTGAGATCCCGCTGTAAATCTCGCAGTGATGAAGCTTTCTCGGTTTGTGCGCCCACGCTGTGGAACGCTCTGCCCCTCCAAATCCACCATGCCCCTTCCATTACAACCTTTAAACTCATCTAAAAACTCACTTTTTTCCCTTCCATTTGATTTTTCATCCCCATGACCTTCTATATTTATTTATAGAGATAGTTAGATTTAAAATTTGTTTGTATGGTTTTCTATTTATGGCGTGGTAACTGTTCAGCACTCACGTTTGAAGGTGCAAATAAAAATGGTATGGTATTATTGATCTCCATAATTTATCAAAATGCTTAACCAATGAGAAAAATCCAAGCCAGTGTGCAGTGGCTAAGTAGATGAATATGAAAGGACTACGTGTTGGCAATATTGGAAATTAGGCTTATCGTCCTGGAGCCTGCAAAGTAACAATTTGTCTGAAGTTTTATGTTTTTAACATGTAAAGCACTTTGAATAGGCTTGTTCCTGAAATGTTCCAGACAAATAAACCTACCTTGTAGTGCTAATTGTTTTCTGTCTAGTAACAGAGCATATTATTTACCTTGGGCCACATTCTTAGAAATGAAAGCATAATTAATTTGAATTTAACGCCATTGTCAGATCAAACTTTTAACTTCGGAGTATGGCTGTTATTTTTGTTGAATACTGTGAGGATATTAGGTGTACTTCAACCTCATTTATTTTACTCTTTCCCATCATTGCAAAGTCCCCAACACTTTCTGAGCTTCAGCATCTCAGCCACTAAATTCTTTATCAAGGTCGGCATCAAGGCCAGTAAAAGTCCATCCAACTGACTGGAAATATTTTTGGCACACGGAGAATTAATGCACCTCATTAGGAATGTAATGGCCTACTAAATACTGCATCAAAGCAGTCCTTTAAAATTGTTATATAGGCCACATTAATATTGCGACGATGATGTGGATTCAATGGATTGTGTAGCTGTACTTCAGAGGTAAATGGAGCACTACATAAGTCAGTAACAACTTGCTCCGGATTCACAATCATGTGCCACGGTATGTGCAGTTTAAAAAATATCTAGGTTTGTGTTAAGGTTTTCAGTGATAATCCTGCTGTCTATATATAAAAAAAGGTTTGTCTCTATTAAGCTCATTAATTTGTCTGAGAAGGATTCAGATTAATTAGGGAACCAACAATCATAATCTGTCTAATTATTTTAAGAGATTAATGTTAAAACTTTCAAGTTTAAAATACAGAATCATATATAATTTTTTAAATAACAAATTACTACCCATTTTTTAAGATTGTAGTGAAAGATAACTATTCTTCTGTGTTGTTTCAGCTTAAAGGTATTTTTGTTCGACTTCACTATTCACACAAGCTGTTTTCTTATAGGTTAAACAAATGTGCTGAGAAGCTTGGTTATAAACCTGCATCTCTTCCATATGATTACTTCACTGTCTACTACATTTGAATGTCGGTAAAACATATGAAAATGTTATCTCCCCAAAAAGATTAGCGCTCTTCTGTAACTAAATATTATTAGAAATACAAACACATTACTTTGAATTTTCTGAATCCAAAAACTAAATAAATTTTCTCACATATATAACGGCAAAAATTGTACATTCCTGCAACTTTGACTGCGTTTCATATAAACAAGACAAGAGCCATATTGGATATTGAACTCGGGGACTTTGCGAGTTGAAAGTCTGACTATTTTATTTGGGTTTTCCCAACTTGGAACTCAGACATTTTCTGAATACCAACTGAACTTCGGATTCTTTACAGGGTTGGCTGCAATGAGTGTCAAAAATATGAAAACCTTTTATTTTGGGAAAATGTTCTTACATATGCTACTAAAACCGCTGTAACCACTTCTTGGGATTTTTTAAGCTGTAATGGTAAATACTCAAGATATAAAGGGAGCAGAGTTCTGTTCGAAGTACATTTTACAGATTAAATAAGATCAATGTTTGAGCCTGTTTTCATTTTATTGAATTTACTTGGTAATCAGTGCAATAGTGGGGATGTGTAATCTGTCTTCTTTAGCCTCATGAACCGTACAGTATGTTTGCTCTGTGCAGAAATGTGTTACTCAAACTTCTTGTTTTGTCTTAAAAGCAAGGTCAAGATTTTTGAGCAAGTACAAGGTTTAAAGTCTCACACCATTCTGTGTTGCGCTCGTCAGAAAATTGCGCTCCCTCTTGGTGTTTAGTGAATGTGTTTGTCAGCTGGGGGCAGTAGCTCTTCTTCTAAATGAGCTGAAATCTGGTGAAGGGAGCACGGGACTTGGCTTAATAGAAGACGTCAGTCTGCGGTTCCCTATCGATATGTAAAATATTTGTATTTCCATTCCTTATTCCCTATCTCATTGTCCAAATTTTGTCCCTACTGGTGCCCTTCCTTCCTTGAGTCCTTCCTTATTTCCTTCCCTGTGTCAGTCTTTTTTAATTTTCTTCTTTTTTGCTCCTTCCTTTGTTCGTTCCTTTATTCTTTACTTGGGGCTTTTGTTTCCTCTTTCACTTTTCTATCCGTATATTCCTTTTGTCGCCCCTTTCTTCATTTCCTTTTATGTGTCCTTACTTCCTCCTTCCCTTCTTTCCTTCCTCGTGTCTTTCCCTCTGAGAAGGTGGACTGATGAGGGGAATAAGAAATTCACCTAAATTGTTTGTGATTAGTTAATGGATTAAAATCAGAATGACTCTACGATCGTGTAGAAGTTGTATTTATGGTTAAACATGTAAAATCTTAATAAAATAAACTGCTCTAAAATAAAGGGAACACTAAAAGTACACATCAAAGATCTGAATGAATTAAATATTCTTATTACTTTGTTCTTTACATAGTTGAATGTGCTGACAACAAAATCACACAAAAATGATCAATGGAAATCAAATTTATCAACCCATGGAGGTCTGGATTTGGAGTCACATTCTAAATTAAATTAGCGATCTCCTCCCAGACCTGGACTAAAGCATCTCCTGGACAGTCTGTGGTGCAACGTAGTGTTGGTGGATGGAGCGAGACATGATGTCCTAGATGTGCTCAATTGGATTTAGGTATATTCAGTCCATAGCATCAATGCCTTCCTCTTGCAGGAACTGCTGACACACTCCAGCCAAATGAGGTCAAGCATTGTCTTGCATTAGGAGGAACCCTGGGCCGACCGCACCAGCATATGGTCTCACAAGCGGTCTGAGGATCTTATCTCAGTACCTAATGGTAGTCAGGCTACCTCTGGCAAGCACATGGAGGGCTGTGTGGCCCCCCCAAACAAATGCCACACCATTACTGACCCACTGCCAAACTGGTCATGCTGGAGGATGTTGCAGGCAGCACAAAGTTCTCCACGGCTTCTCCAAACTCATGTCTGTCACATCTGCTCAGTGCGAACCTGCTTTCATCTGTGAAGAGCACAGGGCGCCAGTGGCAAATTTGCCAATCTTGGTGTTCTCTGGCAAATGCCAAACGTCCTGCACGGTGTTGGGCTGTAAGCACAACCCCCACGTGTGGACGTCAGGCCCTCATACCACCCTCATGGAGTCTGTTTCTGATGGTTTGAGCAGACACATGCACATTTGTGGCCTGCTGGAGGTCACTTTGCAGGGCTCTGGCAGTGCTCCTCCTGTTTCTCCTTGCACAAAGGCAGAGGTAGGGGTCCTACTGCTGGTTTGTTGCCCTCCTACTGGCTCCTCCACGTCTCCTGATGTACTGGCCTGTCTCCTGGTAGCGCCTCCATGGCTTCACAGTACGCTGACAGAGAAAGCAAACCTTCTTGCCACAGTTTGCATTGATGTCCCATCCTGAATGAGCTGCACTACTTGAGCCACTTGTGTGGGTTGTAGACCTAGTCTTATGCTACCACTAGAGTGAAAGCACCGCCAGCATTCAAAAGTGACCAAAACATCAGCCAGAAAGCATAGGAACTGAGAAGTGGTCTGTGGTCACCACCTGCAGTACCACTCCTTTATTGGGGGTGTCTTGCTAATTGCCTATAATTTCCACATTTTGTGCCAATTAAATAGACAACAGCATGTGAAATTGATTCTCAATCAGTGGTGCTTCCTAAGTGGACAGTTTGACTTCACAGAAGTGTGATTGACGTTTTGTTGCATTGTGTTTAAGTGTTCCCTTATTTTTTTTGAGCAGTGGTACATTCTTTTTGCTTTGTGAATATTTTTAAAGGTGACATATTAGGCCTCTTTTTAACCAAGTTATACTAGGTCTATGATCTGTACAAAACATGTTAATGAAATTCTTTGCACCAAATCACACTCGCATAAAGCGATTTTTACCAGGTCAATTCTTGACAATTTCAGTCAAGACAGCAAAAGTTTGTAAAAATGGAATGGATGGTTTTTATTCATGTTTGGAGGCAGCAGAGATCCAAATGGCAACAGAAAAGGATGGAAAAAAAGGAAATTTGCACAATATGTCCCCTTTTTAAAATCAGCGTGTTTATGTTCCCCTGCAGGTGATGGTTGTGGCCCCAGTGTGCTGGGCCCCAGCAGCGGGACTCTGTCCTCTCTGGGCTATCCGAGGACATACCCGAACAACAGTGTGTGTGAGTGGGAGGTCACCGTGCCCCGTGGAAAGAGGATCCACTTTCGATTTGCTTTGCTGGACATAGAGGACAGTGACTGCCAGGTCAACTATCTCCGCCTCTACAATGGCATCGGACCCAAAAGGAGTGAGACTGGTGAGAGTGACCTGATTTACTGACTGGTTTTGTGAAGCAGACTTTCTACCATCAGGTTTTAGGGGTTAAAGGGTGGCTTTTTGAAATCACTTTTAGATGCTTTCCATCAGGTCAGGCAGCTCATTGCCACAGTTTAAGTGGTACACCTACCTCTTTTTGGTGGAACTGAATTTGTACAGCTATTTTTGGTTTTGTGCTTGTGGTGTTCACTGAACTGCAAGTTTTTGCGGTCAAGAGCTGCTCAGTCCTTTAGAAACTACAACTAATTTGTTTCTTTGCCAAAACAGCAGATATCAGCAAGTAACAACGTTATCAATAAAACCATGTTCAGGTGGGAATATTGAATTCTATTTATATTCTAGTAGCTTGATAAGCTCGACTTTCTCTAGGGGTTCCTATCTGCTATGAACCCAGAGACATCCCTTTAACATAAGGTTTATTGTTATTGCAACATTCACAAATACTGTTGCACATCACACAACTTTCTAAACAAACCCTGTTTTAAACTCAAGCACAACTTTATCCCTGACCTGTCTGCTCTGTCCTTTGGTCTTTTTTATGCTGTTTGTTCACTAATGCTCTCCAACAAACCTTTAGGGCTCCACAGAGCAGCTGTATTTATGCTGAGATTAATTTACATACTTGTTTTACCAAATATAATAATGTGGCAATTTATGGAGGTAGTGTTTTCATGGTGAAGGGGCTTGATGCAAATTCACTGCATACTTTTTATTGAAGGATAGATGGATATAAATCTGCATTGAAGTCTTAGTTTGCAACATTGTAGAATGTTGATTTGAACACTTTTGTAGTGTCCAGTCTAACTTTCTGGTTCATGGTTACACTTGTGAACTTTCAGACAAAGCTTAATCTTCCTCATCTTGGTGTTTGAGAGCTTAAGAAGCTAAATGAAAAAGCAACTGCATAATGCTGATGTTCGTTGGTTTGAGCAAAGCATAAATATAGCTCTACTCTTGAACTGTTTAAATGTACCCAACACAGTCTGCCCCCTCCAGTACTTTTGTGATGTTTCTAAGCAGAATATCAACTTTTTTATTACTTAACTGTATTATGAAGAGTTTAAGGATAGATTAACTTCTAGACACCGAACCACTATCCTCTAGCCCAATGCCAACTCCAGGTACTTTGAGACATGATGTTGCAACTCAAAAAAGCTGTTTTAACCTGTTGGTTAAAGAACACAAATACATACATCCATGCAAGTTGAGTTTGGGATTTCCTAGTGTGAGAGGCAGTAAGAGAAGGATTATTCTCAGAATGAATGGGTCCTCCTTTAGTTCTCAGTGGCTCCACAAGCAGAACCACAGAAGCCCACTTTGTGCGTGTGGATGAAAGCAGCAGCCGTTTGTGAGGATTGTAGCAGTCGAGGAGAAACACAAGCGTCTCACTGACTTTAGATAGTTAGGTCCAGTCATTCTGTCAGTGACTGAAATTATAACCCACAGTCAGCTGACCACAGTCTGTTTGCAATTCTGAATCACACTACAGTCTTAATGGAAAGTAATTGATATTATAGAGCTAATAAATCGTTATATATTTTTATCTCTTAATTTAAAGTAAGTGATGCTTTCTAGGATGAGCATTGGATTCAAAGCAACCATCATACCTGGTACCAGACTGTTAATTCAGTCAATAACAAGCTAACAATAATATTACTAAATTGGAGGCAATAAATGTTCTACTTGAAATTCAGGTCACATTGAGTCCCAGTGAATTAATGTTGCAAACAACTTAATAATGTTACATAATGGATTATCCTGAGTCATGTGGTTCTCGCTGGGTTTACGTTTAATGTTTTTAACAAAAACGCTTCTAGGCTCATTCCTTTAAAGGTGTGAGCAAAGGAAAATATGCTGATGAACCAGAAAATTGTGACCCAGGACTGGTAAAGTAACACTGCTCATTTTGTTACAATGAAATGTTTACTCGTCCCAGACCAGTATCAACACCTCATACTGTGTGGTGGGAGTGTCATGAATTGAGCTTGTTAATTTTGAATAATACAAACTAAATCCTATTGGACATGGAAAAACAATATCTGATATTTTGTAGTTGTTACACAGATAATAAAAATACATTTTTTGTTAAAACAAAGCATCTGGATGGAGGGAGTTTTTAGAGATTTCCTGGCCCAAGATGATGATTGGCTGATCAGCCGATGTGCTGACTTGGGCACGGGTTAGATCGACTGACCCGTCACAACTGTGCATCTTGGCTCCTCCACCTTCTTTTTTTATGTCTTTTTTTTATGAGTATCGAGGTACCAAGGTTTTAAAAAAGCTAATATTTTCCATCCTACTATTCCTACGGTTTAAAATGCCTTTTCATGAGACGTCAAACCAAAGCCCTGGAGTGACCTGATTTTTCTCAAGCTTTCTAGGCATAATACAGTGCTGCCTTTCCCTGTTGCTGCCAGCCAGCCGATTGAAAGGAGACCACTATTCTTTCACTTGTAACAAAGGGAGATTGGTGTATAAATATTTTTGGTCGCTTGGGGACTAAGCTGCCTTGGCAGAGGTCTGCGCTCTCAGAATGCTTTTCTGGTTCAAGTCCTGTTTTTATTTTATTTTAATTTTTTTACACTATTTATGAAACTAAAATGCTTTCTCACTCTTGTATATCTGTGACCCCAACTTTGGGAACTACTGATTTAAACCCATAGTTGTACAAAGTATTATGTTCTTTGGTTACTAATCACTGCCTTTTATTTCTTCCATTACAGTGAAATACTGTGGTTTGGGTCAGAAGGTTAATGAGCTCATCGAGTCCTCTGGTAACCAGGTAACCATCCAGTTCATGAGTGGGATGCACCGCACCGGACGTGGATTCTACCTGTCCTACTCCACCACTGAACACTCGGGTATGCAGGCTGTTGGCTTACTCCACAGCACTCTGTTGTCTGTTTTTTTGTTGTTGTTTTTTTTTGCTTCCTTCTACAGCAGCATTCATTTTAATTTAGAGACCCGACCACTGAGCCTGGTTCCATTTGTGTGTTGTTGTTTTTTTTTTTATCCCTGGGGGGGGTCGCAGCTGTTTTCTTTTTGTACCCCAGTTTTATTTTTTATAGCTATGAAGTAATTGCTTGTCCTGAAAAACACTCGTACACAAATCTTTTAACATATGGGTTTGTCTAGAAGCTGGCAGCTAGATACATTTTCCTCGTCTCTGTGTATAATTTGACCTGTACTATCGGATGTACAGTTCAAACCAGATGTTTACATACACAGTGTAAAAAGGAATATAACCTTTTCTTCTCACTGTCGGACACTAAATCCGACTAAAGTTTTCCTGTCTCGCATCGGTGTGGATTAACAGGATTATTTCTATTTGCTAATGGCAAGAATGATGAGACTTTGTCTTCATATTCACAAGTTTACATGCATTTTTGTAACATTTGGTAGAATTTCCCCTTTAAACTTTATGACTTGGGTCAATTGTTTTAAGTACCTTTCCATAAGTAGACCGGGCATAACAAGGGCAGGATTGTAGGCAGCCTTACTCAGACACATCTCTTTTTCTAAGGGACTGATATCTGGGCATTGTGTGGCCACTGCAAAACATTGACTTTAGCCACTTTGTACATGAATGAATTGGTACGTTCTTTTAGGCCTTTGTGCATTTGGAAAACTGTTTTCTTCCCAAGCTTTAACTTCCTGACTGATATTTTGAGATGCTGCTTCAATATTTCCATGTAGTGTTTCCTCATAATGCTGTCCATTTTATGAAGTGTACCAGTCTCCCTAGCAGCAAAACATCCCCACAACATCATACTCCCTCCCCTGTACTCCAAACTTGGGATGATACTCCCCCTATTCCCTCCAAAAGTAACAACAGTCTTTATGGAAAAACTTTTAGCCTCATCAGATTACAGGACAGGTCTCTAAAAATTATGTTCTTTGGCACCGAATGCATTTGGAAACAGTTGAACCCAGGACAGCCGCGCCGAAGCCATAGCCTCTGGATATGGGGCGCCCGCACTACCGCTATGCCCCGCGATGCTCCACCAGCTTGAGCTTTAATCGGCCTTCTTCCTGAACAGAATTATAACTGGACCTCCTTATGGTATCTATATTTGCAAGTAATTGCTAGAACAGATGAAAGTGGCACCTTCAGCTGTGTGAGGTTTTCCTTTTATTTTGTAAACATTTTTTTAACAGTTTTCTTAAAAGACATCCACAGGTGTGCATCCAGTTTAACCCAAACGTTGTGAATTAACCTAGCAGAACTTCCAAAAACTGACAAACAACTATCCTGTCTTAAAAAAAGTAACGTTTAGTTTTATTTGATGTCAGTCAGTGGGTTTAGATGCAGTAAAAGAAAACTGAATTATTGCCTTAGTCCGACTTTTGAAATGCATGTATACACCTTAGTCCGGCTGAAGTCAAACTGAACTGGCCTATGTTTAATTCAATTCAAATTCAAAAATACTTTATTGATCCCAGAGGGAAATTAAGTGTTGGTATAGCTCATATGATCAATTCTTTAAGGAGTTGTTGTAGATAATGATGGCTGTGGGCAGGAAGGATTTCCTGTAGCGGTCTGTATTGCAGCGAAACTGAAGAAGCCTCCGACTGAAGATGCTCTGTTGTTGTGTGACTGTCTCATGAAGAGGATGCTCAGGGTTGTCCATAATTTTTTTGATTTTATGAAGAATCCTTCTTTGCATTATCATCTCCAGATTTTCCACAGTTGTCCCAAGAACAGAACCAGCCTTCTTTATCAGGTTGTTGAGCCTTTTTAAATCCCTGGCTCTGATGCTGCTACCCCAACAGATGACGGCTGAAGAGATTACACTCTCCACAACAGACTTGTAGAAGATCTGCAGCATCTTGCTGCAAACCTTGAAGGACCTAAGCTTCCTCAAGAAGTACAGTCTGCTCTGTCCCTTCTTGTAGACGGCTTCACTGTTGCGCCTCCAGTCCAGTCTGTTGTCAAGGTGAACTCCGAGGTATTTATACTCCTCAACCACCTCCACTTCTTCTCCCATGATGGAAACAGTGTTTGACTTGTCCCTGTTTCTTCTGAAATCTACAATCATCTCCTTTGTTTTGTTCACATTCAAGGTGAGACGATTGTTTCCACACCATGTCACAAAGCGGTCCACCAACTCTCTGTATTCAGCTTCTTGTCCATCTCTGATACACCCGACAATTGTAGAGTCATCTGAGTATTTCTGCAGATGACAGGTCTCTGATTTGTACTGGAAGTCTGAGGTGTACAGAGAGAAAAGGAATGGTGAGAGTACGGTCCCCTGTGGTGCTCCTGTGCTGCTGACCACCTGGTTTGACACACAATTCTTCAGTCTCACAAACTGTGGTCTGTTGGTCAGGTAGTCATTGATCCAGGCAATTGTTGAGGGCTCCACCTGTGTCTTCAGGAGTTTCTGACAAAGCAAATCAGGCTGAATTGTGTTAAATGCACTAGAGAAATCAAAGAACATGATCCTCACAGTGCTGCCTGCTTTGTCCAGATGACAGTGGGTTGGTTGAAGTAGGTGGATGATGGCATCTTCAACTCCAACTCCACAGCGATAAGCAAACTGCAGTGGGTCCTGATACGTTCTTGTTTGCTTACTCAGGGGTGCCAACAGGAGTCTCTCCAGGACCTTCATGATGTGGGATGTCAGGGCAACGGGTCTATAGTCATTGATGACTGATGGGTGAGTTCTTTTGGGTACTGGAACAAGGCAGGATGTCTTCCACAACACTGGAACCTTCTCCTGAGTTAAGCTAAGGTTGAAGAGGTGCTGCAGAATCCCACAGAGCTGCTCTGCACAGGCCTTCAGGACTCTGGGGCTGACACCATCTGGACCTGCAGCCTTGTTCCGGTTCAGTTTCTCCAGCTGCCTCTTCACCTGACTTTTGGAGACAGACAAGTGGGAGGGGGAGGCAAAGGGGGTAGCAGCATTTCCTGACTTTATTGAAGTCAAACTTGTGGAATTAGAAGAGTCCATGGCTGAGGTGAAGGATAAAACATCCGAGGTGTAACAGGAAAGCTGTTGATCAGAGGATAGTGGGATGTCTGTTTGGCTGGGAACAGGAGAGGGGGATGCTGAGGTAGTTCCAGAACTGAACCTGTTGAAGAATATGTTCAGTTCATTGGCTCTGTCCAGACTTCCATCTATCCAATCTTTCCTATCCTTAAAACCTGTGATCTTTCTCATTCCTGACCAGACATCTCTGATATTGTTCCTCTGTAGTTTGTTCTCCAGCTTCTTCCTGTATGCCTCCTTGCTGTCTCTGATCTTGACCTTAAGTTGCTTCTGTATACTCCTCAGTAATTGCCTGTCTCCCTCCCTGAAGGCTCTTTTTTTCTTGTTTAGCAGCTCCTTCAGGTCACTGGTGATCCAGGGTTTGTTATTAGGGAAGCATCTCACTGTTCTGGTGGGGATGATGTTGTCCACACAGAAGTTTATATAGTCAGTCACACACTCAGTCATGTCATTGATGTCCTCTCTAATCGAGCTAATACACCAAGATACTGCGGTTGGAAAGCAGAATTTCTCTGCATGTATGCAAACACCTTCCCCAGGTTAACGAGCTATTACCAGCCTGAACACTCCCCCTTCCAGAAGTGACAAGACCACAAGAGCGGGAATAACATCACTGGTACGACAGCAACAGCAACAACATGTGTACCACAATCGTACACTGCAGTACAGAACAAAATGTTCTGTACTGCAGTGTTGCTGCTGTCCATTTCTTGTCTCATTGGGCATATGCTGCTTTTCCTTCGTCTGCTTCACTGCCGCCAGCATTTATTTACTATATGTGCGACTCTCTAGGCCAACCTGAAGAGGGGGATGGAGTACTCGAGTCCTGACTTGAGTCACTTTTAAGGGACTTGTAACTTGACTCGAGCAGCATGCCAATGACTTGCACTTTGACTCAGACTTGCAAAGTTAGGACTTGGACTCGAAGATGTGAAATTGCTGTTGTTGGAATTAGCATGTAGCTGATGCTAATTTAAGCTTGTTATATTAGGTTGGATTATTGGACAAATGTAATTACATTTAACAACTTCCCAGAGCCTTTGTAAGTGTACAGGTGACACAATGATTACTTATTGTTTTCAATTTTATTTTAAGCATATTTTATTTTTTTGCACATACTACTGTGTTAGCTTGGTGATAGAGTGGAGGCATTGAGTACAATAATTTTTTTAAATAAAGGGAACCATTAATAGCTGCCATTATTCTAGTCTTAAAATCTACACCCTGTTCTATTATTTTTGACTTGCTCTCAGGTGATAATGACTTGACTTGGACTGGATTTTTATTTGGAGACTTGATTTGGACTTGCTCTTGGACTCGAACACTTAGGACTTGAGTGTGACTTGGACTCGGGAGATGGCGACTTGAATATAACACTGCTGGAAGAATTTCAACGTGAAAGGGCGCATGTTGCCACCTACCATCACGGAGTCGCACGCACTTCATTCAGTAATTTCATTTACTAACTGACCTGTAAACTTGGACAAAGGCTCCCATTCTGGTTAAGATATTAATCCAATTATTGCCATTGCTCAATTTAGATATGCATGTAAACACACTGACTCGTAAAAAATTAAATAAAAAGCTTGTCGTGTTGTATATTGTATTGAAAATATTTGGTTTCCACTATAGTTGGAAGGTTTGAACTACTATCCTGCTGTGCTATTTTTGTTTTTAGAAGGTAAAAATTCTTTCTGTGTCAGGATGGCTGGGACATCAGTTCACATGTTTGTCAGTAAGTTACAGAAATATTGTAAGGTTTAAGAAAAACAGATGAACTGAAACTGCAGGAGAGGGCAGTTACGTGTCCGCAATTATTTAGCTCTGACGTTCTTCGTGGCTCGGCTGAATCACACTGGGTGGCATTTTCTTGCCACCACAAAGCCGGTGCGTGCGTTTTCTTCACATGAAAATGATCACTCAGGTGAGCGTGGGTGGGCAGCTTGAACAAAGAAGCTGGGCAATCACCATGGTGATTTGAAGTGGCTCCCCCCCATCTAAACTTTGTTTTTGAGGTCATGTTTTTGACCATGTTAATGTGGTCACGACAGAAGGAGGTTACATGACTTTCCCAGCAGCCCACGTCATCCTGTGAGACATGACTGGTGTGTTTGATCACCCATTGTACTCCCACAGGCTCTCAGTTTAATACACGGCTACTTTGTTGTTTTTGGAGCTTACATGGAAAGATTCACGTCATTAAGTTTAAAATTCAAATGGAATCTTCTTAAAATTGTGGATTTAAATTCATTTTCCTTTTCGAGTGACGTAGTTAAAGCCACAATTAGGTCACATGCAGGGCGGTCGAAGTAGGCTGTCAAGTCCGTTTAACATAGGATGAGCCTTAATGTGTGAATATTCTGATCTGTTCCCAAATATTGCACAAAGGTTATGCAGTTATGTCACTTTTCATCTTGTACATGCTTCTCTGATTGGCAAAACGTTTGACATGGCCATAGAATTTTATCATAAATGAATGTCTGCTCAATATATTGGATCTCAGTGTGTAGAATATCCCAATCGTAAAGGAGTGCTTGGATGCAATGTTTGGTGGGATGCAGTATTTCAAGCTGTAATGATCTAAAATTTATTTATCCCAATTTAATTAACTCAAACTTTCCTTCATTGCCACACGTTTCCTTATTGCCTGAGATGCTAAGACTCATGGAGAGTAGTGGTGACATTATGGAGTGGTGAAAAAGAAAAGTTTCCTGAAAATGAGGGTTAATCATAATCAATATGATTAGCACTTTCCGGAATAGAATAGTAATTACATAATTTACTGAAATTGTGCAGCCCACGTTTTGTCTATCTATGAACGGACAGATTTCTTTATATTTATAAGTTACTCTTTTTTTCTATGATGTTCAAATTCCCAAATCTTTGCTTGAAGGCGTTTAAAAGCTTTTGGAATCTGTTGGACTCAATAGCCGAGTGTAACAGATGTAAAGTACAACCTGTAGGACGACAGATTCATCCAAACCACGCAGGTCAACTGTTTGCATGGATTTAATAAACATAAGCAAGTGTGCAGCAATGCAATTTTATTTGTATAGCACACTTTCAACAACAAGGTAATTCAAAGTTCAGCAAGCTTCCTTTGCAGAATATACATGTTCACTGTATCTTGATCCATATCCTACGTATCTCAACTGAAAGAAGTACAACATATGAAGTACTTTTTACATTTTTTTTTTTTATTGTGATGCTACCGAACTTTTGTTAATGGGGCTCAAACAGGAACACAGGAAGGAACGCCCAGTCTACTGCTTACACACATTACCATGAACGCCCTATCCCCACTTTGAAATATGGTGAAGGCAGCATCATGCTTTGGGACTGCTTTTATTCAGCATTGACAGGCTGGAGTTGATGGGTGGGGGTGGATGGAGGCAATCCTGGAAGGAAACCTGTTAAAGCTCTAAGAAATCTACCAGAAACTACTAGATATGCAGTCAGAGCTACAATAGAAGGCTTTAGATCAGGTTTTCACCACCCAGACAAAAATCAAACCATGTGTGGCAAAACTTCGAAACCAATAGGCTCTCCATCCAGCGATTTCGATCTAACGTGGGAAAATGTGAAAAGCTCCAGAGATGTGAATATTTCTGCGAGCGGGTTATATCTCTCCACTCATTAGGTGATCGAAAATGATCTGTTGTCATGATTTCTGGGCTTCAGAATTATCTCTAAAAATAGTTCCGGTTTTGTGAAATGACGAATCTCGTTATGAGGACTGTACTTTATAATTTTAGGCCAACTGAATGCAGAACATGTTGTGACTGTTGCTTTTTATAGAGGAGGAGAGAACATTAGTTTTGCTACAACTTGCAGAGGAACCGGTTCTGATGCTGTTTGTTTGCCTTTGCAGATCTAATCACTTGCCTCGACAAAGGATCTGATTTCCCAGAGGCAGAGTTCAGGTGAGCACTGTTTGCTTTGTATTGAATTATTGAGTTAGTTTTTGTTCAAAGACTGAACTGATATTCATTGTGTATTTTTCTTTATAGTAAATACTGTCCTGCAGGTTGCTTGACATCTAGGGAGGAGATCTCTGGAACTGTACCAAATGGATACAGAGAGGTGAGAAGTAGTCCCTTCTCTTTCAGTTGCATCACCAGGACCCCCTGTTGTGTTTATGTCTTGGTCTGATAACCTCACAGAGCCCTTGCTGTTCCTTAGTTCACAGCTACTTAGTTTCTTAATGATGACCTCATTACTTTTTTTTTTTTTGAGCTTTTTTTGCTGGAAGATTGAGGGAAGGGTGTTGCTGGCAGATGGGAGCTGTGGGGGCGTGCCTGAAGGAGCGAGGCGCCCCACAGGAACAGAGGAGGGACGGGGTCACTGGGTGAAAAGGAGGTTAGATAATAGTTTGGCCGAAAATAATAACCCTGTAATCCAGTCCAGCTGCAGAAGAGGGCCGAGCAGAGCTACGTGTTGAGTGTTTTCTGGAGAGGCAAAAGCCTGCAGAATGAGTCGGCGTTCTTGAAATGTTAGAGAGACACTTGGCGTGTGCATGCCAGGGTGTGTTATTGGCATGCGATTCATTCATGTTTTGCCTTCTGGAGGGTGCATGCGTGATGGTGGATGCATAATTCATTGTAGAAGTCGCTCCACCCAGTTCACAATCTTGCAGCTTACTATTTCATTTCTCTCAGTATCTTAAACCCTTTCCAACCTCTCGCTTTTGCATCTCGTTCCTCTGTGTGTGTTTAAGCGTGTGGTTTTCCCCCATCGGAGGCAGGATGCAGTGACTTTGTCACAGCGGTTGCTAAATCTCCCTCCAGGATGTGGTGTGTGTGATTTTTGGGAAGTTTAGGAGTCACAACGAAGGTGTTGATGGCTTGTGGCAGCCTTTAACTGCTGCATTCGTGCATAAATCCAAGGATGATGCATATGTACTCGTCACTCTGCGGGTCACCAGTTTTCCCACAATCCTCTCAGCTGTGAATTCCACTGTGGGACTCCTCCTCCCCCCCGTAATAAAATGTTACTCCTGCTGGAGCAGCTGCTCATGTGGATGAGCAGCTCCTTGAAGGATAATCGGTGTTTTTCTCAGCTTCTCTGTGATGTGGAAGCAGGTTTGGACAGGAATTCGGGCGGCAGTGACTCATTTCCATCAGTGGCTCCCAATGTCCCCCGTACAGAGAAAATCTGATGAGTCAGGATGATGTCACTTTTATCAGCTCCAGTCTGACATCTTAAAGAGATCACAGTGTGAAGTAGGGTGGACACCAGCTCACTGCATTCAACTGGCCGTGGAGCTGTAGAGGTTAAGACGTCTTCCTATTGGTCATGGCTTTGTTTAGGAACATCAGGTTCAAAGGTTGTTTTCTTCAGATTGCTATGGGTTAATCCAAGAACTTCATAATATATTAAATCCCAAAAGAATTATCGTCTTGAATATTGCAATCGCAAATGACTTCATGGATGCAATATTTGGTGTGTGGTTATCTTTCTTGTGTCGTCCATTAACGCCCCGGTCAGTTGGATGGACCCTTAATACCCCATGTGTCCACGAGGGATAGTGACTGAGATGCTAAAGGTCATGTAGGGTCGTGGGAACAAGAGTACTGTGGCGAATATGGATTAATCATAACCGATAGCTCCATTGTGATATTTTTGCAGTAATGCGGTTAATGGCGATCTTCTAAATTAGCGGCGTGCCGATGAACTATTTAATTTATTAATTGCGATGTGAAACATGCCAAATCGGGACGTACTGGTGGAAACATGATTGAGCTAGCTAGTGTTTTAGCCATGAAGTGCTACTCTGCAGGTTTGAAGGCAAGCGCTTTCGCATTACAATTAATCATAATAATTTTTTTTCCCATGCACTGAGATCTTATTAGATGGATATCACCAGAAGAGCTCTGTCCTGTTGATTACATGCTGAAGAAAGTAGTTTGCTGCTGTGAGGAATATTCCGAACAATGCATTTTTAAATGACCTGAGGAATCTCAGCTGTACTGATTGTGACTTTCTGCCGTACCTCTAGAAAGCTGTACAGAAAACTGCTCACACTGATTGAGACTAATCATGTTAACAGAAAAGTCATCTTTAATTTTTTACCACCAGCTTGAAAACCTTTTTTGAACACTGTAATTTGTTTGCCTTTCACAGTTGAACAGACATGGATCTTGGGATTCTGTGCTGTGCAGTGAAGGTACCTAGCAACAATCTCTCAGTGCAGTCTGTCCTTCCTCTTGCCTCTCCCTGCAGTCGTCCCCTTTGTGTGTGGCAGCTGTCCATGCGGGTGTGGTGTCCAATGCTGCTGGAGGGAGGATCCATGTGGTGAGCAGCAAAGGCATTCCTCACTACGAGGGAACACTGGCTAATAACGTCACTTCCACTGGGTGAGAAATACAGACACTACAGGGCACAAAACTCATCTCTACCTCACTGAGTCTGGTTCAATCTTTCTTTCATGGTTTCCGTTTCATCTTTTTTCAGAGGAACTTTATCACACAGTCTTTTCACCTTCAGAACAGATGGTGAGGTTGTTTTTCAGTTGTTTTATACTTGTGGATACTCTGTATATTGACTTAAATCTAAAGAGCATTTATAGATTGTCTTTTTTCCCCTCCATTTTATGTACAAACTTGTCTAAACCGTCTGTATCATCTGTGCCTCTCAGGCTGCAACGGAATGCTGGGTTTGGATTCTGGTGGCGTTGCGGACACTCAGCTCAACGCTTCGTCTGTATGGGACTGGAGCACCACCACGGGTCAGCGCAGCGTGTGGAGGCAGTCAGGAGCTCGTCTGAAGAAGGCCGGGCTTCCATGGTCTCCTTCACACAGCGACCAGCAGCAGTGGCTGCAGGTTGATCTCAAGAGGGAGAAGAGAATCACGGGTACATCACTATGGTTCTCTTGTCCTGAAGTTTGCTCTGTTGTTGTTGGCACCAACAGTCCTAGCTGATACTACAGCCTCTCTCTTTAGCTTAATTATTTCATTCTGTTCTAGAAATTGCGCCGCTCATGGTGACGGCATGTTGTAGTAGCTCTTTTACTTCAGTTCTGATTTGTTCGTTTTGTAGATTGTTATTTATAACTTGTTTCAGTTGAGGCGTTGCATGTATGGACAATCAATTCTTTTGGTTCTGGATGATGAGCAGCTGGAAGGTTTGATGCGTAACCGTAGCAACAAAGTATTGATTTAACAAATGGCAGCAGCTGATTAGCTTCCTAAAAGCTCTAAATTACAACCCGAAATCCTGAAGTTGGAAAAAAAGGCTTCCAGAATGCAGAGTAGGATAAAAGAGCAGAGAGAGAAGGAAATTCAAGCAATCTCTTCCATCGATCATAATGGTCAAAGATCATATGCCCTGCTCAAATATCGATCTGCCAGTTTTTTTAACCATACAGCCAAGACAGAGCTTTAAAGTGGAGCAGCAAAAGCAAATGAGGTGGATTAGGAGTACTTTACACCTACTGATGGTGTTATCCCGGAAATGTTACTATAAAATATCTTCTCTGCTGCCGGGATATTGAGCTGTTGGCGTGTCATGACAGTCATGAGACTGTCATGCAACCACAGTGTCTTCAGTCAGAGGCTTCTAAAGATTTGTTACGAGACTGACTGCTACCGGATATTCTTCCTGCCCACAGCATCGCCATCCACGACGACTCTTTCCACATACCTGGATGTTATGAGCTATACCAGCATTTAATTTCCCTTTGGGGAAAAATGAAGTGTTTTTGAATTTAATATGGATCTGATGTTTTTTTTTTTTAAGGGACAGTATGCAATATTTTTACTTGTTTACTATCAAATTTTGTGTATCTCGTTCCATTAATATTTCTCACCAATGTATCTTCTAAGTATTTCTATTGGCTTGAAATTTTACATTTTTATATACAAACTGTGGTCGACCCTCCATAGTAATGCGCCATTTTAAAATACAGTAGCTATTTAGGGACATACAGGATATAATGCTTCACATTTGCTCTTGAATCTAATGCGAGCGTGACAGAACGCATTTATTGATTTCACAGAATATTATCAAATTGTTCATATCATTTTATTAATTATGCTGTTGCCTACACAAAACTCAATCTGTTCTCCTCTTTTGAAGCTCCTCGACTCTTTTCTCATCCTCTCTTGAAAACACAGATCTTGCAGAAGTTGTAGCGGTTCTCCTTGTCCCTCTAAACGTTGTGTGGGGGATGGCGCCGGTTCTCTTCGTAGCAGCCTGGCTGGTTTGGAGAAATTCTGCTCCTTCCTTTCTGAACTGACAAAGAATCGTCCGATGACATCTGAGTCCATTTACAGAGGAGGGGGGAGATACTACAGACTCCACTACCTTGTATATATCCAAAATACGAAATAATGTAATAAATGTCCTCAAATATATAAAATAAAACAAACAATAGTTTGCTTGGTAAATTAGTTTGGAGTCATTACAAATTTGATAGTTGCTGTTAGCCATTATATGCAGCACACCTAATTACCATCAACATAGCTAACATGAAAAAAGTTTTTATTTATTATCAACACTTCCTTGCTACTCCAACTCGCTACGGAGGTGTGGCCGAGACCGGGGTTGTTTTATACTCTACAGCGGCAGCATGGCTGACGTCAGCCATAGTGGCTGAGGCAGTAACAATGCCTGATTCAAATTCAAGTGCAGTGTAAAGTTTAAAACTGAAGAGGGTGCCACACTGACGGTTTTTGGTAGAAAATGTATTTTTTACTAAAATACCAGAAATAATGACCAGACATGTAGACAGCACTATTAGACACTCTTTTATAGTTTATCAGCAAAACAAAAAGTTGATTCGGAGGTGAGTTGCGCTTTAAAAACAACCAACGGCCTAATACAGGGACTAAAACTAGTTTCCTATTCATCTTGTGTATGAAGTTCTGCATAATTGACTACCACAAAGATATGGAGCTAAAAAAAATCCAATCTAATCATACATGCATTCCAACTGATCCACGTTAAGTTTATTATTCAGATTGCTTAAACAAGTTTTACTTGAGGAAACCCAGCAGATTGCATCGAGTCACTGACTTGTAGCATTCACTCCTTCTGGACCAACATGTAGTGCGTCGTTGTCTTTACATCAACTGCGTGCTCACATCTGCCACATCCGACTGGGGATTTTCCCTAAAACCACGCAGGCCTTTTTAGTCTTCATCTGTAATCTGATTGTTTCCTCTTTGTCCGTCACTGCAGGCATCATCACCATAGGTTCTAACATGAGGGAGTACCAGTACTTTGTGATGGCGTACCGGGTTCTGTTCAGCAAAGATGGCAAGGAGTGGCATTTCTACAGGGAACCTAATTCTACACAGGACAAGGTACAGAAAAAGGAGAAATCGATAAACTCTGCTTGTTCAACCATTACGTCATTTGCTTTTATGGTTTTTGTTTTGTTTTTTTCCCCTCCAAATTAGTGTAAATGGCTAAAGTCATTCCATAAAGCTGCGGGAGTATTTTGTCTCCCCAGCAGCTGATATTGACTAAAAGATTTGGATGGCAGGAAATGAGAGGAAGCAGCGGTTGGAGTTAAGTGCTGCGATGGGCGAGACGGGACACTTGGGTATTAATAATGAAAGGATATGGATCGAGTGGCTGAGCTGCTGTCCGTGACCGTTCTCTTTGGGGAATTCAGAGACTGCCTCATTGTGTGGAAGAAAGTAGTTACCAGCCTTTTCAGTGGGGGAATAAATGTTTATTGTTGTTGCACTTCTGACTTCCAGTCGTCATAAATGAGTTTCTTTTTCTTCTTTTTAATCCATGGTAGATTTTCCAAGGTAACATCAACTACCTGCATGAGGTGAGGAATAACTTCATTCCTCCAATCGAGGCTCGTTTCGTGAGGATAAATCCCACCTCGTGGCACCAGAGAATTGCTCTAAAGCTAGAGCTGTTCGGCTGCCAAGTTCCTGAAGGTAAAGGAACTTTGTTTGTTAGTAAGAATGCCTTCGGAGTATTAAAAAGTCTGCAAAAGTATGTTATTTGCTGTTTTCATTTAGGTTCTCATTTGTGGGTGATGTCTTTGCCCAATCTGCCTTGTAAAACAGATTTCTGATTTCAATGGGTTTAGTAAAGGTTATAAAAACAAAACATTATTTTATTGGGTTTTTCTGTGATTGACCAATATAACTTAGTGCATAAGAAGGAAAAGACACAATTTTCAGCATTTACAACAAATTTCAATGAAAGTTTGGTGTGCATATTCAGACCCTTTTTTAAAAAT
Organism: Valencia hispanica; assembly: GCA_963556495.2. Classification (NCBI taxonomy): domain Eukaryota; kingdom Metazoa; phylum Chordata; class Actinopteri; order Cyprinodontiformes; family Valenciidae; genus Valencia; species Valencia hispanica. The sequence goes on along the minus strand of OY747707.1, from coordinate 35,878,244 downwards.
CCTGAAATAAAAACGAGTGAGACCAATTGCCTACCTTGAAGCACGGTGGTGGCAGCATCATGCGATGGGGATGCTTTTCTTCCACAACTGGTCAGAGCCGATAAGAAGATGGCGCTACAAGACAATCCTGGGGAAAAACCTGTTGGAGGCTTGAAAAGACTTGAGACTGAGGGCACGTTTCAGCTGGACGACGACTTTAAACAGCCAGAGCTGCAACACAGCTGTTTAAACAAAGTATATCCATGAGTTAAAATGGGCCAGATGGATATCCAATTGAGAATTTTTGCAACACTTGAAATTTTTTGTTCCCAGATGCTCCCTGACCAATCTGACTGAGCTTAATTATTTTGAGAAGAATTGGCAGAAATTCCTCAAAGACCTACTGCTCTAATTTCAGCTAAAGATGGTTCTAAAACAAGCATCTACTCAGGGGGTTGAATACAAATGCATGATACTCTCTTCAGACTTTTATTTGTTCATCATGGAGCATTCCTCATTTGTATTGTGCTCCACTTTGTGTTGGTCTATTACATAGTATTTTCATTAAGAAAACGCATTTCTTTGTAAAAATAAAATAAAAATAATTTAAATCCCTTTTTATTTCTACGATTTTTTAATATAGAAAAGAATGTAATTTTAAACTTTTCTAACAGTTATAGGAACTCTGATTAACACTTGAGCACAGACTTAAAATTCCAAATATAATATATTTATTTTTTGACAGTGAGGAAAAAGAGTGTCCCAAATCTGTTCACTTCTGGTTCTGGTTCCACTCCACCTGCCAAGACGAAGCACTTGCCTCATTTTAGCGAAACCACGCAAACCCCAGACATCAGAAACACAACAATGCCCCCCCATGCCGGCAAAGGTAGCTATGGCTGGAGTAAAACCTCTCATCCTTGGTGTAGGTCTTTGTTCTGTACTTTAACGTATTTCCGCTCCTAGATGTGGTGCTGATAGCAGTTCTGCTACCGGTGGCGGTCATGATTCTGACGGCTCTGATCTTGACGGTGGCTTGTGTTGTGTGCCACTGGAGGAATAAGTATGCATTTCGTCTTCTCACATCTCCTAAACCTACCCTATTCTCATTCATTCTTGTGTTCTCATCTTAGGAAAAAGAGTGGCGAGGGAACGTACGATATTCCTTACTGGGATCGCACAGGTATGTCATTGCTTTGTAGGTTAAGGCAGGGTGTGCAGTTGTGTTGAAGCTCTGCAGCTCATTACTGATGTCCTGCAGTCTGGTGGAAAAGCATGAAGCAGCTGCTGCCCTCCAAGATGGTGGAGACGGAGGACTCTGTTCGCTACACCACCCCGGAGGTCAGCCGGCTGACTGGAAGAAGCGCTGTGCCCAGACTACACGCTGAACCTGCAGGTACGCCCTGTGGTTAGTGCTGGGGGGGACTAGTCATTTAAATATTAACATGTAAATCATATTTATTACTAGTTTATTAAGATCTTTTAAGCTCAACACTTCAATAGATTATAAAATACATCTTTTTAACCCTTTGTATTGGCCTCCTTGTGGTCACTAGATAGAATGCATCTTTGCACATTACTGCCTCACAATTTCTGAGAGTGAGTGCGCAATAGGCGGCCTTAATTTATGCACAATCGTTGGTTTAATAACTCTACCGTGGAACTCCAAAGGAGCCTGAAAACGTTAGTTTCCTGGGGTTGAGTTTAAACTTCCATTCCTTTTCAAAAGTAACAAAATGCTAAAGTTTTATCATTAGATTATATTGTTTCCCTAAAGATTAAGGTTGGCAGTATTCAAAGTATGTTGCTGCTAAAAAAAAAGCATATTTCATTTTAAGTGTACATCAATGGAGCATAGCATTGTGACCATGACAGGTAAAGTGAATACCATTGATTTGCTCTTTATTATAGGATCTGTTGGTGTTTGGAATAGATTAGGCTTCATGGCCAGGTCAGTGATTCTCCAAGACTTCCTGTTGGGTATTCCTAGTCTGCAGTGGTCAGAATCCATAAATAGTGGTGAAAGCTCACTGATGCTCTGGGGGAGCGAAGGCTGACTTGTGTTGCTTAACAGACAGGCTACAGTAGCTCAAATTGCTAGAGGTTAAGGCTGGTTCTGATAAGGTGTCCATGGTGATGCCTGAAGCTCTATTTACTAAGGCCTCCTTCAGCAGACCGGCAAACCGTGTCAAAAATACTTTGAGTGACACTTGTGTTGTGCTGCTTTTTTTTCCGCAAACTTATGCAACTTCATTGCTTTGCATGCAGTAATTTCCCCATTTACTGGCTGGAAATTGGTTATAAAAAAAAAGATAAAACCAACATTTTTGTTTACAATACTTTTCATAATTTTTTTTTAGATATTTTGCACTTGTCAACAAAAAAAACCCAAAAATACTATGTCCTTATTATGACAGCCTTTCAATAGAACACAGACACACACACACACTTGTTCATAGTTCTTATTTTAAATAGTTAGGTGATAGACATTTATTTTACAATTTGACCAGACTCCAATATATGTGCACTTCACTGGACATTTTAATATTGGACAGTAAAACTAAAAAGTTGCACTTGCTTTCATAATATGTGTGCTCATACAAGCTGATGGCCACAAGTTAACTGCATTGAATTATTTCAATACTTATTCAATCAAAATGGTAATTTAATTTGTATATTGCAATAGGTGTATTTGTTTTCCAGAATGTAAAACCGGTAATTGAATTGGCTTACAGCACATATGCACACAGCACCGGGGCTAATTTATACATTACCTGCAGCTCCCTGGTGGCTTATATCCACATCATAATTGCACACTGTGCAAAATGCATGATGAGGAACTTTAGAGGGTTGCAAGCATGGCCAATGTTCTTGATATTTATTCAGAAACTTCTGAGGGACATGGACCCTCTTTCTTTGTGGCAGGTCTGCTGCCCTGTCCCTCCCGGTCTTCGTCTCCCTCATATGCCATTGCAGTGGTTTCAAAACTTACTGCAAAGTATTTGTTGGCTACATTCAATTCAATTCAAAAATACTTTATTGATCCCAAAGGGAAATTAAGTGTTGGTATAGCTCATATAATTAACTCTTTATGGAGTTGTTATAGATGATGATAGCTGTGGGCAGGAAGGATTTCCTGTAGAAGTCTGTATTGCAGCGAGACTAAAGAAGCCTCCGACTGAAGACGCTCTATTGTTGTATGACTGTCTCATGAAGAGGATGCTCAGGGTTGTCCATAACGTTTTTGATTTTATGAAGAATCCTTTGCATGTTTTTTTTTACATGTTTAAACTGTATAATTAACCACATTCCTCCTTCTATACAGGCCTACTCTATCTGCAATGGATAATTATAAAGGCTAAAATACACACAGTTTACCCTTTTAAGCGCCAACTGCAGCAAGTAGGCGGGCGGGAAGTTGTGCTATAGGTTCAGTAGACACATTCTTCTGCGCTTTTCTACAACGATTGGCTGAAACTGCTTCACCACGCTACTGCATCATTATGTCAGACATGAGTACCCACATGCACATTTGCCACAGAACTCGCATGTCCGCAGCTTTTTGCGTAGTTTAGAGCGGCGAGTCGTACTAGATGTCAAAATGCGTACAGGTTGGCAGGTTTGCTTCAGTAGTGGAATGCACACCGCAAGGAAACAAATGCTTTTGGAATGCTATAAGAAAAGCACAACAATGGGTTTGGGGTGTTTACTGGGACATACTTTTGAACATGACAGTGCTCAGCTGACTTCTAGGTGTCGGAGTTATTCCCAAATACACAGAATTTCACAAATGTGCAGACTAAATACCTAAGTTGAATCTATTGGTTGTATTTCAAATCTATTTCATTCAGAATTTGCATTACTGCAAAAACATTTTTTTTTGTATACATGTTAAAGACGGGCAGTAATGGGGTAAAGGAGAAATGAGTGCTGATAAACAGTGTAGACCTAACTATCATTGGTATCCTGCATGGCAGCCATATTGGATATTAAACTCTGTGACCTCATGCTGTCTCATTTGGAAGTCCAACTTCAGTAGGAGGTGTTATTGTATTCCCGAGTGGGAACTCTGAGCTTCCAACAACGAGAACACCCCAAATCACCTTTAAAGAGGACTTTGAGCTTTGATCTTTTTCTCTGGTTTGTTTGCAGAGTATGCCCAACCACTGGTGAGCGGTGTGACAACATTAGGCGCACGTTCAACCTTTAAACCAGACGAAGAGCTTGAACCGGGGTACTCGGATCCAGACCTGTATGACGCCCCCATCCCACCCGATGTCTACCACCCCTACGCAGAACCGCTGCCATCTTCCGGATCTGAATATGCGACTCCGATCGTGGTGGACATGGGCTGCCACCTGCCCTCCACAGTGCTTAATTTCGTGGGCTCCGGGCCCAGCTCACTGCTCACTTGGACGGACGGCAGCCATTCTGGGGGGTCCGTGTATGATACACCTAAAAATGCCAATGGACTGACCACGCCCACTCAGGATCTGACCTATCAGGTTCCTCAGAGCAAAACTCAAAAGCCAGCGGAGTAGACCTGAGGAGAGAAAAATCCACCTGGGAGGGTTTCTGAACCTGGCTTCGAGTCTTGATTGAACACCATCTTTAGCTTCAGATTCAGCTGGAGATGCCTGAACTCCCTGAACTTTTCTGCAAAGCTACAAACTGCTCGTGTGGTGCCCTTAGAGTCCTATCACTGAAACTACGATGAATGTGTTGGTGAACCTGACTACTGTTTGTAAAAGACTTTGTCTCTGTTTGTGACGTGTCCATCTGTTCTTCTCTGAAGCTGTGATTTCCACCCTGATCTTCTCTACATCAAATGACTGCATGTTTCACTACGCGGCTTACCTGCAAATCTTTTTAAGAGCCTCTTGTCATGGTGCGTTGTTGGACCATGTAGAGTCTCTTTATGGTACGTCTTATGTTTTAAAGCATGACTTGAAATTGTTAATAGTTCTTGTAATTCCATCACTGCGATCCTTTTAGGTCAAACGATTATCAGATATTTATTTTTTATTTCACATCCTGCTGATAAGAGCGGCCCTTTTTCTACCCTCACTAGTAGCGGATCAACCTGTTGCACTGTTGTGGCCAACGGCAATTTAATTTAATTTTTTTACTTCTGTCACATGAAGTATTTTACATTTTGGGCTAAATCTATCCAGTGAATTTTACTGTTGGAGACCAAATGTTGCCTTCTGTGATCCAAATCTGTGCCAGCATCACAAGTTCATCCAAATAACCATTAAATCAGTCTTAATTTAGACAGTGTTATATTGTTGCAAAAAGGCAGTTTGTCATGATTATTGTGATTTGGTGTGACATCTGTGCTGAAGTGTTTAGATCGATTGTTCCCATCTTCTGTGTTCATCAGTGTCTGAATGCGCATTTATCAGTCTGTGTGTTTAACCGTTTGTGGGTCAAAGGTTTAAATGTTGTACCAGTAAACCGCATTCCTCTCCTGCACGCCTGTGGCACTGATCTGAGCAAACACTAGGTGACAGGAGGGCAGATGGTGGACAAACGTGCATCAAGCTGCTTCATATTTTCCCACAGCTCCCTCAGCTGTGGGAAGATGTGCCAGTGTTATGCGCCGACTGTGTTTATGGAGTTTAAAGTTCCCTGGTTGCATAAAATGAGGTTATGACTCAAGCTTATTGGAGGTGGGGGAAGGAATAAAGAGGTTTTTGTTTGTTTTTATTAAAGAAAAAGTTTCAATGTTTCACTGAACAATTGCACTTCAAATTCAGTCATTACAAATTATCAAAAGATATTACAGATTGCCATAACATTAAAAATATTTTTTTCCCCTTGCTGCTGGAGGGAGGAGTTTCTGCAACATCGGGGCTTCAAAAAATTGAAGAAAAAAAATGTCCTACAGTATCTTTTTCTGGAACAATTTTTTGGGGGGGGCTTTTTTATTCTTTCTAAAAATAAACTATTAGGAATGGCACTATGGAACAAAGAATTTAAAAGTACCTGGTGTATCGGTTTATAAAAAAGTTAACCTTTAGAGTATCACAGTTAGTTTCCGCAGAAAATCTGCTTCAGTTATTTTATCTGTTCAGCACCTTGTTCTCTTATATATTATGGCCTGACTGTGGGGTATCCAGGACAGACGCCCCTTCATATAAAACAGGAATAAAAGTAAAGCTCACCAAAGGTTGAAATTACGTCTGCACAATAAAAGCATGCACATCAGGTTCTTTTAAACTAGTGTTAAAATTTTCTCAGTTTTATCCTTTATTTTCTCACTAATTTCTTTGTCTATGGTTTGTACACCTCCTCAGCAGCACAGGCATTTGCTTTAACTTAATCCGTTTTAGTCTACAGCATTACGCTTCTTCTCACGCTTCATTCCTTCATGTTCTTCCCATCCTTTCCGAACTTCCACCAGGCCACGGTGAGTACGACAGCAGTAAGCAGGATCAGGCTACTGGTTACCAGGTAAGCAATTGGCAGGAAATGGTTCTGGCCTCCAAACCAGGTCAGTGTGGTCAGGACCACTTCCTTTCTGCCCTGAAAGTGCTGCACGGGGAAGTCTGTAGAGGCAGGAGGTCAAGGCCACACAGGAAAGCAGTCTGTAATAGGTACAAGGCAAAAAAAAGCTGGCACTTCTGGTAAAAATAAGTTTTTAAATTTTTGTTTCTCAATGTAGAATATTTGGGTCAGAAGACTGCATGTTCTCGTCTACCATTTTGTGCTTCAAACATGCTTGTTTCTTTTAATGTGGCTCAACATGAGACTTTCCTCCCTATAGAACAGGTTTACTCAAACTTAATGTTTAATTTTTCTAAATATCTAGTCTCAAATTATACAGCCTCAATAAAAGATTAATTCATTTTCAGATGGGTGCCAATAACTGATTATTCATTGGTTTAGAGCAAACAGATCACTGGACCTTTGAACAAGTGTTTGCAGTAAGTTTCCCATGAAAACTGCTGTGAAAGGATACTGTAGGATATACTGATGCTGTAGTTTCCTTTTTGAAGCCCATTTGTGAAGGGAGCTTCTGCTCTGTTTAAAATCCCATAAAGCTTCTTGAAGTTGGGGAAAGCTGCTTCCCTCATCCAGACGATCAGATCCTCATTAATGAAACCATTGTTGGTCGGGTCGTGTGGGTCCAGATCGTATACAGGCTTCTGCCAGTACAAAGGCTGTCTCGTGCCTGCAGAGAAAACATCACAGGTTTGTTCTTGCACGCAACTTGTATTTTTAAAAAGCGGTTTCTATGAGGTTACATCTCTAACCTTGGAACACCTCAGCCAGAGTCAGATTGTCTGTCCTCGGGTTGCGGAACTTGACGTTCTTGTCCGTGTACCATGTGAGGCCCTTCCGTAGCAGAGGAACAGGCACCTCACGAGTGCTGGAGAGATGATAGGTCAGCGTGAAGGAGTCTGGAAGAACACCTGTCAGTTAGTCGTCCAGTGTAGACATCAATGACGTGTTGACTGATGGGTGTTATGAGGAGTATTTACCATTGAACATACTGTTGGCGACAGCTCCACAGGGAGCGATGGGGACTCCGTCTTTATCCTTTGCAAACGGCTCACAATAAGTACTTGGGTTCTGTAGAAGAAAATGCAAATTCTTCAGAATGAACAAGAGTATTTTTGTCTATTTTACACTGTAAATTCTTATAAATAAAAAAATATATGACTTTAGTATTCTATAAATCACAGAGCATGGTTTACAAGTTGTTCTTTGCAATTACATTTTTAGAAATTACAAAAGTTAAGTCCCAAAAGGCAGATTATGGCAAAGAGAATAAACATCTGAGGAATGTCTGGGCTTCACCAGAGACTTTTTGAACCGTTTTAGATTAAAAGTCAGAGCTGAACACCTCTGATGTAGGTTTTATTCAGAAATAAACCACAGAGACTCTTTAGTTGACGAAATTAGGGAATTTTAGGGGAATAGTTGAAGTGAGGTCCTGTTCGATCGTCATTTCCAGTTAACATTATACCTGCAATATATAACTGTTGACTTCATTTAGTATATATCCACATTTTCAGTCAGTCCTGGAGGCAGAAGTTAATTGCTAACCCAAGAGGGACCAAAATCACAGTGAACTATTGGCAACTATAAAAAACAATTGCAGTATATGCTAATGTTATGTTATGAACTTTTATCATGTTTGCTTCAGGTGGTTATTTGAACAGAAACTAATGATTATTTAGAAAAGAACTGGACATAGGAGGCGGTGCCACCACCAATGATCTTCCTGTGTCAAACATACCGTGATCACAATAATAAACTGTTTCCAATCAATGTATAGACATGTTTTAAACACAAAAATCCTTGATGAGACACCATCTCCTAGATTTATTTTCTGAATAATCATCAGCTTCTGTGTAAATAACTGCTCAAAACATGATTTTAAGGTCCATATGTTAGCATTTGTATAAAGCGTTAAGTTGTTCGCTTTAAGACGGTAGAAGTCTGCTTTGTTCTTGGCCCCACACTGACTAGCGGTTAGCTTCAACCTCCAGGATTAACTAAAAATCTGCATTTCTACTCAGTGAAAAATGACAGGCAGTTACCTACCTAATAATAATAACATGAGAATAAGATATTAACTGCTACTAACCTATGCATGGAATCTAACTTCAATTATTCTGAATTAAAAATTAAACCCTCTACATTTCCTCAACTAAATCTAGTTTTCTCTAGTTCATCGAATCAGCCTCTTTTACTCAAAACTGACATTTCTAATGATCATTACCTACACAGGCAAAACAGGAGAACTAACCCAGTTCTCACCATTATATTTATACGATAACCTTCAGATGTTTTGTAACTATTTTATTCAGGTGTTTTATATGAAACAAAATGAAGATCAAATAATTTCTAAACAAACCCCTATCAACAAGATAAACTACGATATATACAAAGAATTAAATAACATTTTACAGTTTGCTTTTAGAAATTGAATCTCTATTTCTACTAATAAATAACCAGCTGCAAAATTATTTTATGCACAACCAGCCATTTTCAGTTTAGCTGGCTACCAAAACATTCAACTCTCAATGATGTACTGAATATAAATGCAAAATACAGAGTGGCTTTCTTTTAAGAGATTTATAAATTGCAGCTTTCTTATGTTTAGAATCCTCTTTTGAGGCTAAACTGTTATTGGAAAATGAGATCCAGAGCTGTTTCACAAATAGATGTGGGCTTTTCTTTCTATTTCCATGTGTTTTAAGCCAGTTAAAAAGATCTTACATTAATTAATCTGACTTTGAGCTTTGCATGTGGAAGCTGTTAGTGTGACTCCACAGCATGTAGTCATGCAATCTCTTAAGCGCATGTGAAACAGACCATCAGCTAACTCCACAGCTGAATGTTAGAAGTACAGTGGTCCAAGAACTGAACACTGAAGATTCACTGCAAGGTGTGCAATGTATTGCATCATGAGCTGGTAAGCTTAGACAAGTCTTTACTAAGATCAATTCTTTTCTAGACTTTCATGGACATTAGTCACAAACGTCGAACTGAAATGATCAACCTCTGCCAGGATATGACACACTACAACCCTAAATTTTTATATATTTGGGGGAGTTTTTTGTCAAAGACCAACACAAAAGTATGCATGGTTTTTAATTTCGTTCACAATGTAGTGCAACAGATTCCCTTCTAAATGCACTTAGTTTGTAAATAGAGTCTGCTTTTAGCTGAATCTGTCTAAATTTCAGCCGTTCTTTAAGGGCCTTTAACAGGAACGCTGTCAGAAAACATATGACCAAACAAAACCATGAAGACAAAGGAACATACCAAAAAAGACTAGTAAGTAAGTAAACCCATTTTAAATCAGGGTTAGGTTATAAAGCAATATACTGAGAGTTTGGAACAACTAGCAAAGATGAATCCATCACCTGAAAATGGGTTAACGTTTTGGCCTGTGTGCAAAAAGAATGGTGCAATATCAACGCTGAATGTCGCTCTGATCACACCGTCCCCACTTTGAAACGTGGTGGCAGCATCATGCTGTGGGGATGATTTTCTTTTGCAGGGCCAAACAAACTAGATAGCTCTTAGAACGGCTGAGGCATATGGGATGGAATGGTTTTGACCAAAACATATTCATGTGTTAGAAAGGCCTAGTCAAAGTCCAGACCTAAATAATTTTCAGAATCGGTGGCAAGGCTTGAAACTGCTGCTCATACACGCTCTCCATCCAATCGGAGTAAATCTGACTTATTTTGCAAAGAGGAATGAGAAATGTTTCAACTTTTCATTGTGCGAAGCTGGTAGCGACATACCCCACCAGATTGTTCTACAAAGAGTCTACACGTGGTGCTGAATCTAAATATGAATCATACCCGTTATATACTTTTGCAAGAATACTGCATACAAGTTCAGGAGGGGTTAACACAGAGAGGTACCTTTAATTTATTCTTCTTGCCCACCGTCTGTCCATCATCTCTGGAGTCCATGTACCTGCGAAGGTTCTGATGGAAGTTTTTGAGACCGTAGTAGAAAAAGACATCTCCCTGGGAAAACAGCCAAAACAGGAAGCAGTATGATTTAATTGGAGCTGCACACAATAGAAGAAAAAATATGTAATGCAGATTGGATGATGAATTTGAAAATTAAGCCATGGAAGTGCCCAAGATCCAGCTGCTGTCACAATATATCCAACACACATGCAGGGTTGTTACCTTAAATGTTTTGTCAATGGAGAAGTCTACCCTGCACATGCAGGTCTGCTCTGCATAGCTCACATTCTTACGCAGTTCAAAACATCGATCACAGGTTCCATGCTCTGTGTAGTCCAGCTGAGAGGGTTGAAAACAGCAGAAATAAATGAGGATTCAACAGATGGATCTTTTTCAAACCGCAACCTTAGATCTTAGCCTATCTTTGTCACTCCCTGTTTTATTGCACACAGGGCCATCAAGCTTCTGGTTCCTACACAGACGGGTGAACATTTCACTTTTACACTAAGTGAGAACTTCAGAGCAGAGTTGTGCTCACCTTTATTTCCTGTGTGCTCTGCACGGTGAGAAGCAGCCACACTCCGAGCAGCATGCAGATCAAAGCCAGGAGGTAGAAAAAAGGCAGCACAGTGTTAGCGGTTAGCATTGGAGACCAGGCGGGCAGTCGCTGTTGCTTGAAAGCTGAATTGTCCGGCCTCCGAGCCAAGGGCCCAGACTTATCTTTGGCCTTCCCCATGAGCGAGGCCGTCGGCTGAGCGCAGAATGAGCTCGAAGGACGGCAGGAGGTTCAAAACAGTAATGGAGAAGGCAACGCTCTGTCTTCTTTTCCTGTTTTTTAACGTTAGTGATATCCGCCTATATGTAATCATACACACAGACCTCTCAGCAGGCACTGCAGGGTGGGGAGATGGTTACAACCGGTTACTTATTAACCACAATCTCTTGCCTTACTGCCTCTTTCTGCTACCTTCATTTGTCTTATTGTGTTTTTTGTTCCTCTAAACCACTTCTTTCCTGAAACAAGGTTTCGTTTTATCCGACTGTAACCATACAAGATTTTTAATCTCTAGAATTGAAAAAAAAAAGCATTGCTTTACTTTAGTATTACGATAAGTGGGATTTCCTGTTTGGTATGTAAACCAATGACCTCACATTTTCAAAAGGGATTTCCTGTAAAGACAGACAACAGCATGGAGGTTTTAGACTGAGGCAGTTTTATTCCACCCATCAAACTCTGACATGCATTTTACTCAATCTAATGGTTCCTATACATTTTCCACATCACAATGTCATACTTTTCTATACTTTCTGCATTTTTAAGCAGCTTTTACAACACTCTAGTCAAAGTAAAAAACATTTAAACTGCTTTGATAGAAGTTGGATTTTCATTAAACAAAATCACTCAAGTCATCTTTCATTTGATTGATGTTGAATACAAATTATTTGATATCTTTACATCTATTTGTAAAAATTTGAAAAGAGCAGTATCAAGGTTTTGTTTAGCATCAAAACCAGTTCCCAGGTCCAATTTGAAAGTCTGATTTAAAGTGGTTGGGTTGAGAGGCAAATTAAGAGTAAATGCCCTTTTTTGTGCTTTCTGTCACAGACTAAAATAAAGCAATGTACTGATGCACAAAATGTTAAACCTCAAGGTCTGATGTGACATTTAAATGTAAAACAAAGTTTTATTCTGGAAATTCAGATTTTTTTATTTGAGAAAACTGAACAGGGAATATCTGGAAGCTGAAACACTTTTCCTTTTTTTCCATACTAACCCAGACTCAGAAAATGATAGAAAGCTAATTTTATGCTTTCCTAGACTTGAAGATGTTTAGGAACTCTGATCTAAAATAGAATAAAAGAGCAGTGGAAATCTGACATAACCATAATAGGAAACAATCAGGATAAGGCCCCCTGTGTTCATTTAAAACAAGATGTCACATAGATGTTCCACTAAAATAGTCCTATTTTGACTTTATCTTCATTACAAGCAGCCAGGACTCCATTCTCCAACAGCTTCATGAAGTCCAGTTTGATCTGAAAGGACAAACACAATGCGAATTGTTCAATCACTAATCTGGACAACAATCTTTTCATTACAATAATAATAATGTTATTTATTGTTATCTGATTGTGGCACATTAACTTAAACAAAAATATAGAATGAACGACTCCATTTATTGGGAGTTTTTAAGTTTTTTCTTGAGCAGAATATATCACATTTTGTTGTTCTGCTGCCTTTAGGTTGCCAATTAAAGTTTTAAAGCTGCATTACTTCAATAAGAGTGATCAATGGCTCTTCTTTAGTGTCAACAACCTGATTTATGCTTTCTACAATCTAATTCCAACCCAAACTGCAGAGTGTGAAGCTGTAGTATTCTTCTTTTAGCCAGCTGACTGGCAGTGAGCAGCAGCTGGTGGTGGAGAATGCCTGAATCTGCACTACTCTACTCTAAGCTCCACAAAGCCAGAAAAAACTCCAGTCACTCAGCCACTCTAGTCTTAATTTGTTTTGTACTTTGATACTGCTAACCAACCGATGGGTAATATCAGATGATAAACGAAAAAAAAAAAAAACCTGAACTTCCAAGGAATGAACCTGCATGCAGAAATAAATGAGCTGTAGACCTAAACTGCTAGGGGTGTTCCATATTGGGTGCCTCACAATTTCGATTCAGGTGCTACGATTCGATAATAAAACGATTTCTTTTCTCTCCATATTTTTACCCCATTTAGGGTTTTTTCTTCATTCCTTCCATGGCTACTTTCTACTCTTAAATCCATTCAGTTTCTATTAATTGAAGTATCCAAACCAATTGTTTATGTCAAGCCACAAATAAACCTACACATGTCCAAAATATGTTTCAAAATCATATCAAGGTCATATTTGCAATGAAAGCTAAAGGAAATTGTGTTGGTAATTTAAATATAATATAGGGTGATCCTATTTTGATTTCCATAAAAGAGGAAACTTGGTCCAATCCTTAAACACATCAATCCTATTCTGTTTACTTAAAGAAGACTTTTGACTTACATATTTTATGTGTTCCTGCTCTATGTGGTTGGAAAGAATAATTAGCTTTCTGGAAAAAATGCTTAAAATACTGTTGCTAATGCTTCATATGACACCCTTCTCTTTGTGCAAGAAACGAAATGGCAAACGTAATCAGTTTTTGATCAGATAAGATGAAGACTGAGAGGGTTCATTGATCAAAGCAAAGGAACAGTAATCCATAATACATTTTTGAGCCAACATTTATCTAAAATTACCTCCAAACATCTGTTAAAACTTTTTGCTCATTATTTTGGTCCAGCAGGGGGCAGTAGCTCACCTCAGGAATGTCCACCAACCGCCTGAGCTTCTGGTCCCTCCAGTTCCAGTCAACTATCACGTACCTCAAAGCCTGCAGGGTCAAACCCTCTGGAGAATAAAGATGAGACTGAAACACCTTCAGGATCTTTGAGACAGTTTTAAACAAACCATCCTGTCCACACCGCACCTTTGTCAATGAGAGCGCTGAGCCTGCCTGGCGTTCCCACTCCAATGTGTGTGATGCCTTTCTGCAGCAGCTTCACCTGCTCCTCTATCTATGCAGAGAGAACACAATACCAGCTATTCATATCGCGCCTGGCAATCTGCATGCATCCGATATATCTAAATGACAGAGGAGGCGCTACCTTGATGTGCTTCGCAAAAAGTTTCACTGCTCTGGCTTCACCCTTGAAAGCAGTCAGCTGCCTGCAATTGAAACAAAAAGTGATTAGACTTCTAACATACAGTGTCTTGCAAAAGTATTCATACCCATTTAACTTTTTGGCATTTTGTTACTTTACAACCACAAACCTCAGTGTATATAAAAGGGATTGTATGAGATGGACCAACACATAGAAGTGCATCATTGCGAAGTGGAAGTACAACAATACATGGGTTTTAAATATTTTATAAATACAAATTTGTGAAGTGTACATGTATTGAGATACTTTAATATGTGTTACCCCTAAATAAAATCATGAGCATCTAACTGCCTCTAGAACTCATTCCAGTAATAAATGAGAGTAAACTTTTAAAGGGGGGGTATTATGCTTCTTCCAGGCACATATTACCCTTCTATAGCACACTCCAATAAAATTGTCATCTTAAGTCTTTTAAAAGTCCGTCATATATCCAAATCCACCTTAAAGAAATTTACTTCCCTTATTGGACGCCTTGATTTTCGCCTGTGCCTCTCTAAGCCCCTCCTACTCTTTCTGACACTCCCCCTTCAGTTCATCACATACCGTGCATCATCGCAGCATGCACGGAGTTGGAAAAATAATCCCACAAAAGACGCGCAGCTGCAGCTGTCGTGTTATAATTACTGCACCTGCGACTCAGCCGGAGTTGTGTGAGGTGGGGAGGGGTAGGGGAGCTCTGCATGGGCGAGGCTCTCGGCTGAGTACGTAAGGTCAGAGGAGGAGATGGGTGGAAAAGGCGGGGATAGGTGGGAGCAGGCGTTTCAGCAACCCCGAGAACTACCAGCAGAGACTCAAAGATTACTCTAACATGAGTGAATGCGTCAGAGCAACACTTCAGGTATGTTTTTAAATGAGGGAAACACAGGTTCTCAGGATATTAAGCTGCAGAAAGTCCATTTTGCATAATACCCCCCCTTTAAGTAATTTAACCCCAGTGTAAACGCAGCATATCGAATTTCTGGCAGTCTGACATCGCTGGACATTTACTTACTTGATGAGCTCAATAGTTCGAAGTGCAGAACTGCAGACAATGAGTATAACCACTGAACTCTTCTCTGTGTGCTGCTTTTGGAGCTTTGACCACTTGGGACAAACTGAGAATAGAAGAGAAGAGAGCAAAGAAGCAATCAAAGTCAAACACAAGAGTGGTTGTAAACATCTCTCGACAAAATAGAAAAAAGGGGGGGGGGGGTTCCTCAAAGGTCAGAACATGGCTCACCTTGTTTCAGATAAGAGGAGAGTGTGTGAGTCAAGTCATTACTGGATAAGAAACAGGAGTCTGTGGAAGGACACGTGGTGACCTTAGTGACTCGGTGGGTCAGCAGATATTGACTGAAGATGAGAGTTGAAAGAGAAATGGCTGCGACTCACTCTGCAATTTGAGCTCCTCCAGCTCGATCACTGAGCGCTTGTCTGAGAAGTACTGAGTAATCAGGTCCTGCAGGTCCGACCCACTGCCCGGCTTCGGCTCCGAGGTGGCCAAGACGTCTGTGATAGTTTTCTTTTTTCTCTGAAAATGAAACACAAACTAATATTCCCACACAAAGACTACCACTGCCCCGAGCAGCGGTCTGTGTAACAGCAGTCCCTCTTTACAACAGCAGCAGTCGCCAGACTTACCTTTCTCTTCCTTTGGGGTTTAGTTGACTGTTGATCTTCTATCTCTTTCTTTTGAGGAATTATACACTGTTTCTGCAAAAACCAATGCATAAAGAAGATTTATGTTACAGTAAATACTTACAGTGAAATGTTTACAGTTAACAGACAGTGTCGCATCTATGATGATTCATTCAGCAGCCAGAAAGTCTAGAAAGGCTGTTTACAGATGATATACAGGGATTTTCAAAAAATATTTATACTAGCTGAACTTTTCCGGATTTTGCCAAGTAGCCACCAAAACTGGAATGTTATTTGGGGGGATTTTGTGTGACAGAGCAACACAAAGTAGAGCATAGTCGTGAAGCGGAGAAAAAAAATTCACATGGCTTTCTAAATCTTTACAAATACATCCATGTAAGGAACCTTCAGCTCAATCTCAAGACTTTGAGGCCTTTCACAGGTTTTATCCATCCTACCATCCACCCTGAGAGGTTTCCCGGTTCATCCAGATGAAAAATATCTGCCACAGCATAATGGGCTCGACACACGTGCGCCAACATCGCCTCTCCTTCATTCATTTTCAATGGCACATGCGCGACAAAGCAATAATCGTGCATGTGAAATTTCGTGCTTGTGCATGTATCGTGCACACGCAGGCCTGTGACGCGATCCCAGAGAGTTGAGAAAAGTTCAACATTTCATCGTTGTCGTTCAGACGAGGGCCGTTTAACTGAGGTTTTATTGACTGATCAATGAGCTGAGAGCATGCAACTCAGTCATCTCTTGGAAAACATGGAGGAAAAGCTAATACAGATTTCCCGGAGCTTTACAATATTTCTACAAAATAATATAGAGATCTTAACAATATGTGTGTTCAATATTTGTTATGGTAACGTTTATAAAAATCGCTCGCTATTTGCCCTGGAACAGAGCACGTCGCTGGCCGCTGCCGCATGCCGTCTCCCGTGTTTCTGGTTTTCAAAGCGGTTGCGATGAGTTTCGCTGATTGCGGTCATGTGCTGCCACCCGTGTGTCATGCCAATAATGCTGCCACTACCATGTTCCACCAAGGGTATGGTGTGTTTAGGATGATGTGCAGTGTTCTTTTTCTGCCAGACACAGAATAAGCTATTAGGCTGTTTGGGGTGTTCCTTGGTTTCCAGGCTTCTTTACGTTAGTCTATCACATAAAAATATTTCAATAGAATATATTGAAATTTGTGGTTTTAATTAAGAAATCCAATGTGTAAAATCTGTTTTACAAAAAGAATGTGTATGAAAAGAGAAAAGCCCAACACAGATCAGACCAAAAGGGGGGATTTTCTGTTTAGCTGACATGAACAGACCCTTCACCTGTGAAGCTTTGATTATTTCCTTACCATCAAGTTATTTTTGGGTAAAAACATATCAATGAGGGGAAAACCCAACTGATTTAACATCTCAACATGTTGGTGTTTTGTTATGATAAAACATGGAACAATTTATTAGCAGAAAATTATAAAATTGGCAATAACATGAAAGATTTTTTTGTCTGCAGTGTCAGTGTATACTGGAGCAGATCTGATTCAGGTTGCACTCTGCAGTGTGCTTATTTTTCATAAGAACATTTTTTCAATTAACAGCTTAATCAAAAGCAGCCATGCTGACATGGGTGCCTGCAGTGCACATGCCAGCGTTATTTTTTTGTGAACCATCCTCATAAAGAAGCAGCCTGATGCTGGTTATCTTAAAAAGGTGATTAAATATCCCAGTTAATGTTCAAGTTGCACACAAATAATTAACTTTTCTTCCCTTTAATTTATACATTTATTTTACTAATTTCCTTACTGGTAAGAAAATAGAATAAGTAAAATTTATACAGAAAGGGCATAACCTGATCATTATTTTTCTTCTTCTTGGCATTAGGGCTTTTCTTTGTCACCATCTTCCTCTTCTCTGGTTTTGTCTTTGCTTTTTCTGCTGGCTGTTTCGCCCGCTCTCTCTCTTCCTCTGCCTCTGAAGCATCTGTAAAAAAAAAAAAAAAAGAGGCATAATAAAAACACGAAGAAGTATTTCATTAAAACCAGCACAAGAGATAGTGTGCTCTCATATCTGGGTCAGCTGAGGGAGAAAAGAAATCGTTGACGGAATAGGAGTAAATTATGTGGTGGATGCATTTATGAATTTGCTTATCCTCTATTTACGGGTCAAACTCACACTGAGAAGAATGCGACATGTAGAAGAGAGCAAATTAAACGTGTTTATTTTCACCCCTGAAACAATTACCTAACTACCATACAACAGTTCACAGAAAGCGCTGGATATTTATTAATGTTCTGTGAATTATGAAGTCAGAAATAATCAAATATTACTAAGGTAAAAACAACAACAACAATGCTGCAGTGAATCTTAAACCAAGCATCTGGTTATATTTAGCCTCCCTGTTTCTACCCCTTCTCACTGCATTCCTCTTGTTTAAGGCTATGAGGTCATGCTTACACCTTTTAGAATAAGTGGACACAATGTCAACAGCATTTAAAAACAGACCTTTAAAGCTACAGTCCAGAGAATATATTTATGTATCAAAGTTTTATAAAGCTTTAGAATGATTGTAAGGTTTAATACTATGATAAAAAAGATAGTGCTCAACAACATTTGTTATTCTAGTTCTGCCTTCCTCCCATAGTCTCCTATGCATTTCACACTGACCGCCGAATTTCTTTAGCCAATAGAATTCAAGGTTCTGCCTTGGCAGCTGTCCAACCACTTATATGCGCATGGCGCTAACCTGTGAAGGGGTCGCTCAGACAGGCCGCACCTGTTTACAGTCACCATATTGGAAGACAGCATGGAGAAGTCGCTAACCTCTGAAATGTCCATAACAAAATGCAATCGGGTGATGATCTATAGCACTTCATGCTTTCCTCTTTGACCCGCTGTGACAACACAGGTGATGAGCGTGCACATTTGTTGAGGTGGAGCTAGGGAGAACGGGATGGATGTTTTGGTAGGGGTCTTTGTACGTTGGATTCAGAAAAACTCTCTCTCCTTCAAATACTCCAGTGAGCAGCTTTAAGTTAAAATCATTGTTATTTTTTTCTGGTTGTTTGAAGAGACCCTCCTGGGTGTGCAGCAAGATTTACTTGTATTTTCTTCTGCTGGAAAAAAAAAAAGTTAAAAAAAAAAGTTCAAGGACATAGCCAAAAGACACCAAGAGCCATGGTATTAAGGGTGATTATCACTATTTAAAATGTAGGGTTTTCCAAAAAGGTATGTCAAAGTTGCTGATTGAGGTGAGATTTTAAATTGAATCCTTTTCCACATTCCTATTCAGGCAGACCAAATGGGTTTATAACCACTTTTGGAAAACAGCCGCGGAGACAGATGGATTTTATTTATTTTACTTTTCTATTGCTATTGACCATTACCAATATAAAATTCCCCACAGCACATTCATTCATTGATTACGTTTCCCCCTCCCCCCACATTCTGGCAGATCCAAAGGCGTTCCCCGGCCAGAAGGGATTTGTAGTCTCTCTAGCAGGTCCTGTGTTTCCCTGGCGTTTCCTTCCAGTAAATTGTGCCGACAAAAATCCTACAAGGAAGGCTCCCCGGAAGGGCTCCTGATCAAATAGCTCCTCTGATGGCGTTTCCTTGCATGGTTCTACACTCGGCCCAATGTCCTTTTTTACTGTTGCTTTTAACTGTGTGTGTGCATGGGAGTTGGGTTGGAGGGAGGGGGGTATAACTGTGATCAAGCTTTTAAATCTGTGGGGGAGGGAAGAGAATGTTGTTTTATGTGGGGTCATTTTAATCTGTAAAGCACTTTGTGATGCAACTTCTTGTATGAAAAGCGCTTTATAAATAAAGTTTGATTTGATTTGATATCTGAACCAGCTAAGCTGATTCTTTTTAATGCAGAAGAGCAATGGCTCTATGGAGGAAGATCAAACCAGCAACTTGCATCCAGCATCTCAGTCTTTGTGTCATCATCCACATCATATGATCAAACGTTCAGGGCTTGAACGTAGACAGACGTAGACTTTGAGGAACTGAGTCTCATCCTCAGTAACACTTGGCTGTGACCTGATGGCTTGAGGATGCCAACAGAACCACATCACCTGCAAAAAGCAAAGAGGAGACCCAACTACACCTTCAGATCCTGTTCATGAACATCATAAATGGGATCATTGACAGCGGCAGCCCTGATGGAGACCAATCCTTGCTGGGGACAAGCTAAGCTTTGTGCTGAAAATGTGGACACAACTAGTCTCCTCACTGCTGGTGAGTGGGTTTTACTTTGCACTAACAGAGAAGAAGATACATTTATAGTCTATCTTTGAAGTTCTAGATGTCATGTATGCTATTGATGTTTTGGGCTTTTTTAAGTCTAAATGCATAGGAAATATGCTGCATGTGGCTAGATCAGGATTTGTGGAATGTGGTTTAGCAAATTGAGCATATCGGTGATCTGCAACAGCAACAGCAGATCACTGCTCCAGGTCAAGAACATTCTGGGGACAAGGCACTCAACAAACCAACATCAGATTCAAATTTTTTGGCTTATTCTTTTGATCTACCCTCTCCCAATCCTTTTTGCAACTGTGGTTTCTATTTCTTCCTTCCTCCCTCCCTCCCTTCCTCTAACGTTTTTTTTGTCCTTTGGTACAATTTCAGTAAGAAACCTAAACCTAAAAACAAGTTTGCAAAATGTAAATTGCAAAATGCAAATTCTGGTGAGAAATAACTCAGGACACCCCCACATTTATTCTCACTTAATGGCAAAAATCACCAAAAGCTGAATCACATTAGGACCACATGATGAGAAGATGGTTACTCAGCCTTTTAAATTAACTTTGCCCTGTTTGAACCCCAGACATTTAATCTGATGAGCTCGTAACTGATGAAGTGAGAATGAACTAGGGCTGGGTGATAATTCAATAACAATGTGTTTCGATCGATAGACGTGTGGTGTGATAGAAAAAAAAAAGGTTGATAAAAAAAGTTTCCTTTCCTTTTTCATCAATATTCACTTTCGCAATGTAGAAACATTTTGGAGTTCCTATAACCTTTTCGGGAACCAGGCCGTTTTTGGCGTGTTCGGACATATAGGAACTAGGGACTACGGCCCTCAGTTCCTATAACCCTTTTGGCCCCTACTTGGAGGCAGGATCTTTTCTGAGTCCCATAGGAACTCAAATACGTAGGTGTTTGGTGAATGGTAGAACTGACAAACTATGCCCCTTGCCTGATATGCGGTTCTCCTGGCCCTGCCATTTTTAAAAAGTCCCACAGCAGTGTTTACAAGATCACAATAACAACAGAAAAACAGGACTTCTTTGTATTTTTATGGCAGTTGGCAAATTGGTGCATTGCCGCCACCAGTTGGCTTGGAGTGTGGACCGGAATTTGTGTCGTTTCTGTTCACTTTTCACGGGTTATGTTTGTGTTGCTGCTGGCACTAAAGTAATACGTCACTGTCGCAGATTGTTGCGTCACAAATGGTCCCTATCAACGTCCCCACTCGTGCAAACACAAAATGGAAAAGTCCCCATGCGGAAGGGTGGTTCCAATAACTAAACTTGAGGCGAGTAGTTCTCAGAACTATGTTCTTAGAACTGGAATGTTCGAATTGGGCAGCTTAGTACTACAGTCATTCCTTACGGTAATTTTGAATCAGTATAGAAAACACATTAACACTGACTGTAACAATAATGAACAAAATGAAACACAGGAAATAATATAGTCAGCAAAGTTGTCGTGGCGGGATCTAAGCAGGACCCCTGGGCCCTCTGCGGACCAGTGCTGCCTGCCGGTGCCACAGTTGCCCAGAGACACACGCACTGTGTTGCTAAAAACTCCCGCGACTTTAAAGATGTCCACCTGGTAACGCCAAACATCCCTAGAAGGAAAAGGGCTTTCAAAAATACAAACGGGGGGGAGGAACAAACCGCTGACTTCAGAAGGGTCAACAAAATGCAAAATACAAAAAAAACCCAACAAAACCCACAATGGAATTGATGCTACAAAGGAAGCTGTGCTAGCAAGCTTTAAAATTTTGTTTTAGCATAACCTCTGCTATGGCTTTTGCATTTTGTTGACCCTCTGGGACACTGTAGTTATTTGAACCATAGGGGGTAAACACTACATACTCAAGGGAATGGTGCCCTAACTTTTTCCTCAGCTACAAAACACACTTTAGTTTATATAGCTTGTTTAATTAGTAAAACAATGTACATTTTACTAAGTGCAAGAAATTACCTTCTTTTCCAAAGATATACAACTGGAGCTCAACATGTGAACATTGCTTAGTGAAAAACAGAACTTTATTTGGAGTGTGTAAACTTTTCGCATTTTGATATATTGTTTCTTTACAGACACTTGCATGGTACATTAATCCATTCGTCATGCACCTCTTCTTCTTAAAGACAACACCCTTTTTATTGATGGGCCGTTTGCTCAGCAGATAGCTCGCTGTGTGCGGCTAATTTTCGGTGAGTTTTCTGCCTCACGAGGCGTTGAGGTGAAAATCCAACAGGTTTGATATTTTTTGCCTCACAAGGTGAAAAACTCACTGTGTGCGCTCTGGCTGGTGAAGAACCTGGGCAACAGTTGTCTGCAGAATCGCTCCCATCTTGGCTGCTGAAGCTTGTAACTCCTTCAGCGTGGTCATAGGTGTCCTGGTGGCCTCTCTTACTGGTCTCCTTCTTGCACAATCACTCAAAAGCCCCTTTCAAACAGGCCATGAAAAACTGTAATTTTCCGGACTTCGTCTGTTTTGCTTTTGTGTCTGAAAGCAATCTTCCAGACTTTGTCCGGATACCCTTTACCGGTAATTTTACAGCTGAACACCTAGTAATAAGAGCGGACTTTTCGTGGTATGGTGTTTGCATTCAGACAGTCAGGTAATGTTCCACGCAAGCTGGAGGGGTGTGGGGCGGTGGGGAAAAGGGGAGAGGGGCAGGGAACGCTGTGAGCGCACACGTTGATGACGTATAAATGTCATTATTTTCCTTTCAGCTTCTTCATCGATGTCTCTTAAGCGTTTCCATGTGCGGAAAATTGCACACATCACAAAGACGAGCACTGCGAGTAGATCTGCAGTGTCGTCTACCATTTTTGCAATATTGCATTTGTTTGGGGACATGACGTACGCCCGCCGCACTAAGTTTACGTAATATCCACCTAGAAGACCCCACTCCCCCGCACCCCCCACCCCACAGACATTCATCAGGATTCTCCGGTACATTTCTTGCTGTGTGTGAAAGCAGCTGAAAGGCAATGTTCCGGGAAAAAGTGGCATGTTTGAAAACACAACTCCGGTTAAAGACCGGATGGAATTGTCCGCAAATATTCCAGAACTTCTGTCTGAAAATGGCTAATGTTTGAGGACGGCCTGAACGAAGCAGATTTACACATGGGCCATATTCCTTCTATTTCTTGATGATGGATTTAACCCCAGGTGATGGAGATTTTTTTTATCCATCCACTGACTTCTATTTTTAAATAACCTTTTCTCTGATTTGGTTGGAGTGTTTTTTTGTCTTCATGCTGTAATGGTAGCCAGGAATACTGATTAACCAGTGAATGGACATTCCAAACACAGCTGTCTTTATACTACCACCATTTGAGACACAGTCACTGCACTCAGGTTATCTCCATTCCTCCAATTGTGAGACTACTAGCATCAATTGGCTGGACCTCTGTTGAATTAGGTTAGTCACTTTAAAACGGTTGAATATTTATGCAATCACTTATTTTATGTTTCATATTTTTATGAAAGAGGCCTGTCATTTTCATCATGATTTAGTTCAGCATTTATTTTCAGGGAAAGTTTTAAATTTAAGGTTAAAGTGGATTCATGAGCTATGAGACCATCAAATGTATTTTTATATGTAGCTAAAATCTACACACTGCTCTCTTAAATTATTTCTGTTAATGTAATTTGTTTAGCTAGGAAGATAAATAAAAATGAAATAAAACAGTATCAGCCTAGTATATTGGCCACTAGCTCCCGAGTTTATAATGTGGGGTATTGGCAACAGGAAAACTGTATTGGTCGACCTCATTCATCAGTCTAAATGTATTGTCTACAATGAAGGTAAGCTATTTAAAGATTAACGTCATTAGTCCCTGAACTTTCAATGTCTTATTTACCACAGTGGTTCCAGATGGTAGAATCAGAAGGAGGAGATCTATATGACTTAAGTGTCACACAGGCCAAAGAGTTTACAGCTCAGATAACCATAGTTCAATGAAAGTCTGTGGCTGTAGAGAGGAATCTCATACAGCGAAATGGGTAGCCCAGTAATCTTTACTAGACCATCAATAGAGCTGACTGGTTTTAATGGATGGTAAATTCTGCTGACTGGGCATCAAGAGGATCAATCAGTCGCTTCAGAAAGCAGTTGATTGTGTCTGTTTCCGACAAATAGTCCCAGATTCAGTCTTTAAAGCCTGTGTGCCCATATTCAGATAATTTCCCCAAAAATTAGAATATGGTGGATAAGCTTATTTATTTCCATAATTCCACTCAAAATGATAAACTTCCATAGACTATAGATTCAGGGCCCATAATTTAATCGAATTAAAGTATTTAGTTGTTTATTGTACATAATTTGGGCTTCCTGCTAATAAAACCCACGAAAACAGGAATTCAAAAAATTAGAATACAGTGAAGAAATCACACATTTACTTCTGTCTTTGTAGAAAAGAAAGAAAGAAATTAGGATCACATCAAATCAATCAAAATATGGTAGTTTCAAAATTTGATGTCAATCTTCAATACTAGGTAGGGAATCCCTTTGCCTTAATCACTGCCTCGATGTGCCGTGGCATTGAGGCAATCAGCCTGTGGCATTGCCTGGGAGTTATGGAAGCCCAGATTTCCTTGATACTTGCTGTCAGCTCTTCTTTGTTTTTGGGTCTGGTGCACCTCATTTTCCGCTTGATAATACCCTATAGATTCTCAATGGGGTTTTGGTCCAGCGAGTTGGCTGGCCAGTCAAGCACTGTGATGGCATGGGCATCAAACCAGGTTTTGGTACGTCTGGTAGTATGGGCAGGGGCCAGGTCCTGCTGGAAGATGAAATCTGCATCTCCATACAGATCCAAAGCAGAAGGAATCATGATGTCCTAGAAAACATTTTAGTAGACTGATGCGGTGACCTTGGATTTAAGAAAGCAGAGTTTACCACCACCTGCACCGGACATTGCAACCCAAATCATGAGTGACTGGACATTTCACGTTGGACCTCAAGTAGCTTGGGTTCTGTTCCTCACCAGTCTTCCTCCAAACCCTTGGACTTTGATTCCCTAATGAAAGGCACACTTTACCTTCATCTGAATAGAGGACCTTGGACCACTGTCCAACAGTCCAGTCCTTCTTCTCCTTGGCCCAGTTGAGACTCATCTGAATGTGGTGGTTTTTGAAGTTGTGACTCCCGCCTCATTCCACTCTTTCTGGAACTCTGCCATATTCAGGAATCTTCTCTGTTTGATAATCCGCTGAAGGCCAAGGTCAGCTCTTCTACTGGTGCATCTTCTCTTGCCACATTTTGCCCTTCCACTAGACTTTCCATTTATATGCTTGGACACAGCACAGCCAGCTTCCTTAGCTATTAACTTTTGTGGCTTCCCCATCCTATGGAGAATATCAATGATTGTCTTCTGGCCAGTTGTCAAGTCTGCAGTCTTCCCCAAACTGAACCTAACTGAGACAATTGAACCAAAGTGAAGCAATTTAATGACACCTGGGAAAACCTGTGCAGGTACTTTGAGTTTAGTAGTTGAGTAGTGTGACACACACAGTAAAATTTGGGCTGATTTCTTCACAGTATTCTAATTTTTTGAATTCCTATTTTTCGTGGGTTTTTCTCAATCAGAAAGTCCTGAGAAAGAATTTCCATCTATCAGTTTGTGATCATAATTACAAGCATACAAAACAAAAGTCAAAATCTGAACTTAAATACAACCGAGATGGCATGACCGTTCATGTTTGAAAACCTTCCAACATGTGTGAAACAATTCTGTAAACAAGAGCAAGCTAAAATTCCTCTACAGTGAAGAGACTACTGATAATCACAAACAGCTGATGGTAGTTGTTGCTGCCAAGGGTGGAAAAACCAGGGTATAGAAAACGTGCTTACTGTGGCGGAACATCTCAGTCATAATAGCAATATTAATATCAGCCATCGCTCTTGGCCTTATTGATGCATCCCTAGTTTTTAAACATAAAGATTTGTACAACTAACGTCGCTTCTTTTCAATAGGTTGTTACATCTGAGATAGTGTATGGTGGTCTGAGACCATTGTTTTGATATCTACTGATTTACCTTGCATTAAAAGTTGCAGCCTGCATCTGATTTATTAAAATGATCCCCTAATTCCTCTCTGTCTAAGAAGAATAAGCAGGTAGAAGAAATTTGCATTGCCTTTTTTTGTTAAAGATTGATTTGTGCAGTTTAATCCCAAACGTTAGATTGGAACACCAGCTTCCACGTGTTTGAGTAAAGCCAATGCCGGCTGGCACAGTGTGATAGGAGCTCTAGAGGTGGTTGCACAGCAGGTGCTAATCAGAGATACAAGGCTGTGTAAATAACCCAAAGCTTTTAAGCTTTTACAAGAATTACATGAGGAAAACCTTTTATAACCCTGACAACAGACTGTAGCCGATGTAAGGTGGGGATCGTTTCTGGTGTAATCAAAAGTTTCTATTTCTTAGGTTCAAGTAAAACACAAACCAGAACCTCAACATGAAGGACTTTATGGCGACACTTGTTTGAGACCTTGCTCTGCTTTATGTGCAAATTGCTCAAGCATGATTTACAAGTCACTAACACTCAGAACAGGCCATCAGCGCGGTCTTTTGGCAACCTACACATGCATCAATATTATGAAGGTTTTATGTTTTATGTACACAAAGAAATTATGAACCAGTGTTTTTGGAGAAAACACAAAAGAACAAAAGCTTTTCTACTTTTAAAAAGCCTCCACATAAAGCCATGTATATATTCTTAATGACGTAATCCACATGTATTATTCCATCTAGCGTTAGAATAAACATGGAAGTTTAAATATACTCGCACAAGAAGTGTAATTCATTCAAGTGTGCTTTTAACAAGGTCCTGGTTGACTAAAATAACTCCAACAGGACAACAGATTACATCATGAAGAAACCATGTAGACCATATTTCAGGACAATACTCTCTACCAAATGTTTGCTACGTTTCTTTCCACAATTATGGTTACAATTTGATTTATAGACTTGTTAATTTTATAAAGGAAAGACCACCAACAACGCTTAAGCCACACTAAACAAGGATCCCAACAGAGCTACAAAAGTGGACTCTGCAAGTGTTAAACATAAACTTACCACACTGTATTACATTACCTCATAATATAGATGTGTTTATTTTTGTGTGCTTGTTTTAGTGTAGCTAAAGCAACACTCCAAGACGCTGAAATTCACGAATGTTTAAACTATTTAGGAATACAGTTTCAAAAGTCTGACAGCATTTAATTAAAGCAAACTATCACAAGAAGTTGGTTCTCCTTCTGACATTTCTCTGAATACATAGAATCAACTGGGGGAATCATTTATGACTTAGGTAAAACATAATTGAGTCATTCAATGTTCACATCACGCTGACAGTGAAGGTTATGTGATGCAACTGCCTGTATTTCAATCATTTTGCAGTTTATTACATTCTAAATGCATTCATAATAATCAACAATTACTGCTGGTAGCTAAATTAAAACATATGATTTAATATTTTCAGCTTCTTGACACGGCATGCAAATTGTTAAACTATTCTGCTGATCACTGTCATCAACCAGACCAACAGTGTTGTATTCTTCTTTAACCAAACTAGATAATAGAGCTAGAAAAGTATTCTGACACCTGCCTTTATACTAGGGGAGAGTTTTATGGCGATGATAAATCACAAAGGAATATTTGATTGTCTATAGCATACATTCTATGGTCTCAGTCAGACACATCTTTCCAGCTTTGTTCTTTTTTCTTCCGTTTTTAGGCCCGAGCAGCGAAAGCGCTGCAAAGGCCTATTGCATCCCCACTGTTTATCTTTCTCCCCCATAATGAAGTGGGTTTTTAGAGCTCCAAACATATTCAAAAACTCACCAAACTCTACACACGTGTCAAGTGTGCATGAAATTTAACAATTTCAATGGCATTGAAAATTACTCATAAGCACCTTCCAAAAGTTAACCTGTCCCACATGGTTTAATCTAGACATTTGATTTTTTTATACACAGAAG
Source organism: Valencia hispanica (assembly GCA_963556495.2). Lineage (NCBI taxonomy): Eukaryota > Metazoa > Chordata > Actinopteri > Cyprinodontiformes > Valenciidae > Valencia > Valencia hispanica. The sequence goes on along the minus strand of OY747707.1, from coordinate 35,850,226 downwards.
CCTTCAACTCAGGGGAAAAAAAGTCAGAGGGGCTTTTAAACTTTGACAAACTCCATCTATAGAGGTGCTAAGACATGCAGCGCCATTATCCGTCGATGCAAGGGCACTCTAACAGTCACGCAGGGACAGATGGAGTAGAGCCCAATTTTTCAACTATACGTCATACGGAGACCACACGTCTGTGATTGGTCAGCCCAACATCAGCCCAAGATCATTTCACCAGAATGGTGCTCTATAGTTGATGTAATTAGTAGTCAATGCAGCTTTTGTGCACTAGATGCTTTATATTGTACGGCCAGTTTATCCAATACGGTCTTTTGGCGATTTTGAACACCAGGAGTTGTAGAGAACAACAAAACAGACAGCTGTGTTTGTTAGTTTACATGCTTTTTTTAGAGTATTCTAGAAGCTGCACTTGTAGTAAAAATCTTTCCGGGTCGATCGAAACTCGCTCTCTGTCGGCCATTGCTCCTTGAGTGGATGTGCGATACAAGCTGAAGTAATAAACTGTTGTCGTCCAGAGACGTCACTGCAATGGTAGGCAGACCTGCCAGAAAATGTCTGCAGCCCCTGGTGACTTGGCGGAGAATTGCTTTGCAACACTGACACACCAATGGAGAACTATAAAATGAAAACATCTCTGTCAATATGTGTGCGTGTGCAAACTTCCTGAAGGAGAAGTATAAACTAGGCTTAAGTTGCAAGGGCTGTTCGAGGCTGCTTGCAGCTTTAATTTGAATTTACTTTTGTGATTTTGGGATGAAATAGTCATCTCATTGAGTGTTCTTTTGCTTTTGTGTGGAGATAGGTGGGGACAACTGTACTTGGGATTAAACCCCAGTGTTGAAGCCATAAGCTTGTCATCAGTTAACCGCGTTTACACTATGAAACCAAATTAAGATCATTTTAAAAAAGGTCAGAGCAAATCACCCCTAACCAATAAAACAATCAAACGCACACAACAGCTTCACATGAGAACATAGATAGATATTATGGGTGTAATTTTAGCAATATTTTAACCAAAAATGAAAGCACACATAGTTTTCAGAGTAAAGCTAACAAAGTCTGTGTTGGATCTGTACACAGATGGAATAAATCAGCATTAACCGTACTAACACCTAAACCTAAGGAACAGTAGCTGTAGGCTTACACACTGATTATGTGCTCAATATAATAAAAAAAGCTCAATATCGAAGGACATAATACATCCCGATTAAAACGTTTTAGCTGCTGTATGCTACAAGCTTCTGTTGTTCTTTTCCATAGAAGAAAATACACGGGGTAAGAAGACGGTGAAGGAGAGCCAAGATAGATTAAACTGTCTCCTGGTTGATCTGCTACATCCCCAAAGGTGAAGAAGGTACTTAAAAGACATCTTCTGCCTATGTAAAAAAACAACACAAAAAAACCAGCAGGTGCATCATAATACATTCAAATATTAAGACAAAAGGTTGTTTTAGTAATTTCATTTTACGCATGAAGTATTGTATTTAAAGCATTTGTCTCTGTTAATTTTATTTATGCTGGTAATATTAATTATAGTTTGCAACCAATGAAAACCAACATTAAGCTTTTCTGCAGGTTAGAATATGACAACAGCGTAGAATGGAGGTGATCAGTCTTTGGCGTAGCTGAGGTGTTAAAGTAGCAGCTTGCTTTGGTAGCAGCCTTCAGCTCGACGTCATTGTTGGGTCTGGTGTCTCACATCTTCCTATTGACAATACTTTATAGATTCTGTATGTGCTTTAGGTCTGGCTAGTTCGCTGCCCAATCAACCACAACGATAGGTGGGTAGGTGCAGTAGTCGAGTTGTAAAAAAATTTCAGGGGGATAGTCATTTTTTTTCACCTATTAAAAAAATCTGGATTTGAATTTTTAAAAAGGTGGTATTTATAGAGCATTTTGTATCGGCGAATTGGCCGGAATGTTAGGGGACTACAACTGAATAGCCTGCATTAGAATTAAACAAGATCAGGTGAAATGGAGGCTTTATATATATCTATGAAGCAAAGCCGATACCAGCCCCTTGCAAAGAAGCCTAAGCAAATAATTGCAGTGCAGAAGAAGTTTTTTCGTGCAAACTAGGCCTATACAAAACAAAGTATTGGATTAATTTAACATGAAAGACCAAACAAAATGAGTCATTTCTATTTTATTCATTACAACCCTCACTTTTCCAAACACTTTGGTAATCATGTTTTTTTCTACAGTTTTTCTTGCTCTTGTTCACATTTATCCTGATTATGGCTAAATGTTGGCACTGTCAGATGAGCTCCGACAAGGTGATCATTTTTCCTAGGCCGATTATGGCTGGATGTGTAAAAAGAGTCGACATCTAGTGCAGATTCAGCAAGCCGCATGTGGGTCTTGACTGAATGACAAGTCATGTATTTTAGCAAGCTAATTAACAAGAGAGATGTGGGGGGTCGCCCGTTCATCTTAGCTAGTTGGGAGGGTAGCATCCTGGGATCTGTGCGTATACCTGTGGCAAGTCGGGTGGTCTTTAGATAACAAAAAGCAGGCTAGGTTAATTATTGAGATTAATAGCTCACCTGTAATTTTTTTCTTTTTAAAAAAATCCCGGAGATCCCGCTGACCAGCCGCTCGTTTAGGCATGTTTGCACTTCTGTAATGCAGCTTTTGCCGCTCTCTAGGCCATAAGGTGAACCCCGAAAATGTCTTTAGAAAATGAATCTCATTCTGACCTCTGGCATCTACAAACTGTTTACTTCATAAAATAAATACGTTCACACTTAGTTCAAAAGTAAAAGTTCTCCTTCTGTAATAGCACAGTTTTTTTTATGATCGATGTTTTAATTCGGGACTAGTTTGTTTTCACCGTAGTGAGAAAGGAGTGACACGGCTGCTACGTACCTGTTTTACACCAATGCGGTGGCAGAATTTAACCGACCTGATGACGTATGCGGACATGGAGACAGCTAAGGTCATGATGAAAACTCCTTTAAAACTTTTACAAAACCGAGTAAAAGCATGTAGGCCTATGTAAAATGTGTTACATGCCTTTAACTTCCATGAAACATGAACCAGACATGGATTTCATGTTACATACATCTCTTGGTCTAAAACGGGTACGTAGCAGCCGTGTCACTCCTTTCTCACTACGGTGAAAACAAACTAGTCCCGAATTATAATGTCGATCATAAAAAAACTTGGCTATTACAGAAGGAGAACTTTTACTTTTGAACTCAGTGCGAACGTATAGATTTTATGAAGTAAACAGTTTTTGTAGATGCCAGAGGTCAGAACAAGATGAAACGAAAACTGGCTTCACCTGACCTACTCTCAGGCAAAAACAATGTTGCGTCATTGCCTTTCGTGCCCCTGTCCCCCGGATCTTATTAGACTGTTTATTTTCGCTCAACATGCGGAGACCTAACATTTTCTGATGATTAAATTATTTCATATAGGCTAAGCCTATTTATGATTTATATTTCCATACAATATTTACTGTAAAATGGAAGGGATGGAGAGGAAAGATGGGACTTTTACTGGTGGGACGTTATATGCCGGATTTCTTTCTAAGGGGAGCGGCGTCCCCCTCTGCTCCCCCTCAACTCGACTACTGGGTAGTTGCCAAGTCCTGCTGAGAAAATAAAATCAGCATCTCATGTTATGTTTTCTTTTTTAAAGTATTAAGAGCTCTAAAGGTTCCTGGTGAACAGGTAGGCTCACGTTCAACTTGCAAAACTCCAAGGAGACACCACCACGAAATGACATGGCACCCCACCCACATCATTACAGACTGTGGAAACGTCACACTGGACCTCAGGGTATGTAAATTATGTACTTTGGACCAGTTCAGTCCTTCTCTTTAGCCCAGATAAAATACCTCTGATGTCTTCTGTTCCAGCTCAAGTCCACGCCTTGGGAATCTCCTCCAAACTTTCCCATTGGCTTTACTTCACAATCCTCTCAAGGCTGCACTAGTTTCACTTTTAAATGTCAACACTATTCTTTAAGTTATATATCTGAAGTAGGAGCTGGTTACACCCATCTTGTTTCTGGCTTGCAGTGTTGTCTCATGACATGCCCATGCTCACCTTGTTTGAAGAAACTCAGGGTTGCTCCTTGGACTAGATGGGAGCAAACAGATGCTATGTATTTGTGAGAGGACAAAAGAGAACCCAAAAGCAGAGAGAAACATATTTGTGTTTCATTTTAAAAGTTTGACAAGTGGAACAAAATAAATGTGTTACCTAAAAACAGACCAAAGAAGAAAAAAAATTAAAACATGTTATAAAATTTTGATGAACAATTAAGTAACGGCAGGCGTTCTTGGCCAGGAGCTTAAACAAATGCTGCAAAGCTGAAGAGAAAAAAATAAATATGACATCATCCTGTACTCCTATGAATCTGGATGCTTTCTGTGGTGAACTCAGAGTTGGCTGCAAGACACTTGTTTATCTGATGAAATTTGCCTTAATTACACACGTCACACACATGCACGCACACACGTTGGATCCAGCAAATCTGGAATCTGTTATTCCATTTCTTTCAGATTAATAGTTCTTGCTGCAAATGTGCAGAGAGTAAATGAGCCTCGCTCAAATGAATGCCAGGCACAGACAGGCCTCTCCATTTCAGTAACACTAACTGTTATGACAAGAGGCCTTCTGACCACTGGTTAGCTCACAAAGGCTTATATAATCAGCACCACTAATAGAAGTCACACAATAACCACTTAATGCAAGGCCTTGTTTAACCTCATTAGTCACTGGGACACATCCCTCTTGTTCTCAAATATTTAACTGCCACTATCAATAGTTTCTCATTTTCCAGATCTTCCAAGGGGCCTCCCTTGGTAAGAGCAGCAAAATGGTTCATTTAAATGAAATGGATGCTGAAAATTACAGCTCAGTGACCCGTTACCTCTCCATGCAGGTCTCTAAAATAAAACAAAAAACAAGTCATGCAAGGCAACAGAGAGATGTGTGAGGGCAAATACTCAAAGAGGAGATGTTATGTGATGATTTACTGTTCTGTCTAAATATTCTAGAGAGAGAAATGCAGGTAGGGTGGTTGGCTCCTGTTTCCATGCATTCACATGTCAGCTCATGTGAAGTTACACACTCTGGAAAAGGAAAAAAAAGAGATTCTGTAACTGCTGCCATCAGAAGATAATGAAATGAAAGCTCTCCTCGCACCAGGCCAGAGATGAGCTAATTGCTGTTTTGAAATCAGAGAAGACAGATTTGGTTCTCCTGGGGGCCCACTATGGACTCAGCAGAAAGGAGATGGATCTCCGCACCCTGCAGGGAGACCCCCTCCTGGCCCAGCAGGACCACTTACAGGATGTACACGAAGAATCAATTGCTGAGGTACCAGCAGCCAATTGCGTGAAACGAGGCACCATATGGAGTGAATAATCAAATGTAATGAGATGAATGTATTACAGTCTGACAAAGGAGCAGCCATTACTGTTGCATCACTGCACAAATTTGTTATTTTGCACTACAGGTGTTTCACGCAGCGGATCAGTTTTCCTACAATCACTGCATATCTGTACACTTAGAGTACCTGGATATGTCTTTCTTATTTCTTTAAAAGCAAATATAAAAATGTTTCATTACGAGTGCTTTAGAGGCAGTGGAGTCATCTCAGATTAAATTGATACACCGTACTCTATGTTGGATGGAAACAGTTGGAAGTACACAGAAAGCATCAGCATACATATTTTTTTTCCTTGGATAAGAAAAGAACAGCAAAGAATCAAATGATATTACCAACGGCCGATTTAGTTATACTTGATATCTAGAATGCCTTTTAACATATTGATTAGTAATGCAACGATCACATAACTCGTGGCCAATTTTAGATGATCAATTATTAAAGCTCTGACCTGCTTATAACTATTTTAGCAAACTTTGGCTTCTCTATGAATTTTACATAACTGCAAAATATGAAAATGTGACATAATAATAGATAACTTACATTAAAACAATCACGGATACAAGTGGGTGAAATGAGCTTCCTCCTCAGGGTGTCTGGGCTCTCCCTTAGAGATAGGGTGAGAAGCTCAGTCATCCGGAGAGGGCTCAGAGTAGAGCCGCTGCTCCTCCACATCGAGAGGAGTCAGTTGAGGTGGCTCGGGCATCTGGTCAGGATGCCTCCTGGACGCCTCCCTGGTGAGGTGTTTCAGGCACGTCCCACCGGGAGGAGGCCCAGGGGAAGGCCCAGGACACGCTGGAGGGACTATGTTCCTGGGCTGGCCTTGGTATTCCTCCCGAGGAGCTGGAACAAGTGGGTGGGGAGAGGGAAGTCTGGGTCTCTTTGCTTAAGCTGCTGCCCCCGTGACCCGACCCCGGATAAGCGGAAGAAAATGGATGGATGGATGGAACAATTTTCTCACACATCACTGAAAATTAAAGCTAGACAATATACCGAATCGTGAAAGCCATTGTAGTATCTGCAATATAACAATCCCAAAGGGGTGTTTAGATTCTGTATTTTATGGAAATTATATGTCAAGTTCCATGCATGCAAATTCTACCAGCCAAAAATATGTTGGATGGGATTTCACTGTGCTGTACGCCCACAATTGATGCATGTTTGTGGTGGCTGTGAGGCTAGAGCTCAAAAGATGGTAGGGACGTTGTGACAAAATAAAACGCAAAGAAGAATAAAAGTGACATAATTGTGATTAATGTTGCCATATAAATATCCAGCAAAAAATATCCTAACAGCACAATTCTTGATGTTGTGCGGTCGTACTAAAGATCTACAAATACACTACCTCCACCAGGTTTTAGGAAAGACGTATCTACAATTAAATTGCAACTAAAAAACATTACATCAAATCTACTTTACAAGATAGATCACGGGTCAATTTTTTCTCCTTTTTGCACAAATGTAAAATCAACATATTACATTATTTTCTACAAGATCTTTTAAAAAACAGGTAACAGTTGAGTCAAACTCTGATTAATAGTATGTAGCTACTAGTTCCACCAGGACATCTTTCTAAATACTAATACTGAAGGCCAGTCAGGCACTAACACATTTGGTGGGAAACATCGGTTGATTCTGCCTTCAAAGCAATTCAACTGTAACAGCTGGGAGTCTCTACAGAGGATTTGCCTGATTCCCCCAAACTTGTACTATCCAGGGAAGATACACTATTTATTATCTTATCACAAATCTTGTCTTTTGGAAAGTTTTGAGTGTTTTTTGATGTGAAGGCAAGTTGAGTATGTGCCGGTGTAGGCTTGAGTTATGGCAAGTAAGTTTAATGTTGAATAAAGCCGTAGCAAAAATGTGCTGTGTAATATTTACTCGACTTGCTTTGTTTTATAAGTAAAACCTGTAAAGTTAACCAAAGCTTTTTCTACTACCAACAAAGCCAAACGTAAAGAGAGGAAACGAGCCAAAAATGGTGTTCAGAGTTCAGCAAACTTCCACATGCAAACGCAACGGCGTAACAGTGCCTGGAGTTTATCCAAGATCTATTTGGATAAAATCATTGATGAAATTAATTCAAGGGAAAAGGCTGGGCTACAATTCTTCTCTCTTGGATCACCCAATTTATCTAGCCCTTTGTTTAGTCATTCATTCAGGAAACAACGAAAAGGCAGGTTTGGTTTGCGAGCGATTTTTATAGCACATCATCAAGTACAAATGAACAATTTGGGGCACTTTAGTGGAAAGGTTGTTGCTTTTAACTGAAACCAACTTATCCATTGCACGTCCTTTGCAGGTAAGCGTATCAAAATTGTCAGAGATTAGATGAATGGGCTATATAGAGGAAACCGATTTATGCTTTAACTAAGAGAGACAATTGGCTAAATAAATTTTAATGTACTTGTATCAGACTTTAAATGGCGTGATAAATTAATGGCTCACCCTTTTCTTACCCATACCAATGAAAAGCTGTAAGGTCAATGTTAGTGATGTTTTTTTTTTTTGTGTGTTTTTTTTAAGTCCAAGGATTTACACATTCTCTTTATCACTCAGCTTCGCCACTTGGTGGAGACCCCGAGGGGTTCCGTGAAACTAATGTTAAATGGGCTGTACTCCCATAGCACTTCTATCTATGGTGGTAAGCTGCACTGTAGCCACAGCTGGCCTGGGGCTGACTGACTGAAGCGAGGGTGCCATAAAATCAGCAACACCAGAACCAAACATAAAGAAGCAGCTTTCAGTTTCTATGCTCCTCTAATCTGGAACAAACTTCCAGACAATTGCAAAGCTGCTGAAACACTGAGTTCTTTTAAATCACAACTAAAAACATATCTGCTTAGAGTTGCCTTTGAGTAATGTTTTCACATATCACATGTTTTGTGTGTGCTTCTTGCTTTATTGCTGTTTTTACTTTATATGCTTTGTCTGTGTTTTACTGCTATTTTTATTTTTCCCCTTAATCATGTAAACCACTTTGAATTGCGTTGTTGTTGAAAGTCTGCTATACAAATAAAATTGCCTTGCCTTACCAGGACCTCTGACCACCACCAGCAGGCAAGGCAGATGAAGAGCCTTGCCAGAGGACACGCCTGAGACGTACGGAGTCGCACCGCCAACCCACTGGTTACGGGACAAACTCCAACCTCCTGAGCCACTGTCCACTAAAGCTTGAAGAGGTTTGCAGATCACACTTTGAGGCCCAACAGCAACTGGAGAAGAGGAGCCACACAGATTTCATCTGTGAGAGCAACGGCCTCACCACGCTTTATATGATGCTAAAGAATCAACAAAATGCCCGAGCAAAGACAATATTTATATCATTCGCTTCCCATAAAAGCAATAAACTTTAGTGAACCAGGGCTTGTAGAAAAATCCATTCATGATTATCTGAATCATCTGAGGATTTTCAGTTAACAGTAAGAGACGATAGAAGATTTGAACATTTCAGCCCAATGAAACAAGCCAAACCCGAGGTCAGTGATGTGCACTTCTGCAGGATTACATTCTTTTCGTTCAGTAAAGATTGTCATGGCTGAGTGACTGAGTGAAGCTTTTAGCAGCGGTATCTCTGCTAGACAGTGAATGTGACCTCAAGAAAGAGCTTATAGTTACCCCACTCAGACACAGTCCATTACACCCTGGACTTGGTTACACACCGTGGTCAGTCTGGCACAGCTCTCCCTTGTAAACACACAAACATCCACTCATGCAATTACATGCATTGCCTAAATTGCCACTCTCCTACGCTATTTAATAACACCACAAACTGCATGCTTCGGCCCTCATCCAAACTCAGAAAATGGACTGAGGGTTTGTTGGTGAGCAGAAAAGATCTGCTATCTAAATACAGAGTACATTTAGTTGTAGCCTAAGGATATGTCTAGGTTCAACATGATTCTGAATACTGGATCTCCTCTGCTAATTTGGACCAACAACAGGGCCGTTTGGTTGAAGGTTCTGGTTTGTTTCGGCTCATTTACCAACCGGGTCTCCTCTGTAATCTAGGCATGTAGAGCCTGGACCCGCACTGGGCTTGCAGCCTTGGACGGAGACTTGTTGTCTGCAACCATGTGCCAAACTGAAAAAGCTTTTCTGATTCACCACAGCCTCACATGCAATTAAGGGCTTGGAATAGCCATGCTAGTAGGGTGATTAAGTTCACCAGAATTCTGTCTTTTTAAATAGAATGTGGAAATCTAACATGCACAACTTAATACTACAAGTGCTTCAGTTTGGCCTAATGATGGGCAATATAAATCGTAATTTTCGGACTATTGAGCGCACCCAAATAGAAGCCGCAGCAGCTAAATTTTAAAACAAAATAAATTTTGTACATATATAGACTGCATCTGAATATAAACCGCAAGTTTTCATGTTGTAATATGAGATATTTATACAGAAAGACAGTACACGGAAGATTTTTTATAACCTCCGCAAGGAGGTAATGTTTTTGTGCCAGTCTGTCTGTTTGCTACATAACTCAAAAAGTTATGAACGGATTTTGATTATATTTTCAGGAAATGTCCACAATGGGACCAGGAAGAACGGATAAAATGTTGGGGTTGATCCAACATGAAGCGCGTATCCACTCACTGACCAGCAGTGCTAACCTCCACTTTTCTCCAGTGTCAGAAAGCTAACAAGTGGCTCCCCTCGCGCAGCAGCCCCAAATCTACACTAGAACAGCACAGCCATGCATCTCATTAACAGACATTTTATTGGAAAAGTACCAAAAGTTAGAATTAGATAACAACATGGACGTGCTTTTTTTTCAAACTCTGCCTGAAAATCGGTGGTACCGCATTAAGCAACACGACAGCAAAATGCCTGGTTAGAAGAAAAAAAAAAAACATACTTTGGCCAACAAGAAAAGTAATTGGTCGCTATATTCATCTTCCTCACTAAAGCCACAGAATGTCTTCTTCAGTGTCTTTAGGTCCTCTGAAGCTTTTGTTTTTTTACACGGACTCAGTTCCTGTGGCAGCTGGTGGATTTTTTCCAGGGGGGGGGCTATGACTATGATGGCTAGATATATACCAGCAGTAAGTTGAAATGTACTGAGGAATCACAACAGTACGAGTGTACCGTCTCCCCCTGTCGTTGGACTGCTGATTGATCTTGATATTTGGCTGATCAGGTCCGAGCTCATTGGTTAACTCATGCTCATTGGTTTTACCTCAGTGGGGAATGATATTAGCAGACGTCGCCAAACAACCGGCATAATATTGGAAGAGTTGCTGGTGAAGTAGCTTATAACAGCATAGCAAACAGAAATGCAGCAGCCATTCCTGCTTCTTCCATTGTTGATTTCTTGTTGTTCTCTGCCGCTGCAGACGCCTTTTGGCGCTGATCAGTGACGTCACTCACTCAAAATGTTCACGATATGCTGACATTTTAGCAAATTCCTTAAAGGGACAAATTTGTATAGAGACACAACGGCTAAGAGGACTGAGCCAACGGATTTACCATGTCAGCTTTTCTCCTCCCAGGAATGTCCCGGAACTCGTCTAGTGCCTCTTGTCCTTAGCAAGAGCTTTTTCAGGGTTGATTTCTACCTACTTTTATCTGATTTGGTCCTGGAAACGTAGGCAGGAGAAAATTACTATAGTTCCTAAAAAGGTTCCTGCAGTGAAAAGACAAAATCTTAGATGCAAAGCAGGTGGAGATGTACTCCCAGAACATGCGGCATAAAGCGGGTTTACAAACTATTGACTTGGATGTATTGACATACCTTTCATATTAGTTTTGCTAAAATTACTTAAACCTTTTATCATTTTCCTTCCAGTTATGTACCATTCTGTGTCGGTCTATCGCATTAAGTCGAAAATTGTGAAAAGACATAACTTTTCCTCTCAGGAACTCTGGATTCACACAATGTTCACAACCACAGACTCATTTGTGACGTTTAGATGCACATCTAAATCAAGCTTTTGGCAAAAATGGAGCTAATAGTTTAACCAGAACGGGAGCCTTTATCCCAGTTTACATATCTCCCAGAAAATGTAATTATTGAATGAAGTGTGTTCGATTCCTAATAGCTAATAGCTAGACTAAAACTCATCTCCTCCTCTATGTTTTTGTGTTAACTTTAAATGGGACAACAGAAGTTCTGTATTTGTATTTGCAAACACTACATTGCAACCCAGATCCAGATGCTGAAAATCTGTGTATTGTAGAGTTTTGCATACAGATACACTTGATAAAATCTGCCAACCTTAGTGGAAATATATAATCAAACCAAGCAGACTTCCACTTTCAAAGTCTTGCAAGGCCCTGTACATATATAACTGAAAAATTCTCACTTCATTTTTATAACACCTTCCTATATCTTACCCATATCTTAAAATGAGTACCTCTTCCTCTTTATTTTTCCAAAGCAGCAGCTTTGCCCGGTGCCATGTGCAGACCAGATGACCCATTTCCGCTGCAAAATATACACTACATTCCCTTCACACTTTACAATCATTTTATTCAACAGTATCCCTGTTGCGTGTCAAAGCACGATTACATCTGCACATCACGATGCCAGTGCAGCGTTGTGGTTGCTCCAGCCTCATCTATCAGAGTCTTCTCTAAACCAGAGACTGTTTCTGAGGAATAACCACAAACACATATGCTCGACATGCAAAACACATCTATGCCCTGATCTGTCCATGGGAGTTCTGAATCACAACCTCCTCAGACATTATCAAGCACCCACAAAGCAATTTTCAAATCAGTCATGTTTTCACCTCCCTTTTGATGTGGGTTTCTTATCAATGCATCACATATGCTTGCTACAGATGTAGGAAGTTAATGCATACATTTAAAACAACAAAAAAACAACCAGGGTCCTTCGGTTCTTTAAGCAGCACGGACTTGAGGTGAATCACATGCATAATAACATACAAACAGCAAATATGATATATATATATATATATATATATATATATATACACACATACATTACTTTTAGATAAATTAATATTCAGTTCCAAATATAATAGTATTCAGTAAGAACATCCAAAAAAACCTGGAACTCATGAAAATGGGATTAGCTTTAAACAAGGATATTAGTAAAATATGACCAAATGAAGTTGCAATAATTATTTGCACCTCCCCAAAATCTAAAAAGCATTTCACTCAGTGTGAGTCCAGACTACAGACAGATGCTTATATGCAACTCAAGCATGACAGATGACTAAGAATATTCTTGTTTAGATAAACAGGGGGGGGGGGGGGGGGGGGGAATTCATCATTTACTGGATCTTTCTCATTCTACAGTAAACTTCACTGTGCCTTGAGAGAGATAAAATCCTGTTCTATATATCCCACACATTAAAACTCACACACCATCTCACTGATTCTACAGTAATTAATGTGCCAGGAAAAATGTACATCATTTACTATAAGAGACTAGCAGAGCATCAAATCAAAGCAGATAAAAAAAGTTCTCATCATTCACTAGTAATACTGAAAATGAGGATAGTCACATATACTGTCAATTTGAAAGGTCATTTTGTCCCTTCGCCATTTTGTATTTTTGGTCCTCTTCCACAAGATGTTTCCTAGCAACTATGCACTGGTCCATACCCACCAAGTAGACACTTCGTACTTGATTTGGAATTTAAAGATTTAAAGTTAGCTTCTGTCATCTCAACTTCTTCTTTAAGGAAATGTGGTTCTGCAAATCTGACAAGCATCATCCAAAGCGGGACTGCACAGTACATAGCTACTTTATTCTTATTGTAAAATATTACAGTACAACACATTGATCACAGAAAGAACAGCTTGGACTTCAAAATCTGGATTGCTAATTGTGCAAGCTCCATGCTTTCAGGCTCTTTATGCCGGTAATATATGTGATGATGCTTCTTTATTGCCGCAAAAAATGTAGGAAGCTTTAAGATGTTCTGATAAAGTCATTAAAAAAACTACAATCAAATAGTTTCACCGCCTCAACACCAGATGTACCAAGTTGTAACTTCTTCAATAAAATTCATGTTATTGAGATGGAAATAATCAATTACGCTTTCCAATAGTGCGATAGACTACACCGTGTTTGAGGTTTGGAATGAATCGGAACCAAAGAGACATCCAAAATGTTTGGTTAACTATTTGTTTTATTTATCACAAGTCATAATTCCATCGCTACCCTCAACAAAATTATTGAGCAACACATACTGTCCTACCACTGAGCAGCCCCAATTCCCTTCAGCCACTTCCTCAGTTATATTGGTTTGATCAGGGGTCACAAACGGGTCCAAATGGAGCTCAGAAACAGGGATCAAAACCATAATTATTGGAAACAGGGTGTAATAAAGTCTTCAGAAATTGTTATATAATTCAACTTTAACAGAGCTTTGAGCATTTTTCTGTTGATCTATGACTATAATTTATCAATAAGATTAAAAGAGAAATAAACTGATGCATAATGTTTAAGTACCTGGCTACAAATTGGGAGTAGAAAGTCTTTGTTTAAATGTTTAAATGAGCTTTAAAGACCAATCTAAAAAAGTTACATTATTTAATATTTTATCTTTCTTACAATACCTTAAGCCAAATTAATTGCTATTTAGAAGGGTTCTAGAACAATGTTTTATGACAACTGGAAACTTCTCTTTCCGCCTCTATATTGAAGATGAAACTATGTGGTGGCTGAAAATGACCCAAGAGTCCTGATAAATGACCAAATACAACCCCATTTAAAGCCCTACAATGGAAAGACTGGTTTTCCCCGCCCAATCGGCAAGTGCATGAATATTGAATGAGCTGATTGGTCGGTTTACCTGATGGCTCTATGATGCTGCCTGAAGCTAGAAACCCTGTGTACAGCTGTGTGCAGTATCCGGATATTCTTTGTTGTTTTCCTGTCATTCATCAAGGAAGTTAGCAGTAGCTCAAGCTAGAGGTGAACAAAAGTTCAAATCAAGGAAACGACGAGCTGACCAGAAACTCTTTTGATAAGCACAGTAATAAAATAACAGAGGAAAAGAAAGCAATCGGGCTGAAGCGCTTCTTTTTGTTGGAGCTGCAACGTGTCTTTTTTATGAAGCAACACAACAGTCGCTAAACAACTTGAGAGACTATGAAAGGAAGAAACTACAGAACAAAAAAGTTATGATTTTAAACCATGGATAAAAGCATTAGTCTTGGCAGAACACAACAGCTCTCTACTCAGAAATGAAATATTTCAAATCAGCGATCTCTGAATCTCTGGTTTTTTTAAAAATTATTATTTGAACAGGCTTTTGAGAACTCAATACTTTTTTGTAATAAGAACAAGTGATGGCCATATCAGGCAGGATCTATAAACTCTGGTTTGGTCTGGAATTGGTCAGATCATTAAAAGTCCAAAGAATGAGGAGGATTTCTCTCTCACATTCCTTAACAAGAGATATCACAATATTTCACCATCTTCCTCAAGAACTTCTTTGTAGAGGAATTTCAAACCTCAGATCAAAGGCAAAAGTTTGTCTGTTTTCTCACCATTTGACAAAGGTGTGATCTCCTTTTGTGGTTCATTGGGTTAATATTGTCATAAATCTACCTGAGCATGCAAACATACACTCAGATCAATCTGAAAGTGATGACCTCTAAAAGAAAAGCAAGGGAAGAACAATTATATGCATGCATTTAGAGTAGCACTCAAGCTGGAAATGGACTAAATGCAGTCGAAGCAGCCAAAAAGCTGCCACAGTTGCCTTGAATCAATTAAAGGATTAAGGAGGAAACCAGCCACTCTAAGAATACTAACCTCACATCGGTCTGTTACATAACTAGTTAATTAAACGTTAAGGCAGAAGGAGAAGCTTCACAAATAAAATACCCTCAAATGGTAAATAGCAACTAAGCAAAGGCTGGTTAACCAGAAAAATCCAGGCTTTAAAAAAAAACGGAGTTAAATACTGCTAAAAATGTCTATCATACCATTTGTGTAGTTTATCCTTTAAAGACCTCATGACACGAAGTTGACATTTTTAAACATAACATAAAATAAAGAAATCTGAACCCAATGGACTATGTCAAAGTCATAAACACAACTTGCATAATCCTACTTAGAGCAAAAAACCCCGGCGGTGACTAGCATTTTACTACTGTATCACTGCGCACTGAACGAGCAGAAAGCCGGAAGTGATGTTAGCGAGAGATCGCATTCTGTTTGTTGACACATTTGACAGCGGCTTTTCAGCTGTGACTGGGATCGCTCTTTTTGACAAAGAAAAGTGATCGCAATGCCTTCGTGTTGTGTTGGGGGATTTTGCTGAAATACACACAAGGACGGTGTCAGTTTATTTAAGTTTCCCAAAAACCCAGAGTTACTGTCTAAGTGGGTGAAACAGGTTAGAAGCACCCATGAGTAGTGGGCTCCCTCCTCTCTTCGGAACCTTTTGAGCATTGTTCAAAGCAGTTTTGCTATAATTATGAATAATTCAAACTCTATTTAGTGAGTCTAACAAAGAAATTAAATAACCAACGTGTTTCACCTGAAACTAATAATTTGGTACGATAATCATAAAGAAGAATTGTATTGAAGTAGCCTAAGTCTTAGGCTACTTGCTTTGTTGTTTGCCTTGAATGTTTGCCTACAATATGATTTTATTTTTCCGATATCAGTCTCAGACCTTATAAATAAGTACGTCTGGATTAGTTTTATCATTTTTAGTTTTAAAACTGATTAACCATATTTACATTATGTAGGCTAATGTTTATTTTTCAGGTCACTACTAAAATCACTACACATTAATATTATTATGCTCATTTATATCATTTGTTAATTATTTGAAAAGAAAAGAACCCACGATTAAAAGTTATTTCTAATCCTTACCAACCTGTGTTTCCCTGACGTCACTTCTCCCGCTAGCTTCTCTGACCCGCTTTCTTCTCTGACCCGCTTTCTTCTCAGTCGTTGTGTACGGCTCGTACCTGTACGGTTCCATGCCTCTAGAAGCACCAGAACCGGCTGCAATTTCCACCTCTAAAACCATCTCAAGGCTCAAACTGGAGGAAGAATCTTCCGAGCCTTCAAATATGAGCGCCTCCATCAGGCCTGACAGCGGTAGTTTTCGGACTGTCCAGCCTGAGCGGTTCTGTCGCTGACGTCACATGGAGACGTAGCTTTGAAGCCGTGATTAAGCGAACATTTTTGAAACTAATTATCGCAAAAAATCAAGTCTGTTCGGCTCATAAATTTACACAACCACATACTTTGACAAGATGAATTATGTTATAATACATTCAAATTAAATCAGCTAAGTGTCATAAGATCTTTAATAAAACATGCCAGAGTAACCAGAATATTATCTGTATTGAGTATAGACTAACAGTACTGCCGCCTCCCCCACCTGTATCCACAGAATGCGGGTCACATGATTTAATGTCTTTCCCCTCACAAGAAAGACAAATTTGGCCGTTTGAAAATATTATGATACACAAAAATGGAGAGTCATGGTATAGAAACTGAAGGAGTACCTCCCATCACTCTGATAAAGATAACACAAGCTCCAAGTAACGAGCTTCCCTGTAAATCAGCGGAGTGCAGGCTAGCTACCTAAGCTGATAGCCCGACAACTTAAGCAGCTAACATTAGTACTTTATACTCTCATTGCAACATTGTAACAAAAAGGGATATTGTACTCAAATAAATTTAGAGGGTGTTAAATGTATATATCAGCTTATTCCGTAAAACACCTGTTAAATAAATGGTGCAGGTAAATGTATTTTAACTATAATTATCCTGAGAAATATATACAGTTATAATATAAATTTTACTTATAATAATTATATATTAGCAGGATAGAGAGGGAGGGGTTCCTTTCTGTTTTAAATAGAAGAAATTAGATTATGTTAAACCCTTGTTTTAAATTCTTATATTAGAAACCACAGAAGTTTTACACATATTCTCGAGAATCTTACACCAGCCCATGTTTGCCCTTCCACAAAATACTTACTATAGCTGCTGCTGACATGAACTCTGTAGAAACAAAGCAGCTTAGTGCCCTACAAATGTTTAAGGAATGTAAAAACATTTAAGCATTTGCCTAAATATGTAAACTGTGATATATCAAATGGACAAAAGCCTTTAACAATGTTAATTAGGGTGCAAACATTTGACAGTTTTCACATTTTAAATGTAAATAATACCGGTGGGCAAGTGGGCTTAAATAAGATACCCAAAGCATTTTAATAGAATAAAAGAAAATACTAGTTTTATGGTTTTTCCACTAAAAACTGAAATGAAAATGTAGGAAATCTAACTGCTTGTATTTAAACAATATATTCCTAAACCTGATAAGATAACATTAAATAACATACTGCAGTCACACTAGCACTGTCCATAACATTTATTGAATGCTACCTTGTTACAAAAATGTAAGCAAAATTATAGAATAAAAGCTGCTAAATCTAATTGTAGCTTTCAACTGATTAATATGTGAAACATTATCTTTTTTACATGGCCACAAGCATAACAAGCGGTGGATAGCAAGCAGGCAACTGATTAAAACACTTGCTGCTTGTCGGTTACCAAGTGTAGTTTTTAAAGAAGCACTACTTTTAGTCAGCTGACCTGCAGTGTGCGGCAACAGGTGTGGGAGGTACGGCACTGCATTACTCTGCTCCATAAAGCCAAATAACAAAAAAAAAACCCACTAAACTTTCTCTGGCATCTCATTACAAGGACTTTAACCATGGGAAACTAAGACCTTTGCATACCTTGACAATAGACCAAGCATCTGCTGAGTAGAGTCGCACTTTCTAAGAAAAAAAAAAAAAAAAAGGGAATACAATGCATGTTTCTTTTGTAGATTTGTGATTGGAACATAAGCCTAGGACAAACACGGGGATCTACGTGTTCAACTAGCAAAAAGATAGTCTAGCTCCCAGAAAGGGCTGGAACAAATATGGGCCTTCAGAGGGAAACATGATCGACCTATAATGACGTGTTTCTCCAACTGCGCTTTCTGGACTCTCTTCTAACAAGCAAGATTATTAGAAGGTAATTATAATTTTTCGGATTCTTGTTGGGACATAGAGGACTGGGAGGTTGTGGGAGTAATGAGAGTATAATCATTCCTCTTTGCTCCACCGAGAACCCAAGTTTGCCTTGCACCACAGAGAAAATACTTCAACCAAGAAATGAACGGCAACGACGAAGGCAGGGGAAAAAAAATATCAGAAGTTGGGAGTTACAAAGAAGAAGAAAACATTTTCAAGACTCGAGAGCAAAAGGCAAAACCATGATGAAGAAATAAATGACAAACACTGAGAAGAGTTTGTTTGAGAGAGAGAGAGAGAGAGAGAGAGAGAGAGAAGCGAGAGAACAAACATATGGATGTAATTGAGGGTCGATGAAGTGCTGATGTCATCTTCCAGTCAGGTTATCAGGCCCAAGGCAAAGCCGCTCAACTCAGAAAACATGCCTCTCTTGTCCAAACATATGAGAGCGCGGCTCAAACACACAATCTGATACAGTCCACATGCTTCGACATGAGCCACAGTAGGGGTTGACGCTTAACGCAGCATGCTTTAGGTGTTTGCTTTCACTAATCTGTAAACAGAAGGCGTTATCCTCTCAAATGTTAACTGTGCTTAAAGATTTTCTTTGCATGTGCATACACACAAGTCCATTCTGTCCTTCCCATTAGCCTCCTTGGCATGACTGTACGATGACCTCATCTGCATCGGCTGAAGTCCAGAGAAAACACACATGCTCCCACACACACACAACACACACACTCACATAGAGCTCTAGAGCTTGTGCAGTCCCATATAAGGACTTGTTGATGATGTAATGGGCGCCACAGACTCCTACTGCCAGTGAGAGTCCGTTTGCACAGAACTTCTCATAATGTTCGGTTTTCCGGATGGAATGTCCACATCACCGGGAAAACAGCTTTTTACAAGGATTTTACAGAAGGAAAAAGATCGACTTCTTTGTCCAGGTATGAAAGAAGATAGATTAATGCCACAAAAAGATGCAAACTTTGATTAGACTCATTTGTTACTTATAAAACTGCAATAACTGCAAGATGGGCTGCTGACAAGTAATTGATCTCTAACTCTGCAAGGATTTTATAAAGACTCTTTTACAAAGTTAATCAAAGAATCTGAATTTTGCAGTAAAGTTAAGCTGTCACTGAACTATATCTTTACACTTTAGGAGATGTAAATGTTATGTTTGAGCATTTTTGCAGCCAACTAACATGCCAAATTACACCCCAGCAAAATCTTTGTGAAGGTTTAGCTACGCGGCCAGCTAATAAAAACATTTGTGCCTTACTTTCTGACCAGCCCTGCATTTCTTTTAGCAGAGACATTATACCCGTGGATAAAGTCTCATATTTTGAGAGCACATAGCTGACTTAGATTTTTCCAACCCATTTTAAAACCCCAGAAGCAGATTCTCACATTCCTCTGTACAAAAAAAAAAACAAGACAAACAAAAATGTTGAACTAAATATCGGCACTTTGTGGAGCTTCAGAATGCAACAACCGGGAGTAAACGAACCAACCAAGCTCTCCTTCACTAAGTTGTTGTGCATTTCTTTCTTTTTCTTAAACTTTCTGGTTCTACTCCAAGTTCACTTCTGGTTTGCATCCAGGGAAATGTTGAGGGCTTACATCTATCGATGAAAAGTAGCCCGTTTGTAATTACTTCAAGAACAACGGGGAATTCCTGCCTTTCCAAGCTGCACGTTTGGTAGCGATCAAGGTGCACAGAGGGAGAGGGAGGGCATTGGCTGCAGTGCTGTGGGTACTTGAGAAGAACTTCTTAATTAACTAACACTCCCTACTAAGGAACCATCTGCCATGCATGTCAGATGATCCTACAGATTACATGCTCACTAGAGTCAAACACCCCAAAGTAAAGAAACATGCAGAGGTAGCTCTGTGTTGTATGTGTTATAGGGAAAAAAAAACCCATCATGGAAAATGTCGAGCTTCTGCAGAGTTTTCAGCCAACAGCAACCCGTCAAAGAATGATGGAACATGTTAAGCTACTTACGGCTAAGAGTTATTTGATGAAAACATGAACAAATTAGGCTCACATCAGTATTAGGTGTTCCCGGTATGATAGTGTTAAGTAAATATGCCACAATATATACAGAAAACCAACAACATGATCTAGTTGTTACTCTTGCTAAAAGAAAAAAAAGGCAAAATCAGCCAACACATACAGCCATAATAATGTTATCAACATTTATTTGATGTTTTGATTTTTATTCACCGACTTAAGCAATATGAAAAACACTGCTAAATTCAGTAGTTTTTAAGTACTTGTTGCACAAAATTGAGCTTTTTCACAAGTATAACAAGCTAATGTTAGCTGGTAGTTATCGGAGCTATCTGTGCTGGTAGCCAGCCTGCAGTCTTTTGCTTGTAGCCGCCCAGCTGTAGATTTAAAACAGTTTTACTTGAATAGGTGTGATGGGTAGTGGGATGGGTAAGAAAATATCAATACACCAATATATCGCAATATTTTATGCCACGATATTGTAATGATATTCAAAAGCAATGCATAATTTTTTTATTTTAATTTATCGAATTTAAATGTAACAATTAATATTGACAGTCATTTTTGTAGTAAAATTAAAAGTATCTCTGGTAGTTTTTGGCTGTTTTCACCTTCTTCGTTCCAGTGGATCAACTAGATCTAGTAATAAAACTGGATGTGTTAAAGTATGAAACAGGTGGGAGTGTTTAAAATGCTGTGACAGTTTTTCTACAGTTAAATTCAGTTTTAAAAATCACAATATACTGTCTTACACATAGTATCGCAATATATCGTATCGTCCCCCCTGTATTGTGATAAATATCATATCACCAGATTCTTAACAATACACGTCCCTATTTAAGTATAAGTATTAGATTAAAACTAAAAAATAAATGTTATAGATCATATTATAAATGTGTCATATTTTCAAGCTTTTATTTTTGAAAAGAAAGCAATTAGATCATAGTTTACAAAATTTTGTTAAAAGCATTTGTGGTAATAATTTTTCCTCAAGGTTTTTACACCATGATCATTTCATCCTGGTACATGCCTTACCTGGATACCGATAACTGTTCTAAGCCTGTCTGAAATATGTGTATTTCTCCCTCTACAGACTCAAGCTCTTGTTAACAAAAGGAGAAAAGATACTGCAAAAAAAATGAAAGAGAAACATCAACTCTAACCAAGCTAAAAACTTTTGTACTGTTGCTCACAACAGAGCAACAACATTTAGCTGAGGTGGTGGAAGAATATTGAGAAGGCGACTCTATACTGATCAACCAAGTGTAAACGAGGAGCTTACTTTTCTGCGTCTTGGGGCAGAGCTGCTCAGACGAGTTTCCATGACGGCCCCGAGCCTGTTGACAGAGGTGGAGGTGCTGAGGAGGAGGGTGGTGGAAATGGAAGGGAAAGACGAAGAGCTGATACGGATGGCAGACCAGTGTCGAGACCTTGACCGCAGACTAGCAAATGAGACCAGGCAATGTCGTGGTTTAAGGTTTGAGGTGGATAAGCTCAATGGCAGAATCTGTGAAATGGAGAGGATGGAGGAGGCTTTGGGCCGGAGCAAACTGGACTGTGGTATCCTGAAGAGCAGCTTGGAGAAAGAGAGAGAGTTCAGCAAGATGATGTCTGGGGAGCTTGATGCTCTTAGAATTAGAGTGAGAGAGCTGGAGGCTGTTGAGGGTCGACTAGAAACGAGTGAAATGATCGTCAGACAAGATCTGGCCAAGCTCCGAGCGCTGACTGCAGCTCTGGTGGAGGACAGAAAGAGCATGGCACAGAAGATCCGACAGACAGAGGAAAAAACAAGCAAGAAAGAGAGCAAGAAAAATGAGCATGGTAATTTGGCAATGATGACAGAGAGGCTGAGAGAGGAAAGGCAGCTGGCACTAAGATCTAAGGCAGATTTAGAAGAGAAGATTAAGGACATTATAAAGGAAAAGGATGAGCTCCGAGACAGACTAAAAACAGAAGAGGAGAGAAACAGGGAGCTACAGAGTAAAATAATCACAATGAAGAAAAAGTTAAACCTCTTTGAGAATAGGAAGGAAAAAGAAGAGAAGTACAGCAGCAACACTGCCCATTTGTGCCAAACAGAGGACAACAAAGTTAAAGAGCTGACTAAGGAGCTTGATGAGCTGCAGATGAGGCTCCAGAACAAGGAGGTCCTGGAGGCAGAACTGCTAAAAGTTGAGGAAGACTTTGAGGCCCTAGAACGGAGGCTGAATGCTGAAAGGAGGAGGTCACAAGCTTTAACAGAGGAGCTGGAGGAGGCAAAGAAGGAGCTTTCCAGCCACAGACATGGAGAAAAAGAGGAGGTCAACAAGGAGCACATTCTTCTTTGCCGTCTTCAAAAAGAGCAGGTGAAATCCAGACTCCTAGCCAGAGAAGTAGATACCCTGAAGGAGAAACTGCAGAAGCTGATGGGGACGGAGGAGTCAATCTGCAAGGTCCAGCTGGATCAGTCAACACTGCAGAAAAAACTGACCCAGCAGGAAGCCAAGAACAAAGAGCTGGCCCAGCAGATGGAGAAACTGACGAGTGAGCTCAACGGTTATAGAAAAATCAAGAACTGGACATCTGGTGTCAACAAACACTTCTCAGACCTTGATCAGACCACCAAGGAAGTCCAAACTGAACCTGGAGAAAGCCTCATTTCCAACCGCAACATGCACAGTGAGAGATTAAATGAGGAAAACAGCGACAAACATCTCAACCCAAATACTGAAGGCACAAACAGAGAAGGCACTCTTGTCAGCAGCATCAACAACGCAAATAACAACATGAGCAGCCATTCAGAAGTGGATATGCACCAAACCGTTAACGGAGAGGTGATGATGCTGACGCACACACCAGGGCAGCCCTTGCAGATTAAAGTTACACCACATCATATGATCAGCACAGCCACGCTTGAGATTACAAGCCCTTCTGGCGACACAAACACAGCCACCATCCCAACAAGTGGGGCCTCGTCAAAGCAGAGAATTACCATCATTCAGAGCTCAAGTTCACCTGTGGTTAATCCTAAGAGCCCCTCTTCAAGTCCTGACCGCACCCTCTCCCCAGTCAATGGAACGCCCATCTCTCGGGTGTTGACTCCAAAATCATCGCGCTCTGTTACACCCGACAACAACAACTCACCCATTCAGATCGTCACGGTCCGCACGTGCTCTCCTGAGCCAAAAGAGGCTGCTAATCCGGCCATCTTCTGTAAGACTCCCGAGAGGTCGAACAGCTGGCAGCGTCAAATGTCCAACAGCAGTGACACAAGTCCCAGTATCATCACAACAGAGGACAGCAAGATCCACATCCATCTGGGAAGCCCATATATCCACCCTCTGAATGGTGTGGCCCAAAGTATGCCACCACCGGTTGGGCCGTACTACCTTCGGCATGAGCAAAGGACTCAAGTAATCGCCAATGGATGTCACGTGAAAGGTGTTGGCAAGATCACAAGCAGCATCACGATCTCCCCCGCTAATGCTCATGCCTCGCACTCAAACATCACTGTTAGTGGTCTTTATGATTAGCAGCAAAGATTCAATATTCAATATCCACATTTTTCTGAGTTTATTCTCATATAACCATCATAGTCTTTCAGCAGTGCCTTTGTTAACCTAATTTACTGCTATTTAGAACCTATTTTGAGTACATTTTATTCCCCACACTCAGCTATCAACCAAGTTTCTCTGCATTACTGGATTCAGGATCAGTTACCGCGATAAGGGTACCAAGGTTTTAAAATGTTACAGTTTTACAGTTAACCCAATGTTCCTAAAGTTTAATAAAACACCAGCGGAAGCACCAGGAGTGACCATAGTTTTTTTCCAGCAGTTTGAAGCAGCGCTTCCCAACCCTGGTTCTCAAGGCACACTGCCCTGCATGTTTTCCATGTCTCCCTGCTTCAGCATACCTGATTTCGATTGGTGGCTGATTAACAGCCTTTTGCTGAACTGCAATCCTCTAAATCAGGTGTGTTAAAGCAGGGAAACATCTAAAACATGCAGGGCAGTGTGTCCCAAGGACCAAGGTTGGTTAAACACTGGTTTAAAGCACAGACCAGGGGTGTCCAACTCCAGGCCTCAAGGGCTTGCAGGTTTTAGATGTGTTGTTGTTCCAACACAGCTGATTTAAATGGCTAAATTACCTCCTCAAAATGTCTTCAAGTTCTCCAGAGGCCTGCTAATAAACAAATCATTTGATTCAGGTGTACGGCCCCAGGGTGACTTCTAAAACATGTAGGACAGTAGCCTTTGAGCCCCAACTTTGGACACCACTGGCACAGAGTAACACAGCACAGCCTCTTCCCCCACCTATTGCTGCGCACTGCTGGTCAACTAGCTGAAAGAAACAAAACTTTTTGTTTCATTTGACGACTGAACACTTTCCCTAGAATAGAACAAAAATAAATAGGGCAACACTGAAAATATATGTGGTAGAATGTACTTGCACAGGTAATATTAGGTACATAATTCTGTTACACTATAACATATGGGATCAGAACAGTATCACCTTAAAATGAAACTGAAAATAAAAATTGGCATTGAAAAATATTATTGTAACTGAAAATATTAATTTTGAATCTGAAATAAATCTTGTGAAAATTGTTGTATTGAAAGTGAAAAAAAAATTGAAAATGAATTTTTTTTTCTATGAAACTAATGTATATGCATTGAAACAAATAACTCACTTACAATCAAGTTTTCAAACCTTCTTCTTTTTTTTTACAATGCCAATCTTTTTTTCAATGCCATCATTTTTTTCAGCTTCATTCAGGTGATACTGTTTTGACGCTGGTGTGTGCACCAGTCTATGGTGTGCACGTGCATGAGGGGCGGGGCTTCAGCCCCCCATATGTTTGCATGAACGAGGCAGGAGGGAAACTCCGACTGTCCGAGGCGAGAAGCGAGACGCGAGAAACAGCAGGTCATTTACATTGCTAATAATGTGGTTTGTGGAAGGAAAAAAGAGACATAAACGGTTTCTTCTACTGACCAGTAGACTAGGAGTCTTGTGATAAAGTTTTATGCTTGTGTAGCCTGTCTTTGTTGGAGGCTCTCCTCATTACAGTGTGGTATTAAGGGATGTAAATACACACTATATATAGCAAATTAAATAACTGTATTTATTTCAGATCCACAATATATATTAACAATACATGTCAATAACATTAATCAATTAAGACTGGTGTAAGCAAAGCTAACAACACTGACAACTCGTTTTTTTATTAGATTGCAAAACGTAATTGTGACACACACTCTAAACCAGAAGGTGGCGGTAATGTGCGCCAACTACCATGGCAAACTGAGAAGAAAGCGTTTATATCTTATTTTTTAATTATTATTATTCCACAAACCACATTATGCTTTCTGTACACCTAGAGACTTTGAAACGATTCAGAAAAGACTCTTAAAGATTATCAGCTCACATCTAAAGACTTGGGTTAACAGTTTTTTAGTCTCAGACTAAAGATTTTATAAACACTGAATCTTGTTGGGACACTATTTAAGACTACACCTAGGCTATTTTAGCTTCCCCCAAAATTCCTCCCATTATGCTCAGCATTATACAATTTCTTTATGTGCGAATGTTGTAGCATTCTTTGCCAAGATTAATGTTATGTCAAATAAAGACTTACATTCAAAGTGGGTACTGTATCATCAAGTAACTGGTTCACTCATATCTTTTTAATGCAAGGTGTTTATGCTGTACCACTTGCTCCATGCAGATGCACAGATAGCGCTGGTTTGTGCCTGTATTCCAGGGGTCAAGGTTGGCATACACTTTTTAATTTATGGCCCATTACTCATCCATGCAACACAAATATTGTATTTTTTGTGTATAGACCCTGCCAGGCTCCATAGGTGGCTACAAAACTGTTATTTATGAATATGACACCTATGTTTTTAGCCTACTTTACCGCAGGAACCAAAAAAAAAATTATATGTGGCAAGGTGCAAGACAATATCATGAACGGGACTTGAACCCACCATCATCGGGGATGTAATCCTGCTTATTAACCATTGTGCCATAGCAGTAAAGTACATTCCTATTCAGCCAGGGTACACTGTGAAGCGGACAGGACCCCCACACAGTCACACAGTTGATTAAACCGAGGGTACAGATTCTTACCCCTCAAAAATTATTTCTGCACCTGACCCCTGCCAGGCTCTGTAGCTTCGTGCTTCCGCTTGTGTGAGACCAGCTTTATTGGTTGTTGGTTGTTTTATGCCAAAACCACTACACTAGGACTTGCAATATCAAACATGTTTGATTCAAAAGACTAGAGAAAGACTGGCATAAATCGGGTCCCCAACTGCAGATTATCACCTTCCACAAACCACATTAGTAGCAAAGAAAATGTTGATCCCACTCGGAAAGTCGGAGTTTCCCTTCTGCCTTGTTCATGCAAATATATGGGGGGGCTGAAGCCCCGCCCCTCATGCGCGTGCACACACAAGCGTCAAAACAGTATCACCTGAATGAAGCTGAAAAAAAATGGCATTGTAAAAAAAGATTGGCATTGTAATAAAAAAAATGAACGTTTGAAAACTTGATTGTAAGTTTCAATGTACTTGATTGTAAGTTTGTTTCAATGCATATACATGTTTTATAGAAAAAAAAATTCACTTTCATTTTTTTTTTCTCTTTCAATACATTTTCACTAGATTTATTTCAGATTCAAAATTAATATTTTCAGTTACAATAATATTTTTCAATGCCAATTTTTATTTTCAGTCCCAATATTTATTTTCAGTTTCATTTCAAGGTGATACTGTTCTGATCCCATAATAACAGTGGTTCCTAAAGTGAGGGGCGCAGAGTCAATGCAGAGGGGGGCGTGGCATGAAAGGATAAAATTTAAAAGCTAATATAACTGATAGGTTTTTGACGAGGCTCCCACATAAACCCAAAGCAGAAGATAAAATGTTGTCAAATAAGCTTCTAAACCAAGTTCCTTCCCAGTCAAAGAATAGAAAATATGATGAATTATATCTTGCCTTTGGTTTTGTTATACCAAACACCTGCAAATGCTCAACTGAGCTAAAATAAAGTTTTGTACATAAGGCGCTTTTCCACTATCAGAACTTCAGGATAATTTAACCACATCTTCTTCGGACGGGGTAATCTCTCGGCCCGCTCCTCTCAGCCGCCCTGTCTCCATACACAATCAGATTTTTAAGGAATCAGCTAGACAGCCACATATCACAACTGTTTCAGCAGCGAGTTGCGGGCCATTCTGAGTGCATAATCCCATACCGGTACTCTGTTGGTTCCTGACATATGGACACGGTTCCATCTATGATTCATAA
The DNA here is from genome assembly GCA_963556495.2 of Valencia hispanica. NCBI lineage: Eukaryota > Metazoa > Chordata > Actinopteri > Cyprinodontiformes > Valenciidae > Valencia > Valencia hispanica. Next base: position 35,822,518 of record OY747707.1, on the reverse strand, counting down.
CAGAGGCCAGCAGACTATGGGTTATTCCTTTGTCCAATAATACTATCGAAAGATGTATTTATGAGATGTCAACAAACATATAGGGACTTTGTAAAGATCTGCACAGATGGGGCAAAGACTATGGCTGGGAAAGTAGGAGGGCAGCAAGGGTTCATGAAGCATGTCTCCCCCAATATTGCAGTGCACGTGACAATGGCGACTAAACACGCCAGTTCCAAGCTGAATGACGTAATGATCAATGTCTTCGGCACAGTCAACTACATCAAAACACAACCTGTCAAAGCCCCGATTTTTGCGGTACTGTGCGAGAGAATGGGCTCCGACAGACAGCTGTTCTGTTTCACAGTGATTCCCAATAACTGTCATGTGGAAAGGTGCTGCCAGTATCTGTAAACTGCGAGATGAAATTCACATCTTTTTGAAGGGAGAGAGCAGTGATCTTGGCCACAAATTTTACTGTAACATATTTTTAATGAAGCGTTCATATAGTGGCATATTTCTGAACACAATGTTCAATGAACCAAATTCAGTGATGGAGGGCACAAAAACACACCTCCACCGGATAAAGTGACATCCCAGCAGGCTGTTACCAGTTACTGAAAAGTTGATAATTGAAGATCTCAGTTTTACAAAATAACCTTTACAATTGCCCCCCCGAGTTATTTATGTTTCAAACCAATTGTGCAGAAAGAGGCATTAAAAATGTATTGGGAGCAATGCAATATAATGCTTAACAGTAAAACTAATAATGAATTAATTAATAAAAAAAGTAATAATTACACTGGTGGGGGAGGGGGGATGTGAACATTTTCTTATAAACCAAAGGGGGGCCCTGCAGAAAGAGTTTGGGAACCACTGCACTATAAGTTCTACCATATAGCAACACGCACAAAATGTCGCTTATCTGTTTAAGTTTCTGTTTCTGGGAAAGGCTGACATATTGTGAGAATCTCATTTAGACCCAAGCCTAATAAAGACAAAAACTAAAAGAACTGAGAATACCATCTAGAAATATATTGATAATGGATCACACTCTTATAACGGTTTCATTTTCCACTGGTAGAGTTCAAAATGTGAACATTTCATTATTTTTAGTACTTGTATGATAAAATACTATCAGGAAAAAATGTATAGTGTCTGTACATCCATTATGAAAATACAACACATTTATGCATGAATTTGGAGATATCTTGATATCTTAACTTAACTTTGAAGTCTCAAAACGGTGATGTTAAAAATGCAGAGAAACTATCAAAAAACCTCTATAGCAGACATTTGCTTTAATAAAAAGAAACTAACTTCTTCAATCAAAATATGAGTAAACAATCCTAAAGGAGACCAGAAATATCGAATGTCTATGTCTGATCTAAGCTTTCAGCCTGAAGTAAATAAGCCAAAAACAACCAAGTAGCACAGGAGTCCAAGCAAGATCTGTCAGTCTGATTTCTGTATTCAGGTCAGTTGATTCCTTATAATATACTAGACACTAGTGAGCCACATTAAAGCCAAAATGATAGCATTAACAGTTCCAAAGCAATGCAACAACCTCAAATCTTTTCAAAAGAGTGGAAAATGATTGTATCATTGCATAAATGCGGGGGGGGGGGGGGGGGGGTTACGGCAATGCATGGCAATGATGCTAGTTTTGCTATTGCGTTCCGATTATACATGCAGGCTTTTCCTAGCCGATACAAATTTCAGGTCTGATCTCCCAGTTGCGATTATGACATAGATTTTTCGTTTCCTTTCCAAGGGCCACGCCAGATGAAAAAGAAAATATGATGCAAATTTTGTGATAGAGGTAGTAGGTAGGTAATGGGTTTTAAATCCAACAGAAAACATTGGAATTACGAGAGTATTCCCTTCAATACATCGAATCATATGTCCCCAGCCGATTTGGATTAAAATTACATGTTGTTAGGTGATGCATTCACAGGCTGAAAGGAAATTCTTAGTTTTAATTATGACCTGGAACAGAATGACAAAAAAAAGAAGAAGATTTCTTTTGTATTTGACCCTTCAATCACTGATCAGAACCGATTAGGAGGAAACTGGCAGGATTCAATCTCTGACAACCAGTTTGGAAGACGGCAGAATGTCGCTGTCTCAGGATTGGATGGAAATGTTACAAAAATACAACAAAATGAAATGGCAAACAAAAATCTGACAGGAACATTGTTGATCTAGAAAATTGCAGATACTTTTATTGCCGTAATTTATGGAATTACAGTAAATCAAAAGCATTCAATTATCTGAAGAAAGGTCAATCATAAAAAATGGAAGCATTGCAAAGATTTTCCTGTTCTCTCTACTTTTGTGTTTTTATATTAAGATCTGAATGACAATAAATCTAAAGACACTTCTTAAAAGACATCACAAATGTGATCATACATTGAGTATAGCAGTATTGTGAGTGCCTATTTCCCGTATAGTCATCTTTTTTTTTTTTTTTACAGCAGATGGGTTTTACTTTTGCAACCATGTATGTGTGACATTAAAACACGCTGAATTAAAAAAACGCCTGTTTGCATTCTCTACTCTTCTGGACTTCCATGTTTGTAAAACCTCCACACAACACAATCAGGTCGATCGTCTGTAAACTACGTGGCTGCCATCTATTGGTATGCAGCGAGCATGTGAGCGATGCAATAAGTAGCCGCAGGGAACTTTCTCTGTTTGATGTATGAAGTTTAACATGTGGAGAGCGGAATCAGAGCCACTTTTGCTACCAGCGTTTCTGAGTAGTTATCGCTGTAATTAGCTACATAAGACACACCTGTACTCAATGTTTTCCACGTGTCGCCTACTTACGTTACATGCGGATAAAGCTATAGTTAGCACTATTGGCTATCGTTAGCCTCTGGATAAGATGTATTATCGCGTCAGCATTAGCCAGCTGGGATACGCTAATACTGCGTAGACACGTGATGACCATAACATACGAATGAAGCGAAAAGCTTGGATCATTACCTTCATGCTGCCACCAGTCGTCACCCAAATCGTCTCCCATATTCTCGAGCTAGCGATCCCTGCCAATCCGAATAGACCGCTAAGGGAAGCATGTCAGCGATACGTTCACTGGAGCTCGGTGAAAACGGCTGATCTGCAGTTTGAAAATGAAAACCACGCAGTAAAAACTGTGTTTGGTATTTTCAACAATAGATTTATTGATAATGAAAGCTCGGCCATCAAAAATGTCAGACAATCGTATTTTACGATAAATAGAACAACTGTTATCGAGAAAACTGGCGGACATTAAACGTCACAGACGTTTTCTGTGTAAAATACCTCCTACGTCATAGCAAAGTAAATTATGATGGGCTCAAAAGTTTGTAGGGTGAGGAGACCAAGCGGTAAAACAACAGACCTTAACTGATATACATTGAAATCAAATAGAGTAGTAAAAACCCTGATGGACAGAGCTGAAGTTGAACACATTCAAAGCTTTATGTTCTGATGTAAGTATGTGATAGAACATAAATTACCTTATCGTGTATTTTAGGCAAAAGTATTCTGAACCATTTTCATATTTTGTCACATTACATCTACAACCTGCACCATATTTTTGGGATTTTAAGTGAAAGTCCTTTACAAAATAGCAAATAATTGTGAAAAAAGATGAAGAATGACACATGGCTTTCAAAAATATTTACAAATCTAAATCCAAAAAGTATGACCTCTCTTTGTATTCAGGCTTTATATATTGGCCAGCAATATACAGTATTAGGTCAATATTTGCTGTTTTTTGAATATTGGTCATCTCTCTGCTCTAAGCATATACAGATGATAACCAAGAAAGAGCATATGTGCGCAGCACAGTGTGTCTGTGAAGTTAGTAAAAGTGTGAAATGAGTGACACTATGGCATCACGACACTGAGATAGCTACAGACAGATGTCAGAGGACAGTGAGGGGTGAACCAGCCTCTGTGTGCTGAAGGAATAACAGCGAGCCAACTCATTGCTCATGACGGAGCAGGTTTCAAGTAGTAATGTTATTATCTGTAGGGAGTCTCTCTATTCAGTAGGCTGTGTGTGAGGCAGAAAAAGACCTGGGCCCTCATTTATCAACCGTACTTACGCACAGATCTGTGTATATTTCGTGAGTAGGAACAATTTTACTCATAGTGTGGTGTTTACCGTCTTGTATACTTGTTCGCAGAAATGTTTCTAAATATAAGAAACGGAGGGATTTGGATGAAACTTTCAGGAAATGTTAGAAATTTGCCAAGGAATAAATAATAAAATTTTAGATCCTGTGATCCCCCCTCTGGGGGGGTGAGGGGCTTTGCAGAGGTCTGCACTCTCCGTGTGTTAAGGATGTTGTTACACTCCTCTAATTCCAGTCTACTCAACATCCCTAGAATTAGACCCAAACACGGAGAAGCAGCTTTCAGTTTCTATGCTCCTCTAATCTGGAACAAACTTCCAGAAAACTGCAAAGCTGCTGAAACACTGAGTTCTTTTAAATCAGAACTTAAAACGTATCTGTTTAGAGCTGCATTTGCGTAATGTTTTCATACATCATGTTTTGTTTATGTTTCTTGCTGTTTAATGCCTTGTAGTATCTGCGTATGCTTCTTCCATTATTGCTGTTTTTACTTATATGCTTTGTGTTTTAATGCTGTTTTTATTTTGCCTCTAATCATGTATAGCACCTTGAATCACCTTGTTGAAAGTGTGCTATACAAATAAAATTGCCTTGCCTTACATTTATAAATAAAAGGTTTGCAAACTGTAACTGTGGAAACTAGCTTATTGGTGAAGCAGGTTGTTGCTGTCTCCATGCATACTGATGCAAGCCAAAGCAGTGTCTCCAATAACACATGACCACACGCGTAAAATGTGGTGATCTGTGCACCCCCAGTTGAAGATCTAACCCAACTGTGTACTGAGGGATGTTTTATTGTATTGAGTTTGATATCAAACCATTTTTTTCCCTTTATTTCCAGCAGGAATCTCTCCACAATCCCAGACGCACTTACTGCCTCTGTCACTTTCTCCCAGGCAGTAGGCTATTATTTTTTTATTGGTTACCCCTGAGCTGATAGAACCAAACAGCAATGTTCAGGACAAACTTACCTGATGTAATTTGTTAGAAGTTTAAGGTCTCATTCACTCATCTTTTTAAAAAAAAATCCGTGGTCTCTTGTTTGAATGCACGCCCTGTGAGTCGTTTTCTGTGGAAAAAATGCTCTGTCGCTCCTGTTTCAGGAAGTTGCAGTTTGTTGGAGGTGTGGGGAAACATCATTTCATGATATGCAAACGTCTTACCTCTGATTGGCTAACAGCAATCCAACTCATGATGCCTCCAAACAAATAACTAACTTAACTTACTTAACTGGCGGTGTTCCAAGACCCATTCCAACAGTTTCTTCCTCAGCTCCTCTGCCTTGGGTAAAAAATGCAATGCTGAAGTTTATGTCCAAAAGTAACACAAGGCCGACAGTGTTCTGTTATGCTGTGGAGTTGCTAAGGGTTTGCTTCCACCAGCCGAGATGCCCTCTCCTCTCTTTGGCCCCCAGCTTCCCACGGGCGGTCGCAAGCCAAGGTAGGCGTGGCCTGGATACATTTCTTTGTAGATAACACGGCTTTCTCTGATTTGCTTGTTTTTGCCATCTATTTCCTTTCTGTGGCTAATGCAGGCTACTGGGGAGGGACAACAGTATGACGTGCAGCATACATGTCCTACTCAGAGTGAAGGATTTCGAAGAGAGGGAGTTTTAAACGGTTTCTCAGTGAATGAGACCTTTATGTATTCAGGGTTTTTCCTAGGTCAAAAAAGGTCAGTGGTGGTACCCACTGGTGGACTTGAGAGCACGGGCAATCGTTCTTTTTTTCAGTCAGCCCAAATGAATTTCCGTTAGTAGCCCATACTGTGATTTCTAAGTCAAAATTGCTCAACAAAGGACACATTGTTCAATAACCAAATTTATTTACAGCAAGCCAAACATATATACACACACACTCACAAAACACACCATGCAAATGATATCAGCCATTGTGGTTCAAAACCATTGGCTCTGTGTTTTTCAGATCTAGGGGAAATAAAGAAAAAGTTAGATTACTTTAAATGCCTGGTAACACTAGAATAAAGGCTTAAAAAATAAACAGCAGACTCGTTCTAACTTATTAATGAACCCTTCGTTACTTGATTAAAAGGGTGATAAACAAGTATTAGTTATTCTTGTGCAGCTGTATTTATTTACTTTATACGGGTAGCAAAGTTGCACATGTTGACTAATACTTAATGTTTAAATTAGGGCTGTCAAGATTAATGCATTAATGCGGGTCGATTAATTTGTGGAATTAATGCCATTAATTTTTTTAATGCAATTAACGGATGCACAGAATGACCTGCCCTGTTTACCCCACAATTAAACCCACGCTGTTTTCAGTGCTCGCTTGTCACGTAAACAGCATGACAACTGTTTGATAACTGCAAATGATAACAGTGGGAACCAGGGAGTAATGTAAAGGTTTGATGTTGATAAACAAATAATCCTTTTATTAGTCTGAAAATTTCAATTAAAAAATACTTAATTCCTCCCAGAGAGAAATTAAGTGTTGTTGTAGCTCATGTTATTTAATTTTTCAAGGAGCTATTGTAGATCCTGTTGGCTGTAGGCAGGAATTCTCTCCTGTAGCAGGACTGAAGAAGCCTCTGACCGAAGACACCGTTGTTGCAGGATAGTCCCATAAGACGAGGCTCAGAGTGTCCAAAATTGAATAAGAAACTGTCAGCTTCACATTCAGAAAATGTTAACCATGTTAGTTTGCTTTAGAAACTGGCTAAAAGATTAATAGGTAAAAAGCTCCACATGTAAAGGTGATTGTGGAATTCAAAACAAAAGTTCCATGCATCTCTTCTGCATTTCCTTAAAAAAAAAGAGCAACAGCTTCCGGTTTCGTCCTTTATTTACACCAAAAATGTTACTTTTTCAGTCATATTTAGGAATGTTAATTAATCGTGATTAATTTACAGCTACCCTGTGATTAATTAGATTAACATTTTTAATCGTTTGACAGCCCTAGTTTAAATATCATTTTACTCCTTTACAATTAAGTTGCAAAAGTTGATTAATAATGAAGTGCTAGTCTGCTGTTTATTTTGACCATGTTCAAATGTTAGTCTACCAAATTACAGAAGACCAATAAGAGCACACGGCAAGCAATGCAATGTGGAATGAATAGGCTTATTTGTTTTACACGTATCAGAACCAATGTTACGACTGAGGGCACTGTTCCACTGCGCTAGACAAGACGAGATTATCTATTAATCGTGGATCAAAGACGCTGGGTGGCGCACTGCGAGTGTTTATTTGTGATCTGCACGGTTTTTCAAAGATTGGATGGCGAAATGAGTGACCGGCGAGTGACAATTGGATTAAAATGCCCCTGACTTTTATGAGACACAACAACTTATCCGTACCGCGTGGAACATCGCTCTGTCATAGGTAGGGTTACTTCTATTTTTACCTGATGTGATGCCCCACTGGTTAGATGTGGAGATTTATAGACTTTTGAGTTTCCTGCATAGGCTAGCTACGAGTTGTCGCCAATTGAGCCATCGCGCAGGTTGCACTTATTAAATTATAAAGGCTCGTGAATCCACATGTCGACATGTGACGACTTGCATTGGGAGATTAGGATATTGAAATTGGAGTCTGCCTTTTCCCAAAGGATTACAGGGTGCTAAATAGGCTAAGGCTTGAGCGGACAGGTGCTGGAGTCAGTGAATTGGTCAGTGGAGCGCATCAGTGAAAAATCCCTAATCGTTCCTCATTGAACGAGGACGATTTTAACTGTGCCTTTTGATTTGTATATGACTGGTTATATTCCGAAGTCACGTTTCACTTCACATCACCTGCGAAAACATTGCAATTCAACTAGCCTACACCTTGCATTGCATGACTAGGTTTCACCTGTCTGGGTTCACCTCCTCCCGCAGTCTTCTACTAAAAAAGTCTGCAATTTTGCTATATCTGCAAAACGTAGGCTATTAGTTCACACTGGTAGGCCCAACGTATTTTGTCAGTGAATATTACAATACAGCTAATGGCTGTGGTTGGGTGTAGAGGAGACCCACCTGTTGTTTCATTGAAACCTTTCAGTGAAATTGGAGAATTCCCCTGTTGGGTGACTTAATGCAGGGTCATGCGCTGATTTCGAAACAGCGCCACCACTGTTGCTGAGTTTGTCTGGAGTAACTGCAGTTAAATCCGGACCATTGAGCACATAGACCCGACAGACAGCGTGAAAGTATTTATTTAAATCCCCATCGTGAGCCAGTGGTAGCAATAAATTAGACAGTGGCGGCCGCCAATGAGATCCCTATAGGAAAAACCCTGTTTTCCACAGAAGTGAATAACAGTAAATGAAACATTTGTTTCCCACATTTTCTTATGTCTGCAGCAGGAATATAACTGCTGTGGGCTGGAGGGGGTTGGGAGACATGAAGCAGAGGAACCGCTGATAACAGGGCAAAAACTATTGGTGTGAAAATGAATTTGAGTCAAGTGTAAAAAATTTCAAAATGTCTGTTCATCATGGCTTTTTTTATTGGCGCCACATATGTTTCACTTTGATCTCAGTGTCACTGAAATTCCTTTTTTTTTGCTCTCTAGGCCATTATTTTGTGACCAAATAAGGTAAATTAATTGAGGGTGTTTCTGTATGCAAATGACTGTGAATGGGCAGGAGCACCTAGGTACTCACATGTAGGATTTAGCAACAGTTGATTGCAGAGGAACATGTGTAAGACTTGCCACCGCATGTTTGATAAATCCGGATTTTGACTGTTTGTACTACAAACGTTCTAAATTTCAATCGTAGGATAGACTATAGGACAGTTTCTACGAACATTTGATAAATGAGGGCCCTGGGGTCTCATTTATAAAACGTTGTGTAGAATCCTTACTAAAAACTTACTTAAACTCAGCAAAAGTTTTTTACTTACGCCTTGGACAAAATATTATATGGGGGTCACAAATAAACAAAGAGCTGCGAGTGACACAGCGTTGATGCAGCAGCGTGTCTGACATAAAAAAAAAAGCCAGAATGTGCCGCAGGCGAGGGGGGATGGGATGCACTGTTCCAGCGGGTTGGTACACCAGGCCCAGGTCAGCACATAGATCTGAAGCCTTGTTTCCACTGAGCGGAAAGGTGCAGCTCGGTCCGGTCCGGTCCACTATTGCGAAATTCTGACTTTTCATGGGAGCCACAATAGAGTACCCCATCCAGCAGCTCATGGTTGTCTTTCTTGCTTTTTTCTTTTTTCTTTACACAAATAAGTACCGCTGTGTTTAATAAAAGGCTCCGTGCGGAACAGAGGACGGGTGTGTAATGTTGTGTCGGGGGTGACGTTTAAACTTGTGTTTATGAGTTCACCCAATCAAAAGACTGTGTTATGTGATGCCAGTAGCTCCTCCCTAACTGTATCGGACCATGGTACTATGGACCTACACTTGAAGGGGGACCATTAATGGACAGGTACGGGCCTGCTGTATGGGCCGCTTTTACAATGGAGACAGACAAAAAGGCAGACAAGACCAGATCGAGTTGTAACTACCTTAATTAAATTAAGTACCACATATTTCTATCATAGTTTAGCAGCACCAAAAAATAATGTTAGCTAAATGGCACCTATGTTACCTTTACCCTTAAAAATATAATTGGACTGAACATTGGTAATTAAAAAACAGTAACCAAAATATAACAAGTTGACCCAGCATGTTTATATTTAGTTCACACAACAAAATTATTTATTGCTAAATCAAAGCATTACAGTTAGATGGATATTCGTTTCAAAATTTTATTACGTTCACTTAAATTATTACCCCAGCTCAAACATGGGTTTTCATTTTCAAGTGTGTGCATTGTTGTTAGTCCTGTGTTTCTGTTTTTGTTACGGAAATATTTCAAGGTTATGTCAATTAATTGATTAATTACATGTTAGTATGGCATCTAGGTAATATGGCATAATAAGAGATCATTAGAGTCAGTGAAGAGGCCTTTCACCTTGTCTGATGTAAATGCAGTGAGGAGTGTATTGGTCAACTTTGCAATGAAGACATAACATTCTCTTTATCTTTACATCCTCTCTCGTTAAGGTTTTCAGCTGGAAACTAATTTTTCCAACTCAGAAGTATGTGAGAAGAAAGAAGAAAGGAGGAGGATTTGTTTGGTAGCCTGCCCTCCATTCTGCAGCTGTAGCGAGGAGGAGGGACAGATCCCTTGGGTGTAATTGCACGTTTCTTTGTTTTTCTGTTGAAATAACGCATTTCTGGTTGAAAGAGGACATGAGATGTTTGATTAAAGCTTTATTGTGAAAAAAAGGGAACAGACTGATTACTGTGGAAATTACAAAGGGCTCAAAATGCTTCTTTTGCTGGTGTTGCCATGAAAATGGGAGGGAAAAAACAAAGGAAAAGAGAAAGGAAGGATGTGTTTAACACAATGTGTTATGGTCTGCAAACTTTCAGGAAGGACAATGGACTCTAAATGGCAGCTTTGTTTGTAATTAAGAATCATTCCTGTTAAGCTCTGGGCTCTGCCTCATTTGTCATTTTCTCTTTCCATTGTTCAGCCATGTTTTCTGAGGACAGAAAGTGCTGCAATAAGCACAAGGTTTTTAACAGTCTTCAGGAAACTTTAAATGTAAAACTTTAACATTAGTTTTTTTTAACAATTAAACATTAATCATCAGTGATTAGACTTAATTCTTGATTTTTCTAGTGATTAGCTCTTGTCAATCTTTATATGAAGTGAAGTGTTAATTTTTGCTTAGTTGAGCCCGTTGAGATCCAGGAATGCGTGCGTGTCTGTGATTGTAGTGAACGTGTAATGTGTGATCCTTGGGAAAAAAAAGAAGAAAAAAGAATTCGTCCTTCATACTGATTTTTAGAAGTTGTGAGACTGTCACACAGTTGGATGAATTGAGAGCCCAAGTACAGCAGAAGAAAGCGACAGGACTAAACAGAGATGCAATATGTACGGGAAGAAAGGAATGACAAAAAGAGAGCTGAAAACCATTAGCTGGATGTGGCTTGATTACAAACAGAAATCTGGCGAGAGTCTGAAACAAGAAGCACAGAAGGAAGAAGCAACTATTAAAATAAAACAAGGAAATGGTTACAGTGACTTTAGAAATGTATACTCAAAGAGAATCTTAATCAAAAGTCAACATTTAAACTAGCTACATAACTAAGCATAAAGATTTAAAAAATGTAATACACTAAAAATACAACTGCAAATGTAAACAAGTCCCACAGATCGTGACAAGGACTGATTTGTGAACATTAATCTAATTCATTTAGATGGACTTTAACTGCACTACATAACACTGAACAATAAGTAAAAATAAATACATAAATAAAATTGACAGCACCTCAGTTTTTGTCACAGTTTTATTTTATGTTACATTACAAATTGGAGACTTATTTTTCTGTGTTTGGATTACTACACCTGAGTTGAGGGAACTCATAATGTTAAGATTAAAAAACAAGCAGGATTTGTTCATGTGTACTGGTGTTAACCACTATTGCAAAAGCAAGCCAATAATGTTCTTCTTTATTTGATATATTCCAACACATAGGAATATTTCCAAAAAGTTGTCTCAATTTGCATAATACTGTACTTTGTGTGCTACTGGTTTAAACTGATATGAGCTGCCAGCAGTGCAACAACAGTTAATTGCAGTAGTTTGGTCTTTGTTTTATTCATAGTCTTATTGTACATTGAAGTTAGCGATCTCAAATTTCCCAACTTGGAATTTCTACTTCAGGGGCATTATAGTGAATGTTTCCAATTTAACTCCACTGGTAATGCCAAAACATACGGTCGTTTCTGCACAAGAAAACTTAGACTGAAAAAAAGAAGGAATCGACAAAGGTGTAGGTATATTCATACATCTGTTTAGTCAGGGACAGGAGAAACAGGAGACCACATGTCTTCTGTCGGATCACAGTGAATATATCTTGTCTTTCGCTCGTAAAAATGTAACTGAGAATAGTCCTGAATCATAAAGCTCTTGCCAGCAGTAGCTATGTTTACTGAAATAAAAATTGTAAATAATGTTCAAAATCACCGTATTCTCCTAAATTTGATCAATCAACCACAACAGACAGGTACAGCACCCGCCTAACTGAAGAAGCAGCACCGATCCACCTATGGATCTCCCACTCCATTTTTCCGTCATTCATGAACCCATCTATCAATCAAACTTTATTTATAAAGTTCTTTTGATACAAGAGCTGCAGCTCAAAGTGCTTTACAGAATTAAAATGACCCCACAAAGACCACATTCCCATCCCTCCCCCACATAATTAAAAGAATGATCACAGATACACCCCACTCCCTCAGACTCAACCTTCATGCACGCACACACTTAAGAGCAGCAATAAATAGGACATTGGGCTGAGTACAGATGAGCCAAATTAGGAAACGCCATCAAAGGAGCTATCTGCACCAGCAGCAGCAAATCAACTGCAGCAGCCAAGGCACTGACCCAAGGCGCCCAGAGGAGGCAAGGCCGAGACACCCCCACCTCCACCCAACCGCTTTCTGGTGAACAACCAGGCAGACACGGCCGACCACCGCTCCCAAGGCAGAGGGCTCCCACAGAGGAAACACTGGAAGGAAGATTAAAATAACAGGTTAAAATATAAAAATGAACAGTGGCTAAATATGATAGGATTAACAAGTAAAACACTGATTAAATGTAAGAAGTAAAACATGCAGAGCAATTAAACAGACTATAATAAATATTAATCAGTTGAAAGCTAAGCTAAAAAGGTGAGTCTTGACCCTGCACTTAAAAACATGAACGTTCTCTGTGGCCCTGAGATCCTCCGGCAGCCTGTTCCAGAAGTGAGGGCCATAATAATGGAAAGACGCCTTGCCATGAGTGCATGTCCTGGCTTTAGGGGTGACAAGAAGATGGCTGCCAGAGGAGAGCAGAGACCGTGAAGGTCCATATGGTAAAAGCAGTTCTGAAAGATAAGAAGGCCCAAGACCATTAAGACACTTAAAAACCATTAAAAGAACCTTAACATCGATCCTAAAACATTTTCATGTTTGGAGAGGGGTAATGTTTAAAAAAAGTAAAGATCAATTTATTGCATCAGATTTTTTTTGAAAGAAAAAACAACAACATACAGACACACAAAGACTTTCCAATCTGAAATATCTATATACGACTGATGTAATATGCAAAGAAAAAAAAAGACATTTGCAAGAAATACCCCAAAACAGAGGAGAAAACTTGAATATAAGAAAAACGGAAGAGAAGATAAGCATTATCGTAATTAAAACCAGGCAGCTGCCTTGTCAAGCATCTGTGATTGCGTGCTGTGGAGCATTGGTGTTAATGTGTTTATTTTCTTGTAAGCAGCTGTTTCTCCACTTTCTCATTTTAATGATCACAAGAAGATGTGTTATTTTTGCTTCCTTTTTTCCTCTATTTCACAGAGACTTTCATCTGCTGGGATGGAGGGGAAAGAAGGAGGGACAGAGCAAAACAGCGCAGACTATGTTTTTAAAAGGTTCAGTGCTAATTACAATATATTCACCAAGGTAGCTATTTTCCAACTGTTCTCAGGTGGTTCCACTGATAAAAATAAACATATTCTTCTTTAACAAAGGATAGTACTCTGAGGTTGGTGTGTTTTGTTTCATGTCATTTTCTTACACTAAAAATGTGTGATTTTTTATTGATCTCCTTGTTTGCTCAGGAAGTTGTGGGATGTTTTTTGTTTTTGCTTTTTAGACTGCAGTGATTTTAATCACTGCTGTCTAAAAATACCAGGAGGATACGTATTAAAATGACAACGAATACCCATTTCAAGACAGAAAAAGATGAGTCAACTGAATCTAATTAATGTTGTGCAGTACATGTCAGCACAGAAGCATTTGAACAAGAGGGTCAGCCGTAGTTGGAATAAAAAAAAGCATGCTGCCAAGAACAAATAATCAGGAAGTAACCTTGAGCTTTCCAAAACTTCAGCAGACGTAACCCACGCAGGTCTCCAAGATACAACTGTATTCATGAGCATCTGGTTGGGCCTGACTTGTATGGAGATGTTCTGCATTCTAAACAATTGGCAAATATTTATTTATTGATGATGCTCTCGGTTGTGTTTGTTTGTGTTTGTGTGTGTGTTTATACTTTGATGGGGTCATGACAGGACAGCAACTTATGAGGACATTCTGAAATTGTGGAAATTGAATCCACAGTCCCCATAGAAACAAAGTAAAGCTGCCCCTGATATATTTGCTATCTTACCATGCTGGTGCATTGCATGAATTGTGTTATGCAGGTCTATATTTGAAAAAATGAAGGGGATCTTTTGAAACATCAAGTCCATCCGTGTCTCTGAAGAATGTGTGTTGCTTTTGATCCACTGCTGGTTCTATAGGGGTCAAGGATATGGAATTCACAAAGTACAGCTGTGTCAGGAGGGGGTCTCCATAACATTGAAAAAAAAAAGGGATTTTCCAATGTTATAGTTTTAGCTCACCATCTGAGAGGGAAATTTAAAATATTCATGGTTTACAAGTGTGTCAGAAAACTACTGGCTAAAGGCATTAGAAAGCATGACAAGTCGACAGCTTTACTTGTAGTTTGAAGCATTCAAAGGTGAGTAATAATGTGACAAGGTATTAGATCAGCTAAGTTTTAGGTTGGTTTGCTATCAATACTTAGTTTTAGAGTTTAAGTTTATCGGTAATGGTTTCTAAAAAAGTATTGATTAGAGGCATTCAAACCAGAGCTAGAGTTTCACAGTAGCACAGCTGTTAGCACAGTTGCCTTGCAGCATAAGTGGCTCCTGGGTTCAATTACTGACCAAGTAGTCTCTTTGCATGGAAGTTGCATGACCTCCCTGTGCATCTGCAGGTTCTCTCTGGGTACTATGTCTTTATGCAGTACTTATTAATTAACCAAAAGACACAAAAGAAACAAAGAGCGTGGAGTAATGTGAGAACGATGCAGCGTTATGTACCGTAGCTATTGTTTTCTAAAACCCCTCTTTTAGGTGTCAAAGAGCCCTCTCAGTAAAAAATGTCAACAAGCTATTACTTTAGAAATGTAAAACAGGGAGCAGTTCACATTCAAGGGTTGACACATTAACAACCAATTCGGAAATGTATGGATTATTCTACGCTTTCCGTATTTTTAAACTGAAAAGATTTAGAATGTTAGTGTCCATAAAACATTTTACTGTCTGCTCTTAGGAAAATATTTTCAAATCTGTAGGCAGCTTTTAGACAATATGCCAATAACGAGCAAGGTGATTGCTTTGAACAACTGGGTCACTAACAATAGGGAGTTCATTTTAAAATCTAAAAAGAAAGCTCTTCTAAGTAATAGGTTAAAGCAAAGGTGTGTGTGCACTACAGTTGTGAGGGCTAAGGCTAGTGCTAGCTAGGCGATAAAACAATTACAATATTCTATCAAGGAACAGAAAATGACAATAGGCCTAAAGGTAGGCCTATCAAGCCACATGTACTGGGAAACTTATTTAGGAATTTTCACCAAATGAAAAGAGATTGCACTCTTTGGTTTAAACTGTACTTCATTTATTTCATGCTTGTATGAAAACATAGGCTATATGCATTCTTAACTGTGTCTTATATATCAATTTATTGCTAGTTGAGGAAATGTATTATTTAACTAATTTTCTTGTAATGTATAATCTGTGTGTTTATTTTATTTGTATTTTATAGTTTTTGAAAACAGATCTTATTAGTTATTAATTTTCATTTTCATTTGCTTTGTTTGTACTGAAGGTTGATAATTATAATAATGTTGATAATTATTAAGATAGTTCCACATGGGAAAAAAAGTGTTTTTTTCTTCAATAATGAATATATCTAGTTAGGGCTTGATTAAGGAGTCAGGATTCACACTAAAATCTGCATGCGTATGTGTGTAGAAGATATGTGTTTGCAGGCTTTGAATAAAACCTACATTCTTTTGTACAAAGGGCAATAACAAAACAAAATACATTTGAATTAGTAAACTCAGTGTACAATGCCATGCAGGGTTTTGTGGATGTATAGGAGAGGTCTGTCAAGATTTCATCGTGTGTATGTGTGCGTCTGTGGTCACAGATGGGATAACCAAGTGAATACCCTCCTGTAGATGTGTCAGGGGGTTAGAGGTAAGACAGAAGGTACCTCGGCGCAGACATCCTTATCACAAAGGTTCCAGTTTACTGTCAGCCTCACCAACTGTCACACCACATGGATCAGGCTGCACCTGATAGAAGCTTTAAGGGCACACGCTGCAAAATGTACTGAGGAGGAAACAACAGCTTAGAGGTTACAGTACGACATGTTTTCCTACTGAATCCTCAGATGATGCGTTGGCATTTTAAAGCCCCACAGGATCCATGAGGTTACCTTGAACAGACAGTTGTATTTAAGCATGTGATGCTTGTGCTCATGAGATGGATGAATGCGAATCAGACATTGCCTACAATGCAAATTTGATCACACGATCACCGAAGACCAGACATGGTTGAAACGGTATATGCAAATTAAAAGAAAGCAAAAATACATTCCAATTAAGCTGGAATTGGGTAAGTTTGGGGTTATCGCTACCAACAGGTGTTTATAATGGGGGGTACCTTTCTACAAGGTGTTTAAACTTCGAGACTGCTGTGCTAGCAGATTTTTGTTTATAAAATAATTCAAGTTCATAAGTATGACTGGGCCATACTAATACATAAATGTGGTTTGATCTAAACAAATTGTTACTTTGGCTTAATGTTTAAGTTCTTTGTCACAGTCTTTTATCACAATCTCAAGTCCTTTGCAGCCTCTTACAGCTCCTTATCCAGGACTATTCTATGTTAGGGTATGTTATGGGTAGAGCTATGTTTAGCTCTACCCATCTTCTCTGCAACTCTGACCAGTTTCCCTATTCATCCTGAAGAGCAACATCCCCATGGCATGATGCTGCTAGTACCATCTGGGTTCGCACAGCTGTTAAGTTAAAGTTTTCCATAACCTTTAATACATTTTCCATGACCAAAAATAACACATTTGTGCATCAATTTAAAGTGTTATCAACATTTAATGGTTGGTTTTGCAAATTTAATTTAAACAGAATAATCTTTAAAAGGAGACATATGAAAAACCAATTTAAATTTTAAAGGATATGCTGTTCTCTTGTCAAAAACATACTGGTAAAAACTTTTTGACTTAAAGTTTGCCTATCAAAGTGTCAACATGCAGCCCCATTGCGTTGCTAAACACTTGTTCATTGAAATTCAACGTTTTTTACTTAAAGCTGCAGTCCGGAGTATTTGAGAGAGAGAGATTTTTTGAATCTGACTACCAAGGCCCCGCCCAAAACATTCCCGCCTCTCCTCCCCTTCCCTCCCTCCAGCCCTACCGCAGCAGTTGTGCACGCGCATCACCTGTGGTGACATAGCGAGTCAAAGAAGTAAGCAGCAAGCGCTATTGAGCACCACCCGATGTATTGAGTATTTTTGCTATGGACATTTTCGGAGGTGAGCAACTTCTGCATGACTGATACTCTCTCACAATAAGGCGACTGTAAATGGGAATACACAGAGCGGTCTGTGTGCGCGGCCCCATGTTCACATGTTTGCGCTATCCGCATGCAAGTTGATTGACAGCCAACAATGTGGAAACTCGAATTCTATTGGCTAAAGAAAATTGGCGCTCAGTGTGAAATGCATAGGGGTCTACGGGAGGAAGGTGGGATTAAGAAAAATAAAAAGTGTTGTGGAGCACTAGCCTTTTATCATAGTATTGAACCCCACTATCATTTTAAAGATTTATAAAACTTTGTTACATAAATATATATTCTCCAGACTGCAGCTTTAGGTCATTCCCACTTTTGCCAGGAGAGGAAGTTGCATGGAAAGTGACCAGCCCTAGTCCTGTGTTTCAGAACAGACTTCTCTTCATCATAGATTGATATAAAGATGGACGAAGCCTCTGTGACGTCACCCATAGGTTTCTGAAGAACTTAATTGAAACCAACTGGGCAGTTCCCACCACCGCCATCTGGGCCGCATCATGCGCTTCGTCGTGGGGAGTCTAACCCCATATATCTATCTATCTATCTATCTATCTATCTATCTATCTATCTATCTATCTATCTATCTATCTATCTATCTATCTATCTATCTATCTATCTATCTATCTATCTATCTATCTATCTATCTATCTATCTATCTATCTATCTATCTATCTATCTATCTATCTATCTATCTATCTATCTATCTATCTATCTATCTATCTAAATTTTCGACTTGTTTTATGTTGGTTTGTTGCGCATTTTGATTTAATAATTTTGTAGAAGGAAACAAAGATTAACTACAGACAGAGAATGAGCCAGCAGCAGCAGAGCTGTTCCCATCAAACATGGAAATTGGTCATAGTTATTTAAGTAGAATTTTTAATGCGCTAGAGATTACAAACCAGGTAAACACTTTTGATGCATCATAACTTGATGTAGCCCAGTTGTTTGCATAATTATATTTTGTTTTTGTTTTGTATTATTAGTATAGAATAATCATATTTTGAACACCTAATTCTGATGTCATGATTTTGTAGAGGGTAGGAGAGATGACCTAAAGAGAGGAGCTCTAGCTGCAGTTCCAGCAGAAGCACCAGCATCATTAGGCATGTGAACTGTTAACAAATAAATATTCTAACATTGTGTTACAGATAATTAATAATATAAGGTCCTTTAATTCTAACTATCATGCTACCTACTCTAACTATCATGCTAAAATATAGATAGAAGCCAATTCAAAACAGGTCAATAGCGGGTGCGTTATTGAAGACATAATAAATGAAATAAGGTAAAGCTTTGCTAAAGACAGAGAGACAGCAATAGGGGAATAGTGAGTGAATGATAGTATGTGCACGGTGTTTGTGAGCAATCTAATTCTAAATAAATAAAAATTGGGGGAGTTCACTGGTGGAAGGAGAGAGATGGAAAAAGCAAAGGCAAATAGGAAAAAAAAAGGGACCGTCAAATAAAGAAGAGAAAAGGGAGACCAACAGAAGCAGGGAAAGAAAGATTGATCGAACTAAATTATTATTTGGTTTAGCTGTTTTCAGATCTGTTGTGATTCAATTTCTCATAAGATAAACTGAACAGACTGTTGGATGGCTGTGAGCTTTTTCAAAGTTGGACTGAGCAGACCACATTTCCCAGCAATCCTAGCAGTGACCCCCAACACACTCCTATTGTTCCGTGGCCACCAATGCTGACATCAATGGTGACATCAATGATGACATCACGGCCAAAGGGCTATTGACTCTTTGCACGTATGTCACCTGATCACGTGTCATCGCCATGACGGACGGCAGAAGTAAACATACGCTAGCAACAAAATATAAGTAAACAAGCGGTAAAATCGAAAAAGAAGACAGACTGTGGTTAGATTTAGTTTTTCTAACTTCAGTTATGACTACTTCTTGTCATAAAGATGTTATGCAGTTGTCGGTTGAGGTCAGTCACCTTGTAGGTCTACACAAAGAGCGGTATTTGGAGAAGCTGAAGATAGCGCGGTTACATACTGATTCGTACCTTTTTCCTCCTGGTGTATTCACGAACTTAACTAAATCGTCACGCCTGCCTGACTTCACTCCACACGACCTGTACCACTATGTAATCAACGGAGTATCCCCATACACCGGTGCTGATCTTAAGGCGTACAAAAGTCTAGACGCTTACTAGCTTTTTGTTGCTGGCTGGGACGCGATGCTACGCTCACGAGGGGGGAAGGTACCTCATAATGGCAAAAGTAAGACAATTATAAGACAATTGTAAGACAATAATATTTGTTATAATCTTTTATAAGTAATAGTTTTACAGGTGTGTTACATTTACATAGAATATGCTGTTTTAACGTGATAACGTGATGTTCTAACGTGATAACGTAATGTTCTAAAAATAAAATAAATAACCAAGAAAACAACAATCTTACCGTGCAAAAAATGTTCACTGCAAATCCGTGAGTACTTAGAGGGATAGTCCTTCCGATTGATAGCTGCTAGCCATAGCCGTCTTCTATTTTCATCTGCGGGCATACGGTAAAATGCTACATTAGTTTTATACCATTGCCTGTTAGTGCAACCCACCGCACAGCAAGATATGACTATTTTTTATCATGACAACCATACGAATAACAAGAAAATTTTCTCCAAAATGCCTTTTGCCGCAAACTAGCTGTTTATGTACTGTACTTCCGCCGTCCGTCATGGCGCTGGCCAAAAAGCGCTACATCACATGCAAAGGGTCAATAAGACTGGTAGTGGCGGCCATTTCAAACTGTTCTCAGCCAGAATTTTCAAAGAGAAACTAAAGAGGCTAAACCGAGGACATCTCACCGGTGAAGATTCTCTTTTGTTCTGACCCGCTGGACCGGGAAGAACCTTCATTTCAAAGCTTCGAAGTGCTCATCCTGTTGGTGTATCTAGTTTGAGCTATATCAGAACTGCTCCAAGACAGTTCGTTGTCGACGTTGACCTGCCTGCAGTTGGGCGATACAGTCATCAAATCCTGTGCAGTTTTTTTTGTATAACTCTTCCTTTTCTTGCTCAACTACGGACTCATTTTTCTCTCTTCCTCGTGGACCGGATCTCCCTCAACGCAAAGTAGGACTGAACCGTTCATTTATGCTAATCTTTTGTCTGGGCAGAGATAAATAGAGAAAATACAGTTTTTAACAAGTTAGATCTCGTTCATTGTTGGTTTAAAGTGTTTTTAAGCGTTTTACCTATTGGCTAATTTAGCGTCGCCGCACACATAAGTTTGAGCTGTAATTGCTGTGTTTGAAACTGTTTCTTTTTATCCTGAGCGGATCACACTTTTTCTTCCTTTTTCCTCCCTCTCTTTTCCTCTCTCTCTCTCTCTCTCTCTCTCTCTCTCTCTCTCTCTCTCTCCCTCCCTCCCTCCCTCCCTGATTTCCTGGCCGGCAGAGTCGGACTCATTCCGACCTGCGTTAGCTGGTCTTAGCTGAAAGGTTAACTCCATTGTCTTTAGTCTGTTGCTAAAGCAGAGGCCTTCCACATGGACGCTTCACACCATGTTCTCTGTCCACTTTAGCCAGAGCTACATTTATGGCCCTTTGTCTCCTCACCTGCTGCTCTCCACTTTAGCACAGAGCTAAGATTTATGACTCTTTGTCCGACATGATATCTTAGTTGAGCCCCCTGAAGTGAGGGCCCCCTCCCTTTCTGAACTAAACCCCAGCTGTTCTCCCTGATTCATTTCATGTTAATTGTGTTTAATTTAATTTAATTTTTTACATATTTTTGTTTTGTAAGATCTGTAGTAGCTAGTTGCATGTTTAGAATAGATGGGAATTATTGACGAAAAGTTTTGGCTGTGTTGTATTCTACTTTTTTTTTATTACGCAGTACATATGTTTTAATTATATCTTTTTTAAGCTTTAGAAGTAATAGGCCTGTTTATATTATTCAGGGTAGTAAAACATGACTCTGTTACCAGTATTTTATAGGGTTGAAGGTTTTAAGTAAACAAACTCTTGAGTAAAGATATGAATTGAAAGCAGGGAGGATCAGCTATAACTCTAGTTCATGTTACAACCCAGTAAATGGTACTCATGGTACGGTTAGGAGACCTGGAGAAAATAAATGACCTGTCAAGATGTAGAAGGAGGAGAGAGGAGTCATGTGATATGTTCTTTGTTCTTTTGGAAATAAAAATGATACAGCCTTGTAAGAGAAGGAGTCAGATCTTGTCTGGCTCCCATCTGCAGGTGCGTCTTAAAAGAATATATGTTTGTGTGTGTTGTTTTTTACTCTCTGTCTCTCAGCTCTGGGTCTTATTTTGAAACAGTTCCCGCTGGGGTTTTGGAGTTCGGCGCCCCCACCTCTCTGAGCAGGAAGTGAGTTGCAGAGCACATTATGAGAAGATAGCCGACAAAATGGTGGAGGATGCGGGCATTTGATTTGGTTTTGAGTTTTCTCAGGGCTGGGAGAGATTGAGTGTGAGTAATGAGTGTGGCATAACTGATTGATACATGTGTTTGTGGCAATTGTAGTGATTTTGTGTTTTTTCTTTGAGTTCAACAGAGAATCGGAGAGCGACTGGATTGATCCTTGCTAATCAACAC
Organism: Valencia hispanica; assembly: GCA_963556495.2. NCBI lineage: Eukaryota > Metazoa > Chordata > Actinopteri > Cyprinodontiformes > Valenciidae > Valencia > Valencia hispanica. Next base: position 35,800,387 of record OY747707.1, on the reverse strand, counting down.
CCGGGTGGTTTTGTATCAATCTGAAAAAGCGCTAACACCAAATTAATAGGTATTGATCGATTTAAACGTTCTCCATTTAATGTTGACGTGTTGTTCTTTCGGTTGAGGGCCGACCAAAGTACGGACCAGGGGGCTTGAGAGTTGGCCGCTCGCTTCCGATGGGACGCTGTCGGAATTCTCTGAGGCTGACAAACGGACAGCTAGACACCAGTTAGAGCCTGGGCGCTCTCTGTGTCGAGACGGATTCCCTTGGAGAGGCCGGCGTATCTTCCAAACGCACGCTTGAGCCACGTGAATTGGATTGTGTTTAAAGGTCCGGCTTTAGGTGGCTCCGGTAGAGGTTAGTGTTTGATGAGATTGTGAAAATTGTTGTTCTTTCTTTCTCTCGGATGTTTGTGTGTGTGATTGGAGAAGTCGCGGTGACGGAAAATAAGCTACCAGGTAGCTTCTTGCACTCCGGCCACATATAAACTTCTCATTTAGGGGAACTAACGGACTGAATCTAAAACCATAATTCCTCTGCGAATCTTAAACGCCTAGACAATGCCCGCGCTTCTTGTATAGACAATAAGCGTAGAAGCTTGACATTGTAGAGGAATAAGGGAATATCATTTTCAGTCGGCTAAAGTACCACCATAAGTTAGCTTACGGCTAACGCACAGTTTGGATGAGTTTCGCCTGGAAATAAAGGCGTTCAACCTTGTGCAACTACGTAAACACGTCTAAAGCATTGTCTAACACATATATATAGGACTGTTAGTATGGATAACTGGTAGTAAACTCTATAGAATATGTATAAAATAACTTTTTATGATAACGGAGCGGTCACGTTTGGCTTCCGGTTGAGCTAGGTTGCTCATGATGACAGCTAATCTTTGGTAGCTTAGCTTCCGAACTGTATTTATTTGGCCCGGTTAAACAGTCATTCGAGTATTGATGGCGAAATGTGGATTTGTTGGAGGCATTTTGTTCTTGTCTTTGGTTGGTTTACTTATGAGTACGGTTTGTTAGGTTTAGCATCGTAGTGCAGAATTAGCCATCTGTGCATCGGCGTATTCATTCCGCGGTGTGACACGGAAGTTTTATTGGGCCGGACTTTGATCTGTCAGTCCGGCGGAGTTTTTTTTTTGTTGCAAAGCGAGTTTTAAACGTATTTCTTTCGGTATATGTTTTAATGATAAATACAAATTGCCTTATATTGGGAAAATTCTATTTTTTCGTGTGTTTCACCGAAGTGTACGTCCCGACTTTTGGCGCAGGCCGGACTCTATTAGGAATTCTTTGATTTTTAGATGAAACGGCAATAATCTCCGTATATAAATAAATTAATGATAAGATAAACAGTGCGTTATAAACCTTTTTAGCTTTCCTTCGTTTCGGCTTTGCCTAAAACTTTATTAAGGTTAATGTTGTATGGATAAATAATATATAAACTCCTTCACTATAAAAAGAAATAAATTAAATAAATAAAAACGGTGCCTGCCTTTACTGTTAATTGCATTAATATTGGGATAAATTTGGGCCTACGAATTGATAGTTTATCAATTAAAATAAATAATTTATAGAGTTAATACAAATAACCTATTTTGTTAAATTTTAATCCATTTTGGATTTTTGTTACGAATATTCAATGGCAGCCGAATATAAATTACTTCCTGCTCCACAGGGACGAAACTGGCGTACTTTAGATGCCCAATTGTTAATATACATTTCTAAATTATATTCTGTTTTAGTTGATAAGCCCGGTAAAGAAGATAAAAACCAATTCCAGGGCCTTATGACGGCCATGTGGGCTCGTCATGGTGCCCGAGGAGACGACAAAAGAAGTTTGTCACAAATGTGTTTTGAGGAAGGGAAACGTTATGCAGATAAAGCTAAAACAGCAAAGAGCATCACTGGTGCTAAAATGAGACACTTAAAAGCTGAGAAAATGTGGAAAACATGGGGTTTAGCAGGACAGGGTATTGATCATTTGTGTGTTACTGCAGAAAATAGTTTTTCGGCAGACCATATCCCTCCCCCATATCAACCTATGTACCCCATATTGACGACCTCTGGTCAAACACATATTTCATGGGGCTTGGAGACAGACAATGGCCAGATTATACTTCAAAACACGCAGGGTGAGAGTTCACCATCTCTTTGTGAGCATTACTCCCCCCCTTCCTTCAAGCAGTGCAGTGTTGCACTGGAGTGGCCTCCCACAGAGGTCTGTAGCCCATGAACCATTGACTAAAAAATCACAGGGTGATTTAAAGGTAAAAGATGATGAACAAGATTATAAATTGCGTTTTGAAGTCACCGGTAAAGGGGTTGTAGAAAACACTGGGGAGGAAAAACGACAGCTATTAAAATTAGTAGAACAAGACACCGATAAATTGTTTTTGGCGTATAATGTTAAATTGATGGATGAGATAGAGCAGCACGAACACAGGTTAACTAAAGTTCAGCTACAGATGGATGGACTGCTGCAGAATCAGGAAAGATTAGCATCTGTGGTAAGGGGTCAAGCTGCAGATTTTTCAGGGAATGCCAGCCCCAGTCAACGTGATGAATGTGCGGCGGTTTTACAGGTCAAAAATATGCAGACGTTGGGAGACAAGGGGAGTGAAGGACCATTTAAGAATACCAGATCTCAGGTGTCACTGGGGGCAAGTGGAGGCCCTGATTTAATGCTTCCTTTAGTGGGAGCATCAGATGGTTCAGTAATTTACAAACCATGGAAGATGGCTGACATATCTGCCATCATTCTGCAACTCCCTGCTTTGACTGGTGGAGGAAACTGTTGGATAAATAAATTAAATCAGCTGACTTCAGGGCAAACCCTAGCGGTGGGGGATTGGAAAGCTATTATGGGTAGAATGTTGACATTGACAGATTATAATGAGATGATGCTCCAGTGTCAGCTAGCATGTGTACTTGATGAAGCCCCATTCACGCATTATGCATATGAGCTTGCCGAGTGGGTCAGAAGAAAATATCCTACTCCGCCTGCGTCTAAAATTTTGAAATTTCCCTGGTCAACTGATGTTACTCCCGCAGAACATATAGCAAACTGTAAAGATAAATGGGTTGCAGTTACTGGAGAACACCCTCGAGATCCGGGAAATAATCGGATTTGGTTTAGAGAAGCAGTTTTAGCAGGCATGCCAGAGTCTGTTGCTACATTAATGAAACGGAATCCTGATTCACACATTTATGATCAGCCTACATGGGAAAGACACGTAACATATTATTTACAAGACGTGCAAGATTCTGCGTTAAAGGACGCTGAGGAGAATAAGAAAATGGAGACTGCTTTGTTAAAACTACAGTTAAAAGAGGCTCAGAATAAATTGACTGACTTGTATCAGTCTAAGAAAGTGAAGCAGATGGTGGCTGAAGCAGCACCTACTGTTGGATCAGCGACAGTGCTGCCTTCTTTTCCTGTGATGTATGCTGGAGCTGCGCCGAATCCGCCATTTACTGCTCCTTATAGGACATGGCAGCCTCGTGGCAGGTCACGTGGCAGGGCCAGGTTTGGGGATTTTAGAGGCATGGGGAGAGGGCAGCCGGGTGCTAACGGTTGTCACAGGTGTGGCTCCAATGAACACTGGGTGAGGGAGTGCCCACACCCACAAGGGGGCGCTATACCTCCCGGTCAGCCACCTCTACATATGGCTCCGAATCAGAATATGGCTCCTCCCTCCTATCCAGGGGGACAGAGTGGGCCTCAGTATTGACAATGCCCACAGAGTACCTTAGTGAGCAGGACACAGGGAGATCCTATGCTCACAATAGACGTACATGGACATTCATTGCCTTTCCTGATTCACACTGGTGCGACTTTCAGCACATTGGACAGAGTTTTACCAGACGTCAATTTTTCTGGGAACACAGTGTCTGTGATCGGAATCTCTGGGGCTCCAATGACTCTCCCTATAACTCAACCATTGCCTGTTTCAGTGGGTGATCAAAGACTATCACATCCTTTTGTCATTGCTCAAACCACACCTGTCAATTTGTTAGGCAGAGATCTGCTTATCAAACTTGGTGCTACTATTCTATGTACCCCTGATGGACTTATGGTGACTTTTCCGAATGGACGTACGCATTGCTGTGACACCATGAGTGGTCAATTTTTGCTGAAGGATGACACTTCACAAGTGGCTGATATTTTCTGGGCCAGATTGACTACGATGTCTGCACATGAATCTTCTGCGGCTGACTTTCTGAGATGCTGGAAGCCTTGGCTGCTTGAACTCCAGCCTTTTGTTCCACCGCCTGATCCTTTCCATGTGACCTTCCTTTATGAGAGGGGCGATCCTACCTTATACCAGGAACAATTTGAAACAGAACTTGAAGGCCAAAGTTGGTCTGTGGCTTCGGGTCCATGCTTTGTGGGAAAGGAGGGTGTGGCACTGTATGCTCATCTGACTTCAAAGCAGCATAAATGGTATATGATGGAAGCTGAAGCGCTTCCACACATATCGCTTTTGTTGCATCCGAAACATCAAGCTAAAGATTTGGGGGGAATGGTTAAAAGGGGAGTTGAATTAAAGGATTGGGTTCCTACCCTGATACCTTCAGTCTCTTTTTCTCCTTCTACTCAGATGTACAAAATAGACACGCAGCTCTCTGATACTACCATTCTGGAACATTTGCAGCTTTCTAGAAATCATGGCAGAGAAAAAACAGATCATCCTGATGCAGTGGAGGCCTTAAAGGTCGTGCCTGACTCTTTGTGGTCAGATGGTCCCACTGATGTTGGTCTAGTGCAAACCACACCCATCACATTTGAGATGAAACATTCTGATCCAATCTGGCGTTCTCAGTACCCACATAAACCTCAGGCTGAGGAAGGTATTGCAGACACTATTGCAGGCTTACTTGAAGCTGGAGTTTTAGAACCATCAAACTCTTCATATAACACCCCTATTCTTCCTGTGGAAAAACAAGGTACTGGTAAATACAGAATGGCACATGATTTGCGTGCTATTAATGAGGCCCTTAGAACCCCTCCCATTTCTACACCGAATCCGTATACAGCTCTGGCATCACTGACTCCTGATTTAAAATGGTTTACCTGCATAGATTTGGCTAATGCATTTTTCTGTTTACTGCTACATCCTTCTGTCAGGGATATTTTTTCATTTACATTCAGGGGCAGGAAGCTACGTTATAGTAGGCTTCCGCAGGGTTTTGCTTTATCTCCAGGTATTTTTAATCAGGTGTTGAAGCAGTCATTAAGCACTGTACAGCTCCCTCCAGACTGTGTACTGACCCAATATGTGGACGATTTACTTTTAGCATCCCCTACTGTTGAAAAGTGCATAGCAGCGACTCTAGTTGTGTTGCAACATTTGGGAAAAGAGGGATTTAAAGTCTCCCGCGATAAGCTTCAGTTGGTCAGGCAGGAAGTCCAGTTCCTGGGGCGAAGGGTGACCGCTCAAGGGGCTGGACTGACGGACACCCACAAGAATGCTATTTTGGCCCATTCTAAACCTCTCACTGTTAAATCAATGCTGTGATTTCTGGGACTGACAAATTTTTCCAGACATTATGTGCCTAATTACACAAACCTTACCACACCACTCAGGGCTCTTGTAAATGCTCATGGTATGAAAAATCTGCATGCTAAATTAGAATGGGACATACCAGCTGAGGAGGCATTTATTAAGTTGAAACAGGCTCTAGCACAAGCAGCTGATTTAGCCACTCCTGACTATACGTGTCCATTTTTTCTTAACACATCAGAAACAGATGGGGTGGTTAATGGGATTTTGTTTCAGAAAAAAGGTGGTCAGAGATACATTCTTATGTATCTTAGCATAAAGCTGCAAGCTATTGAAATGAGACAGCCACCTTGCACGAGACATGCAGCAGGAATTGCACACCTAGTGGAGAAAACTTCACACATTGTTAGGGGTTATCCACTTAATATTTTGACATCTCATGGAGTCATGGCATTGGTTAATTCTGAGACGTTTACTCTTTCTACTTTGCGTCAGCAGCGGATTAGCAGAGTTTTGGAGGCACCAAACATTATTTTTACGCATGAAGGAATAAACATGGCTGACCAAATCACCGCCTCTGGGGAGCAGCATGACTGTGTCAGGCTGAATTCTGTTGCTCAAAAAATACGTCCTGATTTACGGTCTGATCCTTTACCTACAGGTTTTGTGCTCTATACAGATGGTTTTTGTTCTAGAGATGGACAGGGCCAGTTAAAATCAGGTTTTGGAGTTATTGAGCAGAATGGAGATTCACTACATACTGTCGTGTCAGGGAAGCTGGACGGCAAGCAGAGCGCACAGCGTGCTGAGATAAGGGCTCTTATTGAAGCATGCAAATGGGGAAGAGATAAAGACGTCACGATTTACACTGATTCGAACTACGGGTTTTCTGTTATACATTATGAATTACCACAGTGGAAGAGAGCAGGTTTTGTTACTGCTACTGGTAAACCTGTACACCATCATGCAGATATTATGGAGCTTTTGGATGTTGTACAGTTACCAGCTAACCTCGCTGTTCTTAAGTGTAAGGGTCACAGCAAGGCTGACACTGTTGACGCGTGGGGAAATAGGGCGTCATCGAGCGGTCTAATTCAACTTTAAATTTACAGCTGGCAGAGAACCACAGGTTTCATCGCACCCGGACCCTCGCAGTGATCATCAGCAGCTGAAGGGCCTGGTCTCCTCCTTCCTTCCGACCCCTCTCCTGTCCCTCACGCTGCAGCAGCTCTCTGCTGACCTGGGAAAATCTCTTTGCAGCGGGTGGTGTCGGTTCTGACTAGGCGGTGTCGACTGCCGAAGCCAGGAGGCGGGGCCTGACCCACCCAGAAGATTGGTTGAAGTTGCTGTAATCATCCAGTGTAATCTATATGTGCAAAAAAATTGGGCGAGATAAGCAATTTGGACTTGCTTTTCTCGAAGAGGGATTGTACCGAAGAGAAAAGATCGCAAGAAATCAAACACATTTCACAGCAGGTTTTGACCACCTCACAATCGGTGGGGGAAGCTATTGGAGGCGGGGCCTGTCTGTGCATTTGTGTTTACTGGGGGAAATGTTCAGTTAATGAAGTAACTGTCATTTCAGTGAGGGCGATCTGCAGAAAAGACAGTAACTTTGGGAAAAAATAAAGAGTCCACTGTACTGAATCATTTCATCACTCTGGTAGCCACCTGCTGCCAGAGAAATAAACAAGAGCGAAGACTAGAGAACAAAATAATAAAGACTGAACATTTACTAATCATTTTTCTTGTATTTTACAGGTTGTCTAACCGATTTTTATGTACAGGTGCAGATTGCTAGACACTGCCTAAGAGGGTGTCAAAGAATTTTTAAGTAGTCGATTTGTAGGATTTTTTCTTAATATTCAGTATTTACGGTTTTATAAAACTTTTTTAGTAATAAGATAAAATATTTTAAGGAGTGTTTAAAGTATAATCAGGTTGACTGACTACTAATTTTTGTTTTACTTATTCTTTTTTCATTATGATGTGGTTTTTGTAGGATGTTTTTGGGGTTGGTGACAATTGCTAGAGTTTGCTTTTACTAAAAGAATATTGAGAATTAGGTTAAAACATAAAAAACAATAATGATGAATTAGAAAAAAAATATTGCTTAAAGGTAAAGATAAAGAAAAAAAAAAAACCACACTCTTCTCACTTTGAATAATCATGTTAGAAAGAGGGACAATTTGTTAAATAATATGTTTGGTAAATGGAAGACTCTGGCAATGTCTATAATGGTTTCTTTAGCAGTATTTGTGTCAACTATGGTGTTATGTGGATGTTGTTGTATTCCTTGTATACGTTCTTTGCTCACAAAGTGTATTGAAAAAGCTGTTGGTGATAATGTGCAAGGTCAATATCTGTTGCTCCCTCACATGGAACCTGAAGGGGAAGTACAGAGGAGTGGTCAATCTATTTGAAAAATAGATTGAAAGAGGGATTTGTTGTATTCTACTTTTTTGAGGCTATTTTTTATTATGCAGTACATATGTTTTAATTATATCTTTTTTAAGCTTTAGAAGTAATAGGCCTGTTTATATTATTCAGGGTAGTAAAACATGACTCTGTTACCAGTATTTTATAGGGTTGAAGGTTTTAAGTAAACAAACTCTTGAGTAAAGATATGAATTGAAAGCAGGGAGGATCAGCTATAACTCTAGTTCATGTTACAACCCAGTAAATGGTACTCATGGTACGGTTAGGAGACCTGGAGAAAATAAATGACCTGTCAAGATGTAGAAGGAGGAGAGAGGAGTCATGTGATATGTTCTTTGTTCTTTTGGAAATAAAAATGATACAGCCTTGTAAGAGAAGGAGTCATATCTTGTCTGGCTCCCATCTGCAGGTGCGTCTTAAAAGAATATATGTTTGTGTGTGTTGTTTTTTACTCTCTGTCTCTCAGCTCTGGGTCTTATTTTGAAACAGTTCCCGCTGGGGTTTTGGAGTTCGGCGCCCCCACCTCTCTGAGCAGGAAGTGAGTTGCAGAGCACATTATGAGAAGATAGCCGACAGCTGTAAGGTTGATCTATTTTCTTAATAAATTCTCCTTGTCTTATAAAAGAAATTGTCTGGGATTACTCGGAGTAATGCGTACAATTAATGGCCACAGCGTAAGAACTTATTCCTTCATCTATTGTTTAACTATCCTAGCCTTATCAGGCAGGTAATCATAAACATAGGACAGAACAATCTCTCTCTCTCTTTCTCTTTCTCTCTCTCTCTCTCTCTCTCTTCACCAGGATGGTGCCCCAAACTTGGTAATTTTTACATAAAATTATTAATATTATTAATAATTGCCCTATAGGCAATTATTCATATTTATTCATAGCCAAATCCTACCTATCTGTGGCAAAACAGATCTAACTTTCCAAAATAAAAAACATTGAACATTAAACATTAAATTGAACATTAGAGATACAATTATAAGCCATTGTATATTAGATGACCCATTATACTGTTTTGGCATGCATGCACTGAAAATAAATTATAATTTAGTCACCTTACTATGTATGCTAAAGTCTATAATCTATTGTAACACTTTTCTTTCTTTTTTTTAAACAAAAATATCACATCTTGTCTGGGCTAAGCCCAGGTACTCCTTAAATCCTGGAGACGGGGGCACGGTGGCGCAGCTGGTAGCCTGCCTCACCTCACAGCTAGAAGGTCCCGGGTTCGATTACCGCCGAGGACGCTGTGGATGCTGAGGGTGTGTTTGTTCCCCCACATCATCGGCACCCACACCCTGGGTGGGGTTGGTGAAAGGGCCTTTCTGTATGGAGTTTGCATGTTCTCCCCGTGTTCCCTTGAGCAGCTAATGTGAGCTACTCCCACAAGAAACATGCATTAGTCCTGGGGCTGTATACTGCCTCCTCCTGGCCGGCGCCTGAAGGGTTGGGGAGGATCTGGCTGGAATAAGGTGATCCTTCCACGCGCTAAGTCCAGCCGGAGAAACCCCGGGTGAAAAGAAGGGCCTGCCCACTCCCCAAGCACGAAGGAGGCTTGGGTTTCTGTGAAGGGCCCCTCCAGGGGCCAGAACAGAGGGAGAGTGGAACTCCAGGACCTGAACTAAGGAGCACTGGGTGATAAATAATGGGAAAAAACTGTGGGATAAAAAAAAAAAACCTGGAGACACCCCTGATTGTTATTCATTTGATCAAAGTTAATCATTTTATTAACACCTTCATGCAACATTGTAATAGGCATTTTCAATTGACCACAGTGAACAAATCTATCCTTTGTGACGGCAAAATGTTCAACAAGATGTCATCTCCCCACATAAAATAACTGTCTGCTATTGCCCAAGTTTGTTCACTCAGGAAGTATAGATGAGGAAGTCTCACTGTTATATTATCACATGTCTGGCTTAATGCTTCAGGGTTTTCATAACAAACTGGTGTATTAATAAATATGGCTGTCATGTTAGCGTGTGGAAACCAAGAAAAAAACCCAAGTTACCTTACACTTAACTGTTGTGTTTCCCATTTGTGAACTGTTGGTGAACCCTTTTGTGTTGTTGATATATTAACCTCTGCATTGTTTCCTCAATTTTGTAACCTCTAGTAATTATGAATTCTTCTTGACCCATAGAGTAATCTGCTTTTAAATCCGCGCATGGAGAATCTAAAAAATAATGGTACACCAGTTACATTATTAAATTCTCCTAATTTACAGGCTTGGGGAAGGGGAAGGTTTCCACTGGAGCAAAATAACAACAAATGAAACAAGTATTTTTCTCTAGGATTAGAATAAAAACAATGACACAGAGTCTAGAACTACATTGATTCTGTAATGGTGTCACAGAGTGGAGCGGAGAGAGAGAGAAGGAAGCTAGATCCAACTATCTCTTTCATCTATCATATTGAAGAATGTGATGTATCTGCCAAATAAAGTAGTAAACTTGAATCTCTGACAAGGATCCAGCTAGAGTATTGAGATGCTTTTTTTAAGTGTTTGACTGAAACAGGACTGCAGAATTATTCAACTCTGTAGGCTATGTAATCTCTGTATGAAATGTCATCAGCTAAGTAATGAAATCAGCTAAGTTCTAAGACACAACACCCCAGTGGATTTGTGGCAACATCTGGAGAATTAAACCATGGTTTATTCTCTGCTAGATTTTTAACATTTCAACAATTGGGTAGTTGCTCTACCACAAAAGAAAACATTCGATTTGTTTTATGAAAATTGTCACATATTCCTTTTGCAAGACCTGCTCTTGGCAAAGATAATAACAATCTTGTTTGGAAGCTGGAGAGACTGAAGCTGAACAAGACTGTACCAAATTCAACATGATGGATATTAGTCCAACCCCTAACAGATATGTAATCAAATATCTTGTGGGTGTAGCCTAGTTCCTCCACAGTACCCGCTATAAGGATTAAAAGAATGTTCTCCAAACCGTGCTTTCACCTAAGATTATGAAACTTGGTACGCATATAATTTCCCTAGGGAAAAATACCTCTTTGAATCATGATTAAACCCCAGAAAAAGTTGTCTATTTTGGATTAAAACACCATTTTGTCTCCTATACACAAGTTTTGATCTGTGGACTCAGTTGAAGGGTTGAGGCAGTGGTGCATGAGGCGCACGGGAGTGACACAGGCCAAAATGACGCTAAAGTGCGAGGCCCGTTCGAGGCTGCTCGAAGCTTTAATTTTCTTTTCTTGTTCTCACATTTTATATAAGGAGATCACAAAAAAATGTAACACATTGACTTATAACATCAATAGAAAAAAAACACGACAAAGAACTATTTACATTACTTTAAAGAGGTTGAATACATCCAAAACAAACACCGCTTTTTGTGTTGTTACTTTTTCTGTTTGTCTTTTCTTTCTTTTTTTTTAAAAGAGAACACAATAACACTGTAAGAACACATTGACATAGAACTTGCAGCATTATGAATACAAAAACAAACACAACAACAAGCTATTTACATTAGTTAAAGAGGTTGAATACATCCAAAACATCCATCCATCCATCCATCCATTTTCTATACCCGTCCATCCTAATGTAGGGTTGCGGGGGGCTGGTGCCTATCTCCAGCGGTCAAGGGGCGAGAGGCAGGGTACACCCTGGACAAGTCGCCAGTCCATCGCAGGGCAACACAGAGACATCCAAAACAAACAAACAAAATATTGTTTTGTGTAGTTTATTTTTTTTCATTCTTATAAAAAGAGAACATAATAAAAAATATAACACCACATTGACATACAGCTTGTAAGATTATAAATACAAAAACAAACACAACAATGAGCTATTTAGTTTAGTTTAAAGAGTAACTAAACCCCAAAACAACTTTTTATTGCTTCTAAACTGTATAAATGGGCCTTTACCAATGCAGTCTTTCAGTTTCTGGGGATTTCTTTACATTTTGGTGTAAACTTGTTTAATTCTACACTTTTTGGTCTAAAAATGTCTTAGTGCTGCCCCCTTAGGGTTGAACGGTGGCTACTGCATTTGAATTTTGTGATTGGTGGAGAGCGGTACATCTTTGACCAACAGCTTTCCCGTTACACCTCCGATGTTTTATCCTTCACCTCAGCCATAGACACTTCTGATTCCACAAGTTTGACTTCAATCAAGTCAGGAAATGCTGCTACCCTCTTTGCCTCTCCATTCCACTTGTCTGTCTCCAACAGTCAGGTAAAGAGGCAGCTGGAGAAACTGAACCGGAACAAGGCTGAAGGTCCAGATGGTGTCAGCCCCAGAGTTCTGAAGGCCTGTGCAGAGCAGCTCTGTGGGATTCTGCAGCACCTCTTCAACCATAGCCTAACTCAGGAGAAGGTTCCCGTGTTGTGGAAGACATCCTGCCTTATTCCAGTACCAAAGAGAACTCACCCATCAGTCATCAATGACTATAGATCTGTTGCCCTGACATCCCACATCATGAAGGTCCTGGAGAGACTCCTGTTGGCCCACCTGAATAACCAAACAAGAACATATCAGGACCCGCTGGAGTTTGCTTATCGCTGTGGAGTTGAAGATGCCATCATCCACCTGCTTCAACCAACCCACTGTCATCTGGACAAAGCAGGCAACACTGTGGGGATCATTTTCTTTGATTTCTCCAGTCCATTTAACACAATTCAGCCTGATTTGCTTTGTCAGAAACTCCTGAAGACACAGGTGGACCCCTCCACAATCGCCTGTGTTCAATGACTACCTGACAAACAGACCACAGTTTGTGAAACTGAAGGATTGTGTGTCAAACCAGATGGTCAGCAGCACATGAGCACCACAAGGGACCGTACTCTCACCATTCTTTTTCACTCTGTACACCTCAGACTTCCAGTACAAATCAGAGACCTGTCATCTGCAGAAATACTCAGATGACTCTGCAATTGTCCGGTGTATCAGAGATGGACAAGAAGCTGAATACAGAGAGCTGGTGGACCGCTTTGTGACATGGTGTGAAAACAGTCATCTTACTTTGAATGTGAATAAAACAAAGGAGATGATTGTAGATTTCAGAAGAAACAGGGATAAGTCAAACACTGTTTTGATCATGGGAGAAGAAGTGGAGATGGTTGAGGAGTATAAATACCTCAGAGTTCACCTTGACAACAGACTGGACTGGAGACTGAACTGTGAAACCGTCTACAAGAAGGGACAGAGCAGACTGTACTTCTTGAGGAAGCTTAGGTCCTTCAAGGCTTGCAGCAAGATGCTGGAGTACTTCTACAAGTCTGTTGTGGAGAGTGTAATCTCTTCAGCCATCGTCTGTTGGGGTAGCAGCATCAGAGCCCGGGACTTAAAAAGGATCTACAACCTGATGAAGAAGGCTGGTTCTGTTTTTGGGACTATTGTGGAACCACTGGAGATGATGATACAAGGAAGAATTCTTCACAAATAAACAAAAAAAAGGACAACCCTGAGCATCCTCTTCATGAGACTGTCATACAACAACAGAGTGTCTTAAGTCGGAGGCTTCTTCAGTTTCGCTGCAATACAGACCACTACAGGAAATCCTTCCTGCCCACAGCCATCAGTATATTCAATAACTCCTTAAAGAATTAATTATATGAGCTACAACAACACTTAATTTCCCTCTGGGATCTATAAAGTATTTTTGAATTTGAAGTGAAAGAAAAATACCCAAAAAAATTTAACACCACATTAACATAGAACTTGCAATATTATAAACACAAAAACAAGAAGGAGCTATTTACATTAGTTTAAAGAGATTGAATACATCCAAAAATATCCATCCATCGATCCATTTTCTATACCCGTCCATCCTAATGCAGGGTTGCGGTTGGGCTGGTGCCTATCTCCAGCAGTCAAGGGGCGAGAGGCGGGGTACACCCTAGACAGGTCGCCAGTCCATCGCAGATATCCAAAACTAAAAGAAACAAATACTTTTCTTTCCTTTTTTGTTTTTGGTTGTTTGTTTGAATTTTGTTAATAAAGACGGAACACAATACAAATGTAATGCACTGACATAAAACAAACCTATTTTTTGTTATTTATTCCATCCATCCATCCATCCATCCATCCATCCATCCATCCATCCATCCATCCATCTATCTTCTTCTTCCACAGTACATATCCGGGGTCGGGTCGCGGGGGCAGCAGCTTAAGCAGAGAGATCCAGACTTCCCTCTCCCAAGCCACTTGGACCAGCTCCTCAGGGAGAATCCCAAGGCGTTCCCAGGCCAGGCGAGAAACATAGTCCCTGCAGCGTGTCCTAGGTTTTCCTCTGCGTTGGCTCAGCTCTCTCTTCACCACGACAGACCGGTACAGAGCCCGCATAACTGAAGATGCCACACCGATCCACCTATCAATCTCCCGCTCCATTTTTCCCTCATTCGTGAACCCATCTATCAATCATGACCCCACAAAGACCACATTCCCATCCCTTCCCCACATAATTAAAAGCATGTTTACAGTTATACATCCCTCCCTCAGACCCAACCTTCATGCAAGCACACACTTAAGAGCAGCAATAAAAGGACTTTGGGCTGAGTCCAGATGAGCCAGGTTAGGAAACGCCATCAAAAGAGCCATCTGCAGCGGCAACAGCAGATCAACAGCAGCAGCCGAGGCACTGACCCAGGGCGCCCATAGGAGGCAAGGCCGAGACCACCCCCTCCACCCAGCACTACCTGGAGAGCACCCAGGCAGCCACAGCCGACCACCGATCCCGAAGCAGAGGGCTCCCATAGAGGAAACACTGAAAGGAAGATTAAAATAACAGGTTAAAAATATAAAAATAGATCAATTTATTGAAACATACTGGGAGCCAATACAATTAATTTAAGACAGGTGTAATGTGCTCTCGCCTCCTGGTCTGCTGAATTTTGTAGAAGCTGTAAACCTGAGAAACTCTTTTTGGGAAGACCAGAAGGTAGGCCATTACAGTAATCAATTCTACTGGTGATAAAAGCATGCATCAGTGTCACCGTGTTGGCCCGAGAGAGAATGGGGTGGACTCTGGCATTGTTCTTTAGATGATAAAAACTTATTTGAGTAATGTATTTAAAGTGAGGGATAAAAGTCAGCTCAGAATCAAAAATGACACCCAAGTTTTTCATTTGTAAAGAAGGATTAAAAGACAGTGATTGTAGATTTGGTAAACGTTTCTCTCTCTGAGCCTCAGGACCGGTGACTAAAACTTCAGTTTTGTCCCGGTTGAGCTTGAGAAAGTTTTGGGATTTGATGTCTAAAATGTAGTTAAAAAGTGCATCCATTGACCGTGTGTCATCAGGAGACATTGAGATATACAACTGTGTATGGATAGCATACCTGTGAAGATAATAATTTTTCTGTGCTTATAGCCACATTATGACATTGAAAGAGCTTATCATAACATTCCTTGATTAATATAGAAAGGTATTGTTATTTAGAGTGTGAAAGGCATTCTGATGGTTTTATTACTCCATGTTTGTTAGGGTTCATGTTTGGAGTGGGGTAATGTTTAAAAAAAGTAAAGATCAATTTATTGCATGAGATTTTTCTGAAATGCATTAGTAGCACGTTTAAAATTTTTTATCAGTGGTGGAAACACATTTTTTTGCATTATTTTTATGATCAGAGATGATTTTGGAAAAGTATGCATTTCTTGAATTTCTGAATGCGTCATTGTATGATTTGAGAAGTTCTGTGTATATTTGATGGTTTATTGTGATTTTATTTTTCCTCCATCTTCTCTCTGCCACCCTGCAAATCCTGTTTTGTTTTTTAAGGTTTTCATTTCTCCACGGGGATGCAAGTTTTGAGTGTGAACTTATAACTTTTAGTGGAGCAAGCAGGACGAGAGCGGATTGAAGCCTACTGTTAAAATCATTGACTGTAAAATCACAAGGGGCAGGTAAAGCAATAGGAGGTATCTTTTCTAAAACTTAAAAAAAACCTGCAGCTACTTCAGGGGTTAGATGATGCTTCCTGACAGATCTCACAGAGGTCTCCTGCTTGATAAAACTGATGATGTTAAAAAACACACAGTAGTGGTCAAAGACAGCCAAGTCAACAACAGAGGACACACTGGTGGACAGGCCCTATGTGATGACCGAGTCCAGGGTGTGTCCTCTGTGTCGGCTGCATGCCATGTTGACTATAATCCACAAAATTCAGAATATTTAAAAAATCTGAGGATATAGGGTCTTAAAAGGTTATCCACATGTAGATTAAAATCACCATCTAAGATGATTTTTTCAAAATAGTTGCGCAGAATTGATAAAAACTCTGAAAATTCTAGAATAAAAAGTAGGCTCTTTTTGGGAGGCCTATAAACTGTGACGCATAAAATCTGAGGAGTGCTAAAGACAGTTGCAGTATATTCAAACGTGCTAAAATTAGCAAACAAAACAGGTTTGACAGAGAGCGTTGAGAAACTTATAAAAGCTCTACCGCCTCCCCTTTTGTTACTCCTCGTGGAATAAGGGAAGTTAAAATTTAGTGGGGAGGCCTCTGTAAGAACAACAGGGGCATCTGCACTCAGCCATGTTTCTGTTAAAAATGAACAATCAAGAGAATGGTCTTAAATCAGTTCATTGATGATAAAAGTTTTGTTCAGCAGAGAGCAAACATTTAAAAGAGCCATATTGATAGTGACTGGAGATGGAGTAACTGTATGATCTAGCGAAAGTGGGATTTTTGGTAACTGTTTGAGATTATTTGGCTTGCATTTGTTGGGTTTATGATTTTTAGTCCGGTCTCTGATGATAATGACAGGTATGAATGAGGTATGGCAAGGTCCAAGTCCAATGTGTGAGTTACTGTTTAAATCAGGGCTGAGTTCATAGGAGCAGGGACCAGCTGGATATCAGGACAAGGGCCATAGATACCTAAACTCCTCCATTTGGGGCAGGACCTCGTCCCTGCCCCAGAGAAGGCACTCTATCATTTTACGGCTCAAGACCATGGTTTTGGATTTGGAGGTACTAATTTTCATCCCAGCTGCTTCACACTCGGCTGCGGACCGCTCCTGTGAAAGCTGTAGATCACGTTCTTATGAAACCAACATCATATGCAAAAAGCAGAGACTCAAACCTGAGGCCACCAAAACCGATCACCTCAACACCTTGGCTGCGTCTAGAAATTCTGTCCATAAAGGGTGTTGTTAGGGAAAATAATAATGGTGTATTATTATTTTCTTAGGGTGTTTTTATCACATAGTTCTAATGTACTTTTTAAATGTCATTTTGGTTTCAGTCACATGCTCTTGTGCATGACATCCTGTTCTTTTAATATGTTAATGAAGTGTGACTAAATAAAGAGAGCCTGCAGAGGGGAGACCCTTTGAGACCAGTGATGAGATCAGTGAGGGAGACGAGTGACGAGGAGCTGATAACAGACAGACGGTTGGCTCATTCCTTACCGTATTTTGCTGGTCTCCCTCTGCAGAACTGATTTAACCACATCTACCTCTGCAGAGCTTATTGTCTAAATTATCTCCGACTTTTGTGTGTGACTCGTTTTAGGTAAACCACAATATTTACCTAACATCTTGGTGCCGAGACCCGACGTACGGAGCACTCCCGCCGGTGGTTTCCGTTGAAGGGCTGTTTTTGACATCCAGATCGCTGAATTGCTGCACTGGCCGGCTGCATAACTTCCACGAGGACCCCCTGCGCGTGCTCCCGTGCGATCGATTCGGTTTGAGTCACTCGCATAGGGCGGAGATTGTGAATACGTCTTTTTTGTGCACCTTTACATTTAACAAAACAAATTCTAAGATAGTCAGGGTATATTCTGCTGTTTGGGCCTAAAGAACGCTTTAGCCTCTCTGATAAAATATCAGGTGTTGATCCGTAACTGTTTAGTGACAAAAGAAGGGTGTAACGGACCTGGTTTGCGAACCGGTCCACCTTGGAAAAGGGGTGTAACGGGACAGGTCTGCGAACCTGACCACCTTCAAAAATAAAATTTGAACAAAAAAAAAAAGGGTGTAACGGACCTGGTTTGCGAACCGGTCCACCTTGAAAAAAGGGCGTAACGATACAGGTCTGCGAACCTGACCACCTTGAAAAATATACGGTTGTAACGGGTTAGGTTTGCGAACCAATCCACCTCGCTGGGAAATAAAGCACGCCAGTGTATGGAAGTAAAAACACAAACAGCAGAATCAAAACGAAATACCGCACCCTAAGTGGGTATAAGAAAGATTAGACACAGGACATAATCTTTATGTATGCCAGTCCAACCTGAAACCTAACGGTGTTAACGTACGGTTTGAACGGGCACTACAAGAGACGTTCTGTGTGGATTTATAGGTTACACAGCACATCCTTAGATTAGGAAAGCCATAAGACGGCTCAATCTAGTTGCACAAGAGAGACACTTAGAGTAAAAACTATACGATCCAGTTATAGCAGAAATTGAGTACAATTAAAAATCTCAAATAAATGACCAAAATTTTTTTTTACTTTAATTAATTAAAGAATAAATCACTAACTTTAACTCATCAACAGACTAATTTCATAGTTCTTGCTTTTTCATTCACCTTAACCTTAATATTAATAACTGTTGTTATTCTCATAGAACTATTTGGTATTCTAACAACAGACTTTACCAGACCAATTAATAGAACCCATTAAGGGTTATATAAAAACAACGCAAAGATGGGAAACGATGTTTCCACCGACAAATTAGAAGGCGATTCAAAATATATGTATAAAAAGAACCCCGGAAATCTTCAGTTTCTAACAAAATGGCGCAAAAAGTATAAAGTAGATGGGAAGCTTAAAGGAAGCCAATGGAGAGAACTTGTATGTGTTCTTGAAGCAAAAACACTTATCGCTAAAGGTAAAAAGAAAAAACTTAAACAGACACAGTTAAAAATAGCACGTGTGTGGGCTGATGAAACAGAGAAAAGGAAGCAAAATATAAAAAACAGAAAAGAGAGCAAAGGTGCTAAAGATGAGGCTCTTCTTATGAAAAAGCTAGGTGACGAGCTCACACTGTGCCCTCCTCCTTATGCACCTCCACCTACAGCCCAGACAGACCTCCCTGGGGCTGTTGGAGGAGAACCTTATGCACTTCCACCAACACCCCCATCAGACCAGCCGGGGGCTTTAGGGGAAGGTCTATATCCTCCTGTTCCAAGAGATCAATTTGCAATTGAAGAAAAAACAAATGGTACCACAATAAAACAAAGACTTAGAATTACAAAGAAGTCAGGTCCAAAAAAAATCAGAGGATAAATCTTATGAGAGTGAACCAGAGGACTCAATAAATATCAACCCTATGATTCAAGTACCATCTGCCGATGGTACTCCGAGATATGTTTTTAGACCATGGTCACTTAAAGACGTTAAAGAGGTTGTAGAACAAATCACCAGCCATAAGGAGGATCCAGAAAAATGGACAGAGGATATGGTTGATGTGGTCAAATCCTACCGGTTAAACGGTCATGAATTAGGACAGGCTATGGCTGCATCGCTGGGGAAAGACTGGCACCATGTAGCTGGAAATTACACAGGAAGAAATGATGCCGGAGTTGTGTTACAATTTCAGAATGATTTCCAGGGGGCACTAAAGCAACAATTCGATGCAGTAGTGGATAAAGTTCGTGCACAGTTTAAAAAGAAACCAGATTATGGGCATATGGCCTCCATAAAACAGAAGCCTGGGGAAACTGTAGATGATTTTAAATACAGATACCAAAAGGAACATGATACCCACAGTGGCCTAACTAAAGAGAATGGTGATGAAACTCCATATATGCGGCATTTGTGTAATGGTCTGCTACATAGTTTCCACCCCACTATCACTAATTGGATTAAAAATCACTTTCTGACATGGGAAACTTGTGACCTTACTACCGTTATGGGCAATGCACGTTTTGCAGAAGGTGTCATTGAAAGAAAGGGGAAGAAACCAAAACCTCCAGACTCCGACACACAGGTATTTCACACTCAGGTTGAAGACAATGAGGGGGAAGTTTATTATCAAAGTGATAACCACAACAAAGGAAGGGGGTTTAGACCACAAAGGAATACACATCATAAGACACCACAGGGGTCATGGAGACATCAAGGTGGTCACACTGCCCCCACGTGTTGGATCTGCGGGAAAGTAGGCCACATTTCATATCAATGTAGGAGAGGCAGAGGCCGAGGAGGGGGCATAGGGCGAGATCAGATCCATACACAGGGTTCAACTGCCCTAGATCACTCGCGGTTCACACAGCAATGACTAGATACTTTTACCGCCTCTAATGAGGTGGTGGACTACTGTGGCGCCTGGGAATTACTTAATGTTCTGAAAGAGAAGCCTTACATAACACTTAAAGTTAATGAACAAACAGTAGAGCTCCTTTGTGATACTGGAGCTTGCAGAACAGTGATCTCTTCTGGCGTTAATCTGCCAGAATCTAAAGAAAGCATTTTGGTAAAATCAGCAGATGGTGCCACTACTCGCTCATTTTTATCTAAACCAGTGTTAATAACAGATCCAAAAACTAGGTTAAGTTCTAAAAACTCAATAGTCATTTCACCACAATGTCCACTCAATTTGTTAGGCAGAGACTTATTGTCAGCCCTAAAAATCTCAATTATCCCAGTGGGAGACGGCATGAGAGCTGTGAGAACAGGAAATGATGACATTTACCTAAATACAATTCATAGACCACAGGGGCTCGGTCTGTACTACTCTTTACGAGTTGAACCTAAAGAAAACCTTAAAGATACAACAACAATGATGGACACAGTTTTGCAGGTAGTTCCTGAACCCGACAAACAAATCATGCCTACATCACAGTTACATGTGACTATGGCTCTGAGGCCTGAACCTGATCCCAAGTTCCAAGACTATTTTATGCAACTCTCACCTGCTGTAGTGTTCACCTCATACATCATTACTGATGGAAAATCTGATTCAGCTGCCTCAGTAACACTGTCTACCAGCCTTAAACCATTCTTTGATTTGCCTACAGATCCGCATATATCCCTGACAAAAAGCAGTACATCACGTTGGAAAGATTTGGGATATATGGTGCGAAAAGCAAATAATACCACAGATTTTAAAACTTTGCAAGAAAATAAAGAAGATAGTTGGCAATACAGTGAATCCACAGGTTTATATAGACTGCCCCTTATCATGCCACTCCACTGCACCACCAAAATTGCAAAGTTAGAATGACCAGAAGCAGAAACCATCTTATTGACTGAAGAGGAAGAAAAGCAACTCAAAGAAGTCCCTGACACATTATGGTCTAAAAGCCCCACTGATGTGGGCCTACTCTCATCCATTGCTCCCGTTCAAATAACTGCTAAATCACATTTTAGACCCAGAGTAAGACAATATCCCCTCTCTGTGGAAGCAGAGTTAGGAATTCAACCAGCAATTGAGGAATTATTAACAACAGTTGCCATTCTAAATGAAAATGGACTTTATGAAGTTCGTAATAAACCCATCCTACCCAAATCACTGTTTAAAGCTGCTGCGTTTGTGAGCCATGGGCCTTGCCATGCCTCCACAGGGGGGATGGTATCAATAATACAGCAACACTTTACAACATACAACCTGGAAACATACTTAAAACATTTCTTCAAAACATGCCTAACATGTATAAGAAATCGCATTAGCTGATTACATGAAGATAATTATCCTAGCCAAAGAAGTGCAAAGCGCACACAATCTGCCTATCTCTCCTTCTGTTTTGCAGGATCCTGAAAAGCCAATCAAACCTGGAGACTGGGTTTTCATCAAGGTGATTAAAAGGAAGAATTGGACGAGTCCCCGCTGGGAAGGACCTTTTGAAGTCCTGCTGACCACGCCCACGGCTGTGAAAATCGCTGAGAGACCCTCGTGGATACACATCTCACACTGCAAATTGCAAAGGCAATTAGGGGACTAGACACGGGACAGTGGGGAAGTCTGGGCTACAAAGGACAGAGTGACCAATAGGGCCTCTGGTCTCAAACCCAGCAGAACAGCATCCCTGTCCCCTTAGTGGTCAAACCTCTGTTTTGGAGGGCTAGTCCTCTTATTTGCCTCTAGCCAACATGAAACTAGTTTGGCTCCCCTCCTGTCTGGCAGTTTGCCTGCCTCTATTCCACTGCTTTTTCCTGACACCTGATGACGCCCAGACATCAAAGGAAAGAAGAGCTAAAATTCTAACCCACCATGCGTTCAAGAACACCTGGTACCAAATAGTTAATTTGACTGCAAAACGTTTAGGTTTCAATACCAGCTGTTATGTCTGTTCATGGATCCCACACCATTCTGAAGAAGTCTCATCGATGACTGCTGTCCCAACCACCTTAAATAATCCCAATTTGGCATGGGAACGCCTGACGGATACATCTGGAAGTGTGGTCACACTTTCTACCTCTACCTACCTAAGGATTGGTGTGGCACATGCAGTTTGGCTCGACTGCAACCCTCCTCATACATCATAACAGAAAACGGAGCACCTTCTAAACCTACAGAGCTGAATAAACGGGAATTCAACCCTCCACAAGTGTTCAACCTGTTCTCTGACAATGGTGGACGAAAACGTCTTTACAGTGATGCAAAAGGAATCTTCCACACCATGTTCCCACCTGTTGGAGTTGCAAGTCTGACAAAACGGATGAACGAGGTTTGGTGGACTTTGGAAAACATCACAGACATCCTTGCTGAAATGTCCAACCTGCTGGCCAACGATCCTGAAAAACTGGCGATGAAGACCATGCTGATGCAACATCGGGTAGCTCTGGACACTCTTTTTGCTTCTGAAGGTGGACTTTGTACTGTAATTGGTGACCGGGTACAGGGATTAGCTGACTTTTTAGAATCACAGGAAAGCAGTAATGGACAATGGGATCTCATGGCCTGGCTGAAAACTGGCAGGTGGTATCAGGTTCTTTTAAAAATAGCTATGCCATTCATTGTAATTTTGATACTTTTCTGCCTTTTTGTTAGTTGTGTTCTTCCATGTATAAAACAAATGATGAATAAGATGATAACTAACACAATGGTCCAATACTCTCTTCTTAATCAGAGGCTTGAAGATGAAGACAGAAATAAAGAAGAAGATGAAGTGTAATTAACATGTGTAAAAACCTTTTATGATTCCATTAATCTAAACTACTGTTCAGGTAGCGATTAATTGGATGATGTCAAGGTGAAGCTCGCATAAATACCTTTTTGAAATTGCTACTTACTTTTGCAATTTCTTTGTTATATGTCTTATTACCTTTTTTGAATTTGGGATGCTACTTATTTTGCAACCTTTTGTTATCTGGTTTTTATGATTCTTATATTTTTATATTATTAGAGTTGTTACCTATTTTACAACTTTTTGTTGTTCGTGATCACATTTAAAAACCACATTTCAGGGGGGAAATGTTAGGGAAAATAATAATGGTGTATTATTATTTTCTTAGGGTGTTTTTATCACATAGTTCTAATGTACTTTTTAAATGTCATTTTGGTTTCAGTCACATGCTCTTGTGCATGACATCCTGTTCTTTTAATATGTTAATGAAGTGTGACTAAATAAAGAGAGCCTGCAGAGGGGAGACCCTTTGAGACCAGTGATGAGATCAGTGAGGGAGACGAGTGACGAGGAGCTGATAACAGACAGACGGTTGGCTCATTCCTTACCGTATTTTGCTGGTCTCCCTCTGCAGAACTGATTTAACCACATCTACCTCTGCAGAGCTTATTGTCTAAATTATCTCCGACTTTTGTGTGTGACTCGTTTTAGGTAAACCACAATATTTACCTAACAGGTGTGAACAGAATCGGTGACAAAGGACAACTTTGGCAAAGTCTAACTCTTACTGAAAACGAGCCCGACTTGATCTTGGCAAATCGAACCAAGCTCCGACACCGGTCGTACAGGGACCCAACAGCCTGTATCAACGGGCCTGGTACCCCATACTTCATGAGTACCCCCCACAGGACTCCCCAAGGGACACAGTCGAACACCTTCTCCAAGTCCACAAAACACATGAAGACTGGTTGGGTGAACTCCCACTCACCCCCCAGGACCCTGCTTAGGATGTAGAGCTGGTCCAGTGTTCCACGGCCAGGACGAAAACCACATTGTTTCTCCTGGATCAGAGGTTTGACTATCCGTTGAAGCCTCCTCTCCAGAAACCCCGAATAGACTGGAACACACTCTGTGGTCCCCCTTTTTAAATAGGGGAACCCCCACCCTGGTCTGTTAATTTAAGGGAACTGCCCCAGATGTCCAACAAAGCCCCACAACATCCAGAGCCTTGAGGAACTCCGGGCGAATCTCATCCAACCCTGGAGCCTTGCCACTGAGGAGCTTTTTAACCACCTTGGTTACCTCAGCACCGGAGATTGGAGAGCCTGACTCAAAGTCCTCAGACTCTGCTTCCAGATTGGAAGGCGTGCTAGTGTGATTGAGGAGGTCTTCAAACTATTCTGTCCACTGACCCAGAACGGCCCGAGTCGAGGTCAGCAGCACACCATCCCCACTGTAAACAGTGTTGGTGGCACACCGCTTCCCCCTCTTGAGATTCTGGATAGTGGACCAGAATCGCGTCGAAGCCATACAGAAGTCATTCTCAATGGCCTCACCAAACTCCTCCCACGCCTGAGTTTTTGCCACAGTGACCAGCTGAACCGCACTCCACTTGGCCTGCCGGTACTTGACAATGGAGGCACAGAACATGACCCACTCAGACTCAATGTCCCCCGCCTCCCCCAGGACGTGTTCAAAGTTATGATGTAGGCAAGAGTTGAAGCTCCTTCTGACAGGAGACTCTGCCAGATGTTCCCAGCAGAGCCTCACAACTAAGCCCAAACTTTAGCAGGGGCTTACTGGGGCTCTAGCCCAGGGCCCTGGTGCTGTGGGGGCCTTGGTGCTGTGGGGCAGTATTTCCATTTTATTTATTATCTGAGTTTCAGGGTGTGAGGTGTCCTTTATAATGTTCTGGGGTCTCATTTATAAACGCTGCGTACTCACAAAACGGGGCCTGAAACTGGCGTACGCCACTTTCAAAGCAAAAGTTGTGATTTATAAAAAACAGACTTGACGGGAAAATGTGCGCACCTGTACGCCAACTCTGACCCGTGCGTACGGACATTTTGGAGATGGGGGGAATCGACGACGCAGTTGGTGAGGTGGTGAACTGCAGCCAGACTGCATATTACTCCTCTCACACATTCACCTCACACCAAACGTTAATTATGGATTCATGTTATTATAAACATCCAAACCAGCAATGATATCTATATTGTAGCTTTGCAGTGAGCTATAGCTCTTCTAAAAACATTTTTCAATATTAAAATAAATGCATACAATTTATCTCAAAACCTTAAACTCAGATAAAAGGGCTGTATGACTGTATGCCAATTAAGAAATTGAATCATCTGTACCATATATCATTGATTGGCACGTTCATTGTGCCAAGGAAGGAAGCAATCAGTCTTATTGCTGCCAATAGAAATACCCCAACTACTTTCAAGCGTAATATTTGAGATGGATGCACTGGCGTTGCTAGAAGATTTTGCAAATGGAAGGATTAGGAGAGAACGCGTGTTCAGGGATCATGCGGACCTCCTTGCCCATGATGATGACTGGCTAATAAGCAGATTCAGATTCCCTAGAGCTGTGCTCTTGGATCTCTGTGCAGAATTGGGCCTGGTTTTGGAGAGACCGTCCAGGCGGAACCATGCGATTCCGGTTCAGCTGCAGGTGCTCACCACTCTGGGGTTTCTTGCAACTGGTTGTTACCAGCGGGAATTAGCCGACAGGTATGTGTCTGAGTGACATGATTCTTACTATTCTGCCCAAATTCCCTTTTTGAAAATAATGCCTTCAAATATGTTATATTTATTTACTGGGTCTGGAATATCACAGCCGTCCCTGAACCCAATAATGCCTCCAGTCTTGGATGGGATCATTAAAATGAGCACACGACTCCTTTATCTTGACACACAGCAGTGTAGGGAACAGACTGCAGGCAGGCGCTGTGCGTGATGGCTGGCTGCTCGGTAAGTCCTCACCGTCATTAGAAATGCTGGTTGTTGACGCCTGAATTAAACGTGTTATCACTTGCAGGTGATAGTGGCTAACCTCTCAGGAGTTGGCTTCTGACCCCGTTCCCAGACCCACAGACAGCAGAGGAAATGCGCTACAACTCCTGTCACACGCGTGCCCGCTCAGTCATGGAGCGTGCCATAGGCCTGTTAAAATAAAGGTGGCGGTCATTGGATGCCTCGGGTGGCAGACTATTATACCACCCTACAAAGGTCTGCAAGATCGTGAGGGCATGTGGAATTCTTCATAACATGGCACTGAGAATTGGAATTTCCCTCCCTCCTGGCCTACCCCCCTCCCCAGCATGAGAACCCCGACCCACAGCCGCCTCCTCCTCGACAGGAAGCCTTCACCCAGGGAGCAAGGATCCGCCAGGATGTAATGCGGCGTTTGAGATAACAACGACAAGGTTCATTTATTACTGGTGATGGGGGCAGCCGGACGCTGGGCAACCTCATCTTCCTCAGCCTCCTCATCCTCGCCACCTACCGACTGTGAAAGCACTGAAAAGACACAGCATATTAGTCTGTCTCCTTAAAATATGCTCAAATTTGTTAACGTAGCCACGTAATAAAATATATACAAAAGGTGCTTTACCGGGTTCATCTGTCATTTCTGCCAGGTCTGTGTCGCCCTCCTTCTCTGACACAATACCGTACACGCTTGATGTTCCCATGATACTTGCCATCTTCCTGTCCAGTGGTGTCAGCTCGGGTGTACACGTACCCCCTCCAGTAGCAGACCCACTCTGGCGGTGGGAGGCAAGTTTTTTTTTTTGCCTCGACTTTGAGGTCCGACCACATTTTTTTTATTTCGGGTACCGTCCTGTCAGTTGCACTGACAGTCTGCACTGCAGACGCCACATGCTGCCACTAGCAGTTCTTCCTTTTATTTGTGACACCACTGCTGTGTCCACCAAATAAAATGTTTCTTCTAGCCTCCACTTCACCCACTAGCACTTCAATCTCCATCTCCGTAAAGTTTCTCTTCTTGTTTTTTTTTGTTGTTGCCATATTTCCCCTCTTCTTCATATGCATCAATATTCATGTCCTGCTTTGCATTGACCTTTTATAGCCGGATTTGGGCGTGTTCAGGGCGGGATATGAGCCAAATTCACGTGCGCAAACTTCCAAGAAGACTGTGATTTATAAAGGGGAAATTGCTTACACCTGTGCGTAGGCATGGTTTTATAAATCAGAAATCTTTTTGGCGTACGCAAACTTTTTGTTTTGGTCGTACGTACACTTTTAGTAGGGATTCTACGCAATGTTTTATAAATGAGACCCCTGGGCTTTTTCGACTGTTTTATTTTGAAAAATTTCCAGATTCTCTCCGTTACTTCCAGCTATAACTCGGGCTTGTCTCGGTCACATGATAAGTCACCACTAAAAACAAACCCACAAGCTAGCAGAAAAATTAAAAACAAAAGTCTCTGAAAAGTTTCTTTGCGAAAACGAAAGGTTCAGTAAAGATACAGAGGACCCTATGACTTCCAAGAAAAAGAATGCTACATTTAACAGACAACACAAGGATTCCTACCTAAAATATGAATTTATCACGATAGGCAATTTCCACTCACCAAACCCCACTCCGCTCTTATGTGGTAACCTTTAGAACTGACCCAGACGGACTGTTTCATTACAGAGAATCAGCTACAGGGGTTCCACTGATTCAGCGTTGTAGTGAGTTGCCTTTTTCATACACTTTTTATTTTTTTTCGTG
Organism: Valencia hispanica; assembly: GCA_963556495.2. Lineage (NCBI taxonomy): Eukaryota > Metazoa > Chordata > Actinopteri > Cyprinodontiformes > Valenciidae > Valencia > Valencia hispanica. Next base: position 35,772,718 of record OY747707.1, on the reverse strand, counting down.
GTAAATCTTATTTAAAGGGCATGTTTAAATGTTACCATGGCAATCAGAGTGTTAGCAGACAGAGAGGATGTTACTCATGTTATGATATTTGAGCGATGATACGGAAACGCAATTAAAGTTACTACCACACATTGGATTTACAGTTAATCCATCCATCCATTTTCTATATCCGTCCATCACAGGGAGAACATACACAAAGACCCCAGGCTGGGATTTGAACCCAGGACCTTCTTCCTCCAAGGCAACAGTGCTACCTACTGCGCCACAGCGCATTTAGCCTAGTGTATCTTTTTATTTTGTTGCATTCATCCACCTGTCCATGTGAATATCGTCTGATATTAAAACGGGCTGTGGCCAAAAAAAGGTTGGGGACCACTGTTTTAAATGACAGTAATCAAAATGCTGCATTAATAGGGTGATATGAAGCCGAACCACACTAGAACAGCTCCAGGCAACTTCAGCTTCGTATCACCCTATTGATGCGGTTCTGAGAGGCCTTGCCATTTTATTAATAGACTGTAAATAAGCATTTATCACAGATGGCTTTAATGTTTTGTCTTGTGGAGTTTGTGGAATGTTTTAGCCATTTAATCTGCTCTGAATGTCCGACCTGCAGCCACAGGATCAAAGCATCACTCTCAGGCTCCACAGTGCTAACTAATAAGCATGGGGTATTGTTTTTCGGCTTTGTTAATACTTAGCCTGGCAGCACCCCCTGCTCCCCTGCTATACGGGCATTGACATGACCCACAAGTCAGAGAATGTTTTGATCCACATCAAGAGTTAAAAATGGAGCAAAAGGAGGAGCGTGCGGAAAAAAAAAGGAGTGGCTTGTAAAGCAGTTTTTGTGACTCGCATCAGTGGTTTCATTTAGTTGCATTCACCGACTTGTTTCTGTTTTATGGAAAATATATGATTTTAAAAAGTAATTTCTTTACACAGGTATGTGGATGTGTTTTGCACCATTTGTTTTGGATCAATTGGGGCAAAACTGTAAATGTAAGACTTTTTAAAATTTGACTCAAATAATGAAATTTGTGTACTGTACTTAAGAAATTGAAGAGGTGTAACTGTTATTTTGGATTTGTAAAAGACTGAAAAAAATCTACAATTACAAAACTGCTACAGAATTTTCCTGTGACTTCAACTTCACTGTTTCAAGACACAAATATTTTTGCACCAAAAATACCTCCATAAGAATCTAACAGCACATTGACATAGGAGTTACAACATTTAAAACACAAATTGAAACGCAAAAAGCAACCATTTACATTACTTACAAGGGGGCAAGGCAGAGATGCTTTTTTCTCCCTTGCTCCCATCCCCTCCTTCTTGTCACCATTTCTTATCTGCTTATGGAGCGCTACTGAAGCTGGCAGCCACCACAGTCTTCCAAATCCTGTTTTGTGTAAATGTGTGTGTTGTTTGTATGTTCTTGGATTGGTTGCACTGGAAACTGAATTTCCCCTCTGGGATTAATGAAGTATTTCTGATTCTGACTTTAAAGAGTTTGAACTGAGATGAGATGGCTCTACTCATTAAAGTTTTAGTTCTGCTCTGCTTCCTTCTGGAGAGCCTCTACCAACTCCATGGCCTCCATCTCATAGTTCTCTGCCTTGAGTCTAAAGGCTTTTTCTTTGTCCAGTGTGAGGGTAAGCTCTTGGACGTTTGCAAGCAGAGCTTCCTGTTTTTTCGGGGATTAATGAAGTATTTCTGATTCTGACTTTAAAGAGTTTGAACTGAGATCAGATGGCTCTGCTCATTAAAGTTTTAGTTCTGCTCTGCTTCCTTCTGGAGAGCCTCTACCAACTCCATGGCCTCCATCTCATAGTTCTCTGCCTTGAGTCTAAGGGCTTTTTCTTTGTCCAGTGTGAGGGTAAGCTCTTGGACGTCTTTAAGCAGAGCTTCCTGTTTTTTTTGCTGGACCTGGAGCTTGTTGGTGAGCACCTTTGTCTCAGATGAAAGCCTGTCTGTTATCTTACGGGCTTTCTCTAAACCTAGGAAAAGTTTCTCACTGACCTTTTCAATCTCCAGTTTTCCCCTCTCTGCCTCTTCTCTCAGAGACCTTTCTTTCTGCAGTTCTTGGTCTATTTCTTGACCAAAGGACTCTAAATTCTTAATGAGGTTTGCGTTTTCAGCCTCTACCTGGACCCTTAGTGTTTGCTCTTTTTGGAGCATATTCTCCAGCTGTTGGATCTCTAGTTTAAATTTATCCCGATCATCCAGAGTGATCACATCTGGACACTCCTTAGGCATTTTCTCCATGTCTTCAAGTTTTTCAAGGAGGTTCTCTGCGATCTCTATAGCCTCCTGTTTTTCTGCCTCAATTTGGGCTCTCAGTTCTTGTTCTGTTTTCAATTTTTGATCCATTTCTTCAAAGAAAGTCTCGGCAGATTTAAACTGATCTAGATTTTCATTTTCTGTCTGTACCCTCAGCTCTCTTTCTTTCTGGAGCATTTCTTGAAGCTGTTCAACATCTAGATAAGGAATATCCTCATCCTGAACTGCTGAATCTTCCCTGGGGACTTTGTTCAATACTTCAAGTTGTTTGGAGATATTGTTGGTAATCTCAATGGCTTCCCATATTGCCAAATCACTCCTAGCACCAAGCTCTTTTTCGTGTTGCAGCTCTTTCTGGAGTTTATCTATCTCTTTCTGAGCCAGAGCAAGATCAATTTCAAACTCGGTGGTGAGCATCTCAATTTCCTGAAGGTGTTTATTTTCCATCTCCTTCAGTTCTTGTTGGATATTCTGCATGGTGGGGCAGCAGGTTGTCTCATCTGTGCTCGCCTGGTTTTGGTTCTTGGCTTCAGCTTTCTGCAGCTTCTCCTTAAGGTCTTGAATTACCAGAAGCAAACCCTGTTTCTCTTTCCTCTCATCTGAGATCAGCTCTTCATAGTAGAGTTTCATATCAAATTTTTCCATAGTAATGGCCGCAACATCTTGGTGCAGCTCCTTGATTTCTTGCTGAAAGATGTCAAAGAGCTGATTGTTCAGGTGATATACCATGGGTTTCTGCATTGTGACGTATTCAAACTGGGTTTGCTGAAAGCAAAGTTCTCCTTACAATTAACAGTGAGAATTGAGTAGATTTCTGTGAAACTCTCTAATGTAGAATTCTTGTCTATGATGCATGAAAGAGTCTGTGATGTCATAGACGCATGATATCAGAAACTCTCTAATGTAGAATTCTTGTCTATGATGCATGAAAGAGTCTGTGATGTCATACATGCATGATATTATTTTTGGGCTGAGGTAATAATTACTACATCTTGATTAATTGGTACCATGAGTTTTCAGTGACATTATTGTATTTTTATATCAGAAGGAGAAAATATTTTTTAATGTCATAGATGCATGATATCATTCTTGGGCTGAGGTTATCATTACAAGATCTTGATTAATCGGTACCATGAGTTTTCAGTGACATAATTGTTGTATTTTTATATCCATTTTTGTGTGATGTGGTTGTGTAGTTCTTAGTTCACATTGTTTGTTTGTTTTGTTTTGTTGATGTTCCTTTTTTTGTTTTTTTCCCCTCTCTCTGCCATCCTGTGGGTATGGAGATAGACTTTGAGGTTTTCTTATGTTTTCTTTGTTCACCTTCCTGTCTTGTATTTTTAACTCACCCTCACTCTTGACTTTTTGTTTCCTACCTATCTTCTTCATCTTCTTTCTTTCTTCTCCTTTATTTTCCGTCTCCGGGTCCATAACATCAGGAAATAAAACACACAGCAATTCATAATAAAGATTTCTCACACACATATATCAAGTGGAGTACTATGGCAAAAGCTGTACTGCTCCACTTGAATTTCCTGAAAGTAAATCTGTTGAGCTTTAACTTAGTACTCAGACACCAATTCTGTGTGCCACACTGCCAGACTGGACACGTATAAAAAAAAACAAAAAAAAAAAACACGCATGATATTATTGATTTTACCATGGTGATACTCTCCTCACTGGTAGATCTACACAGCCCTTGCTGTCTCGAAAAAGCCCAGAACATTATAAAGGACACCTCACACCCTGGCTACTCGCTGTTTGAACTACTGCCCTTAGGCAGACAGTAGGCCTAGAGAGCAGTTGGAGCAAGGACAAATAGACTCAAACACAGCTTTTATCCGACTGCAATATTCTGTCTTAATGCTGTTAAAAAGTAATAGACACTGTGCAATCTGCCTTTACATGGGTGAAATACAGTACTGGCATAAAATCTGTGTATTATTCATCCTTTCTATTTTTAATTGATAAACAAAAATCAAAAAACGAAAATGTGATTGGTTTTTTAAATTTGTTTTTAAATCAGAAAAAATATATAAATAAATTCCTTGTTTCTCATGTTTTACATTTTTTTCTCGGATCAAAAATACAAAATTGAAAAATGGGCCGCATGACAGAATTAGTTTTTAATATTTAATTACTGGGATGTTGATGACACGGAAATTGTTCTGCGTGCAAAAATGCCGGTAAGTTAGCGACACCATGGAAGCTGGAGCCACACTCCAGATTAATTATGGAGCTTCTCAAAACCGGTGCTACAGATCAATGTGTTTTTGTGTTAACTGATTTCCAACTTCTGTTAGCGTTGGGGGTCTTTTCAGACAATGTAGCCACCCTTCCCTGGTTGTCTAAGAAACGTTCACAGAAGGATGTGTCTGGGCAGAGATAAATTAGCTTAAGATAAACAAATCAAGGTTTGTTTTGATTGGGTATTTCACTGTGTTTTTGCTGCATTTGTAATAATTAATTATTCGATTGCTTGGGTATGAACAGTAGGGCTGTGCCCGTTTGGACTTTTTCTTACCGCAGTTGGTAATCAACAAATTCCTGCGGTTTTGCGATGTACCCATAAACACACACACACGCACACACACACACATATATATATATATATATATATATATATATATATATACTGGCCAAAAGTTTGGACACACCTTCACATTCAATTGAATGAGAAGGTGTGTCCAAACTTTTGGCCTGTACTGTATATATGTAAATAGGCATGGGCCGGTTACCAGTTTCAAGGTATATCGCAGTATAAGAAAGTCAAGGTTTCAAAACCACAAAAATTTTCCGTCATACTGATCCTGCGGTATGAGCGTTTTTTTTATTTTTTATTTATGTGACGTCTCGTCAGGGAGAAAGTATCTCTCATGAAGCTGCCCCCAGAACTTTTTTCCACCGTCTCTAAGATGACAAAGTCGGCTGTTTGGGAATACTTCGGCTACCATAAAAAGGCAGACGGTCACGGCTTGGAAGAATAAGGCCGCCTGACGTGCAAAACGTGCTTGAGAACAGTGGCAGCCCAAGGAGGCAATACATCAAATATGATAGCGCATGTTCAGGAGCAGCACCCATCGTTGTATGCTAAATTCAAGGTAGAGTTAATCCTGTCTTGAAATGAACGAGCGTATTAGCGTCTGACATTAGTGAAATGAGCTTGTTACCTTGGCAGATATGGAAACTACCTTATCTTATCTTTTCTTTTCTTCATCTCTATCCTTAGTAACTTTTTTTAACTGAGGCAGATATGGTAACTAGCATACTAATGATGATTTATTTTAGCATGCTAGTTAGTTACCAAATCTGTCTCAGTAAAAAGTGTTTTTTCCTTTTTAAAAAAAAAATACAGATATTCAAAATACACATTTTAGAGCTTCAATCATAATACAGTGAAACCGTGATATTTTTGACTACGGTTATCATACCGTCAGAATCTCATACCGCCCCAAGCCTATATATATATATATATATCTATATATATAGATATATATATATATATATATACCCGCCGCTGCGCTACGTCTTTACCCTGCTCGTGTGCATAACGAGCTGTACCTTGAGGCCAAACTACAGCCACACGTATGTGTCAAAGACGGCTCTGTCTATGGTGAAGGCAGAGCGCGTCCCACAACAACTTATCCAGGAGAGGAGCACACTGTAGCTCCTGCTTCGACTGATAGAGTTGTTTTAAATCCTGCAACATGAGTTACTCCGTCCGACCGGAGTTTTTCCTTTATTCTTTGGTCCTAAGCTAAAATAGAGTGGCTATGAGCTGCGCTACATAAATTATCTCTGCACGCTTAAACTGCTTAGTGTGGTCTGCATTTGCACACCGCCAGTGATTCATAAACGATAAAGATTGCTACCTACGGTATTCAAAATACAGATCGGCTTTAAAATGGATAGTTTAAACACCGAAAACTAAACACATAAGACATTTTTGAAACTGCCTTCTTAGTATGTCAAAATACTGAATTAGATCAATCACTGCAGTCACTGATCCTTAAAATAGAATCAATTCTCCAAAGGTTATTGATTTCTAATCCAGCAAATGGTTTAATGAAACATTACTTCCTCCAAAGAATTTTTTTTTCTGTCTTCACTTGTGCTCTGCATTGTGAATTGGTGCTTTGAACGCAAACCAAAAGGTACAAATTAGTCTCAAACTAATTATAATTAGTTAAAACTAACTTAGCTTCACTCCTAAAACTCTTCAATACAAGCCTTGGTCTTTATGCATACACATTCTGAACCGTGACATCACAATCAGTTTATTGATTATTGTTACTACTTCTTTGCATATTTCTCCATTTTACGGTTTACTAATGTTAGTTAGTTTTATTATTCATTCTTTTTTTTAGTAGTTTAGTTGGGTGTTATTAGCTTAGTGAGTTTGTTGATTAAAGCATTTTAACTGAAAGGTATTCTTTTTGTAATAAACCATTTTGGAAGTCGTTGTTTGTTATTGTTTCACATACATGTGTAGTAACTTGCTGTTCAAAGTAGGCCAAAAACGTATTCCTTTATCTATTGTTTAATTATCTCAGTCTTATCAAGCAGGTACTCATAAACATTAACTGAGACAGAACTATTTGGCTATTATTTTTCCTGAATCCCAAGATGGTGCCCCAAACTTGGTAATTTTGACATAAAATTATTAATTTTATTAATAATTGCCCTAGCAATTATTAATAATTATTCATAGCTAAAACCTACCTTTCTGAGTCACAACTGCTCTCTGGTCTTAGCCATGCTGAAGGTTGGAGTCTGACTGTTTGAAGGTGCGGACAGGTGTCTTTTATGCAGATAATGGCTTCAAACAGGTGCCATTAATACAGGTAACGGATGGAGGAAAGAAGAACTTCTTAAAGAGTAACTAAACCCCAAAACAACTTTTTTTTGCTTCTAAACTGTATAAATCGGTCTTTACCAATGCAGTCTTTCAGTTTCTGGGGATTATTTTACATTTTGGTGTAAACTTGTTTAATTGTACACTTTTTGGTCTAAAAACGTCTTAGTGCTGCTCTCTTAGGGTTGAACTGTGGCTACTGCATTTGAATTTTGTGATTGGTGGAGAGCGGTACATCTCTACGTCACAGGCATCGACTGTGTCACAGCAGTCATGGTCTCACAGACACGCCCCGTGGGTTTGGGTATAAAACTATCAGACATACCGGCCCCGTGGCAAGTTTGGAGTTTGATTGCGTTTTTCAGGTTACCATTATTATCACATTAGCACTTAGTTAGCAAAGCTAACATACTGTTTTGAATGTTAGCCTATGTTAGCATTACCACTCAGAGACTGGACTCCTCCTGTCTCTCTCTCCCTCAGCAGCAGCGCCAGCCTCGGACAGCGCTGACTCAGCGCCCCGAGCCAGCGGCTCGAATTGATACGGATCGTGGCCGCTGGGCTCCAAAAAGCCTTCCTCTACTCCTTTATCTCCGGTGACGACAGAGGAGATCCCCTGGTTCAGGGCACCGAGCCAGCGCCGCCCGAGCTCGGTGCTGCTGAGGCAGAGGGAGACAGGAGGAGTCCGGTCTCTGAGTGGTAATGCTAACATAGGCTAACGTTCAAAACAGATGAATGTTGATCAGATCGATCAGTCGCAAAGCTGCCAACGTCGCTTTGGTCACTGTCCATGTTTCAGTGTCAGATTAAGCGAGGTGTCACTGTCCTCCTGAACACACCCCCACGTCCCCCCCTCCGCTTTTCCTCAACACTTGGCCATACCCCTCCGTGCCTCCTGGCACCGCCCACTTTGTAGAATTTTTCGAACGTTATCTGGGGGCGGGGTTAGGATTTTTCAGGGGGTTCAGTTACACTTTACAGTAGTAACAGGTCTGTGAGGGCCAGAATTCTTGCTTTTTTGTAGGTGCTAAATACTTCTTTTCTGCACAATTATGGAAATAAATTCTTTAAAAATCATACAATGTGATTTCCTGGATCTGTTTTTACATTCTTTCTCTCACAGTTGAAGTGTACCTATGATGAAAGTTACAGACCTCTCACATTTATTTAAGTGGGACAACTTGCCCCACTTAATATATTTATATATCTGTATATATGTGTGTGTGTGTATATCAATCAACCAACCAACCAACCAACCAACCAACCAACCAACCAACCAACCAATCAATCAAACTTTATTTATAAAGTGCTTTTCATACCACAATTGCAACTCATATATCTGGACAATATAGAAAAAGAGCATACTGATAAAGAGAATAGTCATATAGGGTTGTATCTTAAAAGAGTCATAACCTAGTATTACCATGGATACCCACACTCTATTATAGTCTTTCAGGCCCTTCTAAAAAAGAAAAGTTGAAAAAAAGGGGAAAAAATAAACACAGAGCTCCTCTGACCCTTATTTCTGAAGGCATTATTGTCTTGCGAGATCTGATGCGATATTTTGGTTGTCGTGGACGGGCATTGTAATAATGCAAATGAGGGGTGTGTTGATTGGTGGCATTCTAGGTCATTTGTTGTTTGCAAAGTAGCAGCCATTACTCGTGTTGTCCTCGAAGCTACTACTCCCGCTAGCATACAATAGCCGCATTAGCAGTTAGCTGCAGTTTTATACACACAGTAGAGAAATAAAAACACAGCCTTACCGTTTCAATTGCAGGCAAGTCTCTGATTGTTGGAATGGCCCTTTTTTCCCAAATGGAGCTCGAGCTTTGAATTGGAATTCAGTAATGGCGGCGGTCGACTGAATATGAGGGGGAGAGGAGCAGGGCGGGCTTCCTGCAGCATAGGTCTGCGATGTCCATATATGGTATATCCTGCGCCGACTTGATGTCAAGTCGGACAGAAATTTAACATCACGTATTTGAGTGCGCGTGCACGTGGGGTGGTTGACGAATCCAACGGTAAACAAACGCTATCGGCTTCCGGGCCAGTGTATAATCGTTAGGCAATGATAACATAAATTTTTTCTCGTGGAAAAGTGAAAATTACAGGTCATGACTCCTTTAAGCCCTTTGCTCCTCACTCTCATGACCCATGACTGCTTCCCCAGAGCTGCCACCTATCATAGTGGGAAATTTGCGGAGGACAGAACAGTGGTGTGTCTCATCATGGACAACAATAATTTGGGTTATAGAGAGGAGGTGGAGCAGCTGGTGGGCTGGTGCAGAGCCACCAATCTCATCCTGCATGTGGATAAAGCCAAGAAGATCATTGTCGATTTCAGGAAAAATAAACACACTCCACTCCTCATCAACAATACTGCTGTACAGATGGTCAGTACAACATTTTTGGGGTCCAGATTACAGATTTCCTCACTTGGTCAGTGAACACGATGTCTCTGGTCAAGAAAGCACAACAGCGGTTGCACTTCCAGCAGAGGATGAAAAGAGCCTACCTGCCCGCACCCATCCTCCATTCTACAGAAGCACCATTAAAAGTATCTTGACCAGCTGCATCTCTGTGTGGTGTGGAGCCTGCAGTGCTTCTGCAGGGCGGCTATGGCTCAGTGGTAGAGTTGTCGGCCTGCATTTGATTCCTGTTTCCGTCTGCTACATGCCATTGTGTCCTTGGGCAAGACACTTCATCTACCTTGCCTACTGGTTTTGGCCAAAGGGGCCGATGGCGCAAAATGGCTACCCCCCTCCGCCCCAAGGCGCTGCTGGTCTCGAGCTCGTTCCAATCTCACTGCTAGCCTCCGGGAAAAGGTTCTACAGCATTCGGTGTAGGAACACTAGGTTTGTAAACAGTTGTTTTCCATATGCTATCAGACTGCTAAATTCCATATGATCGGTATTCCTCTTGTGGAAAGTTCTTGTGTCCTTGCCAGTTTTTAAATATTCCAAGCAGTTTTGTGCTAACTTGGAGGTTTTATTATTCTATCATTAAGATTTACTATGTATGCTACTATGTTTAAAAAAAATCATTATTTTGTGTTTGTTGTCCTGGTTTGTCTGTGCTGCGCTGAGCTGCTGCAATGTAATTTTGTTCTCGTACCCCCGCTGTAAAGTGATTGACAATAAAGGAAATCTGATCTGATCTGATATTGATAATTATTTATAACTGACAAAAAATGTAGAAAGTATGGTTTCAAGTGTATCCCTGGCCATTTTATGCAATTCTTTGATAAACTAATTGTAATAAAGCACACACAAAAACAGAAAATGGTGCACTACACACCTAGAGGATTCCTGTTTAACCTGGGAAATTGGCTACTGATGTATAAAAGAGACCCTTCGACAAGCTAGAACGGCGTATTTTAAATCATTAAAAAGGAGAATAAGAGCAATCATAGGTTTCTTTTTAGTACAGTTGCCAAACTTACACACAGTCATAGCTCTGTTGAGCCAACTATTCCCCCAGCTCTTAGCAGTGATGATTTTATGGGAATCTTAATACATAAAATAATTTCTATTAAAAATAAAATCATTGGCATACTCCCAAACATGATTACAATATGTCATTTTAGGCTAGTAAACAATACTAATGTTACCTATTTTACGTTCCTTACTAGTCAGTTCATGTTAGGAATAAACCCAATCCAATGTAATTTCTCACTATTGCTTTCCACATATTTGAAAGCCATCTTTAATGTCTAAAAAGACAGAGCAGGGTCAGGGAGGGTTTGCACAGGTGAAAAGAGAATAGAAATGACTGAGGATGGCACAAATGGGACTTTGTGGCTAATTTCCGCAGTAATTTCACAGTCCTAATTGTATTTCAAAATTTTGCTTTCCACATTTTCATATCTTTACTGCCACAATAGAAAAATAATTTTCAGGGAGGAGAAATAAGACATGAGGACAGCAACAGGGAAGATGACAGAGGGGCTTCACAGGTAAGGAAAGATTAGAACTTGCTGAGAGAAAGAGCTCCATTGGTGAGAGAAACCAGGCAGAAATGAGGACAGGGTTATAACTGCTATTTCAGAATTACTTTCATTCCCACTCCAAAATATTGTCCTTCTGTATTTCGATAGGTAGACCAGGATTGATGCCAGTTTGATAACCTGTAAAAATTGTATTCCGAAGATGTGATCTGTCATTATTTTGTGTTATTGTGATTTGCTGATTCACACAAGCCAGTGTGTGAACTCAAACTTTCTTTCTTTAACCTGTAGTTGTTAAAGCTTTCTAGATAAACTCCAACGGTCAATTGAGACTGATATCTGAGCTTAGTTATTTGTTCTTGCTGAGCAGGAGACGCCTTGTAACCATTAATTTAATTAATATTAGTAATGATAACATAGACTGTATATAAAGATGGACAGAGCCTCCATGACGTCACCCGTAGGTTTCTGAAGAGCAGAATTGAAGCCAACTGGGCGGTTCCCACTACGGCCATCTTGGCCGCATCACAATACAAAAAATTGGCAAAGAGGTGGAATTGAGAGTGGGGCTGTGAGGGTGGGAGTGGATGACACTCTGAGCCAATGTAGCTACAAACTAACTGAGCTAACTTGGAGCTAACGGAAGCTAACAGAGGTTGGCCAGAAAACCGCAGTTGAGCAACTCTGCTACCCCTCTGCCTTCTAGGTACATTCAATAACATTCTCGAATAAAAGCATGAAGCCTTGTTGGTCCATAACTTACACTAAAAGCTACAAGCTTATTGAGCAAACCCAGAGCTAACTGAAGGTAATGGAGGTTAGTGCTTTTAACCAGAAAACCGCAGTCGAGAGACTTTGTTACCCCTCTGCCTTTTAGGCAGGTTCAACAATTATAATAAAAACAAGTTTTAATTATGAATATGAAAAGAAGAAATGTGATGATTTCATTCCATTTTTGACCAAGCATCTTATCTTAAACGCACAGCAGAAACTTACTGAAAAGAATGGAGCAGATACTTTTTGTATGGTCTATCAAAGTGTCAGCTGCAGCACCAATGAGTTGCTAAACACTTGTTGACTGAAATTGAAAGTTTTTTACTTAAGTCATTCATACTTTTGACAGCAGAGGTAACTGAATGTAAAGTGACCAGCCCTAGCCCTTTGTGTCAGAACAGACTTCTCTTCACCATGGACCCTTTTCACGTGACTTCAGACAACTTCCGTTCTGGGTCGAAGCAGCGAAACCTGGTTTCCGCTAGCAAAACGAGACAGCGCTATAATGGAGTTTTCAGATTCCCTAAAAAACCTTCCACATATAAGATTAGATGATGTACACCGACTTGCAGACAAATTGCCGCTTACTTAGGTGTCATTTTAGCTGGGGACGCCAGGGACATGTCCCCAGCAATATTTATGATTGACGGTTTTGTCCCCACCATTTTTAAAAACCAGAGGCAGAATTTCTTACCAGCCTGTAACATCCACTTGTGCTCCCAGCACAATTTCCACATAATCAGTGTCTGAACGAACTATTATTTAAATCACTCCATTCAACATTCTTATACATTCATCTTTTCTTTATGTGCAGATGCTGCAGCATTCTTCGCTGCGGATATATTGAGGTTTTAAAAGACTCGTAGTCTGCTGCAAACACGTTCAGGGCAGAGTCCTGCAATGTCGTGGGTATCTGTTTAAAGATGGAAAAATACATAAATGAAATATCAAGGGTCTGGCGGAAGTTTCTTTACTGCGGGTGAAAAAATATTTATGTGATATTTTTGTTTGTTTTAAGACTCCCAAAGAGAATCGTGTTGATATATTGTGTTTGTGGAGAAAGCATGCCAGAATATTCCCCCAACTTTGCGCTGACAGTGGAATCTTGTCGCTATCTGGGCATCCTGCACTGCCAGAGAGAGATTTTTCTGAAATTTATTTAAAGCAGAGATTGCTGTGGAGAAACGGAAAATTGTCCACAGTTCCTGGCTTTTCTCCGTTCCTGAATCGCAAATCCCGTCGCAGTAAAGAAACTTCCTCCTGGACCCCTGAAATTTAATTTCACAACTTTATGATGTAAAAACTTTATGAGGGTCACCAGCGGGTACCCACCCCATTGCAGGACTCTGAACTATAAGTCAAATTTGAAATTTCTCCGCACAGAACGGCAAGGGTTGCAAAGGGAACGTGTTTTATTGTTGCACATATTCTTCTGGGGCGAGTATATACAACCAACATTGTTCTTTGTGCTATGATGTGGATTTTAATGAAGCCATGCAAGCCAACAGCCTAATGATGGTTGTCAGTGCCTTTTGAAAAACAAAACACATAAGCCTATGGTTTTCAACTTTTTTTGATGGAGTAAAGATGCGATTTTCAACACCCCGCAGTGCATAAACGTGAAACGGATTAATATTTTTAGACTATTTGAATAATTAATAATAATTGTCCCCAGCCATCTTCAAACCACACTTAAGTTTATTGTCCCCAGCAACTTTAAAAACAAACTGACGCCCTTGCTTACTACACGCTCTAAACTCGACAAAGGATATACATTCTTCTTTAAGAGGTACCTGTTTAATTATGAAGGTAAGTGTTTTTGTCTTCTCTAGCTCTTATATGCTTTGACCATGTTAGCTGAAATTAGCAATGATTTTGCTTTCTGTTTGGCAGACTTCAGATCCTGACTTTACCTTTCGAAATAACTTGGGAGTTGTTGCGGATAATCGCAGCATTTCCACACGAAATTTCAGCAGCCGACGCAAAGTGGAAGTTGAGTTAAACTGCATTGGGGCGAAGCGGAGGTTAACTGACGTCACTGTGAAAAGGGCCTATAGACTGTATAAAAAAAAGATGGACGGAGGCTCCGTGATCTCACCTGTATGTTTCTGGAGAGCTGAATTAAAGTCAACTGGGCGGTTCCCACCACCACCATCTTGGCTGCGCCTCGTCATGCCTGGAAAATACAAAAATGCGCAAAGATGTGGAGCTGACAGTGGGGCTGTGAGGGTGGGGGTGGATGATTGACACTATGAGCTGATGTAGCTACGATCTACCTGAGCTAACCTGGAGCTAACGGATGTTAGGGTTGCTGTAATTAAACCTTTACTTAAAGGAGGGGTGGCATGTAAAATCCACTTTTTAAAGCTTTTCATCACATTTTTATGCCATTCCCTCCTTAAAAACATGCCTAAAGTGTTTCTTAGGTTAATTTATGTATGTTCGAGTAATATCTATGACTCTCGCGGCCGCCATGTTGAGCACTGAACGCCAGGGTCCTCCTAGGAACGCCCTAACCTCCCAGCAACGCCCCTAAAGTTTGATTACCGCCCACGTCTCTCCACAGCCCTCCCTCCCCCGCTCCCAGAGCACTAAAGCAGAGCGTCGTCAGCAGCAATCAGGTATATATACATATACATACTACATAAATTTTTATTATTATTTTTTTTTTAATGTAGACTGATTTTATTACAAAAACGAAACTGCATTCGGATGGCTTCATGTTTACAAGGAGTTTTGTTAGTACAGATATTAATAACTTAGGGAAAAAAGTAACAAGTTCGATATTTCTTGTGAATGAAACATCAATATTTTACCAAGCAGACACATCTTGAACGAGCCGCTGAACGCGCTCCGATTCATCCAATATTTCACTTTCAGGGTCAGAGACGGGATCAAATGCATATGCTTGTACCATGTCCTGCGTGGCCATAATAAACCGAAAGATATGCCTGTCTTCCAACAGTCCGGCGCACCGATGCTACAGTATTGTAATGCTTCGTCCCCATGCTACTGGAGAATGTTGTGATGATGTTGACGGTAGCGTGTTGAAGGGGGCCTGTCTGAGACTCTTAAAGAGACATGCAGCTAATTTCAAGGCGTTCAGTGTGGACATGCTGTGAGTGCAAAATTTCAAATAGGTAGTATAAATCATTTATTGTACTTACAGATCTATTTCAGGTAAAATTATTGATGTACTGGAGCTCAGAATTGCTTTTTCTGCATAAGAAGAACGTGCCACCCCTCCTTAAAGGTCTCATTCACTCGTTTTTTAAAAAACAAATTTCCTGTGGTCTCTAGCCCAAATATATGCCGTGTGAGCCGTTTTATGTGTAAAAAATTCTCGCTTCTGTTTCAGGAGGTTGCAGTTTGTCGAAGGAGTGGGTTGGGTGATACGTCAGGATCACAAGCCTAAATCAATATATATTCATGATATGCAAACGTCTTGTCTCTGATTGCCTAACAGCAATGCGACTCTTATGCTGCCTTCGACTTAACCTACTTTGCTGGCGATGTTCAAAGACACATTCCAACAGTTTCTTCCTCAGCTCCTCTTTCTTGGGTAAAAAAATGCCACACTGATGTGCTATGTCCACAAATAACACAAGCCCGACCCTGTTCTGCCATGCTGTGGTAGTTGCTAACGGTTAGCTTCCACCAGGCCCCCACCTTCCCGCGGGATAAGCCAAGATAGATGTGGCCAGTATACACTTTTACGTAGATAACGCAGCTTTCTCTGACTTGCTCGTTTTCAGCTCAGATTTCTTTTTGGGGTTGAAGCAGGCAACAGGGGTGGGACAAGTGTGACGTGCAGCAATCATGTCCTCAGCGTGAAGGATCGTTTTTCAAAAAGAGAGAGTTTTAAACGGCTTCTCAGTGAATGAGACCTTTAAGAAACCTTCTCTTGATCAAGATGACTTAATACATCATAGAGCCATATCTAAGCTTCCTTTCTTATCTAAAATCCTTGAGAAAATAGTTGCCAATCAAGTGTGGGAGTATTTTAACAGTAACGACCTGTTCAAATAATTTCAGTCAGGTTTTAGTCAGGTTTCAGTTGCTGTGTGCTGGGTATGTGGGTGTGTCTGTTTGTGTCTGACTTACCTCTGTGCAGGCTGTCACAGGCAGGAGCTGCACCAGCTGATCCTCATCTGCAGCAATCAGCTTCGATCAGCACTGCAGCTTAAGAGGAGCGGCTCCCTGAGCATGATGTCAGTTAGCTATCTCACCTAGCGTGGTAACTGGCTGCTGAGTTACTTCCCAGTGCTCAAGAAAGATTTTTTTCCTTTTGTCAAGCTTCTACCTTCCTTGTTTCTCCTCGTAGACTCCTGAATGTTCCTTCCGTGTCCTCGTTTCCTCGTTCCTGTCATGAGCTCTCCGTGCTCAATTTAACCCTTGGATCCTCCCCGGTCAGCTTCCTCTCCGCTCCTTCCTGGAAAAGAACTTGCCTGCAAATCTCCCAGCCAATCACCTGCCTGTCCACTCTCCAACCACCTGCAACAGACAGACACCGGATCACTCATCTCCCTGATCCGCCGTTCCCAGCCAGCCTTAGTACTGTAACTGTTCATCTACTTACCTCCTCCTGGAACTCCTCATCTCACTGGACCGTAGTTCTGACTACTGAGTACTTCTCGGGTTATCTGGAAAAGTCCAAGAGAGAGATTCATGAGAGATTTATAGTCATTCCACACATGACAATTACAAGAATTAGAGCAGGACCAAGCTCGAACTCTTCTGCACCCTCTCATTGCTCCAAACCTTCTGGTATCTAGTAGAACAATATTATACTCCTCACTCCCTTTGACGCTGTCTTGATGTCTAGTCCCCCAAGGTTAACAAAACACTTCACATCGCAGAGGGAAAGGGAATGAGGTCAAAGGGCCTACTAATCAAATCTCCTCCTCACTGACATCGTTTTCAACATTCTGATGATCTTCTACATGACATATTCCGTAGATGTAGTGATGTGTAGATGAGGCCTCCTGAAGCGTTTTGGCACATTACCCAAACTGTATCGATACTGTGTTGGATCTTAAACATCATTGCAGGCAACCTAATTGGGAGACTCAACTGACATACTGATTCAATGACCTAGTATATACAGTGGCTTGCAAAAGTATTCGGCCCCCTTGAACTTTTCCACATTTTGTCACATTACAGCCACAAACATGAATCAATTTTATTGGAATTCCTTGTGAAAGACCAATAAAAAGTGGTGTACACGTTAGAAGTGGAACGAAAATCATACATCATTCCAATCATTTTTTACAAATAAATAACTGAAAAGTGGGGTGTGTGTAATTATTCAGCCCCCTTTGGTCTGAGTGCAGTCAGTTGCCCATAGACATTGTCTGATGAGTGCTAATGACTAAATAGAGTGCACCTGTGTGTAATCTAATGTCAGTACAAATACAGCTGCCCTGTGACGGCCTCAGAGGTTGTCTAAGAGAACGTTGGGAGCAACAACACCATGAAGTCCAAAGAACACACCAGACAGGTCAGGGATAAAGTTATTGAGAAATTTAAAGCAGGCTTAGGCTACAAAAAGATTTCCCAAGCCTTGAACATCCCATGGAGCACCGTTCAAGCGATCATTCAGAAATGGAAAGAGTATGGCACAACTGTAAACCTACCAAGACAAGGCCGTCCACCTAAACTCACAAGCCGAACAAGGAGAGCGCTGATCAGAAATGCAGCCAAGAGGCCCTTGGTGACTCTGGACGAGCTGCAGAGATCTACAGCTCAGGTGGGGGAATCTGTCCATAGGACAACTATTAGTGGTGCACTGCACAAAGTTGGCCTTTATGGAAGAGTGGCAAGAAGAAAGCCATTGTTAAAGGAAAACCATAAGAAGTCCAGTTTGCAGTTTGCCACAAGCCTTGTGGGGGACACAGCAAACATGTGGAAGAAGGTGCTCTGGTCAGAGGAGACCAAAATGGAACTTTTTGGCCAAAATGCAAAATGCTATGTGTGGCGGAAAACTAACACTGCACATCACTCTGAACACACCATCCCCACTGTCAAATATGGTGGTGGCAGCATCATGCTCTGGGGGTGCTTCTCTTCAGCAGGGACAGGGAACCCGTTCAGAGTTGATAGGAAGATGGATGGAGCCAAATACAGGGCAATCTTGGAAGAAAACCTCTTGGAGTCTGCAAAAGACTTGAGACTGGGGCGGAGGTTCACCTTCCAGCAGGACAACTACCCTAAACATAAAGCCAGGGCAACAATGGAATGTTTTAAAACAAAACATATCCATGTGTTAGAATGGCCCAGTCAAAGTCCAGATCTAAATCCAATTGAGAATATGTAGCAAGATCTGAAAACTGCTGTTCACAAACGCTGTCCATCTAATCTGACTGAGCTGGAGCTGTTTTGCAAAGAAGAATGGGCAAGAATTTCAGTCTCTAGATGTGCAAAGCTGGTAGAGACATACCCTAAACGACTGGCAGCTGTAATTGCAGCAAAAGGTGGTTCTACAAAGTATTGACTCAGGGGGCTGAATAATTACGCACACCCCACTTTTCAGTTATTTATTTGTAAAAAAAATTTGGAATCATGTATGATTTTCATTCCACTTCTCACGTGTACACCACTTTGTATTGGTCTTTCACGTGGAATTCCAATAAAATTGATTCATGTTTGTGGCTGTAATGTGACAAAATGTGGAAAAGTTCAAGGGGGCCGAATACTTTTGCAAGCCACTGTAGAGTAAAATCATTTTAGTAATTGTATTCCATAATGTACACAGCATTTGTACATTATGTTGGAGGTTTCTTCCTGTTAAAGGGGAGTTTTTCCTCTCCACCGTCGCTACATGCTTGCTCAGTATGAGGGATTGCTGAAGGATTGCTGTGGTTGGAAAGTCTGCATCAACGGGGCCCAATCTCACGCCAATGACTGACGCAATCTGCTGGGATTCCTTAAATAGGAAACTTTTTAACTGATTGGAATGTTTGTATAAATGTATTGAAATGACTTCTTGTTAAGTGCCTTGAGATGACATCTGTTGTGAATTGGCGCTATATAAATAAACTGAATTGAAATTGAATTGAATTTATTTAATATCTGGCTCATACATATAAGGCTGAATTCCGTAGGTCGCGGCCAGGTCGGGTTCAGTCATAACTTGAGCCATGTTGTTATTTTTGAGTGAGATGCTGAAGTGGAGCCTACGGTGTCAAACCCCCTTTTCCCTGCCACCAATCAATGCGCCCCTCATTTGCATTATTATAATGACCATCCAGTACAGCCAAAATATTGCACGTAATCTCGCGAGATAATATGGACTTTAGAAAAAAGGCTCAGAAAAGCGCCTTTTTTAAATTTATTACTCTAATTTTTTATTAATGGCCTGAAAGACTATACTTGAGTGTGATCAACCACGGTAGTAATAGGCAAGGCAAGGCAATTTTATTTGTATAGCACACTTTCAACAGCAGGGTAATTCAAGGTGCTTTACATGATTCGGTGATTTAAAAAAAACACATAAAAGAAACACACATTACACATGATACACAATAAAGCAAGAGAAAAATAAAAAAAGCAAGAGAGCATGAACACATTTCATACATATGACATCAAGCATTTACTCAAAGGCAATTCTAAAGAGATGGGTTTTTAGTCTCGATTTAAAGCAGTTCAGAGTTTCAGCAGCTCTACACTCGTCAGGAAGTCTGTTCCAGATAAGGGGAGCATAAAAACTGAAAGCTGCTTCTCCATGTTTAGTTCTGAGTCTAGGGGTGTTTAGTAGGCTAGAGTTGGAGGACCTGAGTGGTCTTGGTGGTTGGTACCATGACAACAGGTCTTCAACATATTTTGGTGCTAAGCCATGTAATGATTTATAAACTAGTAAAAGTTTTTTAAAGTCTATTCTCTGAGCTACAGGGAGCCAGTGTAAGGACTTTAGAACTGGGGTGATGTGCTCTACTTTCCTGGTTCTAGTGAGGACGCGAGCGGCAGCGTTCTGGATCAGCTGCAGCTGTCTGATTGACTTTTTAGGCAGACCTGTGAAGATGCTGTTGCAGTAATCAATCCGACTAGAGATAAACGCATGGATGAGTTTTTCTAGGTCGTGTTGCAAAATCAGTCCTTTAATCCTAGAGATGTTCTTCAGGTGATAGAACGCTGACCTTGTTATTGCCTTTATGTGACCCTGGAGGTTCAGGTCTGAGTCCATTACTACACCTAGGTTTCAAACCTGATCAGTAGTTTCTAGCTGTATTAATTGAAGCTGTGTGCTGACTGCTGATCGTTCCTCCTTGGGTCCAAAAATAATCACTTCAGTTTTGTTTCTGTTCAGCTGGAGAAAGTTATGGCCCATCCATCCATTTATTTGGTCAATGCATTGATTTAGGGTTTGAATGGGTTCAGAGTCACCTGGTGACATTGTAATGTAGAGCTGAGTGTCATCTGCGTAGTTATGGTAGCTAATGTTATTGGTATTGCTATAATCTTGCCTAGTGGGAGCATGTAGATATTAAATAAGAGGGGCCCCAGGATGGAGCCCTGGGGCACCTCACATGTGATTTCTGTTCGTTCTAATAGCTTATGAATCCTTTAAGGCTAGGGCTAAAGGGATATTCCACCTCTAAATTAAATTTAGTCTGTTGCCATATTCCCCAGTTAGGTAAGGGAGAAAAAGCATTTTGTAACCAGCCCAGTCATTCTTCTAATCTTGCTGCAGGCTGTTTGATTTAGCTTAGCATAAACAATGTAAGTGAATGGTAACAGCTAGCATTTCGTGTGCAAAAGTCATGAAAATTACCCAACAATGATCCTAATTATTCTTGGTGACCTCAATAATCATATCGATTACAAATGTAAATAATAAGTAACAAGAAGGAATTACAGGACTTGAGACTATTTTATGACAGAGCACCGCTGTAAGCCACCGCTGCAAGCAGCAAGGACATGATGCAGCATATTTTTGAGTATTTATGTTATTTATTTAATTGGAATGTATGTACAAAATAGAGCTTTCATATTCCAGCAGAATTCTTATACAGGTCCTTCTAAAAAATTAGCATATTGTGATAAAGTTCATTCTTTTCCATAATGTAATGATACAAATTAAACTTTCATATATTTTAGATTCATTGCACACCAACTGAAATATTTCAGGTCTTTTATTGTTTTAAAACTGATGATTTTGGCATACAGCTCATGAAAACCCAAAATTCCTATCTCAAAAAATTAGCATATCATGAAAAGGTTCTCTAAACGAGCTATTAACCTAATCATCTGAATCAACTAATTACCTCTAAACACCTGCAAAAGATTCCTGAGGCTTTTAAAAACTCCCAGCCTGATTCATTACTCAAAACCGCAATCATGGGTAAGACTGCCGACCTGACTGCTGCCCAGGAGGCCATCATTGACACCCTCAAGCAAGAGGGTAAGACACAGAAAGAAATTTCTGAACGAATAGGCTGTTCCCAGAGTGCTGTATCAAGGCACCTCAGTGGGAAGTCTGTGGGAAGGAATAAGTGTGGCAGAAAACGCTGCACAATGAGAAGAGGTGACCGGACCCTGAGGAAGATTGTGGAGAAGGACCGATTCCAGACTTTGGGGGACCTGCGGAAGCAGTGGACTGAGTCTGGAGTAGAAACATCCAGAGCCACCGTGCACAGGCGTGTGCAGGAAATGGGCTACAGGTGCCGCATTCCCCAGGTCAAGCCACTTTTGAACCAGAAACAGCGGCAGAAGCACCTGACCTGGGCTACAGAGAAGCAGCACTGGACTGTTGCTCATTGGTCCAAAGTACTTTTTTCGGATGAAAGCAAATTTTGCATGTCATTCAGAAATCAAGGTGCCAGAGTCTGGAGGAAGACTGGGGAGAAGGAAATGCCAAATTGCCTGAAATCCAGTGTCAAGTACCCACAGTCAGTGATGGTCTGGGGTGCCATGTTAGCTGCTGGTGTTGGTCCACTGTGTTTTATCAAGGGCAGGGTCAATGCAGCTAGCTATCAGGAGATTCTGGAGCACTTCATGCTTCCATCTGCTAAAAAGCTTTATGGAGATGAAGATTTCATTTTTTAGCACGACCTGGCACCTGCTCACAGTGCCAAAACCACTGGTAAATGGTTTACTGACCATGGTATTACTGTGCTCAATTGGCCTGCAAACTCTCCTGACCTGAACCCCATAGAGAATCTGTGGGAAATTGTGAAGAGGAATTTGAGAGACACAAGACCCAACACTCTGCATGAGCTTAAGGCCGCTATCGAAGCATCCTGGGCCTCCATAACACCTTAGCAGTGCCAAAGGGTTGATTGCCTCCATGCAACGCTGCATTGAAGCAGTCATTTCTGCAAAAGGATTCCCGACCAAGTATTGAGTGCATAACTGAACATAATTATTTGAAGGTTGACTTTTTTTATATTAAAAACATATTCATTCAGTTTATTTATATAGCGCCAATTCACAACAGATGTCATCTCAAGGCACTTAACAAGAAGTGATTTCAATACATTTATACAAACATTCCAATCAGTTAAAAAGTTTCCTATTTAAGGACTTTTATTTTTTTGGTCGGATGAAATATGCTAATTTTAGGAATTTGGGGTTTTCATGAGCTGTATGCCAAAATCATCAGTTTAAAAACAATAAAATACCTGAAATATTTCAGTTGGTGTGCAATGAATCTAAAATATATGAAAGTTACATTTTTATCATTATATTATGGAAAAGAATGAACTTTATCACAATATGCTAATTTTTTTAGAAGGACCTGTATTTACTTCCCTAGTGCAAGTAGGGGGTGAAAAGGTCAACATCAACAACACAAAAACTTCAAAGGCAGACCTCCCTGAGCATGGCAATGGATACATCCAAAAGAATTGTAGTTTGTGTTTGAAAAAACAAAAAAACAATTACCATTTCCTCTTTAATTTTCAGAAATTCCAGAGGAGATGAGTACGTCGTGAATCCTTGTTAATATTTTACAATGTTTTGAGAGATTTTTAAACTAGAGCCACAGTCAGCTGCTCCCTGGGGACTGAGGACCAATGAAGGTCCAATCTTAAGAGTTTCCCTTTCGAAATGGCAATCCATTTCTCATGTTCAGTGAGTATCCATTGTGTGTTTTTCTTTTGATTTTCTCATCTAAATTTTTTTTAAATGAAACTAAAGTAGTCAAAGTACTGTTTAATTTCAGAACAGTTCAGTTATTTTTATGGGGTTCATTCACATTGCTTCAAATCTAGGCCATATTGCAAAAAAAGAAAAAAAAAGGTCTGATTCATGTTTCGTTATATGCTATCCTATTAAACATAATTTTCTGAAACCATGTATATTGCAATTCTAATTCAGTATAATAGAGCCAAACATTCAGTTTTAATCATTGACACTCGGGTAAACCAGTCTTAATATCTTTTAAAGTAGACAGATGTAGTTAAATACAAAGTAACAAGTAGAAAAAGATTTCCAAGCAGGCCAATTTGTCCTAACACAGAGTTTTAAAGTCATTGTTAAAATGCTGAAAGCCGTGCTGCTACACAAACAGTAAATATTTCTGTCTCTACACGTACATCTCAAAACGGACACATGGAGGAAAAACAAGGTGAGAGGGGACTTTTGGGATCCACCTGTCAAAAAGGACCTTGGTCCAGTTGTGTATTTATGCATCTCAGCAGATACTTATGAAGTTCTGAAGATTACATCTGCTGGTCTGTTTACAAGTAGTTTATATAAGTTGCTGAACTTAAAAAAACAACCAGAACCAGCATACCCTGTATTAAAATACACTTTTTATTATCACTGTCTACAAAAGCCTGGAAGCCCTGAAAACCAATAAAACATTTATTTTCCCTTTATAGGTCATTTATGATTACAAGATTTATTTCTGTTCTCTGAATGCCAGAATAAGGATTTTTTTTTGGCAATTCTTTAAAAGTAGTAATAAAATTGCTAAAATAAATAACAATAAATTTATGCACCTCACCTGAGTCAGCACTATGTAGTACTACCTTTTGCTGGAATATTTGCATTAAAGCTTTTGGGTTATGTCTCTACCAGCATTAGATATCTAGATATTTTTCTTCTTTTATGCAAATCAATCAATCAATCAATCAATCTTTCTTACAGAGCTTTGCAAAAATAGCTCATAAATAAATAAAAGCAAAAAATCTAACAAAAGCATCTGAAAACACTTCAACACATAAAAACTGCGCACAAGTGTTTTGTTTAATTTGGGGGCTAGGTCTTGAAAGCAGCAGCCTAAACAAAGAGACTTCCCCGTCCTCAGCCACTTGGGCCATCTCCTCTAGGGAAATCCCACGGTGTTCCTAGGCCGGCTTGCAAAACACCTTGCAAGCCAATAAAGCAATAAAGGCACTGGGATGACATTAAAATATGGGCTGCAGCATTTTGGACTAGCTGAAGAACATCAAGAGAGGTCTGTCACACAATTAGAGGTTTAATTCCAGCAGGATCTTGTCTTGCTGGAAGTAGAACCTCCAACCTGGTATTTTCCCAGGACTGTCCTCTATTGCAAACCATCAGCTTGTGAATTGTGAACAGATTCCATGTGTCTGCTGAAGAAAGGCACCCCCTCAGCATGATTCTTTCAATAAAATGGGTCACAGTGGATATGTTTGGGTGACTGTCCAGTGTCTGCTCTCAGCCCTACATAGTGTTTTTCATTTAAATCTAATAGTTTAATTTCAGCCTCCTTTGATCATACCTTTTTCGACATATTTACCTCTAATACGTGGCTTGCCTTGTGAAAATAACACTTTTTTACACTATTTTGAAAGGGTCAGATTTGTGGAATGTCGAGATTCTCCCACCTGACTTCTCTGGAGCTTCTCTAAAATTATCATTTACATCTTGGCTGCTTTTTCTGATTAAACATCTGTCTGGATTGTTGGTTCATTAGGGCTGCAATATCATAGTAGGTTTACAGTTGGGCCGTACTCTTTCTATTTTCAAATGATTGATTGATGACTGCTCAGTGAGTAGTCCAAAGCTTGGGATCTTGTTTCATATTCCAAAGCTTCTTCAAAACTTTAATGTTTCCCCATAAACTTCAGAAGCCTTAATTTGGTTTTACTGGTGTTTGTTCAGCAGGCATCAAAGTAAAGTAAAAAATAACAAATGCAGGCACACTTTTCAGGTTTCGGTACAAAAAGGAAAAGCATACATATTCCTCCCTCAACCTAATATTTTGTGTTAGTATATCCCATAAAATCCCAATAGAAACATTTAAGCTTTTGGTTGTAATAAGAAAAATACAAAGAAGTTCAAGGAGTATGAACACCAATATATGGTGCTGCAATTCCAACGCAACAAATCAAGAGAGCAGGTTTTGTGAGTTCACTGTCAGGCTCTTAGTAGTCATCCATTCCAACTGTGGAACTCAGCCTGAACATTATTGGAATAAACTCGGGCCTTAAAAGACCAAATGCCTTGAACACTTGCTTTATTGAATATTTGTCAAACAACTGAGGCTTGACATTTACACAAATCCAAACCTCTCCTTTGTTACAAACCTCTGAATTTATGTTCTCTATTGTGAAGTAATTCATCAATAAAATGTGGATGCATGGCCCGAGGCACACTGTTATGTATTGGTTCTTAGAATGTTATTTAAATAAATTGAAAATAAAAAAAATGATCACAACTACTATGGTTACTAAATTGGTTAGGTGCGGTCCAGGACTGCATTCTTCTATTTTTATATACATGAATCGTACATATTGACAGATTTATTTTGATCGTACTAATTTACAACTACACCTGAAACCATCATCAAGGATCGTTACTTGCTGGATAAGAGGAGCTGGCTGCCAGTCACTCATTGCCTGAGTTTTAACCAATGTGGTAACTCTGAGCCCTTTGAGTTCCTTGAGGTTTCATGTTCCTTGCTACTTGCTTTAAGAAAAATATTTTCCTGTGACTCTGTTCCAAGATTTTCCTCAGTCCAACTTCCTGGACCTGCTCCTTCATGTTCAGCTTTGATCCCGTCGAGTCTACTAACCCCTTTGAAGTAACTTCTGGATCATCATCTTCAGACTGGCAGCCTTCGAGCCTTACTTACCGTTCTCCACCTCCTTGAGCAACCTGTCCGCCCTCCAACGTTCCATCATTTACTCCACCTTCTCATTCTGTGACCACCACTGTGAAGTGACCACCAACATGTGGTCACTTCCTGGATCACAAAGCAGAGAAAAAGCCTACAATCTACTCATCCTCCCTGAAGGAAAACCTCACCATCTACAGTGAGGCATTTTAACTTCTACAGCTTCTACAATTATCTATTCATTTTGATTCCTCATATATCCTCTGCTTCCCCTAAGTTTTCCCAATTCCCCTGATCCGTTGAATTTTCCCTGGACCAGAACCTGCACAATATATATCATTGTTTCAATTAACTTTTTAATTATTCATTCTTTTCCTGATTTAATTTTCTGCAAGTGGGTGAGATCGTGTAACAATAACCTGACAAATAACCTGCAACTCAAAAAAGAGCAACTTTTATTTTTTGATAAACGGTAGAAATGAGTGTCAAATAGTGCTGTCTACATGGCTGGTCATTATTTTTGGTAAAAATATAAATTTTCTACCAAAAACCGTCAGTTTGGTGCCTGCTTCAGGTAAAAACTTTACACTGCACTTGAATTTGAACCGGGCATGTTATGTATTTCACCTGTTATTATGTTCACAGCGCGTGGGCGCTATCGGCTGGCATAGTACTTGTAAGTCCCACAAGAATAAGGCAGAACAAGATCAGCCTGTGTGTTACCCATATAGTTTTATGGTGTTGCCGTAAAAATAAACGGGCCAGCCAGTTGGCGGCTGAATAGTAACTCCAGCTGTATTATTGTTGAGTGCAACAAGAGAAGTCGGAAGATACAACAGGGCATTGCTACTGGCTCAGCCTCTATGGCTGACATCAGCCATCCTGACACTCTGGAGTATAAAACAAGCCCAGTCTCTGCCACACCTACGTAGCGAGCTGGAATAGCAAGGAAGTGTTGATGCTGTCCAACAACCAACCCCACCCCCACACCCTACGCCTCTTTTTGGTGAGTTTTTCGAACAGGAAACATAGGTGGAGTAAGACTCTGGTAGGGGGTTGAGCGGCTTTTCAAATATTAATATCAATAAAAACATTTAAAATCCAGTTTTAGGTCAGTTAGGATTACCAAATTGTGTTCCAATAAATGCTAAAACAAGATAAAAAAATCTAATGTAAAAGTTTATATAGATTCCATTAGTATTTGGTAGAAAAACTGTATAGTGTTAAAAATATTTTAGCTAACCTGCAAACGTTTTTTAATAGTTTGCTTGAATATCCTGTCTGTTACCTTCAGATCCTTCAATATTTCCACATAATGTCTGTTTGGTAAAGAAAACCCCCATCCCATTCTGCAGCTGAAAACATGATGCTGCCACCCACACACATTACATTTTGGAATGTTTATCCAATGCTTCTCCCTTTTTTCACCAAATATAATAGTAATTACGCTCAAGCACTTAAATTTCAGTTAAATTTGACCACAGGATATGCCTCCAAAAAGTAAGATATTTGTCCCCAAGTTGCAAAATGTAATCTGGATTTTATGTTGCCTTCGGGCAAATGGATTCTTTGTGGCCTTTTACTCCATACTGGTACAAGACTCATTTCACCGTGGACAACACTCTCTTACCAGATTTATCCAGCCTCTTCTAAAGGTCTTTTCTTTTGTTCTGCTGTTGATTAGCACATTTTGGACCAAAACACATTCCCATCTGGGAGAACCCTTCTCCTTAATGAATGGTAACATTGCTGGATGTCTACACGGTGTTTATATGTGAAAATAATTATTTGAAGTGATGAATGTGGCACCTTAAGGAGTCTAGAGAGCAAATACTGAACTTTATTGACTGGTTTGTCAAAAAGTTGGTTCCTCAGTATTTTGACTGTTTCTAGAGTCTTCATCTCACCGTTAGGATTGTACCCTGTGAGGCAGTGGGGATGTCAGATGATGATGTTTTAAGTCTGTTGTTTCACTCACCAGCTGCAGGCTCACCGCTCCCTCAGT
This sequence comes from Valencia hispanica, assembly GCA_963556495.2. NCBI lineage: Eukaryota > Metazoa > Chordata > Actinopteri > Cyprinodontiformes > Valenciidae > Valencia > Valencia hispanica. The sequence goes on along the minus strand of OY747707.1, from coordinate 35,744,829 downwards.
GACTCACAACAGGCCGGAGGTGCTCTACTCCAATCAGTGCTGCCGCTGACATGACTCTGTGTCAGGTTACAGCCATTGGTATCAAAAATAAGGTGTGTATTAACGCCTTATTAAGGTATTAACGTCCAAGGCATATGTTAACGCCTTGCCATAGTCAGTATGTTGCTACCGTGGGCACACAGCCCCTCCCCTCTCCTAACGAGGCCCGCTCTGTACAAATGCATGTGCAGAAAACTGCACAGGACCAAACCAGAAGATAAATCACGATTAGCAACATTTCTAAGACAGAAATCAATGGCTCATAGAAAAATTATGAAAAAAACTTTAGCAACTCCTTAGCTTTTTCTAGAGAAAGGCCAAGGGTATGAATTTATCTTTGTAAAATGAAGTGCTTCACAAAGGCAAACACTGGCTTATGCATAATTTTCTTTAGCTGTCCTGTTGACAGCACATCGACTAAGGAAATTCATGAAGGATCACTAATACAAAAGCAACAAAATAACCTTTTAATTACAGAGAACAGCCCAAAAAAGAAAAAGAATATAAGAATATAATTGCAAACTTGATGTGGGAAACACTAATATTGCAACGTTGACTATGAAATTTAATTTATTTGTTCTTTTCCTCTGATTCATATATATATATCTCTGATCATTTCTTTAACTTACATTCCTCCTGCAGACAGTATTCCCCATTTGAGAAGTGCTGCTTTAGACAGGAAGGCTTAATGCTTCATTTGCTGTTGAACTTGTTGATTTGGTTTTCATTGTCCGCTTGTTTGTATTACATTATTGTATTACTATATCCGCCTTGTTTTCTGTTGGTTTGTTGCACACTTTGATTTGATTTAATAATTTTGTAGAAGAAATCCAAGATGAGCTACAGACAGAGAAGGAGCCAGCAGCAGCAGAGCTGTTCCAATCAAACATGGAAACTGGTCATAGTTATTTAAGTAGAATTGTTATGTGCTAGAAATTGCTAACCAAGTAAAGACTTTTGTAACACTCTTGATGCATCATGAGTTGATGTATGGTAGTTGGAATTAACATATAGATAGAAGCAAATTCAATAACCCGGAGGAGAGACAACAGCTACAGATAAAGACAGAAGCAGTAGGTGAATAGTGAATGAAAGATAGTATGTGCACAGTGTTTGTGAGCAATCTAATTCTAAATAAAAAAGTGGGGGAGTCCACTGGTAGAAGGAGAGAGATGGGAAAAAGAAAAAGTCTGCCAAGTAAAGAAGACAAAAGGGAGACCAACAGAAGCAGATGAAGAAAGATTGCTCAAACTAAATTGTTGTTTGGTTTTGCTGTTTTCAGGTGTAATTTTCCAAAACACAAAACACTGAACATTAAACATTAAATTGAACACTAGATTTTAAATTATAAGCCATTGTATATTAGATGACACAATCCACTGTTTTGACATGCATTGAAAATAAATAATAATTTAGGCACCTTACTATGTATGCTATAGCCTATAATCTATTGTAACACTTTTTTTTTTATCACATCTTGTCTGGGTTAAGCCCATGTACTCCTTAAAGGCTGGAGACACCTCTGCTATAGGCACCTAGACTTCTGAACGTCTACTGTTCTCTCCCTGGTATTTTGGTAGATATCTTTTTCCATGATGTCACACAAGAAAGAACTGTGTTTGGGGTGTTTTTCATAAATTACATCCACATCGGTGCCTTTGTTAAACCTGAATGTTCTGAATTAACCTTTTAGAAACTTACAAGCCATGACATCATCAAAGCATTGTAAACTTAGTGTATGTTAAGTTCTGAGTCTGAAGTAAATAATTTAAAGGAATTTTATAAATATATTTAAAAAAATGTCTTAATATTCTGACATTTAGCAACTAGAAACAAATTTGATATTGTCTGGCCTAATGTCAGACAATGAGAATATAAGGTAATGTGTCTTTTTATATGATGTATGTAAATATCTTGTTTCAGCTGCATATTCCAACAAATCAAAAATCAATCTGGAGAGATTAGGCTTTGCCATCCTTGAAGCACAGATAAAACCTCAGTTTACCCAGAAGCCTCAAGTGGGTGTAGATTCGGCTGCCATCCTGCTGCAGTGCAGTCTCTTTTTTTTCTGGATAGCAGCAGTGCCACTTCCAAATTCACTCTGTTTATTTTTGCTATGCAGCCTCTGACAGGTGAGAAACAGCCAAGGATAGGTGTCAGTGTATCTGTTGCATCTGAGGTTGCTAAATCTCTGTCAACATGTCTCAGCTTGTTTCTAAGGGCAGCTGCCGATTTGATGTAGTGCTTAGTAAGACAGAAATACCACACGAGGATGGTCCTCTCTCCACTCCTGTCCACTTTTAACATGTCAGGTTTTTACAACTACTCTGAGTTCGGCCACCTGCAGAGGTTCTCTGCTGTGCTGGGGTGCATCAGAGATGGACAGGAGTTGAAGTACAAGTAAAACTTTGTTGAGGTGTTCTGCAAGATACATCTTTCTATATCACTTAGACCAAGACTTTTGACATCAGGAAGCTTTCTCTCTAGAAGCATCAGCATCATATATAATGATATAGGTAGAGGGTGAGGAGCACAAGAGTTCATATTTTAACTTCTAGAACAGACTGAAGTCCACCAGGACCAACACTGATGCTACTGTGTGCGAGAAGGAAATGAGCAAACTGTATTTTTCGGGGAGAAGGCTTCCGTTTATCTCTGAACAGTCTTTGGTTATGGGTTCCACCTGCATTGGTCTCTGCTTAGGGAGCAACATTAGTGCTTGATACACCAGCAGGATCAGCAAATTCATACAGACAGCCGGAACCAATATTAGGAATGACATAACTCGGGGAGAGATGAATAATAGAGAAAATTGCTCACCTTGAAAAAAAAAAAGAAATTTATTTTATAAACTCCAAAATATTCTCTTCTTTTAAAATGCAAGTATGTATGTAGGCACAGACTCCTTTGCCAATACAGTCTATTACAGTAGTATTCATAAACGTTGAACTTTGACAACCATCATCTTAAATGTATTTTTGGGAGAAGTAGCAAATAATTATGATGTGAAAGGAAAGTAATACATGATTAAAAATTAAAAACATCCAGTGGAACCAATTGCACATCTTAGTATAAACACAACAATTCTTTAAAGGTTTTGTAGGTTAGATAACATGAACAAACAAAAATCTTGAAGACCAAGAAACACACAAGATAGGTCAGGGGTAATATTGTAAAATAGTTTTAAGCCAGGTTGGGTTATAAATCAATATTTTAGGTTTTGAACATCTTACAGAGAACTGCTTAATCTTATGAAAACAAAGAGTATGGTGCAACTGCAAACCTACCACAACATTTCTGCCCAAATGAACTGCCGATCAAAGAGAGCATTAATCATGGATTACGCAAAAGTCACATCGGTTGAACATGTTCTTCACATGGGATTACATGTGGTACCTGGTAAACCACATGTGTAGCACACATAGAGTTCACATGTATGGTTTTAAATGGGTTTCACATATTTTTCACATGTAGTCACATCCAGTAGTTTTCACATTGGCTTCACATGGGTTCCACACATTTTTTTTCATATGTAGGTTTTATGTGGAATAATTCAAATGTGGTTTACATGTTATCCCATTAGGCGTCACATGTGAATGTCCATGGGTTTCACAGTTTATTACCATGAAAATGTTTCAAATTCACACGGGAAATGTGTGCTAAAACACAGGTGGTCACATGTTTTTAACATGTTTTCACATGTGAATTTCACATGGGTCAAAGGCTTATTACATGTGATCACATGATTTTGCCCATGTGAAGATGTGATTTTTCCTAAAGGGCAGAGAGGCAGCCAAGAGGCCAGTCTTAACTCTGGAGGAGCTGCAAAGATCCACAACTCAGGTAAGATATTATATCGGCAGGACTACTAATTTTTGTGCACTCCCCCAAATCCGACCTTTATGGAACAGTGACATAAAGAGTGCTGTTGTTAACCAAAGTCGTCAGAAAACCTATTTGCAGTTTGCCACACACGATGAGGGGATAGCAGCAAACATGTGGAGGAAAGTTCTCAGGTCAGATGAGACCAAAACAGAAATGCCATGGGAGGTAAAAAACTAACACTGCTCTTCAACCTGAAGCCATTTTTCCCTTAGAGAAACAGGCTGGTGGCAGATACACAGCAGCTGGTCTGAGGTAATGGGACGATGGATGGAGCCAAATACAAAGCAATTTGGGAAGAAAACCTGCTAGAGGCTGCAAAAGACTTGAGACAAAGGAGGGGGTTCACCTTCCAGGAGGACAAGAACCCTAAATATATAGCTAGAGGTATAATGGAATGGTTTTGATCTATGCATATTTATGTGTTCAAATCAACCATTCAAAGCCCAAACCTAAATTCAGTTACGTGTCAGTGACAAGACATGAAAACTGTCTATAGGCGCTCCATCTAATCTTAGAGAGTTTGTGCTAAAACATTTTTTATAACAGTAGTAAAGGCTCAGAAGAAGAAAAGAAAAATCTATCCAGCCCTTGTTCAGAGAAAATTTACACAATGGGAAAAAATACTTCTTGCTTTCATTTTTTCTCTTGCCACATTTTTTGTCACTGCTAACAACTTCTACAAAAGTAACTGAAGCAGATTTTATATTTATGCTTATACTAATATGCCTTTGCAATATTCAGCAGTAGTATTAATCATATAACAAATACAAGAATTAGATATGAAAAGATAAACTTTAAGCATAACTTTGTAACATTCTATAGGAGTGAATGTGTGAAAAGAAATGTACCTGTATCGAACATTATTTGACATGACATTTAAATTTCAAAAAAATTCTTTATCTATCCCAGATGGAAGTTAAGTTTTGTTGTAGCTCATGTTAATTCTTCAAGGAGTTGTTTTAGATCATGATAGCTTGTAGAAGATATGCAGCATCTTGCTGAAAACCTTGAAGGACCTAAGGTTCCTCAGGAAGTACAGTCTGCTCTGTTCCTTCTTGTAGACGGTTTAACTTTTCAGTCCCCAGTCCAGTCTGTTGTCCAGGTGAACTCCGAGGTATTTATACTCCTCGACCACCTCCACTTCTTCTCCCATGATGGAAACAGTGTTTGACCTAACTCTGTTTCTTCTGAAACCTACAATCATCTCCTTTGTTTTGTTCACATTTAGGGTAAGACGATTGTTTGTACACCATGCCACAAAGCGGTCCACACCATGCCACAAAGCACCACAACATGCTCGCCCCCCCTCCCCGCAATGTTCCTTCCTGCTCCTGGCAACAGGCTGAGTGTCTTCATGCTCTGGGGGTGCAGGGGATCCTCGGTCCTCCATCTACTGTATGCCTCTCTTGTGACTATTTGAAATATGTGCTTACTATGTACTGGGGTGTTTTTTTTTTTTTTTTGTCAAGCACCTCCCCTCGAGGAGAGGACTGAGATGCTTATCTCTTTTTTTCTCCCCTCATCCACCTTGTGCACCCTGACCTGATGTTACCCTTTTCATTTGCATATATGGAGTGTCGCTTGTGCTAGCAGCTACCGCTGTAACCCATATCCTGTCTGTCTCTGTGTTGTTGTTTTTTTTTTCTCGGGTGGGTTGTACTGAAAAACCTGAATTTCCCCTCGGGGATTAATAAAGTATTTCTGCTTCTGCTTCTGACCAGCTCAATGTATGCAGCTTCTTGTCCATAGTCATCTGTTTATTTTTGCATATGACAGCTCTCTGACCTATAGTGGAGGTCGGAGGTGTACAGAGTAATAAGGAATGGTGAGAGTATGGTCCCCTGTGGTGCTCCTGTGTTGCTGACCACCTGGTTTGACACACAATTATCCAGTCTCACAAACTGTGGGCTGTTGGTCAGGTAGTCATGAATCCAGGTGATTGTTGAGACACAGGTGGAGCCACCTGTGTCTTCTGGAGTTTCTGACAAATCGAATCAGTCTGAATTGTGTTAAATGCACTGGAGAAATCAAAGAACATGATCCTCAGTGCTGCCTGCTTTGTCCAGATGACAGTAGGTTGGTTGAAGCAGGTGGATGATGGCATCTTCAACTCCATTTCCACTGCGATAAGCAAACTGCAGCGGATCCTGATATGTTTTAGTTTACTTACTCAGGTGGTCCGACAGGAGTCCCTACAGGACCTTCATGATGTAGGATGTCAGGGCAACAGGTCAATAGTCATTGATGACTGATGGGTGAGTTTTCTTTGGTACTGGAGCAAGGCATGATGTCTTCTACAACACCTTATCCTGGCTCAGGTTAAGGTTGAAAAGGTGCTGCAAAATCCCACAGGACTGCTCTGCGCAGGACTTCAGGACTCTGGGGCTGACACCATCTGGACTTGCAGCCTTGTTCCAGTTCAGTCTCTCCAGCTGGCTCTTCACCTCACTTCTAGATACGGACAAGTGGGAGGGTGAGGCAAAGAGAGAAGCAGCATCTCCTGACTTGGTGGAAGACCAACTTGTTGAAGCAGAGGAGTCCCTGACTGAGGGTGAAGATAAAACATTCGAGGTGTGACAGGAAAGGTGTGGGTCAGAGGAGAGTGGGATGTCTGTTTGAGAGAGAGGATGCTGAGCTTGTTCCTGAACTGAATCTGTTGAAGAATGCGTTCAGTTCATTGGCTCTGTCCAGACTTCCATTTAGCCAACCATTCCTGTGCTTAAAGCCTGTGATCTTTTTCATTACAGAGATCTCTGATATTGTTTCTCTGTAGTTTACGATCCAGCTTCTTCCTGCATGCCTCCTTGCTGTCTCTGATCTTGACTTTAATATGCTTCTGTATGCTCTCTAGGCTATTTTTTCTTGTTTAACAGTTCCTTTAAGTCACTGGTGATCAAGGGAGGGGAAGCGTCTCACTGTTCTGGTGGTGATTATGTTGTCCACACAGAAGTTTACACAGTCAGTCACACACTAATGAATGACATTGGTGTCCTCTCCATGTGCTTGGCAAAGAGTCATCCAGTTTGTGGTCTTAAAACAACCCTGCAGGGCTTCTTCAGCTTTCTTTGACCATTTTCTCACAGTTCTCTTTGTCACAGGTTGCCTCTGAACAAGTGGTTTAGATTCTGAGCAGAGAAAAACAAGATTGTGATCTGATTATCCCAGAGGAGGTCTTGCCTCCAAGGTCAGCCTTCTATCACCTGAAGAAGGACGGATGTCGCAACAGGACCTCGAAAAACTCATCAATGCGTTTATCTTTAGTCGGATTGATTACTGCAACAGCGTCTTCACAGGTCTGCCTAAAAAGTCAATTAGACAGCTGCAGACAGCTAATTCCAGTCTACTCAACATCCCTAGAATTAGTACCAAATATGGAGAAGCAGCTTTCAGTTTCTATGCTCCTCTAAATTGGAACAAACTTCCAGACAACTGCAAAGCTGCTGAAACACAGTTATTTTGAATCACAACTAAAAACGTAGGCCTGATTAGAGCTGCCTTTGAGTAATGCTTTGATGTATCATGTTTTGTGTATGCTTTTTGCTTTACTGCTGTTTTTACATTACATGCTTTGCAATGCTTTGATGCATCTGTGTATGCTTCTTGCTTTATTGCTGTTTTTACTTTATATGCTTTGTCTGTGTTTTACTGCTATTTTTTATTTTACCCCTTAATCATGTAAAGCACCTTGAATTACCTTGTTGTCGAAAGTGTGCTATACAAATAAAATTGCCTTCCCTTGACTTGGACATGTATGAATCTTTTACATTTGCATAAAACAAATCCAACGTCTTGTTTTCTCTTGTAGAGTAGCTGACAAACTGTTGAAATGTTGGAAGTGTAGAAGAGAGCAACGTATGATTAAAATCACCAGATATTGCCGCAAATGCATTGGAGTACTGGGTCTGTAGCTTAGCAACAACATGCGGAACTCATGAAATTACATGTATTGTCGGCAACAGCTGAAGGTGAAATGTAAACAACTGCCAAAATAACACTGGTGAACTCTCTTGGTAAATAATATGGACGAAAACTTAATGCGAAGAGTTCAATATCTGGGCTGCAGAGACGGCACTTCACAGTAACATGTCCTGGATGACGGCCTCTGTTGTTGAGAAGCACTGCTACTCCACCTCTCTTTTGTTTTCCCACTTCTCTTCAGATCTCTGTCTGCTCGTATAGTCAGGAAGCCTGGCAGACAGACATTGGAGTTAAGAATATGATCCTGCAGCCACGTCTCAGTGAAACACATAACCCTGCATTCCCGATATTCAGGCTGAGTCCTTGTAAGGGCTTGGAGTTCAACCATCTTGTTAGTCAGTGATCTCAAATTTGGATTTTGATCAATTTCAATTCAATTCAGTTAATTATTATAGCGCCAGTTCACAACAGATGTCATCTCAAGGCACTTAACAAGAAGTCATTTCAATACATTTATACAAACATTCCAATCAGTTAAAAAGTTTCCTATTTAAGGAATCCCAGCAGATTGCGTCAGCCATTGGCGTGAGGTTGGGCAGAATTTCCAACCACAGCAATCCTTCAGCAATCCCTCATACTAAGCAAGCATGTAGCAACGGTGGAGAGGAAAAACTCCCCTTTAACAGGAAGAAACCTCCAACAGAACCAGGCTCAGTAGGAGCGACCATCTGCCACGACCGTCTGGGGGTTTGAGAAGACAGAACAGAGACACAGAAGGAACAGAAGATCTGATATAAGAGAACTTTCCATGTTACAGAAAGTAAAAAGTTGATAACAGGACACAGTGGATGCTCAGTTACTGGGAGGATCATCCCAGTCGATGCCCCCCGTCCAACAGGGCATTGCAGCCAAGCAGGATACCAGACCAGGTATATCTTCTATGGAGAGAAAAACACTGAGAGAACACAAAGTTAACAGTCGAAATAGCAGAATGTACTGTTATACAACTGGAGAGTAGTAGTAGAAAAGGAAGTAGCAGAGTGAAGAAAAATGGTAAGTCTGTCCTCCAGCAGTCTAAGCCTATAGCAGCATAACTACAGAGATAGCTCAGGATGACCTTAGCCACTCTAACTATAAGCTTTATCAAAAAGGAAAGTTTTAAGCCTGGCCTTAAAAGTAAACAGAGTGTCTGCCTCACGGACTAAAGCTGGGAGCTGGTTCCACAGGAGAGGAGCCTGATAACTAAAAGATCTGCCTCCCATTCTACTTTTAAAAATCATAGGAACTACAAGTAAACCTGCAGTCTGAGAGCGAAATGCTCTGTTGGGAACATATGAAACAATTAGATCTCTGATGTATGATGGAGCTTGATTATTAAGGGCTTTGTATGTAAGAAGAAGGATCTTAAATTCTATTCTGGATTTAACAGGGAGCCAATGAAGGGAAGCTAAAGCAGGAGAAATGTGATCTCTCTTTTTAATATTCATCAGAACTCTTGCTGCCGCATTTTGGATCAACTGAAGGCTTTTAATGGCATTTTGTGGACTACCTGATAGTAAAGAATTACAGTAGTCCAGCCTTGAGGTAACAAATGCATGGACTAGTTTCTCAGCATCACTCCTGGACAGGATGTTTCTAATTTTAGCAATGTTCCGGAGGTGAAAGAAGGAAATCCTAAAAACCTGTTTAATATGGGATTTAAATGTCAAGTCTTGGTAAAAAATAACGCTGAGGTTCTTTATGTTATTACTGGGGGCCAGTTTAATGCCATCCAGATGAAGTAATTGACTAATCAGTTTCTTTTTTAGAACTTCTGGTCCAAAGACAGCAACTCCACAAGTAACCCTTGAGAGTGAAGAAGATTGATCATTTAGATGAACAAACTGGAATCTGTCAGAAAATATGATTTAAACCAGCCTAGTGCTGTTCCTTTGATCCCTGCAACATGTTCAAGCCTTTCTAAGAGAGTATTGTGATCGACTGTGTCAAAAGCAGCACTGAGATCTAACAAAACCAGAACAGACACAAGTCCATTATCTGAAGCCATGAGAATATCATTAGTAACCTTCACCAGTGCTGTTTCAGTGCTATGTTGAGCTCTAAAACCTGACTGAAACTCTTCAAACAGCTTGTTACTGTTTAGATGCTCACAGACTTGATTAGCAACAATTTTCTCAAGGATTTTGGATAAGAAAGGAAGGTTAGATATAGGTCTGTAATTCACTAAGTCATCTTGATCAAGGGAAGGTTTCTTGAGTAAAGGTTTAATTACAGCTATTTTAAATTCTTGTGGTACGTATCCGTTTATAAGGATAGATTCATCATATCCAAAATGGGGCCAGGAACCAAATGGAACACTTCTTTAAATAATTTGGTTGGGATTGGGTCCAAAATACAAGTTGAAGGTTTAGATGAGGCTAATATTTTTGATAATTTCGAAAGCTCGACTGAATCAAAACAGCCTAAGCACAAATGAGGTTCTACAGTTCTTTCCGATGCTGCCTCATTTACTGAGGAAGAAGTAATCATGTTTGGGAGTATGCCAATGATTTTATTTTTAATAGAAATAATTTTATGTATTAAGATTCCCATAAAATCATCACTGCTAAGAGCTGGGGGAATAGTTGGCTCAACAGAGCTATGACTCTGTGTAAGTTTGGCAACTGTACTAAAAAGAAACCTAGGATTGTTTTTATTCGCCTCTATTAATGATGAAAAATATGCTGTTCTAGCTTGTCGAAGGGTATTTTTATACAGCAGTAGACTGTTATTCCAGGTTAAATAGGAATCCTCTAGGTGTGTAGAGCGCCATTTTCTCTCCAACTTCCTAGTATTCTGCTTTAAAGTATGCAACTCTGTGTTAAACCAAGGAGTCAGCCTCCTATGGCTAGCCACTCTTTTTTAAGGGGGCTACACTATCTAATGCCAAACGCAATGAGGAAGTAACGCTGTGAACCAGACCATCAATTTCTGAAGGGTTAGAGATAGAATTGCTGCCATCCACTGTGTTACTCTGAGACACTGAGGAAAGTAAGAATGGAACAGATTCTTTAAAAATTGTTACAGCATTGTCTGATAAAGCTCTACTATAATGAAATTTTCTTTCAGATTTAAGATGGTCAGTTAAAGTAAATTCAAAAGTTATTAAGAAGTGGTCAGACAGGACCGGGTTATGTGGGTGGACTGTTATTTCCTCACACTCAATACCGTTTGTCAGTACAAGGTCCAAAGTGTGTTTGCCCGAGTGGGTTGATCCCTGTACTATTTGAGTAAAGCCAATTGAGTCTAAAATAGCACTAAAGGCTGCATTTAGGCTATCACTTTCAGTATCCACATGGATATTGAAGTCCCCCACTATAATGGCCCTATCAGTATTTAATACTAAATCAGATAAAAATGTGAGATCTGATCCAAGAATTGAGAGTAAGGGCCTGGTGGAGGATACAAAACCACAAACAAAAATGGTCTTAATGTTTTGCAACTTGGATGAGGAAATTTTAGGGTTAGATGTTCAAAAGAACTGTAGCTATCAATTGGTCTGGGACTAATTAGTAAATCAGAACGAAAAATGGTTGGTACTCCACCTCCTCGCCCAGTATTTCTAGGAATGTGAAAATTTAAATGACTGGAAGGAGTTGACTCATTTATACTGACATAATCCTCCTGCTGCAACCAGGTTTCTGTGAGACAAAGCAAATCAATGTGATTATCACAAATCAAGTCATTTACTAACAAAGTCTTTGAGGAGAGAGATCTTATGTTTAATAAACCACATTTAATATATTTATTTTTCTGTTCAGTCAAAGTCGTATTTATCTTTATGAGATTTCCATAATTTGCTTTTGTTGGTTTAACTTTTAATCCATTTAATTTTGGCCGTGGGCAAGACACTGTTTCTATAGGGTAATGGGGGGGTAACAGTACAGAAGCAGCAGAGAGGTGGGTTAAACTACGACTCTGCTTCCTGGTCTGGACCCTGGGTTGTCAGTGTTTTAGAAGACTAATAAATTCAGCCATATTCCTAGAAAGAAGAGCTGCTCCATCCAAAGTGGGATGGATGCCGTCTCTCCGGATCAGACCAGGTTTTCCCCAAAAAGTTCGCCAGTTATCAGTGTAGCCCATCGTTTGCAGGACACCACCTAGACAACCATTGATGGAATGACAGCATGCGGCTAAAGATGTCGTCACTGGTCCGATCAGGCAGGGGACCAGAAAAGATTACCGAGTCTGACATTGTTTTGGCAAATTTACACACCAAAGCAACACTAATTTTTGTGACCTCCGATTGGCGTAACCGGGTGTCATTACCGCCAGCGTGAATAACAATCTTACTGTATTTACGCTTATCTTTAGCCAGCAGTTTCAGGTAGGATTTGATGTCGCCCGTTCTGGCCCCTAGCAAGCATTTGACTATGGTCAATGGTGTCTCTAATGCCACGTTTCTGACTATGGAGCTGCCATTTACCAGGGTCGGCTTCTCAGCGGGTGTGTCGCTGGCGGGGAAAATCTGTTACGTGGACGGGTTGGTGGTGGCCCGTGGGCTGGCTCCTAGAACTATGCTTCCTACGTGCTTCTAATTCTGATACCCTCGCCTTAAAAGCTACAAAAATATTACATTTATTACAGTTACCATTATCACTAAAGAAGGCACGGAAGTAACTAAACATCTGACAGAGAGAGCAAGAGAGAAGAGAAGGGTTAGAGACAGGAGAGAGAAGAGTAGCCATAGCCGCAATGAAGCTAAGCTAACTGAGCTAGCGAGACCTTACCACCCCAAGAAAAGCTGTGTGAAACACAAGGAGTTCTCAAAACGTAAAGTACACCACCACAAAACGTGTGTTTTAGTGTGCTTGTGTGTTAAAATAACTTAGAGAGGCCTCAGCACAGAGAAAACAAGATCAATTCAAGAGAGTCTGAACACCAAACAGCTCCACGGAGCACAACAGTGACAACAAGAAATGACGCAATACGGCTTACCCTGTCACATAGTACCAATCAATACTGCCTCCAAAAAAAGTTGTTTTCTAGTCCCAATGGAAGAGTTAGCCTGAACATCTCCCTTCTCTGTCTCCTTTTTGCTCCTGCTCTGCATCCACACCCCTTCCTTCTCAACTCATCAGGGATTTGTGGCTTCAGTTGTGGTATTATTTCAGCTTTTGCAATGTTAATCAGCTGCTCCTGACTGTAAACCACCTTGTGCGCAACATCATGTGCACATCATAACAAATTATCAAAAAGTAAAAAAATTAACAGTTAAAATCCTTCCAACTTTACAGGACCAAAAACCGGAAAGAATACCAGCCCAAAAAATGCAATCTGTCTTCAAGAAAACAGAGGAACCAACGTCAGAAAAAACAAAGCTCAACAGAGCCACTCCAACATTCAGCCTCCCAGAGCAGCGCAATTCTAGGAATCTGAGTAATTTGTGCTGTCTCTAAATCCTTTCACCTTGTGGTTTGAACTAAAAAAAACTTATAATTACCATCACATTCTCAACATGTCTTGTCTTTTTTAAACTCAGAAAATAATTTCATAGTAATTATGTTGTGATAACATTTGAAATAAATTGGTTAAAATGCTTGAATAATGAACTAATTTCAAAGCAATCAGTGCGGAAATATTTTACAACTTCCTGACTGATTTCACTTTCACAACATTAAGGTAGATGTTTTTTGGGGGGTAATTAGTGAGACATAATAGGTTAAAGTTTGAAAATAAATCTTAAACTAATTGTTCTTGGAAGAAAAGCAATCCATTTACTAATCTTGGCAGTATTTGCATAATTACCCTAAATTCTCAAATGGACACGTCTTGCTTCTAAACGTAATTATGGTTAATCATAATCAAAACACATACTTGCTAATGCTCTCAGTAATGCCTCTCCACCCCCACCAACCCCTCACTGCCCTATATGCTATAGGCAAACAAGTAATCAGTCGAAAATGCATAAGCTGAGCGAGATATCACACAAGGTTTGATTAAAGGTTGAAAAAAATGCAAGAATGGGGAGAATGCATTAGAGAGCAAAAAGGGGGAGAAGCAAGTATGACTTGGGGCTAAACAGTGAGAGGGTGGGTCAGGATGTCCCACAGGTCATGAATGAAAAATTAAAAGTATATTTTGGGGTTGCTCCCAGCCTTATATAAAATGTCATAGCATGGGTATCACAGAGATTAGCAACATCTCCTTTTTGTTTTGGTTTCTCTTTTTCTCTATACATACAGAGTCTTGCAAAAGCATTCATGCTCCTTGAACCTTTCAGCATTTGGTTACATTACAACCACAAACATGAATGCATTTTAATTGGACTTTATGTGATTGAGGAAAACACAGTTTTGTATTTTGAGAAGTAAAAGGGAAAATATACACAGATTTCAACATATTTTTTATGTATGTTAGCCTTAAAAGCATGGAACCTCATTTTGCTGCAGCTACGTGTCTGGGGCATCTCTCTTCCAGCTTAGCGGATCTACAGATGTAAACTTTTGCTCATTTCACTTTGGAGAATATCTTGAGTAAAGATTGGTTGGAGGGCATCCGTAGACAGGTTTTCAAATTTTGCCACAGATTCTCAATTGGATTTAGGCCTATACCTTGACTGGACCTGAGTATGTGCTATCTAAACTACTCCAGTATAGCTCTTACTGTGTGTTTATGGTATCTGTCCTGCCAAAAAGATAATCTCTGCACCTGTCAAAAATCTTTTGCAACCTCTAACAAGTTTTAATTCAGGAATCCCCTGTTTGTAGCTTACTTTCACCTCTGACCAGCTACCCAGTCGTTGCTTCTATGTTTGCTGAGTTCCCTACATTACTTGGGGTAAACTGCAAACAGGATGTTCTTATATCTTCATTTTAACAATGTTTTTCCTTGTATTTATTTTAAAAAGGCCAAATTTGTCCTTGCTCTTGCCTGCTTCTCTGATTATTGCTCTACTTGTCTGTTCTGTGAGTTTAATAGAATGATCAAGTCTAATTAAGTGTGTGGCTGTTCCATCCATCCCTCCATCCATCCATCCATCCATCCATGCACCATCTTAAGCAGGGAAATCTAGACTTCCAGGAGTCCAGCCCCTCCAGGGGAATCCCAAGGGGTTCCCAGACCAGCCAATACACATATGGCCCTTTTCTACTAGTGCGTATTCAGCGCTGCTCAACTTTTTTCACTAGTAATGGTTATGTGGTACCATTCGATTTTTTAGAACCTACTTCACTGGGGCTCAAATCGTACAGAGCTGGGAATGCCATGTCAGAAAACTCTAGGTCACTTATTGGCCAGGGGGTGAAGTCACTGTGTTAGGATCCTTGTTCTGCTGGTGTTTCTGCTGTGTGTGTGCTCTCCTACCTTCTCTGCAGGGGCGTGGCTGATTGGTACAGGTGCAGATCGTTAGGCTCATGATCTCCAGCATTCAAAAGAGGGACAGAGGCTGCAAGCTGATGCCAGATGGTTCTCGCTTCTGGCGTGGTAACAAGGCCAACCAATTTCTCCAGAAAGGTTTTCTCTTTGTTTCTTCGGTGCGCTTACTCTTCCTGGTTTCCTCCCAGATCCTGATCCAGACTCCTTTATCCTCCGAAGTTGGTTTCCTCCTCTGATCGCCGTTCCTACAGTGAAGCCTCCTGGAAAAAACTTACCATTCGCTCTGGATTCCCTCCCGGTCAGCTTCTGCTCCGTTACCTCCGCTGGTCTGCCTATTCTCCATCTGCCTGCCCGTCTGCCCGCTCCACCTGCTCACACACACAACCTGGCGCAACATCAGCCTCCACTCACCTCCGGCTTCGGATCCAACTTATCTCCCTCCAGAATCGGACATCATAATCATCCCGTCAGTAACCATCCACTCTCTGCCTCACATTGCCACCATACTTTCTCATATCCCCTTCTCTGCTGCAGTTCCTCCGCCTGCCATCGTGGACCCGTTCTTTCTCGCCGATCTACCAGAGACTTTCATATCTGTTATAAATAAACATCTTTTACCATATCCAAAATACAGTCTGGTTTTCTGAGTCTGGTGCTGCCTTTGAGTTGTTAAAACCCAGCAAACATGATACACTGGTTGCGTCCCACACTCTCCTGTAGTTCTCCAGAGTGCAGCCTTGTCTGCCTCTCTTCATTCTAGATTTCCAGTGACGGAACAGCTGCTCGACTCTGAACCCCTTTCAGATGACCGAACTTCCCTCACTATCTTTAAGGGAGAGCCCAGACACCCTGCGAGATAAAATAATTTCGACCGCTTGTATCCGCTATTTTGTCACATTTCAGTCACTACCCAGTGCTCATGACTGTGAAGATCCTTAGGTGTTGATGTTTTGAGTTTCAGTTATTTCATTTCCTTATTCAGTTTACCTTATAATTTTATTGCTAGAATTTTTAGGTGTTCGTGATTTGAGTTTCCTTCTACTTAGTGTTTGTGTGTTTTTTTTCTTTGCACTTCATTTTCTTCTCTTCCTGCTTTTTCCCTTTGGTGTTGGTACCCTGAGTTTCTCTTGTTTTCTGGTAATTCCTTATTTATTTACTTAGGTGTTATTTCAGTCACTCCTGCATTAGTCTTTCCTATTTTTGTTAGGTTCTGTAGACACTTCTACTCTTTATTTTATGGTTAAAATGTTTAATTTCTTTATCTCATCACTTGTCAGGTTCTGTGGATTTTTGTTTGTTTTCCTTCCACTGCATTTCTTTCCCCTCTGTACCCCAAGCTGCTCTCTTGTTTTGTCCCTCCTGTTTGTGTTAAACTTAGTTCTTTTCCTTATCTAGTTTAATCATGTTAGGTTATCCCTTGTCTTTATTTTGTTCTGGCACTTCCTTGTTTCTGTATCTTCTTGCTCTTAGATGTTTTCACCTTTGTTTGTGTCCTCATTTGTTTCCTTAGTTTATTTCCTCTAGATAGTTTACTTATTTCTTCCTTCTGCTCCCTAGTGTTTCCTTCCTAGACTTATTATCTTTAGTTTCTAGTTTCTTAAGAGTCTTTTGTCTCCCAGCCATTTTACCTCCTGTCCCAGTTGATTACTTCCACCTGCTCTCTCCCTCTCACCTGCATCTGCTCCCACTAATTGGTCTTCTCGGTCACTTCCTCATTTCCTCCACAGTATATATTCATCTCTCCTTCAGTCACTACTCGCTGGTCCGTTGTCTTTCCTCCTTCCTGCGTTCCCTGGTCTGTCTTCCCTTCGTTCCCTGGTCTCCATGTTCCCTGGCTTTCTCGTGATTATTTTGTAAGTTTTGTTATTTTTTTATTTAATTAAATCTGAAATCATAAAAGTTCTGCATTTTGGGTCCTCTTTATTTTTTTTCATTAGAAATTATGTTCTCTGATTTAAGTTCTTTCTAAAGTTTATGCTGGTCTTTCTTTCTGTTCTTTTAACCTCCTCTTCTTCCTGTAATATTCATTAGTGCTTTTACTTTAAGTTTCTCTTAGGCTTCTCCATTCTTATTCTCTTAGATCTCTTTTATCCTAGTTACCTTAGAGTTAGTTATTACTTTTCTCATTTAGAATTATTTCTGTCCAGTCTTCTCTTCTTTTTATGCATTTGTTTTCCGTCTCTGTTTTCGCCCCTACCATTCTGCTTCCCTGCCCTACTGCTAATCACCTTCACCTGCTCTCTCATTATCACCTGCATCAGTTTGTCACTAACTGGTTCTTAGGCTTTCAGTGTCACTCCTCACTCCCTCCTCAGTATTTAAGCATACCTCGCTGGTTCCTCGTCTTCTTTCTGTTATTTTACCTACTCCTCAAAAAGTTTTGTAAGTGCTTTGTTTTATTTTCTATTAAACATTATCACCATGAGACTTCCGCTCTCCTGTCTGAATTTTGGGCTGATCTCACACATCATGACAATGACCATAGATGAGGGTAGGAACGTAGATCAACCAATAAATAGAGAGCTTTTTCTTTCCCTTGAACTTTTGCAAAAAGGGATTGAACAGTGCTCTGTAAGAAGATCAAAGCATGGGGTATTGTTTTATAATGAATCTATCATGATCCGTGTGTCTTCTCCTTCCTGTGTCTGTTTATCTCTTACCAGCCTGTTTCCTGTCCCACTGTGTCACCTGTGGTTGGTTTCGTCGTCTTCCCAGCTGTCCTGTATTTCCCTGATTACCCCATGTGTATTTAATCCCCAGTGCTCCTCTCTTCCTTTGCTGTTGTCTCGTCTGATGTAACGTGTGTAAGGGCTTGGTTTTTCTGAATTCTTGTGTCTTGTCTCCCTCTGGTCCTGGTTGGAGAAAAGACTGCCAAAATCCTCACAAGTTGCCTGCGTCTGGGTCCCACCACTTCAGGACAACAACCACATGGACCACAGCAGGTATGCGTAAGAGGAGGTTTCCGTTCCGGGGTAAACTGGCAGACGAGGGGACTAGGGCCTGCAATGGTTGGAGGAGGTCTTGCTGGACCGGTCGGTGTTTGAAGGCACCAGTGGTCCTCTGTGCGGTCAGGAGTCCCCATCCACGATACGGATTACCTACCTGCTCTAAGGACACCCAAGCGAGTTCCCGCACCACGGGAACCGTCTAGTCTTTCTCGTCTGACCGTGTCTCCCTCTGGTCCTGGTTGGAGACAATACTAATAATAAAGACTGCCAAAATCCTCACAAGCTGCCAATGTCTGGGTCCTCTAACTCACCACTTCATAACAGAATCCTGCTTTAAACATTTCTACAAAATCTTCTATAACTGACTTCTGTTGGAGACTGGTTGCACTGGAAGACATGAAGGGGCATTCGAGTGAAGGGGGCTGAATATGAAAGCGTTCCACCATTTTCTGATTTATTTATTTTTTTTGTAAAAAACATTGTAAAATCTTCTTTTAATTTTCATCCACTTAATAATGCACTGCTTTGTGTTGGTCTGTCACATTAAATCCTCCAAAACACATTAAAGTTTCATAAAATATGGAGAAATTCAAGAGTTCTCAATTACTTTTGGAAGGCACTGTATAATCACATGCTGTCCATGAGAGCAGCATGCTTTCATAATCTACATTTTTCTTGGAATCACAGACACACTGGAAGCTAATCATATGTGCAGATACCACGGTGAATGTGCTTAGTGCAAATTGCTTTAGGTATCATTTAACGAACAGGTATTAGGTCCTTTCTATCTTAATCTGTAACTTTATGCAATGCCAGGAAGCTATGTTATCAAGAAACTTTTGGTTCCTTCTACAATGAAATTTACCTTCACAACAACAAAATGTCCTACATGTGAATGGCGCTGTGAGATCTTGCTGTGTTCACAGAAGGCAGTTGTTTGAAAAAATTGATAAAATGCAGAAAAAAGCTTTATATTACTTGTTCAATTACAGCAATGATTACTGCTGGAAGTCCATTATACATAGAGCAGGTTTTCAATTTCTGTTCAAGGAGCAGCTGAGTTGGAGTGACCTAGCTGTGGTTTTTATAACATTTATTTGGTGGAAGCTTTGTCTGGCTGCTTTTCTTTGCAGATCTTCACAGCTTGCTACATTTTTGCAGTGAGTTCTCAAGATTCAAATCTGTTTAGAGTATGAGCCTCAAGTAACCTTGGAATATAAATAAAAAAGAAATCGATAACTGAAGCGACAGGATTGGATGTCAGCTCAATTAACATAGTACACTTCAGATGTTTGGTTACTAGGATATGATCAGAACCAACCATCATTATCTTTATCTTGTTGATATAAGTACCAATTCCTATAGACAAGCACTGATAACCTTAGCATAAAGGCAGCAGATATAATTTAAGAAATTAACCAAACTGAATGTCTACATCCTAACGCATTTTTATTTTTTTATTTTTATTTTATTGTATTTTATTGAGATTTTCCTTGGTAGACCAACACTTAATTGGGCATATTTGTGACACAAGAAAATTTTTAGTTTTTATCACGCTTTACAAATAAAAATAAAAAGTGTGATGCACATTTATATTTGCTCTAATACCTCTGAAAATCTGTAGGAACCTTTTGATTTTGAAAAAGTCTGCCGTAATTCATATTTTAATTTGATCATGTAAGTTATTCAACAATGTGAGAATCTTTTTTTAATGAACCGCCTTGTCTGTGCCAAGACTAATCAGACTCAAACTGAGAAATAACTGTTTCTGAAATGAGATGTAATTTCTTGGGTTGTTCTTGGGATGTAAATCTTTGGATTGAGAGGACTATACAATGGTTCATCTCGCTTCCCATTTATAGAAAATACTGAATAAAAATTAATGTATTCTGACTACTTCACTGTTTGTCCCTCCAAACAATTAACATCCATGTACATTTTGCTTTAATTATAGTCTTTATCCCTGTTTAGCCCAAAAGAATATGCTAAATACTATGCTAAAAGAAATATGTCAAAAAAATGTTTTTTAAACATCTCGACAGACAACTTTTCAGCCACGTTTAGAATGAAAAACATTTTTATATGTACATGTTTTCCCGTCGGATTCCCAATGTTTAGACTGAAGGCAACAATGCTTTTTATGTCTTAAAGACACTTTGCTCAGGATGTTGCTTTTTGCCCAATAGCAAGGGAAAGAAGGCACAGTGGTTTTTGGACCAGCAAGACTCTTCTGTGCTGCCAGATTGTCCAACTTGACTCTCTTACAAGTTGTAATTGTTATAATTTACTGTAACTCGTGTCTGTTTATGTTTAATTTAGATAGCATGAACTGACGCTGAAAAAATTTAACTTAGCACACAATTAAGGAAATTTATGTTTACATTTTTAGTTCTTTGTTGCAGCAGTGCATCTTTGCTATAAGTTATATTCCATTGGAAATTCAGCTTCCATTTAAATGTTGCCACATTTGTACGGAAAATACATTTTGCGTTGAGCAGCAGAGTTGAGATTGCAAGTTGTGCCCATGAAAAACTTGCCAAATTCTCTCTGCCAATGCCAAACAGCTTAATAGTGCTTGGGAGAACGATGGACAACCCTGACAGCCTGGTGCTTCCTACTTCTCCTCCTGGTCACCAACTTGGTCACACACTGATGTGGGACAGCGTTCCAATCTTAAAACAGCATTTTTTGCAATACAGTCAAAGTATTGGTCACTCTATCACAAACTAAGTCTTAAATGAAGTTGTGGATGAGGGCCAATCGATCCTCTCTTATTCACAAAATCTAGCAAAAATCTCTAAAAATCTAAACATTTCAGGTGAAAGCATTTACATCTTGTAGGATAGAGTCCTTTAAAGTTGAGATATGGTATTGCCACTGGTTGCAGAATCTTGTCTTGGTATCCCTCTGCTTTGAGATTTCCTCCAATGATGATGATCCTTGTTTTTCCAGTGATGGAGTTGCCACACAATTACAATGCTTCCACCAAAAGCAAAAAAAAAAAAAAAAAAATGTATTACAAATGTGGCACCATTAAGAGGTGGTAGCTTTCCAACTGCATAGGGAGAAGCAAACATTACGGCAAAGAAGTAATTGATCACAGATTTTCTTACTATTTACTATTAAGTTTGAATTCAGTGGCAATATCCAGTGGCAGTATTTTTATGGGAAATGCAGTGTACCCCCACCTACTAGGGGTTCACCATTTGCCTATTGGTGGATTTTTCTGTGGAACTTGACTCAAATTATTCCCAAGAAATCTGCGTATTCATGAAAGTTTTTGGGAGAACATATCCAAAATATTCAAAAGAAAATGCAGCTTGGGCTGTGAAATACCTAGGTGCAATGCAAAGCAGCCAATCTGGGAGCACTTTTTTAAAATTTTGCTTGGCACTGATTGGCTGTACCCCCAAAAGCGGAGATGAGGAAGACTGTAAATATTAGCATCTGTGGTAGTGCTAAGACGGGTTCCACGATGACAAGAAAAGGCTCATTTATTTGTATAGCACACTTTCAGCAACAAGGCAATTTAAGGTACTTTGGGTGATTATAGGACAAATTAACCTGATAAACCGGTGCTTTGGGTGATTATGGGATAAATTAAAACACGAAACACAACATCAGAAACCTAAAGAACATTAAAACATAATGCAGTTATGACATTCCAGCTATTATTAATCAAATCAAAGGCAGCTCTAAACAGATGAGTTTTTAGCCTTGATTTAAAGGAACTCTGTGTTTCAGTAGCTGGTCTGGAAGTTTGTTCCAGATAAGAGGAGCATTGAAACTAAAAGCTGATTCTCCGTGTTTGGTTCTGATTCTAGGGATGTTGAGTAGACTAGAGTAAAAAGACCTGAGTGGTCTGGAAGGATGATATGGTTACATCTGATCTTCAACACACTGTAGTGCTAAGCCCCTCAATGATTTATAAACTATTAAAAGTATTTTGAAGTCTATTCTCTGAGCTACAGGAGCCAGTGTAAGGACTTTAGAACTGGGGTGATGTGCTCTACTTTCCTGGTTCTAGTGAGGAACACGAGCTGCAGCATTCTGGATCAGCTGCAGCTGTCTGATTGACTTTTTAGGCAGACCTGTGAGGACATTGTTGGAGTAATCAATCCGACTAAAGATAAACCCATGGATGAGTTTTTCAAGGTCCTGTTGCGGCATTAGCCCTTTAATCCTAGAAATGTTCTTCAGGTGATAGAAGGCTGACCTTGTTATTGCCTTTATGTGACCCTGGAGGTTCAGGTCTAAATAAACATGTTTTTAGCTGCTTTTTAAAGGAGACAACAGAGTCCGCCTCACGGAGGGATGTGGGCAGGGCGTTCCATTATTTTGGAACCACAGTCTGAAAAGACATGTCTCCTCTGGTTTTAAAGCAGGTGTTAGGGACCATGACAAGGTTCTGGTCTGAGGACCAAAGCGTGTGACCAGAGGTGTAGGGGCACAGTCGATCACAAACATATTTAGGGCCTTTCCATGCAAGGCTCTAAAAGTCAAAACTAAAATTTTAAAATCAATTCTGTATTTTACTGGAAGCCAATGCAGGGAGGACAGAATTGGAGTAATATGACAAAGTCTGCTGGATCCTTTAAAGCCTTGCTGCACCATTCTGAAGCATTTGAAAAAGGTTAAGAGCTGATTTGTTAAAACAGGTAAAAGGGAGTTACAATAATCTGAACGAGATGAAATAATTTTGACCAAAAGTTTAGAATGGCTATCAAGGGACAATGAATGATTGAACCAAACACCCAAGATTTCTGATGCTCGACCTAACGAGCGAGCCCAATGAACCAAGGTGCTTCACAATGGAGGAGATTTTCTGCTCAGGGGTAGTTAGCAATGTCTAATTCTTTTAAGAGTTTGACTGAAGGCAATTTTGAGTGAGCCAGGTCTTTAGACGCGAAAAACACTCCATTAACTCTGAAAGTTTTAACAGCTCTTACTATTTAGAAGAAAAGTACAATTGAATATCATCAGCATAGAGATGAAAGTACACATTCTTAAAATGGCTAATGATATTCCCCAGGGGGCTGATGTACAAAAAAAAAACCAAGATTTACCCTCTAATTGTCAGAATGATTTCAGTAAAAAAAACTGTCCAATTCCTTCTAAACCCTGTTGGAATTTAGTCCAGGGGCTACAGTCAGAGGAGGATTACTTAGTCTCTCAACTGTTTCAAATAAAGTCTGTGCATTATTATTGTTTCTGTAAATGATTTTAGAGAAGAATGATTCCCGTAGATGATGTTGAAGAATGGTGACTTTTTAGATGTTTTTTTTACCTTGGGTTCCATTATTTTGGAGGGTATTGTACATTATCTAAAATGATCTATGCAGGTTTGTTCAGTGCCTTTAAAATGTAAACAATACAAACCTGAAATTTCATGATTTCTTTTTTAATAAACAGCAAAGCTAATTTATTTTCTCTTGTATTTTGGGCTTTCAGCCTTTTCTTTAGAGCAGGCACCATCCTGAAGTGCTCGATATATTTTTATCAAAACCACCTTCTTCCCTTTTGATATATGATAAAAGATACTGTACTGCTGCAGTGGCAAACTGTAACTAATCAAGTCAGATTAGTTTCTTGGCTTAAAGGAGATGTTAAATGGAAGGGGAGACAGGCTTGGCAGAGAGGATGGGAAAATGATTTTCAGGAACTGATTTGTTTATTTGCCTTCAGATACTGTGCGTCAGCTTGATAACAAAGCCACCAGCAGATGGTGCTGAGATCCTCCTGCTGCTCTCTGCCAAAAGTGAATGAGTTGGTTTGTGAGTGTGCATGTCTGCATCATGTCTAGGATTGTGGACATTTTTTTAAATCTTTGTAGAGATTTGGAATCTGTGTTTGCTTCCTTGCCACCACAGAGAACTTTTGATCTTTCAGGTACTTAGTCAGGTTGAAGGTCAGCTATAGACAGGGACTTCAAGTACATCTACAACACCCAGTAGTAGAGTAACACATTTGAGAAGTTGGATTCAAAGAGTAAGTTTGAACAGTGAAATCAAAAGTACACAGCTCCTGTTTCTCTTTGACTCATATTCTCTCTTCATACCTCATCTATGTCTCCTCCTCGTTCTCTGTGTCCCTTTTAAGTTTGCCCTCTGGCCTTGAGGAGCATCTGTGCCCTTCTCATTCCCCATATGCCCTGTGCCTTTAAGCCTGGTCTTCAAGGCTGAAATGGATCACTTATTCATCAGCAGCATGAATTACCAATGGTATATTTTCCATCACACCATCAGCTTACAGGGTTATGTCATCTAGACCTGCTTCTGTTATTTTTTTCTCCATCATGTCAACATACTGAAGGCAGAAAGAAGAGTATAATCCTCAACACCTCACACACTGTAAAACTTGATGAGTTAGTTGAATTCAAATGATTTGAGGAAACCGATTGCCTAAAACCTTTTAAGTTTATTAACTCAGTAATCTCAAGTTAAAATAAATAATCCATGCAAGTGCATGCAAAAATATGCACATGCATGTGCATATTTTCTTTTACCTCAAATGAAAACTTTTTTGGAAATAATTTTTTTAACCAGAGAAGAAAGCATATTTTTCACACTATTACAAATATAATATATTAATATGTTGTATTATTTAGCCAATTGTAACTTTTGACGTACAACAAGAAATCTGTCAAATTTGTCTTGCAATCCACACAGAACTGAGTAAAAGAAACATTTTCATTATGCTTCATATTTTTGGAATAAACTTCTAATACTTTCTTTTTTCACAATTTCATCTCTCAAAACTGCACTGAACGGTTTGACTTCATTATTATGTTCGTTGTACAATGTGTTGGAGACTGTGGATTTGGTTTGTGACACCAGTCTACGCATTTATTGGTGCTCCTGATAAATGCTGGTATGTGCAAAATTACAAAAAAAAAAAAACATTTTTTATTGCAATAACACAATATCACACACAAAATATTGAAAAATCCATCCTTTGATTTAAGAACATATATCCAGTGGGGGAAACAAAATCTTCAGTACCACAATTACTGGCACACCTCCTATTAATACAGCACAACATTAGAACACTGAAGCTTATAGAGAAAGGAATCTTCATCCAGTCCTGTCTGCACAATCTTTCTATACCATCCAGAGTTCTGGTTCCTCTCTTAAGATCTCTTCTCTTCAGCTCATCCCATCAACGTTTTTATAGAACTTAGGTCTGTGGACTGAGATAGCCAAGGACAAAGTTTGACTTTTTGGTAACCATTTCAGTTAGTGCGTTTACATGCAGTAATAGAAAACTGAATTACTGCCTTAGTCCGACTTAATTTGGACTTTTGAAATGCATGTTCACACCTTAGTCCAGCTGGAGTTTAACTGAACTGGAGTAGTATTAATCGAGCTAACACACCCAGATAATGCAGTTACAAAACCAAATTTCTCTACATGTAAATCCCAACACAGCTTATTCGAGCTATTAGCAGCCTGGGCACTCCCCCTTCGGGAAGTGACGAAACTGTGGAAGTGGGAATAACAAGCACCCACAACGAGTGTAACACAATCAAACAGTACAGCACTTAGAAAATTTACTGCAGTGTTGTTGTAATCCATTTCTTCGCTCATTGCATATCCTGCTTTTACTCTATCTGGCACACATTTAAAAAGTGACCATATAGTACTTGAACATGTCACACTGTATGTGTTCAGTATGATTAAATTTGTGTCACACTGAACTATGGAAGTTGCCTGACTGCATGATTGTTGGTACAGTAAAATGTTGCTGACGGTTGAGGAGGAGGGATAAAAAGACTTTGGCATAAACATACATGTTAATTCACAATTCTCCAAAGAAATATTAGACACTGCCAAGTATTTGTCATAGGCTTTCTTTGGTCATGGGAACTCTAAAACGGTGGTCGGTGCATCTGTCAAACTGAACAACCAAACACCACTAATTTAAGCTAACCACGAGAGATCCACTTTCACAACTAAATATCTTGGCCAAGACAGCCCATAATCATAAAGTGATTCTGGCTTTAGTTAACTCTGACCAAAGAACAAAGTTCTAGGTAAAGTCTGAGTACTGTAGCAATGATAGAGGCTATCTAAATCGGTCAAACATTTAAATTTGTTCTTCAACCATTAAGCCTGTCATATTGCACAGCTTAAAGCCATGAGATTTGTTTATTATAAAAACACATTTACTGTAAGAATCACACCATTCCTACTTCAGATGAAAGATTGTTGGAGTCGTTTGTTCAAGCACACCCAGTGCGCTAAAAGCACTTTCAGGGATGAACTGGATGAACTTACAGGGAAACTGGAAGTGGCTGGAAAACCTGCAGAGGAACTGGGCAGAACAATGTTGCCCAGCGACAGCCCCAAAACATCACAGCTCTAGAGAAGATCTGTGTGGAAGAATGGGCCAAAATACCAGCTACAGTATGTGCAAACCTGGTGAAGACCTACAGGAAATGTTTGACCTCTGTAATTGCCAACCAAGGTTACATTACAAAGTGTGAAGGTGAAATTTGGTTTTATTGACCAAATACTTAAGTATTTGCTGCACCATTATAGAAATAAATTATTTAAAAATCATACAATGTGATTTCTTGTTTTTATTTTAACATTCTGTCTCTCAATTGAAGTGTACTTATGATGAAAATTACAGACCTCTCATCTTTTTAAGTGGGACAACTTTTTTTGCCCCACTGTAAGTAATACTTTGGCATGTACCTCACAGATATCTGAAGAAAATGCTTTGGGATCATAACAATTTTGGATCTTCAATACTGCATGCATTAACAATCCCCAGAACATCACTTGCATGATAAAAGATTATAACAGCCTAATCTAAAGCCACAATAAAAGCCTTCTCAAACGTCTTCATCAGACAAGCAAGCTTGCCACAGTAGCATTACGAAAAGTCCACCCACTGAAAGGCTTTATTTTGTCTGGTGTGTTTCCCAAAACACTTGGTTGACATGTAGAAAGCATCTGGTGATTGCTTTGTTGACTTGGTGACCCTAACCTTTGACATTTTCCTTTAAACCTTCTCTCCGACACTGTGTGTTGGTGCAAGATACAGTATATATAGGTCCTTATCTGGCCTAGTGGATGGAAGAAATTGCCCCCTGGTCACATCAAATTTATACAGTCAAGCTATGTTTTTTTTAAAGTTCTTAGATACTCTGATCAACTTAAACACATTTTTGAGACTTTTATTTATTTACAGGTTTAATGAATCAAAAAATACTCGAACATTTTGAAGCTTTTCTACAAATGTAATCACATACAGAATGTCTTTAAACTGACCGGGATTGCTATAAAAATTCAATGTTTGTAATAAATGGCAGTAAAAACAACACTGCTTTGCTACTCCATTTACATAGGTAGCACAATGATGTTCTGTGCAACAAATGTGAATAAAAAGAAGCTAAATATAAAAACCAACTTTTGACCCAGAAAAGTGAAAGCTAATTGGCTTACTGGTGTTTCTGTGACTTTGCAGACATTGTCAACGTGGTGCCAGTGCTACAGGAGGTAGGCGCCCATTTGATGGCAAGATCCTTGTTATATTTCTTCCTGTCAACCGCCTCAGCAGAAAAGCTGTGTAGGTTTAACAATGTTGACATGTTGACTATCTGTCTGTCTTAATACATGCTGTTTGTGAGGGGGTGATTAAAGGGAGTGAATGCCTTTCCACGTGGCAGTCCAAGGACGTGGTTCAAAGCTTCGCTGGGTGTCAATCGAGCTCTTTGAAGCCTCTTGTCTCAGCCCTTTCAAAGGGTAGATTTAGTAGAATTTGTGGTGCTACTCTAGCATCTGTGTCTGCCCAGTTTGCTCTCCTCTGAACAGTTGGAAGAGGAAATGCTTCCTTTATGTGCATTATCTGTATACCTCCATTCCCCACACATTTTCTCCTTTGCCCCAGAAGACCTGGTTTTCAGCTAGCCTAAACACCTCCCCTCCACGAAACACGGCATCCCAGTATTTTAGGGCCAGGCTTGTGTTGCTTACAGCCACATTAACATGGCAAACTCGGCGTGACAGCAGTTTTGCTACACTGCTGTTGTGATGGAGCGAATATGCTCACAGTTTGGGCTGCTCTGGGGGAGGGAAGCAGTTCCCTTCAAAGTGTGTTATTGCGTCGCCTCTAGAGGAGCTCCAGGGAAGGAGGGGGAGCCATGAGATAGAGAGGAGGGATGGGATGGGGGAGTGGAAATGGTGCTGTGGGGCAGAGGCTGGAGGTGAGCTAAATTCAAAGTTCAAAGCCTCGAATTGTGACTGAGTGGAAAGTGAGCTGAGGTAGGAGGGGCTGTGATGCAGACAGCACAGGGACCTCGAATGCTGTGTGTGCTGGAGTAAATGGGCCTTGGCGGGTTGACAGTCACTCCGCACACATGTTTGACCGAGAGAAGCAGCGGCAGAGCTGGGCTTATTGGAAAAGACAGGGAGAGCAAAGCAATCAGCTCTTCCCTCCTGTGAAGGAGAGAGGGTTGGTGTGCAGAATTACATGAATTAAACTGAGAGCAGAGCAAGTGTTGGCTTTGGAGTTAGCAATCTAAATCTGACATACAATACCTTTGTATCATTCAAGAACTTCTTGGTTAAAGCTTAATCCACTACCTATTTTCTACTGAAAAAACAATCTGAAGTAGAAACAGAAAGATGATTGAGAATGGATAGCAAACAAGTCAAAGTCCTTTAAAGTAACAGACATACAGTCAATCTAAAATGTGTACAAACTCATACTAAAATCCTTCTAAGATTTTCCCACCCTGAATGTGGAAGGTTTTCAGCATATATCTCAACAACAAAAAAAACTAACAAAATCTGTTAAAAGATAAAAAAAGACAATAATCTGGCTACATATGTGTGCATAGTCATTTACCTAATTTAGATCAGTGCTTCTAAACCCTGGTCCTCAGGGCCCAGTCCTTCATGTTCTAGATGCCTCTCTAATACAGTAAACCTGATTCAAAGGATTACATTACCTCCTCAGAATAGCGTTGAATGCTGCAGAAGCTTTTTTATAACTCAGTCATTTGAATCAGGTGGGTGAGAGAAGGGAAACACTTAAAGAATGCGGACACTGGGCCCTGAGGACCAGTGAAACACTGCTTTGCAGAGAGTATCAGTCAGGAGAACATTACAAAGAAAATCTACAGCAACATTAAGAAGGAGTAAAATGAAAAGATAAAAAAATACAAAAGACTGAAAAAAGAAAGTCAGAAATTGAGACTCAATTCCTTAGTGGTGCCAGTGGTCATTTGTGCACTTTGAACCCAACTAGGGGGAGGCAGCTACAGATTCATGGAGCAACCAAAGATCTCTGTCCAGCAGAGTGACACCATGAAGAACGCTCAAAGTCCTGAGCATCTGATAGAGAATCTGAACATGAAGTGGAACTATTCAGGTGGATACAATGAGTGAAGGGACCTAAAGATTGGGGTGATGGCAAGAGGCCTTTCTACCCCAACACTAAATAAAAAAACGTTAAAATACCAGTGGAAACATGCAAGAACCTGCTCAACAATTACAAGAGTTTGATTGCTGTAATGCAATAAAGATATTGGCATTGTAGCTCAGTTGTTTTTCGACCAGCCATTTCAAATTAATTTTAAGTAAAATAAGTTGATTTTTTTCTTTTCATGTAGATCCTCCTTGTTGGACTGCACAGTGTTACAGTTCTTGGTGCTGTTGCTGAGGATCAAGAAGGCCCTGGGCTCAAATCCTGGCCTGTGCATTAACGTTTTTTTTTTGTCATGGACTGACGACCCTTACCAGGGTGTAACCAGCCTATCACCCAATGACTGCTTGAAATAGACTTCAGTCCCCCCATGACCCTGCAAGGATAAAAGCTACTGTTGGTGAGGTACATCTGGTAGCTAAAAATAAGAATTGTGAAAACCTCCTTGACTCAAATTCTTATTTTATCATCATGCAAAAAATTTTTTTAAGTGCACTGTAACTAGGCTAAAGAAAATAAACAGCTGTCAACATGCCCGTGTTGCATTTAAGCCTGAGAAGAACAGCACCTTCAAAAATGAAAGTCAGTACACTTTCAGTCTGTTTGCTTTTATGTGCAGACTAAAAAATAAAAACTTGATTTTTTATCTTCTTTCTGGCACTGAAATAAATAAAACAGACAAATTAAATTTTAATTAAAATGGCATGCTCACTCAGCTGTAATTTACATGGAGCTGGAAAGCTCTATTCTGTTCCTGAAGCAATATAACAGCAGCTTTCTTTTAAAACCTGAGCTGGAAATTAAAACATATCCACAAGCTTATCAATATACCATAAAAGGCTAGGTTAATATGAAACTCATATTGTAACCTTATTGCCTCGATGACCTTGAAGTTTAATTTAAACTCTGTGGTTCTTTTATGTCTTAATAATGACAGTTTCTCCCCTGGCTTACAGTTAGCATTAATTTACTTTTCCCGTTAATCTTTTGAGTAATTATTGTCTTAACAGAAAAGTGGAAAAGCATGAATAAAGAAATGTCTTTACACAGATGGATACAAACAAAACACAAGAATGTAGACAATTTCAATAAACTGTCTGATCAATTTCTTTATAGCCTGAGGGAGATTTTTATTAATCTAGCTGCTAAATACAACTACAGCACAGCTGCAGTCTTTTCCCCCTCCTTCATTATTATAGCAACAAGCCAAGAGCCAGGTGTTCATTTTGGCAGGGAACAGAAGAGCAAGTTGTCATAGAGAATAATTACTAGCAGCTCCACTTAACTTCAAAATCCTATCTGCGTCATTAAAAACAGGTAGCACAACCTGTTTCTAATATTCCAAAATACCGATCTGAGGGTGAAGATTGTTCAATGTGCTGGTGATGCAATAAACCATAATCAACAAACCATTGTGTGTTGTTATAGCCATAGAAAGAAATGTTGTGAAACAAAACTTTATGTATATTTTTTAACACAGACTTATAGAAGAGTATTTATATACCATGCTATATAAAAGCAAAACATGTCTGTCCATTCATTACTATCATCATCAGCAGCAGCACTATTTAAACATAGTCTTTTATTGATTCATGTGAATTGTTGTTCCACGTCTGAAAAATATGCCTAAACAACCTCTACAGAGATCAGAAAGAGTAAGGTTCGCAGTTTCCAGGATTCCAGTTTTCACTGGAAAATTATTTTTGAAAAGCTGCTTTAAGGTGAAAGCCATGAAAATGTAGACTTTGCTCTCTTTTTCACATATCCCGCTGTTCAGTACTTAGATTGCTGGGAAATCAGTTCACTAAAGCTTGTTTGTTTTTCTTCCTAATTCATAAGATTATGCCATGTTAATTTGGCTAGCTTTGTTTACTTACTCAGGCCTAGTATTACTGTGCTGTCAAGATGATTCCTGTTGCTTTCATGTTTGGTAATCCTCTCAGAAAGATGCTTGAGATGAGGAAAGCATGTTCTTGACCAGGTGCCACAGCAAAGAATGGAGGCAAAAAAATAAATCTGAAACAAGACTGCAATTAGACATGTTCTCCAAGAGAGCTGCACCACAATGGATGATAATTCTGTTTCTTTTGGAGAAGACAACCCTGTTAATGTAGCTGTTAAACTGATAAGAGAGGATGAATATTTTACTGATTTGGTCACACTTCAAGATGTAATAATAGGGAGAAGACTACAGAAAATGTGCCACCAATTAACAGAAATTACGTCTAAAATAATCATGCAACAGGAGGTAAAAGATAAGGGTATTGTGAGGTAAACTGGAGCAAGATAAGTGACATTGGTTGTTACTGAACTCTAGAAACAATTCTAAACATTCAACACACATCTACAAGAATTAGTTACAACAAAATAATTACAAATGTTTGTGATTGCTGAAAAAATAGCCTTAGTTAGCTAAATGTTTTTCCATAATCTGTCTGTGGTTCAGGCGTTACCAGAAAGCTAAATGTTTTGCTTAAATGCTAAATATTCGGTGAAAGAAAAAGAAAAGACATAAACAATACAAAACCTGTTCAAATTCCATTCTGTGGAGAACGGCAGAAGTGGGCGTAAAAAAGTAATGGTTTAAAAATAATACAGTTTAATCACTTTATTTAATCTTTGTACATGATGATTGAAACAGTATCAGCCGACAGAGAGTGAGACGAGGTGAAGAGCTTAAATACACAAGGGAGGATTAGGATCAGGTGGTGACTAGGACTGAAGTCAGGTGTAGACAATGATGAGACAGGAAGTAAGCAGAGCAAAGTGAAGAGGTTTTGACAGGACCCCCCTCTCTAAGAGTAGATACCAGACGACCAACAGAGAAGAAAAGAAAAGAATCACAGTTTCAAGGGTGGGTAGAGGGGACCCACGGAAGCAGGGCCTGAATCTCAGAGGGTACGCCCCTGGAGGTCAGGAAGACGGTTGGCCGGCAACAAAGGAGGATAGCTGAAGGAGCTGGCTCTGCAGGCAGAGGTGGGTCATCCTCGACCCCCTCGGGGAGCTCAGGTTTCTGGGCTTGAAAGCGACGTGCAGGCACTGAGGCCTGGAGGCGAGGTGCAGGCACTGGGGCCTGAAGACTCAGACAGTGTTGCCAACTTAGCGACTTTGTCGCTATTTCTAACGACTTTTCAGACCCCCTTAACGACTTTTTTTCCAAAAAGCGCCTAGCGACAAATCTAGCGACATTTCTGCCCACCCTTAGCTACTTTCTGTGTGACTTTGTCGCCGATAATTCCTGCATTTTAGAGACACAGCTTGCTCCTTTCCTACGCTCAGAAACAGAATGATCTGCGCAGCATGATCAGAGTATGTCCACTGACCAATCATAAACCTTTTTCGGTTCATTTCATCCACTCACAAACGAAGTTGTTTTGTAGTTAATGTTGATTCAAAAGTAAAAAATAAATCTGCATTTATATAACACCGATCTTTCAACTGGAATTAAGGCAGAAACTTGTCTATTAAGCTGCATCGCGCACATGTGGTGCATTCAAGGAACGTTCGAAATGTATGCCGAGTTCAAAAACGTAGGACATTTAAAACTTATGACAAAAAAAACCCCACTGAAAACAATATCATGAGCAATAAACTTCTGTTTAATGGCGGTTGGCAAGAAACATTTGATGCATGCTAAATATGCCCTACTTATTTTTACAAAGTACTAAAAAACAAACAACTATATTCTCTCTATTAATTTCATTTTCTTGAGATATCTCAGTAAATGTATGTTTAAGAACTTCATTTCTTTTAAAAGGTCTGATGTCCAGTTGCAATTTGATATCTTGTCAATTTTGTAGGCTTCCAGGTTTCTCAACAGTTTACTTCAGGCAAAATAATATAACATGTTCCACAGTCTCTTCTTGAAGACAGAAGTCACATTTCCCTGTAGCATGTTTCCGCTGTTTAAATAAAATTGCCACTAAAAATGATGATGAAAAAATCAGTTTTTCAACTTATCTGTTGTGTAAATTAGTTTTCTATCATGTTTAAAAAAAATTATGGTCAAAATCACTGAATTTACATAATATAATAATGAATTTACCTATTGCCTGGGGGGGATGAAGTAGGAGGCGAGGCAGTGCTGTGTTGTGCCTCACCTCTAGTGGCGCTGTGTCACACACAGTGAATGAAACAGGCACATGCTCATTTTTGTTTCTCTTTAAATCACCAATATACATGTTTGATTAAACATATACAACATATGTTGATATTCTACAGTCTGTCTTATATATTTAACAAATGTGTGTGACATACAGTGGGTTGAAAAAGTATTTATTCAGCCACCAATTGTGAAAGTTCTCCCACTTAAAAATATGAGAGAAGCCTTTAATTTTCATCATAGGTATACCTCAACTGTGAGAGACAAAATGAGAAAAGAAAATCCAGAAAATCACATGATCTGATTTTTAAAGAATTTATTTGCAAATTAAGGTGGAAAATAAATATTTAATCACCTACAAACAAGCAAGATATCTGGCTCTCACAGACCTGGAACTTCTTCTGTAAGAGGCTCCTGTGTCCTCCACTCTTTACTTGTATTAATGGCACCTGTTTGAACCCGTTATCAGTATAAAAGACACCTGTGCACAACCTCAAACAGTCACACTCCAAACTCCACTATGGCCAAGACCAAAGAACTGTCAAACAACACCAGAAACAAAATTGTAGACCTGCACCAGACTGGGAAGACTGAATCTGCAGTAGGTAAGCAGTTTGGTGTGAAGAAATCAACTGTGGGAGCAATTATTAGAAAATGGAAGGCGTACAAGAGCACTGACAATCTCCCTTGATCTGGGGCTCCAAGCAAGATCACACCCCGTAGGGTCAAAATGATCACAAGAACGATGAGCAAAAATCTCAGAACCACACAAGGGGGACCTAATGAATAACCTGCAGAGAGCTGGGACCAAAGTAACAAAGGCTACCATCAGTAACACACTACACCGCCAGGGACTCAAAACCTGCAGTGCCAGACATGTCCCCCTGCTTAAGCCAGTACATGCCCAGGCCCGTCTGAAGTTTGCTAGAGAGCATTTGGATTATCCAGAAGAGGATTGGGAGAATGTCACATAGTCAGATGAAACCAAAGTAGAACTTTTTGGTAAAAACTCTACTTGTCATGTTTAGAGGAGAAAGAATGCTGAGTTGCATCCAAAGAACACCATACCTACTGGGAAGCATGGGGGTGGAAGCATCATTCTTTGGGGCTGTTTTTCTGCAAAGAGACCACGATGACTGATCCGTGTAAAGGACAGAATGAATGGGGCCATTTATCGTGAGAGTTTGAGTGAATCCTCCTTCCATCAGCAAGGGCATTGAAGATGAAACGTTGCTGGGTCTTTCAGCATGACAATGATCCCAAACACACCACCCGGGTAACGAAGGAGTGGCTTTGTAAGAAGCATTTCAAAGTCCTGGAGTGGCCTAGCCAGTCTACTAGATCTCAACCTCATAGAAAATCTTTGGAGGGAGTTGAAAGTCCGTGTTGCCCAGCTACAGTCCCAAAACATCACTGCTCTGGAGGAGACCTGCAAGGAGGAATGGGTAAAAATTCCAGCAACAGTGTGTGAAAACCTTGTGAAGACTTAGAGAAAAGTTTGACCTCTGTCATTGGCAATAAAGGGTATATAACAATGTTTTGAGATTAACTTTTGTTATTGACCAAATACTTATTTTCCACCATAATTTGAAAATAAATTCTGAAATCTGACCATGTGATTTTCAGGATTTTGTTTTTCTCATTTTGTCTCTCATAGTTGAGGTCAACGTTCCCTCTAATTTTTCATGTGTCTGAGCAAACACACAAACGCCCTGAGCAGTCCTTTTGACTACTGTGAGCAACATCAGATGTGTGCACTGTGGTCATGCCAGCATCGCATCCATCTAGTTTACATAGTTTTTTAAAATAATCAAATTATAGCATTTAAATTTCTGGGAGAATACTTTTTAATTAAGTACATTGTCATTTTCATAGTAAGTGGGATAAAGATCTTATTCATGAACTGTGTAGTGTGTTAACACTATTGTAAGTATAAATATTTCATTGTAACTGTGGAGAAACATGAACTGCCAAGTAAACCAAGCTATGAACTCAAATTTTGAAAACACACTTAACATTTTTATTATAAAGATCTGACTTGTATTATAAGCATGAGCCATTGTGTGAAGCTCTTGCTGAGCACTGGGTAAGACTGGTCTGGGAGAAGGTCCTGTAACTCTGTCTGCAAAATACAGTAGGCTATATAATCATACAATTATTTGTATTTCTGCTACTCATAAACTGGTGACAATATTTAATGATCAATTTTCATAAATGAACATTGTAAATAAATGACACTAGAAAAGCTCAAATCTGACTTAAATTTCGCTGCTTTTGTTTCGTCTCTCCTCACGTATCCAGTGATTGTACACGTTGTCCAGGTTGATGACCTCAGCTGCTTGCAGCTTTGACTTCATGCGCATCAGCTGATCCAAATGATCCAATTCAAGACGATTTCTCGATGCTGTTTTGATATGATTCATTAAACTAAAACGTCTTTCACAGTCTGCGCTGGATACTTGAAACGTAGCACAAATATCGATTGATCAGCTGCGTAAATACATATGTGAATGGCATTATTGGTTGGAGCAGCCAGCCACTGGTCACTCAATGACATAAACCTTATTGTCTTGAAGCAAAGATGTTTTCAGAACATTTTATAATCTCCCTTTTTATTAAAGAAAATTCCACCAAACACTACAGACTTTCTAAATAATTCAAGCACATTTCATAGCGCACGAACATGGCGCTGTCAGCCGCTCTGTGCATAGATGAAAGTGCTCCGCTCCTATATAAACAGGAGGATCTGAGTTTGTGTCTGGATGATACATTTTTTTTTTTTTTTACTTAGTCTTATTTGCATACCCGTGTCTATGTTTAATCTGTGTTGTGTTAGTGTGCGGGTCTCTGCCGCATTGACATGTGAATAACCATGGAATACGGGTTCGGGCGAGTGTGCTCTAACTGGACCGGTGCAGGGCCTCCGCTGGAAATGGAAATCAGTGCATATGCTCATTGATTCATACTGCAAAATAGCACAGAATTAATTGTTTGTTGTTGTTTTGTTTTTTTTGCAATTCAGGTTAGATTTTATTGTGCAGGTTAGATTTTTTCGGCAGTGCGCAATTACGCACGCGCGCAACTTAAAGGGAACATTGGTTGAGGTATACCTATGATAAAAATTACAGGCCTCTCTCATCTTTTTAAGTCGGAGAACAATTTTCACTCCACTGTATTTAGTCTTTCTGATTGGCCTTTGAAAGCACTATCAGAAATATACATAAAGCACAATCGGAATAGAAGCATTTCAGGACAACTTTACTCCTTAGGAATTATCTCCAGGGAAGCAGTGAAATTTTTAAAAATGAAGGCAAACAAAGAGGATTTTTTACCTGAGAGTGATAGAGATATTTGCAGAGCAGGATAGATGAATGCACTTCATACACAAATGTAAGATCATACACAATTTTCAATTTCATATAAAAAAAAGATCAGCCAAAAATGAATAACTAATTTTACAGAATATTAAATATATTATTTTTCATGCTATCATATTGTTAAAAGCATGGAATTGATTAAAGCACAATTAAAAATAAATTAATAAAAAGAACTGAAATACAAGCTTCTAATTTGAGTTTAATAATTCTGATTCAATAAGAGTCTGTGCCTCACCAGTCATGAACCTCACCGCACGTCACTGGTTCATCAGTATTGCGACACATTTAGTTTAGTTCATTCACCAATGATTTTCCAAATGCTTAAGCCTTTTCTTTCGTTTTTTCCCCTCCTTGACAACAGATATTATGTTCCAAGACCTGTTTCTCCAGGACAGCATCTAAACATATAACATTACAAAAGAAGTAACACTCCAGCTACAGTATTCAGTAAACTTACATAATTGTTTAACTGATAACATTATTTTGCAGATTGTTGGCTGCTAATCTTGCGTTAGCATGTTCAGTCTCGGTTTTGATATGACTCATTGATAACAGTGTGGAAAAGATAATAGATCATTAACAACAGCACTTTGTGCTGACTTGATCATAAAAAGTGCTCTACAAATAAAATTCTATTTGATTTACTTCAACTTGTAACATATTTCAATGCGGTGTCAATTAATTGTAAGCAGAAAAAAGTTTTCTCCTACTTCATGAAGATAACACTTTATTTTGAACATCAAAATATTTAATGGACAGCATTTCAGCAACTCATATCCCTTTCCTTCACATAAAGCTGTTGGATATCCAACTACAGATCACAGAGCAGGACATATGAGACAGAGATTGGCAGAAGGCAAAACAATTACTCTTTCAATGTTAAATCATGGATGCCATTATTGATCATATTAAAATGCCTTCAATGTAAAACCACAAACATCACCTCTCTTTAACAGCTAACAGCTAAAAAGTATAGGGCAATACCTTTTTTTCACCAATGGTCCTGCGTTTACTCTTGTTTTCCCATTTAGTTACTATCTCAGCCTTGAACTGACAAAACAGATAAGCACAACCATTGGGCATAACCTTAGATTTTATTGCAAATATCTTGCACGATTTCAGAATTTCAGGGAATAGCTCATTCCATCCTTTCTACTACTAGATATAAGAATATGGTTTGAGAACTCCTAAACATCTGCAAAAACAAATCGAAATGTAAAGTTAGAAGGACAACCAAACATATACATCTTATACATTGTGAAATAAATGTTTCATCCTGGAACTATGAATCTAGTTAATCCCAATATATCTTTAACCAGTAGTTTATCGCCAGGATTTATTTCTTCTAAAATATACAATATTTATAGTATCTTCTGTAGATGGCAAATGATCAAAAAAATAAAGTGGGCCAGCAAGAAATTAGACCCAGTTGGAATTCAATTTACACCATCTGCTTTTATTTCCAAGCCCGCCGGCCCGGCTGAGTGTGAACCTTTGTGTGCCTCAAACCAGGAAAAATTATCAATTAAACTTTTGACCTCACATCAAAAAATATTGATGAAGAGCAGGAGCAAACAAATACTTTTTATGCCATGAGTTTATCTACAAATTTGATTGATCACCTCAACATGGTGAATCTTAATCTAGAATCAAAAACATATCACCACTAAATGCTTTCAAGTTCAATATACAGTAAAGAAATTCAGGCAAGTTGATGTTACAAAAACACACACACACACACACACACACACACACGCACACACGCACACACACCCACACACACACACACACACGCACACACACACACACACACACCAACATGTTTGAGTGTGTGTAGTTATAAACTGTTTGAAACATAAGGACATTCTAAATTAAAACATGGTGGAGTCAAAAAGAATCATCACTGGTTCTTTAAGCAGGGGAATTATCCAAGACAGAGAACCAAACCCACACAGAATGGGTTACAAAAAAATCAAAAGGAACCCTTTTTTATTTCTATCTAAGATCACAGGCCTAAGTCCTATAAAAACCTGTGGTATAAGCTGAAGAAAGAAATGCAAAACGATTATACAAAGAGGAATGGTTAAAAGGTCTCTCTGTATGCTCAGAGAGAAATTTTATCGAAGACTAAGGAGTGTCTTGATGGAAAAAGGGGTTCAACATAGTAATAGCAGCAGTATCAATTTACAAAGTGGCCATCAGGGGGTCCTTCATATTCCTTCCTTCAAATATCTTGATTATTTATGGCTGTCAAAATAAAGAAAATCTAGCCATAAAAACGCCAGACATACAGATGGACAGAAATATAAAGTTAGAATTGGCTCAAATCTGGGAATTCAAAGTGCTTTCTTTTTCTTCCACTACCTTTAATGAAGCCTTCTCAGATGGGAACAAGCAGTGAGACTCATGTTATTAAAGCACAGCCGCTAAAAGCCCCCTGTGGACCCACATAACAAACTGTGTCATTAAAAATTAACTTCGGATAGAGGAGACTTTGTCACACAGGAGAGACGAAGCAGCAGATCATCCAGGCCTGAAGTCTTGAAGCCAGGGGACTGACCACAGAGGGGCAGCCAATGCACTCGGGGGTCTTTTTTGATCCAAAGATTAACCATGATGCAGTGAACAGGAA
Source organism: Valencia hispanica (assembly GCA_963556495.2). Lineage (NCBI taxonomy): Eukaryota > Metazoa > Chordata > Actinopteri > Cyprinodontiformes > Valenciidae > Valencia > Valencia hispanica. Next base: position 35,705,136 of record OY747707.1, on the reverse strand, counting down.
AGAAGCTCTCCAAGACGAGTTTTATTATGAGCAAAGAAACGGAGCAAATTTAAACCTAATAAGCTTTGACATGCAGCAACTGATTGTAACAGTACTGGTGCCATTTTTTCGTCTGTCTTATCAAAACGTCCTTGAAAGCTCCAGATGGTCTGGCACATTACTGGAATACTGCCTTCCTTGTCTTTTTGGGTGAACTGAGCTATTTCCAGCTTGTATTACAGACCAAAGAATTTCTAATGATCTTCAAGCTTATTGTTTTCATTTAAAAAAATGAAGTACTCTCCTGATTTTCAGTACACAACTTATCTTTATACTGTGAAAATACAAACCTTAAAGACATTTGACAAAGCTGTTTTTAGAGACTGGTATGAGATGAACCAAAACAGTCTGTAAAATGTTTTGGAGAAAACCTTCCCAGCTTTATTCCCATCTGTGTTCTGGCCATACTAATAAAATACTTTAAGACAGTCTTTCCAGCTACAGCTGTCCAGCCTGAGGTGGAAACTTGCCCTCCTTTAGCTACAAGGTTACTCGCGACCACAAAAGGTGTTTTCTGATTCTGTTTAAAGATTTTCTTTATTCCAATGCAAACTAGAACAAAAAATTCTGCTAACCAAATTTAGATCATCTACAGTGCTGTGGAAACACCTGAAACACCCAGGATGGGTTAGTGTCAGTGTCAGTAGAGTAACCTGCAACGGTCGTCTGGCATTCAAGCCAAAGCGGTGGAGTCGGTTACGAATGGTTTGTCTGGAAACCCTAGTACCCCTCACATCTCGTAAACGGGCCTGCAGCTGTGCTGCAGTTGCATGACGATGTCTGAGTGCATAGGTCCTTAGGTACTGGTCATTGTTGCGGTATGTCACTCGTGGGGCACCACTCGTGGGGCACCCCTCCTGGGTCTGTCACAAGCTCTGCCAGTAGTTCTGTGTCTTGATGCAAGTCTGCTGATGACACTTTGAGACACATCAAGTTCACGTGCAACATCTTACTGCTTGCCACCGACCCGACGGCGCGCGATGGCCAGGTGGCGCTGCTCGTCCGTTAAGTGACGTTGTGTGTTCATGGCTGTTTGAAGGATGTAGTTGGAATGACTTAATACCAGCTTTTTAAACTCACAGAATGTTGAAATTGATGCTACATTAAAAAGGGTTGTCCTTAGTATTTTTTGGTGTTTTCCCCAAGAATTTGGGGAAATTAGTTTGTGGACTGATGACAAAAAATTTACTCTTTGTAAACTTTGCATCCTTGTGTACTGCTGATTTGCTCTTTTTTAAATAAAAAAGTAAACAACAATACATGCATGTATTAAACAGTAATGCTATTAGTTATTAGGATAGTTAACCTACAATTATGATTTGACAGCCAACTGCTTTTTTAATGCAATCTGAAACTAAGCTAAAAGTGAAACTTTGTAAATAAAATAAAAAAATAAAAAACAGCAACGTGATGTGATTTTACCTTTTTTACACAAGTGGAATCAATTTTTTTTTTTTTTTAGTTGACATGGCTCCCCAACAATTTTTTTTAGAAATAGCCCATCATGCTCTGCTGTTGAATTTTAGGTTTGGGCATGAGAATCCAGAGACTGAATGCAGACATAAAAAAAAAGCCTTAGAAGAAAGCCTAACAGAACAGAGAGAAAAAAAAACCCACTTAGAACACAAAGATACTTTGGTAGAGTACAACAAAGCTAGGGATGAGAGTTATAAAAACAGTGTGGATTGAATAAGTGTACACAGTTGTGGAGCAAAACAAGGCCAGGAAGCAGAACTAAACTGAGTATAGATGGATACAAATATTTCAAAATAAAAGACCTGCAAATGTGAAGCTAACTGCAGGAAACACATGGGAATGTGTAACTGTATATTTAGAAAAGACGTACCAGATGGTTTTAACACTTTTTAATTTTACAAAACATTTAGATGATGAAATTGCATGATGCAGCTACTGGAATCAGGTCAGTGAAAAAGCAGTTATCTTTGTCATATCTGACGAATAAATTCCTGCCTGTATGAAGACGTCTCTAACTGCAGTCCTTTGGATTATTCTGCAACAATAAAGATACTATTGTTTCTTTTTTTAACGATTGATTATTTTATCATTTGCTTAGAGTCAGCTTTTGATTGCTTTTGGCAAAAAAAATTAAAATACTTAGGGAGGATTAAGGAAAATAACTGGTTTATGAAATCCTGTTTTAGCTAGCCCAGTCCAGTTAAAAATACTATAAATGTCCATTTATTCATTTATTTTTAGGGAAGGAATGTTGCCATTTTAACTGGTTGGGGTGGATTAGGATGTTTCAGTGCAAACTGAAAAAAATGTAATCATGGCAATTTCTCTATTTCTTAGAGGTTTTTCATTATTCGGACATGTTGAGGTGTAAAAGGAAATTGGCTTGTGAATGAAGTCAGATAATTATCCTGTTTATTGTTTCTTGAAGAGAAACTCAAAGGTGATCGTTTTCTGGTTTGAGAACAGACAACACTGTACCACTAAAATATTGGGCTTACAATACTTCAGTGTGGAAGTTATTGCACCCAAAAGAAAACTTAAAAGTTAGCTGTTTTCTTTATCATTAAAGGTGTTTAAAAATTGATCATGGCACACATGCACTGAGATTTATAAAGTTATTCCAAAGAACACTATTTTTACAGAAGCTGTCATTTCTAAATAAGAAGCAAGGCTTCTATACAATAAATAAACAAATAAATTTAAAAAAGCTGTAGTTGTATTACATCTTTGAGTATTCAACGTCCGTCTGTAATTGAATATTCTGGATTTAGAAACATTGGCACTTTTGTTTAAAGAAAATCTTAGAGTCAAGGTAAGGATGGTTCTTTTTGGAATACACATGAAATATGATGTTTTCATGGAGTAACATTAACCACGCTAATCAAGAATATGAACTGCTTCAGAAAATGGAAAATAACTCCATAACCAATTTGTCCTTGTTTTAAATTGACAGCAGAACTGTCTTCTACAGCCACTTCTCTCTCACACACATGATGTCACCTCCGCTCCTGATATACATCCTCCTTTACTTCTGGAAGGCTAGAAAATCTATTTTGAATGTTTTCAATTAAAGCTCTAAAACAGAAATGGAAATGAGCGAAAATCAATATTGGAAGCTCAAAGCTTTTCAAAAACTGTAAATCAGAAACAAGACCCTGATCAGTGGACCTCCAATTACTGTTACAGTTTGTAAGTCTCATAATTACTGATGTGGCTTTCTCCTTTCAGTTTTTACCAAGTACTGTTTCATTCCCTATTCCTAACTATTAAGGCCTGTCTACAGACAACACACATGCTTGGCTGGCTAGCTCTACTTGTCGTCGCCAATAAGTGAGCTAAGCCTTCTCACTCTGTCACTGCAAACAGACTTCGAATGACTGGAAAGGACAAGAAAAGGGCCGCTCCGCTCGATTGAGGCCACGCAGAGGTAAAGGATGATAATATTCTGCTTGCTCTCTTCGCTGTCATCTCTCAGCATTTCTCTTCCACACAATGACCATGAGGAGAATGGGTTAGAACACCCGTCACCCTGATGTCTCCCTGTCATATCATGAGGAACTCATAAAGATCCACTTTCTTCACTTCAAATAGGCCAATTTTTGTGTCAGCCACAAGAGGGAAAGGCACACAGCTCATACACGAAGTGCCAGACTCACGGATGGATCACACAAACTGAGAGCCAGTTTTTATTTATTTATTTTGTTTCTAAAAAAAAATTTTTTTTTTACTGTAATGACTTAAAATTGTACTGCCAGGGGGCATTTTCATGCCTGATTACATGCATATTTATTAAGATTATATGGATTTTTACTCTTCTCTTCTTAAATGCTGTCTGAGCAGAATAAAGTGAGTAAACCGCAGGATGCAGTAATTTGATTTTTCTAACAACTTTATATGATTGGTCACATTACCCCACTTCTCTGTGGTTGTAATCAAGAGTTAAAAGGTCATTCTTTTAACAAAATCTGTAACAAAGCTCCTTAAAAACAAACTTTTATGAAATGCAACTGTTACAAAGCACTGGCTTTCTGCAATTTTGAAAGTTTTTCAGTTGTTAACGTTCTATTTTATATGCAATAGTCATATGAAGCACTGTTATGCGACAATATAACTTTGAAACAATGAAAAAATAATGCAATGCAAAAATTATCATAACAGCATTACATTTAACATGTTCAGGAGGAGAGAGATTATGCTCAAAGTTATACAGTTCCATTGCTTCTCCATAATTTATATACTATGCAGTTTATCATGATTGTTTGTTGAGGTAGTCACATATTAAATCAGAGAGCTACAAGTTTTTTATGCCTAGTGATCTGCTGAAAACAGACTATGCAAAATGGGGGTAGTCAAGCTTGACCCAGCACCTTTATGCCTGTGAGCCTCCTTCAGAGGTCAAATCAAATCAAACTTTATTTATAAAGCACTTTTCATACAAGAATTGCTTCACAAAGTGCTTTACAGATTAAAATGACCCCAAATAAAACTACATTCCCCTCCCTCCCCCACATATTTAAAAGCATGGTCATAGTTATGCGAAACAAAGCAAAGCAAAGCAACACAGTCTAGGAGAGCAAGGAGTGTTGCACAACTTTATGATCGTTCAGTAACTATCGAACCACAGAATTGGGTTAATCTGAAGAAAGCGATGCAGATAACATATTGAGGATGATAACATGATATATGAAGGAGGGTTGTAGTAACCTGTTTTTTTGTGGAATAATCACATGAAAGGGACTACAGAATGAGATAAAGTCAAAGCATTAAACCAGGGCAGACATAGGGATAAATTGATGAATGAACAATGCAAACAATGAATTAACAGACACACAAGACCAAAGCTTGCAATTCATAACAGAGTGGCTCTGACGCTGCTGCTTTAACAGACAGCTTTAGACCAAGCTCCACTTTCTTGTCCAACAGACAATGTCTTGAAAATCTCTTTCTTAAGGACCTAAACCTCCCCATGGACATGGATTTGCTATAGCCTTTCACCCCAGGGTTTTTTTTTGTCGTACAATTGCCTTTCCGTGTGAAGATCCAGTATTTGCAGTGAGCTAACATCTTCACCTTCTATTGCAAGATAAAAACAGAGATTATTCCTACTTCTCCAAAAATAGTAATTTTCCTGCTCTTGTTCATTCTAAAAATGAGGTGTTTTTACCCCTCACACTGATCAACAAAGTGCCACACCAGTTCTCTGTGCTTATTCCTCTTTCCACCACTGATAATCTTCATGTCTCCAGAGGAATCTCAGTGTTGGCAGGAACCAGGCCTCCAACTAGCTACTATAAATATGTTGGACATTTTCTAGAATCTTCCACCAGGATCTGTTGTGTTTTATCTTTAATCTTTGGTCTTTAACAGTCCAGCACTGCAATGGTTCATCACAACCACATGATGTGTTCAGAGGCAGAGAAAGAGGCTATTTGGATCCTCATTAAATTTTCAAAAGTCCTGATGGTCCTCTGAAAATTGAACAAACTGTTCCAACTGAACTTTAATTTTATGCTACAGTAAGTGCAAATTAGTTTCACAAAAATATTTTTAATCACAGTCTGCTGAGTTAATTTGCTGTGTGGTAATTTTTCTGTGGTGCCTTTTAGAATCACACTCGGTCATGAACCATGATGACTTGTGTGATCTGGGCTCAAACACAGGCCTTCCCCTGACAGCCTGCATTACAGATCTCATAAGCACAAAAGATCGTCATTCATCTGCTTTTCACTGTAGTAGAAATTCAAACCATAGTTCCTTTAAATCATAAAACTATAGGCTTATTTCCATTCAGCAATTCAGCAGTTTAATTGAATTATTGTTCAGCATCTTCTCACTTAAATGATAAATGTACTACTTCAGCTTGAGTAATTGCTGACTTACAAAGCAAATACTGTTGCTATATTGGAATTAAGTCCCTACCATCTATCAATAACGGCCTTAACGTCTTCACTTTACGTCTGACCATGAGTCATTTTCCCCACTTCTGCTGTACGCGTGGTTGTTTTGGTTGTACAGGTGAAACTCGAAAAATTCGGATATTGTGCAAAAATTCATTTATTTCAGTAATTCAACTTAAAAGGTGCTATATATGATATAGACTCATTACCTGCTAAGCAAGATATTACAACCCTTTATTTGTTATAATTTTGATGATTATGGCTTACAGTTTATGAACCCCCTTCATTTAAAATCTCAGAAAATTAGAATATTACATGAAATCAATAAAACAAGGATTTTAAATAGAGAAATGTGAGACCTCTGAAAAGCATAATCATGCATATGTACTCAGTACTTGGTTTGAGCCCCTTTTGCATCAATTATAGCTTCAGTGCGGCATGTCATGGATGCTATCAGCCTGCTGCACTCCTGAGGTGTTAAGGAAGACCAGGATGCTTCAATAGCAGCCTTTTCCTGACAATCCTCTCCAGACTGCAGTCATCCCTGCTGCTTGTGCCCCTTTTTCTTCGACAATTTTCCCTTCCACATAATGTTCTATTATTGTGCTTTGATACAGCACTTTGAGAACATCTAACTTCTTTTGCAATTACCTTTTGAGGCTTTACCTCCTTATGGAGGGTGTCAATTATGGTAGTCCCTGTGGGAAACCCCATGGGTTTCTTAAGCAAAGGTTTAATTACCGCAACCCTAAACTCCTGTGGTACGTATCCATTTACTAAGGATAGATTCATCATATCTAAAATGGGGCCAGTAACCAAAGGGAACACCTTCTTAAATAATTTGGTTGTGATTGGGTCTAATATGCAAGTTAAAGTTTTAGAGGAGGCTAATATTTTTGATAATTCCAAAAGCTCGACTGAATCAAAACAGTCCAAACACAAATGAGGTTCTACATTTCTCACCCATGCTGCCTCACTTACTGAGCGAGGTAATCATGTTTGGGAGGATGCCAATGATTTAGTTTTTAATAGAATTGTTTTTAAGTGAAGAATCCCACAAAGTCTTCAATACTGAGAGCCTCTGTTTGGCAACTGTACTGAAAAGAAACCTAGGATTGTTCTTATTCGCCTCTATTAATGATAAAAATATCCTGTTCAAAACTTGGTACTTTTTATACAGCAGCAGACAATTTTTCCAGGTTAAATAAGAATCTTCGAGGTGTGTAGAGCGCTATTTTCTCTATGATTTCCTAGTGTTCGGCTTTAAAGTATGCAGCTCTGCATTAAACCAGGGAGCCAACCTCCTATGGCTAATTACTTTCTTTTTTAAGGGGGCTACACTATTTAATGCCAGACGCAATGAGGAAGTAATGCGATGAACCACACCAACAATTTCATAAGGGTTAGAGATGGAATTGCTACCCTCCACTGTGTTACTCTGAGACACTGAGGAAAGTTGGAATGAAACTGATTCTTTAAAACCTGTTACAACATTGTCTGATAATGCTCTACTATAATGACATTTTATTTCAGGTTTGGGATGGCCAGTAAAATAAATTCAAAAATGGTCAGACAGGACCGGGTTATGGGGGAGGGCGTTTATTTCCACACACTCAATGCCGTATGTCAGTACATGGTCAAAGTCTGTTGACCCGAGTGGGTGGATCCCTGTATTTTTTGAGTAAAGCTAATTGAGTCAAAGATAGGATTAAATGCTGCAATTAGGGTATCACTTTTAGAGTCCACATGAATATTGAAATCCCCCACTAATATGACCTTATCAGTATTTAATACTAAATCAGATAGAACATCTGAGATCAGATCTAAGAATTGAGAGTAAGGGCCTGGTGGACGATACAAAAGCACAAACAAAAGGGGTTTCAATACTTTGCAACTTGGATGAGGAAAACTAAGGATTAGATGTCCAAAAAAACTGTAGCTATTAATTGGTCTGGGATAAATTGGTAAATCTGAATGAAAAATGGTTTCGACTCCTCCTCACCCAGTAATTCTAGGAATGTGAAATAATTGGAAGGAGTTGACTTATTTATACTGACATAATCCTCCTGCTGCAACCACTTTTCTGTGCAACAAAACAAATAATTTAATTATCACTAATCAAGTCATCTACTTTCAATAAACCACATTTAATTGTTTTATTTTTCTGTTCAGTCAGTCATATATATTTTTTCTGATTTTCATGATTTGCTCTTGTTAAGTTAACTTTTAATCCATTTGATTTTGGCTGAGCGCAAGACTCTGTCTCAATGGGGTAATGGGTGGGTAACAGAACAGAAGCTGAAGACGTGGGTTAAACTATGACTCTGCTTCCTGGTCTGGACCATGGGTTGTCAGTGTTTTGGAGAACTAATAAATCTGACCAGATTTCTAGAAAGAAGACCTGCTCCATCCAAAGTGGGATGGATGCCGTCTCTCTGGATCAGACCAGGTTTTCCCCCCAAATGTTTGCCAGTTATCAATGTAGCCTACATTGTTTGCAGGACACCGCCTAGGCAACCATTAGTGGCATGACAGCATTTGGCTAAACATGTCGTTGCTGGTCCGTCGGGCAGGTGACCAGAAAAGATGACCAAATCCGACATTGTTTTTCACAAACTTTCACACTGAAGCAACCCTTATGTTAGTGACCTCCGATTTATCGTAATAGGGTGTCATTACTGCCAGCATGAATAACAATCTTACTGTATTTACGGTCCTTATTCATAGCCAGCAGTTTCAGGTAGGATTTGATATCGCCCATTCTGGCCCCTGGCAAGCATTTTACTGTGATCACTAGAGTCTCTAATACCCTGTTTCTGACAACGGAGCAGCCAATTACCAGAGTTGGCTTTCACAGCGGGTGTGTTGCTGAAGGGGGAATATTTGGCAAAAGTGGACGGGTTGGTGACCCATGGGCTACATTCTGAAGCTACACTTCCTGCGTACTGTCACCCAGTCGGCCTTAGATCCCAGCTTTGTGGGTTTCTGTTGGAAGACCACTAGGTGGTTCTGTTCTTGGCTAATGGGCCTCTGCTGGCTTTTCAATAGCGCAAAGCCAGGCCTCCTATTCCGACACCCTCGCCTCTAAAGCGACAAAATTTCTACATTTATTATAGTCATCATTATCACTAAAGGAGGCTGGGTAGTAACTAAACATATGACACAGAGAGCAAGAAAGAGGAGAAGACTTAGGCAGAGATAGAGAGACAGGAGTAGCCATAGGCGCAACGAAGCTAAGCTACCTAAGCAAGCGAGACCTTACCATGCCAAGATGAACTGTGTGAAACAAAGTTCCCAAAACATAAAATACACCAAGAGATGTAACAGTATGTACAGCACCTAAGTCACTGAATGTGGAAAAATTTTAAGTGCGTACTTATATGACAGACCAGAAAGGTATCATTGATCAGGGTAACTAACTCCATTAAATAATGTTTGGTGCAAGAACTAGATACTGGTCAGTCACGATGATCTGTCGATGTCTGTTTGACAGTGTGGAGCTCAGAATTTGTGTCCGAGTACCCAGTAGAAGCCCAAAAGATTTACTTTCACAAGCGGAGCAGTACAGCTTTTGCTATAGTACTCCACTTGATATATGTGTGAAAAATCTTTATTATGAATTGCTGGGGGTGTTATTTCCTGATGTTATGGACCCGGAGATGGAAAATTTAGGGGAAGAAAGAAAGAAGATGAAGAAGAGAGGTAGGAAACAACAAGTCATGAGAGAGGGTGAGTTGAAAATACTAGAGAGGAATGGGAACAAAGAAAACACAGGAAAACATTGAAGTCTGCCTCCATACCCAAAGGACGGCAGAGAGAGGGGAAAAAACAAAACAAAACAAAAAAAGAACATCGACAAAACAGAGCATGCTGGTGCATATAAGGTTTCTCCATAAGAGTGTTCGATAGCTGGTGTGAGCAGGCATCTATCCGTCTCCCAGGAATCGATGCAGACATGAAGGAGATCGGAGCCAAGACGTCCAAAGGACCCCCAGAGCCCCAGGCGGACCCGGGCGGGGCCGACCGCATCCCCCAAGAGAGGAGCAAAGGAGAACCCCAGGGGAACGTCCAGCGGCTACTATGCAGGGGCCCGTGGGGCATCAGTGACGAGCTCACGGGCCGTGCCGGCAACCAGCCCCGCCAGGGCGGGCCGGTCCATGGACCGGGAGAGCCGGGCCCAGGAACGCGCCACCCCCCAGCAGGGACCCAACAAGGGACCGGCCGACGAGGGGCCCCCGGCACTGCAGGGGCCGCGGCCGGCCACCACCACCCGGGGCAATCTCCACCGCCAACATCCCAGCGCCCTGCCCCATGTCAGGGTGCCCCACCGATAGCCGCAGCGGACGGACGGCATCCCCAGGCCGAGCTCAGCCAGCCCCTGGACACCAAGTTGTACCAGCTCCCGAGTCCTGATCCCACGCAATTCAGAGCGCCGAGACCAGGCATCCAACAAAGGCCAGGGCCGGTCCACCCCGCCAATGAACCGACCACGCACGGTGCACAGAGAACAGATGATTGAACGAGCAGAGACGCTGGATCCTTATCCCGCCGAGCCACCGAGCAGGCACCACCCAACAATCCCAAACCTGGCACCCCTAAAAGAGGTGCCCCAACCAACCAAAGAAAGATATCGGCCCAGCGCATCGGCCGACCGACACACAGGCCCGGCCAGGCCCGGCCAGGCACGCACCAGGTCCGAACCGGATTGACCACCGATGCACCAGTAGGCAGGGGCATCCGTCACCGGCGGGGAGTGACGGAGGGGAAATAGGCCCCCCATTAAATGTAAGGCCTGAAGTGCGCCAGGCGAGAGGGCAGCCCAAGACCCAACCTGACAGGCAGACAAAGACATGCAGACACAGTCATACGTTCCCTCCCTCTTAAACACATACATTCTCACTAACTCACCAAGACACCCAAGAAATGACGCTGTACCCTCACTCACACACCCCATACACACTTCATGCTCCCAGGTCCAGGTACCGATGCCCCAGTAGAGCCACCAGCCCCCGAACCCGGGAGATGGACACCCTACTTTCTAGGACGGAGACAAGCAGACCACCAAGGGCCCCACAGTGGCGAAGCAGCCCGACAGCCCAGGACCCCGACCAGACCACCTGTTCCTCCTCCGGACCCCAACCCCTGATGGCCCGTAGCGAACAGGGGTGTGAGAAGACCCCTAGCCTCTGTCCTCCTGCTCGAGTATGGTGTTGATGCGTGTTGTTATAATGTGCTTTTAAAACAGAGGGGTGGGATGTGGGGAAGGCAGCCACACATCCCCCAACCCCCACCCCGAGCCCTCAGTGTCTATATGTGGTTTAACAGTGGGCACCGGCACCAGAGGTGAAGCTGATTGGACCGCTCCCCCTCTGGATGCCGAAAAGTGTGCCCACCCCAAAGTCCCTACATGTGTGTCGCACGAAAATGCTATAAGTGGGAGTGTCTAAGTTGTAGGTTAAAATTGGGACCCAGGACGCCACGGGATAGCGAGGAGGGAGACCCCTCCTCGCACCCCAGTGATGTGCCCATGCCCCAAGACCCTATATGAGTGGTAAAGTGATGGAGCGGGTGGACAGAGGTGTTCGGGGATGGGGAGGGAAGGACTGGGAGACAAAATGTCTTTCCAGGGAGCCAGCTACCCCAGACCCCAATAGGCACCGCTGTTCACCGGGATCCACCAGGGGAGGGAGGCCATGGCACGTTCAACCCGGGGCCCACGGCCACAGACCACCAAGCCCCACGGACCCCAAGGCAGTCCCTCCAGCACCCATCCCAGAAGGAGAACTAAGCCCATCCTGACATTCGCTCTACTATCAGAACACAAAGGACACTAGACACCCAGGTTGAGTTCGCCCCCCCTCCAGCACACCCCTCCCCCCCGTCCAAGTGCCCTCGTAGGGGGAGAGCACCTGTCGCTAGTTAGCAATAGCCTCCCCGCCAACAAAGGAGGCCCCCAATGCCACCTGCGCATCGGAGGTCCCCACACCCAAAAACCCCGGCGACGTACCTGCCCAGACCAGGAGCAAACCGATGAACCGGGCGGACGACCCACCAGGCAGACATCCACCAGCCCCATTTCCTTGTGGAGCGACCACTGCTGCTCAATGGCCCGGCAGGCAACCAAACCCAGCGCCCCAGGGATCAGAACCTTGAAATGAAACTGAAAATAAAAATTGGCACTGAAAAATATTATTGTAACTGAAAATATAAATTTTGAATCGGAAATAAATCTAGTGAAAACTTTTGTATTGAAAGTTTTTTACAATGCCAATCCTTTTTTACAATGCCAATCCTTTTTTCAATTCCATAATTTTTTTCAGCTTCATTCAGGTGATACTGTTTTGACGCTTGTGTGTGCACGTGCATGAAGCCCCCCCATATATTTGCATGAACGAGGCAGGAGGCAAACTCCGACTGTCCGAGTGGGATCAACATTTTCTTTGTTTCTAATGTGGTTTGTGGAAGGTGATAATCTGCAGTTGGGGACCCGATTTATGACAGTCTTTCTGTAGTCTTTTGAATCAAACATGTTTGATATTATTGCAAGTCCTAGTGTAGTGGTTGTGACGTAAATCAATCAACAACCAATAAAGCTTTTCTCACACAAGCGGAAGCACAAAGCTACAGATCCCGGCAGGGGTCAGGTGTAGAAATAATTTTTGAGGGGTAAGAATCTGTACCCTCGGTTTATTAAACCATGCGCATGGAGTCGTAATCTGTTCCCTCCGTTCATTCAACTATGTGACCATGTGGGGGTCCTGTCCGCTTAGAGTGTACCCTGGCTGTTTTGGGTTGCACTTTACTGCTATGGCATAATGGTTAATAAGCAGGGTTACATCGCTGATGATGGTGGGTTTGAGTCCTGTTTATGATATTGTCTTGCATCTTGCCACATATCAAATTTTTTTTTTTCTTCCGGGAAAGTAGGCTATAAACATAGGTGTCATATTTATAAATAACAGTTTTGTAGCCACCTATGGAGCCTGGCAGGGTCTATACACAACAAATACAAAATTTGTGTTCCATGGCTCAGTAATGGCCATAAATTACAAACTGTATCCCAACCTTGACCCCTGGAATACAGGCACAAACCAGCGCTATCTGTGCATCTGCATGGAGCAAGTGGTACAGCATAAACACCTTGCATTAAAAAGATATGAGTTAACCAGTTACTTGATGATACAGTACCCACTTTGAATGTAAGTCTTTATTTGACATAACACTAATCTTGGCAAAGAATGCTACAACATTCGCACATAAAGAAACTGTATAATGCTGAGCATAATGGGAGGAATTTTGCGGGAAGCTAAAATAGCCTAGGTGTAGTCTTTTAAATAGTGTCCCAACCAGATTCAGTGTTTATAAAATCTTTAGTCTGAGACAAAAAAAAATGTTAACCCAAGTCTTTAGATGTGAGCTGATAATCTTTAAGAGTCTTTTCTAAATCGTTTCAAAGTCTCCAGGTGTACAGAAAGCATAATGTGGTTTGTGGAATAATAATAATTAAAAAATAAGATATAAACGGCTTCTTCTCAGTTTGCCATCGCAGGTGGCATTACCGCCACCTTCTGGTTTAGAGTGTGTGTCACAATTACGTTTTGCAATCTAATAAAAAAAACGAGTTGTCAGTGTTTTTAGCTTTGCTTTTACCAGTCTTAATTGATTTGTTAACGTTATTGACATGTATTGTAAATATGTATTGTGGATCGGAATTAAATACAGTTATTTAATATGGTATAGCCTATATAGTGTGTATTTACATCCCTTCATACCACACTGTCTGTAATGAGGAGAGCCTCCAACAAAGACAGGCTACACCAGCATAAAGCTTTATCACAAAGACTCCTAGTCTACTGGTCAGTAGAAGAAACTGAGAAGAAACCGTTTATGTCTCTTTTTTCTTCCACAAACCACATTATTAGCAATGTAAATGTCCTGTTCTTTCTCGCATCTCGCCTCGGACAGAAGGAGTTTCCTTCCTGCCTCCTTCATGCAAACATATGGGGGGCTGAAGCCCCGCCCCTCATGCGCGTGCACACACAAGCGTCAAAACAATATGATGGCATTGAAAAAAAGATTGGTATTGAAAAAAAGATTGGTATTGAAAAAAAGATTGGCATTGTAAAAAAAGATTGGCATTGTAAAAAAAGATTAGCATTGTAAAAAAAATCAAAGTTTGAAAACTTGAGTTAATTCTTTCAATGCATATACATGAGTTTCATAGAAAAAAAAAACACTTTCAATACAAAAATTTTAATTAGATTTATTTCAGATTCAAAATTTATATTTTCAGTTAAAATAATATTTTTCAATGCCAATATTTATTTTCAGTTTCATTTCAAGGTGTATACTGTTCTGATCCCATACCGGTGCTGCTGAGTCAGAGGGAGAGAGGAGGAGTCCAGTCTCTGAGTGGTGATGCTAACATAGGCTAACGTTCAAAAAAGATGAATGTTGATCAGATCGATCAGTTGCAAAACTGCCAACGTTGCTTTGGTCACTGTCCATGTTTCAGTGTCAGATTAAGCGAGGTGTTACTGTCCTCCTGAACACACCCCCACGTTCCCCCATCCGCTCATCCTCCACACTTGGCCATATCCCTCTGTGTTTCCTGGCACCGCCCACTTTGTAGAATTTTTCAAATGTTGTCTGGGGGCGGGGTTATGATTTTTCATGGGGTTCAGTTACACTTTAAGACGCTCCCAGAATGAGGGAGTCTGATGAGCTCCAGGTGTCGTCAATCAGCCTGCTCCAACTCTCCAGCAAAGATCTTCTCTGAAAAGATGCCTCACTCAATACAGAAAAACATAGTCGCTCACAGAACCTAACACTTTTACACCTGTTTCCCATTTGCTTATTTACTCTCCTGTGTTTCATCGAGTAATCAAGTCCCCAGTATATATACTCCTTGGCTCAGTTTCTGGTTCTCCGGTTGTCCTCATACTGTGTTCATGTTATTCTGTTTATTTAAAAGAAGAAATGCATTTCCCTGTCTGATGTGTTTCTTGGCTTAGCATATGGTTCCCCTACAGCATAACATCATGACAAAAATAGCACTTATGTTGCTTTTATATATTAGCTAATTTTACCCAAGGAGGAAAATTTTAAGCTTTATTTTATGTTACAAAAATTTCTATGAGAAACCTTTTTAAGGAAGCAAATGGTTGACACTACATCTTTAAGAGCAATGAAAGATAATGTACAAAGTACTGTATATCATTAAGGTTGTGGGGCATAAAGAAAGACATTGATCTGGCAGAGTATGTGCTTGTTTCATGTGAAATAGCTCATTTTTACTGTAGCTTTAACTCAAGCTTGCGCCTACCTTACAAAAAGGGGGAGAAAAAGATCAAGCAAAGTTCAGCTCAACTTGTGAGATGCTCCAGAAACATCTCAGGGCTTCCTGAGGCAATGTCTCTCTCCATACCTTTTATAAAGATTAAGTTTATTTTTCCTGTTCTTATGCAACACATTTGCAAACTTTATGTGGTACTCTTAAGACAATATGAAGTACATATTTTTTCTATACTGTCATCATCAGTTACACTGAATATTGTCCAAATGTAGACAAAGCTTCAACATATGACATTTTTTATACAGCTGTCATAAATATGGAAATATTGAGAAAGCATGCTGGATGGAAGACATTGTAATAAGAGTAGTTCTTCACATGAATTAGAAAAAAAAAAGAAAAAAAAAAAGAATTGCTCTTTCAGTTATAATGTGTGTGAACAAATATTCTAGTTTAGGCTTGTGGGACATTCCAGTCCAGTGTCAGTGTCCTACAGTATCTATGTATTTATTTAAACTTGTCCTGTATTTGGTATTTCAGGCATACCCTATTGAGAAGATGGTTGCATCCATGTGCCAGGGAAAATTTCCTCTACAAAAAGGATATCTTGAGATGGTATCGTAATTGCGTGATTGACTTTATTAAATCCAGACTGTATCCAGCATCAAAGTAGACAGGCCACATTGATGTAATAATAACCTGTGTTTTCCATGACCTTCAACCTTTTGAAATATATGCATGTCAGTGCGGGTATCCTGCAGTTTAAAAAAAAAGTTTTTTAGATTTTTCAGCAATACTTATTGAAATAGCTGAATTACTTCCTCAGTATGTCATCAAATTCTGTAGAAAACTGCTGATGACTCATGACCCAGGATGATTTCATTTGTTTTCAGGTGATTTGAACCAGGGCACCAGCCCTTGAGGGGACTGTCTTTGTATACCACTGGTCTAGATCATTCTTAACTATTATAGTCAAAAGTAAAAATTTCTTATTTTCTCACTGGTAGTGTTCTACAAATTATCAAGTCATCAGTGTAAATCAGTTGAAATTAAGGGGGATTCTTTGGGAAGCTCTCAGTCATGAAGAAAAAATAAAACTATGTACCAAGTGCAATAGATATCTTGATGCAACCATTTTATGTTTGCCTTCATTGGTGTATCACATTGTTGTAGATGAATCTAAGTTCACCTTTTGATTCAACATTATGTTAATTCACTAAAAACTGTGCAGCTCTTTTAAGGTATACCAGTTGGGTGATTGGAATCTTGCTTATTTTCTTTTACAGCCAGGATAGAGACTGAGCTGCCTTGGCAGAGGTTTGATATCTCTGAGTGCTTTTCGAGTTCCAGATGTGATTCACAAGGCGTTTTCCAAAGGAACATCGCGGTGGCATCGCGGAGGTTAACATTGCCAGCATGGTGAGTATTTTGAATGCGCCATGGGAGAGATGCGAATATTGCGGCATTCGTGCTTGCATGGTTGATAACCCCCCTAGCCCTGGAGAATCTTTTGAGTACGTTCTCTTTCTCAGACAAGACAAGCAGAGCTGTGTTTGCATCTTACCGCAATGCTGGATTTATGAATTAAGATTATGTCTTGGCATAACAGAGGGTGATGTCATGATAATGTGTGGAACGTACGCTGAGCAACAGCATTTAAAATGCAAGAAAACATGGGGAATTCATTTAGCATTTGTAAACTGTATCAGCTGAAATGGCAAAGTGGAGTGATGCAGAGGTCTGGAAGCTTCTGGCCTTTAGAGCTGAAGAGCAGTTCGTCAGACAGTTCATGGAGACTGGGAAAGACACCCCCCACTGACTTTTGGAGTGGCTTGCAAAAAGACTTGAGGAGCGGGGGTTCAATCAGAATAAAAAACAAGTTACACGCAAGCTATTTTGTTTGTTTACCATGGACTATTCTGTCTCAAAGTGTATACGTTACCCTGCACATCAACAGCACGGACACCACACACCCCTTTATCCCGCCATTTTGTAATCTTTTGTAAAAAAATAAAAAAACGATCGCGCCACGTTGCTGCCACAGGCTGATCACTCATTAATAACCAAAAGGTTCACTGATGGGGGCATTGTCTTTTGAAACAGTCTACTGAGGTGCAGACCAAGAGAGGAAAGGCTTTCTTCTGATAACCCTTCCAAAGAAGTCTCCCTGTCAGTCTTTGTTCCTTGTGCCATTTTTAAACTTTATTGTTTGACATTCTACCAAAAGGCTATAGAATCACAGATTTTCTTAACATTATATTGTTTATCTTTGGATGGATTTAGTGGGATATCCACCCCTGGAACAATAGTTTAACACACACCTATACAGTGGTGCAAAAAAGTATTTGGCAACCATCGATTGCGCAACTGATTCCAGCTTCCACTTGCTACATGTTGTTGTGTCCTTGGCCAAGACACTTCACCTACCTTACCTTTGGCGCGATATGGCAGCCTCACTTCTGCCCCAGGGCAGCTGTGGCTATAATCATAGCTTGCTTCCACCAGTGTGTGAGAGTGAATGAATAATGGAGTTGTAAAGCGCTTTGAGAGTCTTGAAAAGCGCTATATAAATGCAAGCCATTATTATACAATAATGTAACCTTGGTTGGCGATGACAGAGGTCAAACATTTCCTGTAGGTCTTCACTAGGTTTGCACACAATGTAGCTGGTTTTTTGGCCCATTCTTCCATGCTGATCTTCTCTAGAGCTGTGATGGTTTGGGGCTATTGCTGGGCAACACAGCCTTTCAACTCCCTCCACAGATTTGATAATTGGATTGAAGTTAGGAGACTGGCTAGGCCACTCCAGAACCTTGAAATGCTTTTTACGTAGCCACTCCTTCGTTGCCCGGGCGATGTGTTTGGGATCATTGCCATGTTGGAAGATCCAGTACCGTTTCATCTTCAATGCTCTCAATGTTGGATGAAGGGTTTTACCCAAATTTCGCGATACATGGCCCCATTCATCTTTTTCTTAATTTGGATCAGTCGTCCTGTCCCCATTGCAGAAAAGCAGCCCCAAAGCATAATGTTTCCACCCCCATGGTTCACAGTGGGTATGGAGTTCCTGGGATGAAACTTAGCATTCTTCCCCCTCTAAACACGGTGAATGGTGTTTAGACCAAAGAGTTCTAACCACATGATATTCTCCCCAATCCCCTTGTGGATCATCCAGATGGTCTCTAAACACCTTTAGACGGGCCTGGACATGTGTTGACTTAAGCAGGGGGACCTGCAGGATTTTAATACATGACGACAGTGTGTTACTAATATTAACCTTTGTTACTGTTGCCCCAGCTCTCTCATTGACCAGTTCCCCTTGTGTAGTTTTAGGCTTTTTCCTCACCGTTCTCAAGATCATGTCTACCCTACAAGGTGAGATCTTGCATGGAGCCCCAGGTCTAGGGAGATTGTTGGTCATTTTGTATTTATTCAATTTTCAAATAATTGCTCCAACAGTTTATCTCTTCTCAACAACTTGCTTGCCTATTGTAGATTGGCTCATCCCAGTCTTTTGCTGGTGTACAATCTTGTCCCTGGTATCCTTGGACAGCTTTCTGGTCTTGGCTATGGTGGAGTCTGACTGTTTGAAGGTCTGGACAGGTGTCTTTTACACAGATAACGAGTACAAACAGGTGCCATTAATATAGGTAACGAGTGGAGAATGGCAGAGCTTCTTAAAGAAGGAGTAACAGGTCTGTGAGGGCCATAATTCTTGCTTGAAAATTACAGACCTCTCATGTTTTTAAGTGGGACAACTTAAACGGTGGCTGCCAAATACTTTTTTGCCCCACTGTATGTTCCAGTGAGGTAAACAGCAAAAACTTTTATAGAAAATTTTGATATGCCAGAACTTAAAAAATAATCATCTTAAGTTAGTCAAAAGTACAGTCGTCTAAGATCTGATTTCCTGCTATCAGGTAAGAAACAGTGCTTACTGCAATCAGTTGTCACTGAACAATTTCATCAGCTTTCTAACAGCATATTTAATAACTCAGCTTTATAACCGCACTAATACCATAATCCACCCTCCTTTGATTGGTGTCTATTCAGGAAATGTAGTATATCATTATTGCTGCCTGAATAAAGACAAAAAATTCCACAAATGAAATCCACTAGTTTGATTGCAATGTCTGTCTTCTTTAAGGTCATAGAAATATCAAATAAAGAGCTGATTGTAACAAAGTAAAGGTGGGGCTCTATTAAGGTCCACTTTCTCTAGGAAATTAGCATTTAATTGTTCTCAGAAGTTGTTAAAATGAAATAGGTATTGAATAATTAGCTCTCGGGACCAATCTATAAAGGCTACCAACTTGCACAGCCTTCACATAGGTTGAAAAGAGAGGCTTCATGGTGTCAGACAGTAACTTATCCGTTAATTGCTTTCTGCACATTGTAGTAAATTTCCGTGTCCTTGTTATGTATGTAGGGCAGTGAATCCAAGCCTGCATGTCCGTCGAAACAAACGGTTCAACAGAACAATAAATAAGCCACCTGGGAAGCATGCCAGATCTCAAAGTTGGCCCACGTGCAAAATTTTGCTCTTCCCCCCTCGAAGCAACACATATGTTCCCTGGGGCAGGATGAACAGCTCTGCCTGGGAGAAGAGAGAGAAAAGGAGGAGGAGGAAAGATGAGTCTCCATCTGTCTGTGGATCTTAGGGGCAGACAGTCCATTACATCTCCCTCAGAAAAAGAAGCCAGTCTTGGGTAGAGACTATCAAACATGGACTTAGTTTGGACTCCATGGCAGTCATGTCACAAACCAGTGCCTGCCAAGAATTTGCCAGACAACAAAACTACATATGGTCCTAAAAAATACATATGGCTTACATGTCTTTGTGCTTTTTGGTTGCATATTCTTCCAGTACTTTTGAGTTTGGCTTAGTTTATATGGTGCCTCTAACAAGCTGATACACACACATTTTGGTTCATTTTGTCTTTGCTATAATATATTTTGTGGAATGAAGTACTTCATAACAAAGTAAAACAGATCACTGTACAGCACACAAATGGCTAAGATTTGACCTTTCACCTACTTTTAGCTGCTTTTTTTCTAGGTCACTTCAAAAGGTCCATGTCAGAAATCTAGATCAGGGAGAACATCCAAACTCCATGTAGAAAGGGCCCAGGCCTTCTTCTTGCAAGGCAACAGTGCTACCAGCTGAGCCTTCATATTTCTTAAAAAATATTAAGTCTTTAATCAGTGTAATTAATTACTAATTTCACATACAAATCACTAATCCTAAAACTTTTTTCTACTTAAGTTGCACGTTTGAACATGAGGGACCGACCTTCTCCCTGGCAGACAGTGGCCATCTGGCTGAGGTGTTTGAAAACAGACATTGTCTATTGAGCCTTTCAACCTATAAAATTATGCCATGTCTCTGATGCATCTGCCTATCTCCCAGGTTTCCCCTTCAGACCGGAACAGACGCTCTGAGATTGATGAAGAACAGCAGATGGGGTGCCTGCCTGACACAAAGAGGACTAAGCAGGAAGTGCAAGACAAAAGTTAAATAAAACAAATAAAATAAATAAAAACAACTATTGTGTCATCCTATTAAACAAGCATCCCAATCAATGTGTTGTTAAAGACAAAGTTTGCAGGTTGATGTATCCTGTTTTTGATGCTCTCACGAGTCTACAGACATGAGACTCACAATATTTAGATTTGTGTTATGCTACAGTCACAGCAGAGCAAAAAACATGGACAAACATGCACACACTGCCCCAAAAATTGGTGCAGGTTGCCAAGAAGCTCAGAAGATTCCCAGGAAGTTAATTTGCAGACTTGAATTCAGGATGCATCATGTCAGGGTGTCAGAGAGCACTGGCATTGCTTTTACTGTTGAAGAGGGGAAGGAAGAGAGAAGCAGCAGCCAAAAGGCTGAAGAACCTAGGAGGGATTGGCTTAAACTGACATTTTTTAGTTATTCTCAGGACACAGTGCGGTATACTCAGTAGTCGAGTTGAGGGGGAGCGGAGGGGTACCTGTTTGCTAATTTTTGCATCGTTGCACGTATAAGTCTGAGCTGTAATTGCTGTTTGAAACTGTTTTATCCTGAGCAGATTCTCTCTCTCTCTCTCTCTCTCTCTTCTCTCTCTCTCTCTCCCCGTTGTCGTGTAAACGAGAGGCCGAATCGGAGAGAAAAACCTCCGTTTTGCTGAAAAACGTTGTCGTGTAAACAGCCCCTGAGATTCATGACTTTGTCCCACAGGCTATCTGTGACTTGGGCTCCCTGGAGTGAGCCCCCCCCCCCCCCCCCCTTCTTTCCTGACCCGAACCTCAGCTGTTCTCACTGATTTCATTTCATGTTAATTGCGTTTAATGTTCACCTATTATTGTTGTCTATGATCTGTAGTAGTTTGCATTCTTTAGAATAGATAGGATTTTCTATTTTCTAAATAAAGTCCCCTTATCTTAAAGATACGTTGTCCGAGATTACTTGGAGTGATGCGTACAATTAATGTCCACAGCGTAAGAACTTATTCCTTCATTTGTTTAATTATCTCAGCCTTATCAGGCTGGTAATCATAAACATAAACTGAGACTGAACAATTTGGCTATATATAGAAATGTTCTTGGAATCCAACAGAATAGTGCCCCTAAACTTGGTAATTTTTACATTAAATTATTAATCTGACTAATAATTGCCCTAGGCAATTATTCATATTTATTCATAGCCAAATCCTACCTATCTGTGGTACAACAAATATAAATAATAAATAGGCTTAGCCTATATGAAATAATTTCATCATCAGAAAATGTTAAGTCTCCGCTTGTTGATGGAAAATAAACAGTCTAATACAATCCGGGGGACAGGGGCACAAAACGCAGTGATGCAACATTGTTTTTGCCTGAGAGTAGGTCAGGTGAACCCAGTTTTCGTTTCATCTTGTTCTGACCTCTGGCATCTATAAAAACTGTTTACTTCATAAAATCTATACGTTCGCACTGAGTTCAAAAGTAAAAGTTCTCCTTCTGTAATGCCGCAGTTTTTTTATGATCAACGTTATAATTCGGGACTAGTTTGTTTTCACAGTAGTGAGAAAGGAGTGATACGGCTGCTACGTACCCGTTTTAGACCAAGAGATGGATTTAACATGAAATCCATGTCTTGTTCATGTTTCATGGAAGTTAAATGCATGTAACACATTTTACATAGGCCTACATGGTTTTACTCGGTTTTGTAAAAGGTTTAAAGAAGTTTTCATCATGACCTTAGCTGTCTCCATATCCGCATACGTCATCACGTCGGTTAAACTCTGCCACCGCATTGGTCTAAAACGAGTACGTAGCAGCCGTATCACTCCTTTCTCACTACGGCGAAAACAAACTAGTCCCGAATTAAAATATCGATCATAAAAAAAACTGTGCTATTACAGAAGGATAACTTTTACTTTTGAACTAAGTGCGAACGTATTTATTTTATGAAGTAAAAGAGTTTGTAGATGCCAGAGGTCGGAATGAGATTCATTTTCTAAAGACATTTTCGGGGGTTCACCTTCTGGCCTGGAGAGCGGCAAAAGCTGCATTAGTAATGCACTTCTGTAACGAAGCATTACAGAAGTGCAAACATGCCCAAACGAGCGGCTGGTCAGCGGGATCTCCGGGATTTTCTTTAAAAGAAAAAAAAATTACAGGTGAGCTATTAATCTCAATAATTGATCTAGCCTGCTTTTTGTTATCTAAATACCACCCGACTCGCCACAGGTGTACGCACAGATCCCAGGATGCTACCCTCCAAACTACCTAAGATGACCCCCCACATCTCTCTTGTTAATTAGCTTGCTAAAATATATGACTTGTCATTCAGTAAAGACACTCATGCGGCTTGCTGAATGTGCACTATGTCGACTCTTTTTACACATCCAGCCATAATCGGCCTAGGAAAATGATCACCTTGTCAGAGCTCATCTGACAGTGCCGACATTTAGCCATAATCAGGACGAATGTGAACAAGAGCAAGAAAAACTGTAGAAAAAAAAAATGGTTTCGATGGTTTCATTGATTAAATAAATGCAACTAAACAGATGAGTTTTGAAACAGTAGTGTAATCTGTTTGTCAAAAAACAGTACATATAGTGAGTGGGAGCAATTGTTCCTTCAACGGCTTTGTTTAGGAGAGAGATTGGAGACCAACATGGCAAATATGTTCTAAATTTTTATGTAAAATACTTTTTAATATATAGGGAAAATGTGGTATTGTTACTCAATGTTATCATACCATAAGACTCTCATACTGGCTCATACCTACACCCAAGTTAAAATAAATTCAATCTTTGCACCAGTGTCCACATAGCATAATCGGCTCTCATTTAGCTCAGTACGGTACAGCGTAGATCGATTCTGTTGTTAGGGAACACATGAATGGGTTCAAAAGAAAGGTGTAGTGCCCAGTGCTGTGATATTTAAGTGAGAATACAGGTTGGTTCAATAACAATGGTTCATCTCAGGCTTTCATGTTTGAGTCAGATCTGTTCCTCTTAATTAAGAGGCTTCTTGTCCTTTATCTTTTTGTGTTGTAGATTTCACTTTGTGGTAGAATAACCCATGTTGAAACAAAGATACACATCTGGAGATATTAAAATGACATATGTCATGAAAATAATGCAACTAGTGATAAATATAGTCAATGCAGGCAATATAATTTACTATTTAACTTTGCTGACTTTATACAGCTTAGTTTAAAGCGTCACAAAGGAGGATGTTGCAAAAACATGCAGCTTCACATATAATCTGCTGGATTTCTCTGAGGTGTAAATAAACAGTAAATCACACTGTTGTGTGCAGTTAGACTAAAAGCTTTATAATTAGTCTTATATCTTTGTTTTTGTTAAAAAATATACTCCTATAGTCAAAAGAAATCACTTTTTTCTGTTTTCTAGACTTGAGAAAATAAAATGTTCTTCATATACTATACTGTATTATATCTTAACATTTCTTATTTTTTCATCTTCCATACTTGGTGATCACTTGAGCACCTTGGGCTGAAATATGGAGGTGCTCTATACACAGTTTGATGCCCTGATCTGGTCTGAGAATTAATTCATTTGAAAATAAGATAAACTCCCCCTCTATATCAGCTGCTTCAAGCATTTAGCATGCTGATGTGAGGTAATCTTGATTGGTGCAGACAGAGCATCAAGTTATCTTGATTTATTTAAGGGGTAAATGCTACAACATCTGCAACGTATTTAAATATATTTCATGTTGCCAAAGACTTATTTGGTATATGCCCCTGAAACAGAAGGAAGATACATAGTACTATGATACGATTAAGTCTGGTTTTGCACATTTTACCTTATTTAGTGAAAAGAGATCTGGAAACATTAATATATGTCTCTATGTCCAGCAGTGGGGTGACACTGGAAAACTGTTTACACAAAAATGTTAAATGTGTGAACAGGTTCTGATTTTGAGGAAGTTCAGATCAGAGTTGCTAACTTTTACAAAGAATTTTTGGGCAGTTGGCACGTACAACTTGATGATGACTTTTCCTTTAATGTCTCAACTTATTTGTTCCTAAAATAAATCTGAGCAGTTTTTAAGTAAAATAATTGCTTCTCTAATTGGTTTTCATTGCCCAGGGCACACTGTACATTTAATGAAAGCCAGACACATTTTGATGAACAAAAGCATTTCACTCCTTATCTTCCAGTGAGTGAAGGGATGTTTATGTTTTAATTGTATAATATATATACTTTTACTTCTGAGGACTTTTGATGGCAGGTAGTTGCACAGCTTTTTGTTTGTTTTTTGTATGAGAATACATGTGCATACCACACCTTTCAATAAACATTGGAAAACCATAAAAAATATGCATTGCAATTAATCAAATCTATATTTCAAACATACAAAGCCATATTTAATTTTTTTATATTTACCATTATCAGTTATTGGAAATCATTTCATATCAACCATCTCTAATCCAAAAAGCAGTTCCATGAAATGAATACTTAAGAAATTCTACCTTTATTTAACTCATCCAGGTATGGGCAATATAAGCGTTGTATAAGTGATGGCACCCTCTTCAAAAAAATCCAGATCACATTGTATGATTTTCAAATTATTATTTTTTTTCATGGTGCGGTTCATTTTCGGTACAGTGAAGGAACAAAGTGAAAAAAAATGTTTTTTGTGTATTGATATTTAAAGAGCAGGTTGCAGGTTAGAGCCCCCCTTAAACCACTGTTTATATAAAAAATATATGAAAATATACTAGGATGTTTTAAAAAAAAGGTAGTCATACATAAATTATTTTGGCTTTTGGAGTCTTTTGTGAGAAAATTTAACCTACGCCAGACCGGACGTGAAGACCTGTCAGCTCAATCAATAGAAAACTATGGATTTTAATGCCAACTCTGACATAGAAGAAACTTTAAAAGTTAACAACTACACATATAATGAAGTGCAACCATGCAGCTATAAGCCTGCTGCACCCCAGAGAGAACAGAGACCAGCGGGGCATTGATGGCCAAAACATTGCTAAGTAAAGCCAACAATATCTTTAACGTTTCTTTAACAACCAGCATATCACTTTGGCTCTTATCTTTTATATCATTCTTTCAACAAAGTAAAGGATGCACAGATCCCGTCTACATAGAGCTGAGCCTCTGATCGATCCGTGATCGTATCTCCCGCCTGCTACAGGTCCAGAACAGTGTTGCCAACTTAACGACTTTTTTCCCCAAAAATCGCCTAGCGACAAATCCAGCGACATTTTTGACCACCCTTAGCTACTTTCTGTGAAACTTTGTCGCCGATATTTCCTGCAGTTTAGAGACCCAGCCTGTTCTGCATCCAGAATGTCCTTCCAGACGCTCAGAAAGGGAATGATCTTCGCATGTGCATCAGCATGCAGCATAATAACACTATATCAAATGACCAATCGTAAACCCTTCTAGGTTCATTTCACCTACTCACAAAGTTGTTTTGAATTACCTTGATGTTGAAAGTGTGCTATACAAATAAAATTGCCTTGCCTTGCCTTATGTTTAATGCTAATTCAAAATTAAAAAAGAAATCTGCACGTATATAAGACCGATCTTTCAAAACAAGGCAATTTTATTTGTATAGCACACTTTCAACAGGAGGGTAATTCAAGGTGCTTTACATGATTTGGTGATTTATAAAACAAAAAACCAAAACAAACACACATGGAATATAACATTGGAAATTTAAAGTTAAAGAAACACACATTACACATAATACACAATAAAGCAAGAGAGCGAGAACACATTTCATACATATAACATCAATCATTTACTCTAAGGCAATTCTAAACAGATGGGTTTTTAGTCCCGATTTAAAGCAGTTCAGAGTTTCAGCAGCTCTACACTTGCAGGAAGTCTGTTCCAGATAAGGGGAGCTTAAAAACTGAAAGCTGCTTCTCCATGTTTAGTTCTAAGTCTATGGATGTTTAGTAGGCTAGAGTTGGAGGACCTGAGTGGTCTTGGTGGTTGGTACCGTGACAACAGCTCTTCAACATATTTTGGTGCTAACCCATGTAATGATTTATAAACTAGTAGGAGTATATTGAAGTCTATTCTCTGACCTACAGGAAGCCAGTGTAAAGACTTTAGAACTGGGGTGATGTGCTCTACTTTCCTGGTTCTAGTGAGGACACGAGCAGCAGCGTTCTGGATCAGCTGCAGCTGTCTGATTGACTTTTTAGGCAGACCTGTGAAGATGCTGTTGCAGTAATCAATCCGACTAAAGATAAACGCATGGATGAGTTTTTCGAGGTCCTGTTGCAACATCAGTCGTTTAATCCTAGAAGCTTGTCTGTACTACGCTGCATACATGGACTGCTGCATCGCACACCTGTGGTGCATTTAAGGAACTTTTGAAATGTATGGTGAGTTCATAAATGTAGGACATTTAAAACTTAAAACAAGAAAAAAAAAACACACCATAAGCCATAATCTTCTGCTTAGTGGCAGTTGGCAAGAAACGTCCGATGCATACTAAATATGCCCTACTTATTTTTACAAAGTGCTAAAACACAAACAAACAAAAACTATATTCTCTCTGTTAATTTTTTCTTCTTGAGATATCTTAGCAAATGTATTTATTTTCAGAATCTGAAATTTTGTTTCAAAGGTCTTGGGTGTCCAGTTGCAATATCTTGTATATTTTGTACAGGTTCCCTTCTCTCAACAGTAGCCTGTACCTCAGGCAAAATAATATAACATATTCCACAGTCTCTTCTTGAAGACAAAATTCACATTTCCCTGTAGCATGTTTCCCCCATTTGAATAATATATTATTTAACCCTCTATGACCAAATCCTAATCTAGATATAATTATTTCCTCCTTTCTGTTTCATTCGTCATGACGTCGATGTGACATAATTATTCTGCAAATTAGCATGTAATGTCATCTGGCGACATCTAGCGACTTTCTGGGTCAACTTCAGCTACGTTCTGTTCGAGACAGTTGGCAACACTGGTCCAGAAGCAGCCGCTGACAGTGGTCCGATGAAGCCGTATGCACCTGATCTTTGCTTCCGATGTTATGCTCCATCACATTGTTGGAATGATAATCCTCAGGTGTGAAGTGAGCGCCACTAATGACCACGTTTTTCATAGCCAAAGCAGAAGTTAGGTCCAGTCTTGTCAGCTGCACAAAAGGTATCCAGGAAGAGAAAATAGTGGTGTTTTTATTTATTATTTGGAAACTTGTGGATGAGCTGTCTTGGCAGACTGGTGATTGTACAGCCTCTACAAACAAAATAATTAACTTTTTTTTTTTAAATGAGCAAAATCCAGAAGTAGTGAACACACTGACTCTCGATGACACAAGCTATAGTAAGAGCAACCACCTAAGCTACCGGAAGGAGGCCGACTTTTTCGCAAAAGGGGAGCTTTCACAATGGAAGCGGGCATTCCAGATCCTGCTTTCGATGGGCTTTATGGACAGGACATTTAGGAGAACTTCTGGTTTTCAATACGACCGCAAGAGTGTTTCCAGCTACGTCTGTGGGAAGTGTTGTGGTGGTAGAGTGCAGCTCTGAGGTAAATGGAGAAGGTAAATATTGCTTGTAATCCAGATGACAGATAGTTTAGTAAAGTACACCAATATAATAGTATGTAATATAACAGTATGAAATGAAGCCATCTAACAAGATTCAGTGGCGGGAAGTGTCGACAGACACATTTCCATCGGACGATCAACGACGAAAGACATGGATTGTGAACATTAGAAGCGAAAACTTCCTCTCTCACCACACCCGTGTCTGCAGACACTGTAGGACAGGACGTTAAAGAGCCAAGTGAGGAAGGACGGAGAAGGATGCTGAAGTTTGGCATCGTTCAGGTGTCTTATTTCATTGGAGCAACTATTCTCTCTGTGTAAGTATGTGGCGTCTAGCTCTTCTACATGGATCTGAAGCACCTTGCCCTCACTGTCACTCATCCTGTCTCACTCTTGTTGGAAAGAGTGAGTAGGTAAGTAAGTAAGTAAAGCTTTATTTATATAGCACCATTCTAGAAATAATCACAAAGTGCTTCACAGTAAAAACATTACCACAATCACACAACAAATAAAATGAGAAAGTTAAAAATTAAAAACTAATAGGCAAAAGCAATTTTAAAAAGATGAGTTTTAAGCTGCTTTTTAAAGGAAAACTCTGAATCAGCAGTTATCAGGCTGAGAGGAAGGGAATTCCAGAGACTGAGCCACTACTGCAAAAGCCCTGTCACCTTTAGTTTTTAAACAGGTTTTCTTTAGGCAAGGCAAGGCAATTTTATTTGTATAGTACACTTTCAACAACAAGGTGATTCAAGGTGCTTCACATGATTAAGAGGTAAAATAAAAAAGTAAAACACAGACATAGCATATAAAGTAAAAACACCAATAAAGGAAGAAGCACACTCAAAACATATGATACATCAAAACAATACTCAAATGCAGCTCTAAATAGATACGTTTTTAGTTGTGATTTAAAAGAATCCAGTGTTTCAGCAGCTTTGCATTTTTCTTGAAGTTTGTTCCAGATAAGAGGAGCATAGAGACTGAAAGCTGCTTCTCCATGTTTGGTTCTAATTCTAGGGATGTTGAGTAGACTGGAGTTAGAGGACCTGAGTTTTCTGGTGGGTTGATATAGTAACAGCAGATCTTCGATATAAGTCATTCAGTGTTTTATAAACTAGTAAAAGTATTTTGAAGTCTATTCTCTGAGCTACAGGGAGCCAGTGTAAGGACTTTAGAACTGGGGTTATGTGCACTACTTTCCTGGTTCTGGTGAGGACACGAGTAGCAGCGTTCTGGATCACCTGCAGCTGTGTGATTTACTTTTTAGGCACACTTGTGAAGATGCTGTTGCAGTAATCAAACCGACTAAAGATAAACGCATGGATGAGTTTTTCTAGATCCTGTTGTGACATCAGTCCTTTAATCCTAGAAATGTTCTTCAGGTGATAGAAGGCTGACCTTGTTATGCCTTTATGTGATCCTGGAGGTTCAGGCCTGAGTCCATTATTACACCTAAATATTGGGCTTGAGCAGTAGTTTCTAGCTGTATTAATTGAAGCTGTGTGCTGATTGTTGATCTCTCCTCTCTAGGTCCAAAAAAATTACTTCTGTTTTGTTTCTTTTCAGCTAGAGAAAGTTATGGCACATCCATCCATTGATTTGCTCGATGCATTTACTTACCGTTTGGATGGGTTCAAAGTCACCTGGTGATGTCGTAATGTAGAGCTGAGTATCATCTGCATAGTTATGGTAGCTAATCTTATTGGTTGTTATAATCTGGGCTACTGGGAGCATGTAGATATTAAATAAGAATTTATTTTTTTAATGTTAAAAACAAGATTTTCAAAATTCACTTATTCGATGGGGAGCAAGTGGAGCTGAGACAGTAGAAGGGTGACATGAGAATATTTGGAAGATCTTGTTAAAAGCTTTGGTGCAGCGTTCAGGACAGTCTAAAGGCGGCACATGGATTTTTTACTTAAAAATGAAAAAAGTGATTTGCAATAATTGAGA
Source organism: Valencia hispanica (assembly GCA_963556495.2). Classification (NCBI taxonomy): domain Eukaryota; kingdom Metazoa; phylum Chordata; class Actinopteri; order Cyprinodontiformes; family Valenciidae; genus Valencia; species Valencia hispanica. The sequence goes on along the minus strand of OY747707.1, from coordinate 35,674,938 downwards.
CGTGATGAAATAAAAGCATGGATTATCATCTCTAACTTAGATCGTGACACAATGTGGCTCAGCTTGGCAATATTCTTCAAATGATAAAAACAGGAATGGACCAGCGAAGTAACATGTGCATCAGAATTTAAGTTAAGGTATACCAAGATTCCGCGCTGATGGCTTCACATATTGAGCAAGAAGGCCTGTGCTGTTTGTTTACAGAGGCGCATCTTTTACTGGCTAAAGTTCTATGCAGCTATGCTTCCGTGTGGTAACTCGGTACCGACGAGTGAGTACAGAGAAATTCAAATACAAAGAGGTGTACCGCCACACCCGTATTAATAAGTTATGTATATGTATAACAATGTGGAAAATGGGAATAGGACTTGGACACATAAAGAACAGAATATTATATATATATATATATATAAATAATTTTATGCATGTACAGTCATTGGAGAACTGCGACCCCCCGCGCTTGCTGGTAAGAATAGAGAGACTATTTTAAGCACTTTGTGTGGCACTGCATTTTATTCTGCTGTAGTATACAGATCATTTTCTGCATTTTGACTCTGTGGGGGCAGAAGGAGGAGCTCACCCAGGGTGCTATTCATGCAATAACCCCACCTTCTGTGATCCATACCTTTATGCCAACATCTATCTTATTATCAGAGTGTCTAGATGTCCCTTTTGAAGAGGGGTGTGTAAAAAAGATGGGCTTAGTCTTTTTCTTTTGTTTTTTTCTTTATTAAAACTGAGGATAATGTTGTATTTCAAAGATCCATTATATGATAATGTGCAGCGGTCTGACAAGCTCTCTTTTCTGGAATATTTTCCAGAAACCAATGTTAAAAATAGATGTAAGGTAATTAATGTTATTCTGCCCTGGTGACAATAAGTCTTCGTTATAACAGCACTGTCTTTCTAAAGGTCATCTGGCTAACATTTTTGTGACATTCTTTAATATACTGTAGATCATGTTGTTTATATTCCCTTCCCTTTTTTCCTTTTTCACCTTTTCCTTCTGCCTCAGCTAGGGCACAGATTGGACCTTGCCAGAAGAATCCACCTACACATTATCTCCCAGGTATGAAATAGCAGAAGAAATCTTGCTCTTTGTGCACAAATGTGAACACACCAAAGCATACATCCATCTGTGTGGACCTTTCTTGGTGATTGAAAAAATAAAGTGCAGGGTGCAGTTCTGACTTTGGCTCTCAATTCAATACAAATAACATCTGAATGTTATGTTATATCTCTCCCTGTTTTCCAAACTATTTATTGCTCAAAATAATAAAATAGAAGTTGATATAGAGTTATGATGCAAACACACAGTGAGAGATGAAATGAAAGACAGACTGAAGGTATTAGAGTGGATACTTGATGACTCAGGAAATAATAGGGATGTCATCTCCTGCTTTTAGAATCACAGATTTCATCTGCAGCTGCGTGTTGGATGTGATCCCCAGACCCCGACTGCAACAGAACTCATAAACCTTGGGCTTCTTCCATGCTTTTAATTTGAACTGTGTTTCTTGGAATGATACATTGGGTGGCTGCAGCATGAGCCAAAAAAAGCTGAGAGTGTGAGCATCGAAGGCATCCTGTTATTTATAACTCATATGCACGCGAATGATGTTATTGAGCTGTGCCGCTTACAAAACACTGAATGTTGCTTGAGTTAAGCAGATGAAATGAGAGAGAAAGTGATTATACTCGTTATATCAAGCTATGTTTTAGTGAATAACATTGAGTAAGACTTCAGATTCTCCTTTTTACTTTCACTAACTCTTTGGCAGAAGTATTCATGCTTATATGGTTAACACTGAAGATTTACAGCCTCTGTAAGCATATGCTTAAAGGTCCTATATCATGCTATTTTACACCTACACCTAGGCCCATATATTATAAAATATTACTGTTGGCACTATGGAGACGTAATTCTTCTGAACTATTAGTTATTTTCTACAAAAGCTACAATAGCCTACTTCTCACTGAGTAGCCTACCGTTAAAAAGGTATAGCATTGCATCACTTCAGACATATCTGAAATAGGAGCTATTGTCACTCTTGGCTCATATCTCGAGTAATGTGGGTGAATAACAGTTGATATAGGCAACATAGACCAATGTTAAAATAAAACATCACACTTTTAAACGACTGCGATGGACTTGGCGACCTGTCCAGGGTGTACCCCGCCTCTCGCCCCATGGCCGCTGAAGATAGGCACCAGCCCCCCCCCGCAACCCTGCATTAGGATGGATGGGTACAGAAAATGGATGGATGGATGGGTTTTTTAACAAATGTTTTTACCATGTTGTGCACACAGCTTTGTTATTGACTAACTCAACATTGGAACCATTCAGCTAGCAGTTAGCAGCTAGCGATTAGCAGCTAGCCGTTAGCACTTTGGTTTTACTCACCCCTCTGTCCGCTCCACTGGGTGGTTTTAACGTTTGAATGGCCCCGGCTTGAATTAATAATCTGTCAGAAATCCACTCTGGTGCTGGCAAACGTTCATCAAGCAGTCATATGAAATGACAGTCACACATTTTGGCTTGGTTTAGTAAGCTCCCAAAGACTAAATCCAACCATTTCTGACAATTAAACTCTTCTTTAGGAAGGCTAAACAAATTCCTGTACCTCTCGCAGCCAAAAATGCATTTTCGCATTCTAGGCTAACAGCTCGGAGAGAGTGAGCATGAATGTTGACAGTAAATGGTAAATGGCCTGCATTTGTATAGAGCTTTTTCAGTCAGAGGACCCTAAAGCGCTTTACACTACATTCAGTTATTCACTCATTCATGCACACATTCACATATGGTGGTAAGCCCCTACATTGTAGCCACAGCTGTCCTGGGGTGAAGCAAAAAACCGCGTTGGGATTTTGATCAGGAAATAATAATATAACATGGTCAAAAGCTCAAAAAAGTTAATTTTGCATGATATAGGCCCTTTAATTGATCTAGAATGAGGTTCTTTAGTAGTATTTTAAATTAAATTTAAGAGACATTTGTCGGCTTTTTTCTCATAATGTGCTCTGCAACTCACTTCCTGCTCAGAGAGGTGGGGGCGCCGAACTCCAAAAACCCCAACGGGAACTGTTTCAAAATAAGACCCAAAGCTGAGAGACAAAGAGTAACAAAAAAACACACACAATCATATATCTGATTTTGAGACACATCTGCAGATGGGAGCCAGACAAGATCTGACTGACTCGTTCTCTTACAAGGCTGTATCATATTTATTTCAAGAAGAACAAAGAACATATCACGTGACTCCTCTCTCCTCCTTCTACATCTTGACAGGCCATTTATTTTCTCCAGGTCTCTTGACCTTACCATGAACTGGGTTATAACATGACTTAGAGTTATAGCTGATCCTCCCTGCTTTCAGTTCATATCTTTACTCAAGAGTTTGTTTACTTAAAACCTTCAACCCTATAAAATACTGGTAACAGAGTCATGTTTTACTACCCTGAATAATATAAACAGGCCTATTACTTCTAAAACTGAAATCTCTTGGCAATGCCCTATAGATTCTTTATGGGGTTCAGGTCAGGTGAGTTTGCTAGGCAATCAAGCACTGTAATCTTATGGTCATTAAACAAGGTTTTTGTATTTTTGGCAGTGTGGGCAGGTGCCAAATCCTGCTGGAAAATGAAGTCAGCATCCCCATAAAGCTCGACTATGGAAGGAAACATGAAGTGCTCCAAAATGTCCTGGTAGATGGCTGTATTGACTCTGGACTAAATAAAGGACAGTGGACCAACACTAGCAGATGACATGGCTCCCCAAATCAACACAGCGTGTGGAAACCTCACACTGGACTTCAAGCATCTTGGATTTTGTGCCTCTCCATCCTTCCTCCAGACTCTGGGACCATGGTTTTCAAATGAGATGCAACATTTGCAGTTCCATTTTTCTTTAGCACAGGTAAAACGCTTCTGACGTTGTTTGTTGTTCAGCGGCTTGACAAGAGGAATAAGACATTTGAAGCCCATGTCCAGGATCCGTCTGTGTGTGGTGGCTCTAGATGCACTAACTCCAGCCTCAGTCCACTTCTTGTGAAGGTCCCCAACACTTTTGAAAGAACTTTTCCTGACAATCCCCTCCAGGCTGCGGTCATCACCGCTGCGTCCATGCAACAGTGAATATTGATGTAGTGGAACTTGTTGAAATTAAAACTAAGCCACTTTCAATCCGTTTGACAATCTCTGTTTCAGGATGAATTTAAAACACCAAGCTTGTTTTATGAGGTTATATCCGATCATTTCTACCCGATTCCGATCATTTAAAAATCACGTGATACAATTTAATGTTTCTGGCCTCATCTTTAAATTAAGATTTTAAATTTTATTTCAAAGTTTGCACACCCTTATTCAAAGATCATTTGAATACTGTTAACTTTTTTATATATCCATACAGAAAGTCACCCTGCATGGTTGAGTGATACCATCTGCACATTCAAGTCTTTAAAAACAGATTCTTCAGTATAAATAATGTAACACAAAGCCTTTTCACAAAGACTTGCGGTGTTGGTCAGGACACTCAGCACAAATCAAAAAGCACAGATGTATCTTTTATTAGCTTTTAGCACACATTCAAAACGGTCTGTGATGTGGAAAAATAAATATTGTGAGCCAAATATATAAAGAGAATTAAACAAACTCAGACAACATTAAGGATTTATTACCAAAATGAAAAATAAATGCTATGGCTTGAAAACTGTGTTTCATATAAAACAAAAACAGAAATGAGTGATCTACAGACAAGTTATTGTCCGATGTGAAGCAGAAAGATTCCAAAATGACTTTACAAATATAGCTTTTAATTCTATATTCTGCCCACTTTATGATAAAAATCATCTTAAGGTATGTCAGCTCTTATATAATATAGAGCTGTTTTCTTTTGCTTGTTGTTAGTTTTTACTCTTTAATTAGCCACTATGACAATAAAATGTCTGCTCTGCTTCCCTTTTCTCCTCCCCTCTCCTTTTGTAATTATACAGCACAAACAAGGTTGTAAAAATATTCACTACTTCCACTTTTGTGTCCAATGCTCTTTCCCACTGGAGCCAAGGTTTCACAAATATATTTTAAAGTTTAATCTCTTTCCCCTTATATCCAAACTTCCTGGTTATTGGTCTCTCGCACCCTATTGGTTATTTTATACTACAGCAGTAGAGACAACTTGACAACAACATTAAGGTAATCAATTTTTTTTATCTTACAACCACCATAAAAACAAACACCTGGTTCATCGCAGAGTCATAGATGCGACAGTGGGAGCTAATAGGAACAAACCACTCTGTTCCGGGCTACTTTCACCAGTTTCTACTGATAATATTCTTTTATAGCAATTTCTTAGGAGTGTAGCAGTACATTTATCCATTCTGAATACTTTCAGCATGGCCTTTTATGTGTACCAAACCAATGCAGAGAGGTTTTAAACATATTGCTGCATGTATATTATGCAACCCCGCTCAGAAAATTAGTTTTGACAAAACATACAAACCAGCAACTTTTTGCAATAAACACATTGATAACAGCTTAACTATCTGGCCAGAAATACTGTCATTTAATAATGTTATAATGCATTTCTCTAAGTTAAAGACAAAATAGCACTTTTGATTACTCAAAATAATTAAATCCATTTACAACATGGATCTTTAGTTCTTAGAATACTCTTTTTTGTTATAACCTGCACCAAAATTGATTCATACCCAGACACCAGGAGTATTATTTATGTTATAGTTATAGTTAATGTTATTCGTTTTTTTGTTGTAGGCATGATCTTCTTTTTAGCGTATACTTTACTCTACCTGGTCCAGATATACCCCTGTTCCAAAGGCATGAATTGTTAGAATTCTAATTAGTCAATCTTTATAACAGAATCCCAAAACCTAATTTGCTTTTTAAATTGAACTGTAAGCAAACTGGAGCCACTTTGTCCTGTGATTTTGGGTCAGTACTGACACCCTGTGTCTGCTGCCACCAAGTCTTGCTGCACATCTTCTGCAGTCTGTTATGGGTTTTTGGCCACCTTTTTCCTCAGGAACCTGCTGGCAGCCATCAATAGCTTCCTCTTTCTACCACGTTCAGTTGGCATATCTTGTTGTGAACTATGCCTCCAACGGGATCTCTGGGAACATTCAGGGACTATGCTGTTTTTTTTGTATAATTTTTTTCTTGTTTGTGCAAGGCCATAATCTCCTCTCTCAACTTTTTGGACTTTTTTTTTTCACTTAGCCATATTTCTGAGATGCAATGAAATGTTACCATAATCAGTTCAAGTATCTCAGGTGTTGTAAGCAACCCTGATCTGTTGTGTCTGAAAGTACAACTAATTTGCAAATGTATGCGCTAATGAAAAATACTATTCCCAGGGTTGATTAATAACAAGAGTGTAGTGATCATAGAAAGTAGGATGAAGGGAAGTTGGAGAAAATTCTAGTAATAATAGGTTTATCTGAGTATTTACACTTCTTTTGTGAAATGTGTATGTTGCAAATACCCTGAACCTAATTGCAGAGTTTTTGTGTATTTTATGCCCATACTAAGAATCAATACCACAAACTTATAATCATTTTCTTTGTTGTTGCAGATTTGTTAAAGTTCTAAGCCAGACCTTCAGGTGGAGTCAGTTACTGTCTAGGACTTACCCTCCTTGTCTCTGAGATCCACTCTCCAGGCAGTATACAACAATGACGACACTTCCGAGACCTCCAAGCCCATCATCCCATCCTCCTGCATCATCTGATCCCTTACCTGGGGACTTGAAAGTGCAATCCACGAAGCGCAGCGTTCCGGATCCAGGTGGGGGTCCCTCCCAACTGAATTCACCTCCAGTCAGGTCCCGAACTATCCAATGGGGGCATGCGTCTAAGTTCTCTGACACCCTGGAACTACTCGGACCATAGGACTCCTTCGACGTTACTTCTGGAGGCCATATTTAAACAAAAGTATTATTGAATACATTTCAACAAGTACTGTCTGCAACCACAATAAGAATTCCTATAAACCCCCAGCAGGTCAGCTCCAACCATTATCTATTTCCAGTTGCCTATGGTCACACATTGCACTGGCCATTGTTACTTGACTTTCCATCTCCAAGGGTAAAACCGTCATCCTGTCCATAATCAACCACTTTTTTAAGGCCTGACACTTGATAGCTTGTTCTGTCTTCATGGCATTCTTTCAGAAATCATCTCTGACAGAGGACCCGAGTTCACATCTCAAGTATGGAAAAGTATGGAAACACTTCTGTTCATCACTGGGGGCTAAATCCCGACTCATCTGCTTTCCATCCTCAAACCAACGGGTAGTGTGAAAAATTAAATCAGGGGAGTAAAAACACCCTCTGCTGTGTCTGTTCTTCGAACTCAACATCTTGGAGCCTTCACTTACTGTAGCCTGGATAAAGTATGCACACAACATTCACATCTCTTCAGCTGCAGGTCTTTCTCCCTTTGAGATATCCCTGGGGTACCAACCTTCTCTACTGCCCACCTCATTCACCTAGTCAACCCTTCCTTTGGTCCGGTCTCATCTGCATGCCTGCCACTGCATCTGGAACCAAAGTCAGCTCTTAACATACATCCACTCAAAATAAGATAGAAAACACATACCGGTATCTTCATACTCCCCAGGTCAGAAAGTTTGGTTATCATCCAAGGATTTTCCTCTTAAATCATGCACCAGAAAACTTTATCCAAGGTCCCTCGGCCCTATCACCATCGATTCCATCATCAGTCCCTCAGCTGTTTAACTCAAGCTCCCTTTCCATCTTCGCATTCATCCAGTCTTCTGTTTCCCAGATCAAACCCTTTATTTCCAGGCAATTGTGCCCTCCTGCTAAACCCCCTCCACCCACCTGAGTCATTGATGATCACCCCTCTTACACAGTGCGTCGCATTGTGGACGTGTGTCCTCGGGGCCATCGTCGTCAGTACCTTGTCATCTGGGAGGGTTACGGCCTTGAGGAACGTTCTTGGGTTCCCTGGTCATTCATTCTAGATCCCACTCTAATTTCCGGCTTCAAGGTTCTCAGTAGCGTCCTCTTCTGACTGTGCACACAGGTTGAATCTATTGAGGGGGAGGTACTGTTAGGATTCAGTGGCTGTGCGCTGGGAATGTGGGTGTGTATGTGTGTCTTTACCTCTGTGCAGGGTGTGATGGCCAGGAGCTGCACCAGCTGATCCTCATCAGCGCTGGAGCTCAAAAGAGGAGTGGTTCCCTGAGGTTGACGGCAGATGGTCTCACCTAGCGCGGTAACAGGCCTCTTAAGATTTCTGGTTCAACCCCTGGATTTCTCTCGTTCAGCCTCTCCCCTCTCTTCCATAGAATAAACGCTCCAGTCAATCCCCTCCAATGCTACTCCACCTGCAATAAACAGGCACCTGATCTCTCAGACCACCCACACCCAACCAACTGCAGTAACCTGCCTCCTCCTGGAACTCCTCGCTGCTCTGGAACGAAAGTCCCACCAACACCTCAGAAGATTCAGAATCACAAACAAGTTCCTGATTTCTAGCCACGTACCTGTCCTCAGTTCTATATCTCTGTTCGGATCCTTCCTGTGACAACATCTCCACCCTGCTCCAGAACCCTTCAATAAACCTTTTAAAACTGTTATCTGCTATCTGTGGTTGTTGTCTGATTCAGAGTCTCAGCCTATCCATTATGACAATATTGCGTTACAATAAATATTTGATCTTGTTCTATGCCACATACATATGACGTACTGAAAGAAAATCTTAAACCAAAAATGTGTTTTATAACACAAACATAACAGACAAAGCAAATCAGGCTGAATTGTGTTAAATGCATTGGAGAAATCAAAGAACATGATCCTCACAGTGCTGCCTGCTTTGTCCAGCTTTTGCGATGTTAATCAGCTGCTCCCGACTGTAAACCACACTGTTGCCATGATTACACATCATAACAAATAGTCAAAAACGGAAAAATTTACAGCAAAAATCCTTCCAGCTTTACAGCACCAAAAACTAGAAAGTATACAGGTCAAAAAAATGCAATCTTCTTTAAGAAAAAAGAGGAACCAATGTAAAAAAAACCAAAACTTAATATGTAGCCAACAGAGCCACTCCAACATGCAACCACCCAGAGCAGCGCAATTCTAGAATTTACAATGTAATAAGTAGGGGTGTAACGATATGCCAAAGATCTCCGTTCAGTATGTACCGTGGTTCAATTTCACGGTTTGTTTCATTTATGGTACAGTCAAGGAACAAAGTGAAAAAATGTTTTTGTGTAATGACATTTAAAGGGTAGGTTGCAGGTTAGAGCCTTCCTTAAACCCCCCTTAATCCTTTGTTTAGAGAAATATGTTATATTAGTTTAAAAATAGGTACTCATTCATAAATTTTTTTGGCTTTTGGAGTCTTTTGTGAGAAAATGTAGCCTTCACCAGACCAGACGTGACGACCTTTCAGCTCAATCAATAGAAAACTATGGATTATAATGCTGACTCTGACACAGAAGAAACTTTAAATGTTTACAACTACACATATGATGGCGTACAACCGTGCAGTGGTGTAGCAAGCTTTTCAAAAGTGCGGGGGATGGATGTGGTTTGTTTGTCAATAAAAACGATGAATACAATGACAGAAGGATACAAAAGGTATAACATACGAGACATAAAAAGCTTCCCATTTAAATGAGTAATGCTAGAAAAGTATATAAACACACTCGGAACACACAGAAAATATGTCAAAACTCTGGTTTCAAAACACACAACAGTAGAGTCACAAAAGAATCAGAAATACTTTAATAATTCCAGGGGGAAATTATTTTTGTTACAAACTCCACATACACAAACAATATATATTAAGAACAAAATATACACACACACACACACACACACACACACACACACACACACACACACACACACACACACACACACACACACACACACACACACACACACACACACACACACACACACACATACATACACACATACATACATACATACATATAAATAAATAAATAAATAAACAAATGCAACCAACAACAACAATCAACTGACCAATGGACATATGACAAACAACCTCTCATTTAAAAGAACCAAAAGTGCTCTTTCCGCCCTCCTTACAGGAGACAAACTGTTCAGCAATCTTTTTTCTGTTTACCCTGTCCAGCTTGTCTTTACGAACAAATGACTGTGACAGCTAAATTTTGCTTACTTTGCTTACCCTTCCTCAACAGGAACAATCAAAGACACAAACAGTTAAGTATCCACAAAAGTATTCAGCTGATCAACAAGCAATGCTCAAAATATCAAATAAACCCATAATTCACTGCTCAACAATGTCAGTTGTCAGTTTCCTGTCAACTTCATCACAGTTACTTTATACATTGCATGCCACATACATAACCAAATTTTTGTTAACTTAGCTGCTGAACAATATTCCAATTAACAATTAGTCTAAAAAAGGAAATGTAATACAGAAAACACTCGACGTGTCAACAAAACATAAACAGAACATCTTCCCAAACACATATCCAACTTATTTAAAAACCACGAAAGCATAAACACTCATTCAAAGTACCTGGAATAGGGAGATAACCATAAATAACCATAACCATCCAGAGAGGTGGGACTTCAGGCAGAACAGCCAATCATCAGTCATCATCAGCCAGTGTCATGTTTGAGAGGGAATGGAGTGGAGAGGGGGCAGTCCCATGGAGCGCAGACACAGGGAAATGGTGGAGCGACTGCTGTAGGGCGTTTGTGCAAAACCGCAGAAAAAGTGTGGGTGATAAAACACCCACATCCCCCACGGGTGCGACACCCCTGCAACCATGCAGCTATGAGCCTGCTGTGCCCCAGAAATCAGAAAGAGACCAGCGGGGCAGGGAATCGATGGCCAAGCTAGCTTTAGGCTACTGTTTGTTTAACAAACCACATATCACTTTACTTCTAATCTTTGATATCATTCTTTCAACAAAGTTGGTAATTAGCAGATGTTATGCCGTGTTCACACCGCACGCTTTGTCGGTGTCAAAAAATGCTCACAAAGCAAATAATTTGAAGCGCACACATTTTTAAGCCTGAAGCTTGCAAAGCCCGCCACTTGCTGAGCAAAAAAAGAAAGCATGGGCTGGGCTTCCCCTATTTTAAACAATGGCGGAGCATATCGAGAGAGTGGCTTGGCTTTATTTGCTAAATAAAGCTAGACAACGTCGGGCGCATTAGGTGAAAATCTGACACTAGTGCATTTGCTTCAGACAGGGTCTGACATGTTTGGGGTTTTAGTGCAATTTGAAATTCAGTTTGTGTGTGTGATTTCCCCCCGCCCCCCGCTGTGATGGTTCACATATAACTTCAGATTATTGTTGCTCAAGTTCTCAAGTGCAATTCTAAAAGTGTTCAGATAGATGTTTGACATATAACTTCAGATTTCTATTGCTCAAGTTCTCAAATGGTATTCTACAAGTGTTCACATCACAAGCTACAACTATATGCGTTTTGGCACATATCTACCTTCATATGTATGCACCTGATCTACGCTTCGGTATTCGATGTCAAGCTCCATCACATTGTTGGGATGGTAATCCTCAAGTCTGAAGTGAGCGCCACTAACAACCGCATTTTCAAAGCCGAAGCAGAAGTTAGGTCCAGTCTTGTGAGCTGCACAAAATGCACCCATGAATGGAAGACAGTGCTGTTTTTATCTATTTATTTGGAAACCAGTGGACTACATGTCGTGAGAGGCTGGTGATTGTACAGCCTCCACAAACACAATAATTTACAATTTAATGGAAAAATTGAATGTAATCCAAAAGTAGTGAACACACTGACACTCAGTGACATGAGCTAAGAGCAGCCACTGACGCTACTGGAAGTGGATAGTGGATAGTTATGACAACGTGTTGTTCATTAACCATAGACTGTATATAGATGGACGGAGCCTCTGTGATGTCACCCGTCGGTTTCTGAATAGCTGAATTGAAGCCAACTGGAGAGTTCCCCCCACTGCCATCTTGGCCACGTCACGTGTCTCATCACTCCCGGAAAGTCGAAAAATGAACAAAGAGGTGGAGCTGAGAGTGGGGCTGTGAGGGTGGGGGCGGATGATTGACATTCTGGGCCGATGTAGCTACGAGCTAACTGAGCTAACCCGGAGCTAACCCGGAGCTAACTAACTTAGTTTGCGCTTTTAACCAGAAAACCACTGTTGAGTGACTTTGCTACTATCTGCCTTCTAGACAATAATTTTGTCAAATAAAAGCATGAAGCCTTGTTGGTCCATAACTTTCACTAAAACGATGTGAATTTTATTTAAAATAAGTTTTAATAATCAACATGTAAAGAAGAAATGTGATCATTTCAACATATTTTTGACCAAGTAGCTTTATTTTAAATGTACAGCAGAAATATTTTTATTACTTTAATTACCGAAAAAAAAATGCATCAGAGGCTTCTTGATTGGTCTGCAATCAATACCACAGCAAGTCATCTTTGTCCAATAAGTGCAAAAATACCCTCCAGACACGAATAAACATTGTGGACACAATGGTCAAGTTCAGAGAAACAAAATGCCCTAGACTGTTAACGTGAGTCTGAGGCTGTGACCTTCCTTGGAGCAAGCAGGGGGGCAAGCCGCTAGCCACCAGCGCTAGAATTATTCACAATTTCAAGCTTGAATTACATCTAAACAGATGTGTTATAAAATAATTTACCCCCCTCAGAATTGTCATGATGGTAAACTTGACCTGTTAAACCTAAAATGTTTTAATGAACAGGGTGTAAATATGTTTATTTCTGCTGTTAAGTTAGCATTTTTAACATGGGAGTCAAATGGAACTTGCTCCCTTCTGTAGCCAACCACTCGCGGATGAGGGGGGGGAACTGCAATTTTTGTGACTTTGTTTTTATTCATGCTTAAACAATAAACCAGCCTCCAGTCACTAGGTGGCAGCAGTGCTTAAACTTATCAACAGGCCGCCTGTTCAACCCAGCAGAAGCGGTCTACATAGACATTCTGGTGTACAGTAGCAGGGCTCTATGAAGTTAGCAATGTGGGAAAGGTGGACGGAATTGCAGAATTTGACAAACAAAATGGAAAACACAATTAAACGCTGTCCGTGCTGCAACTCCTGTACCCGTTGTTACCTGGTTAGGCGGGGTTGGGTCAGGCCTTAGCCCTCCTATTCACACAGACAGAATAAATCGGCCAGCCATGGCAAAAAAACGCACTGAAACCCCAACGTCCTTGATATAATAAAAACAATTGAAAAAAACTCGAAGCTTAGTGCAAGGGTCACGGCTAACGATGTTTTTAAATCAGGAGAACAACCCTTCTATAAGTTTTGTCAGCTCACAGGCTGCAAGGTCTGCAGCAACATGAATTAAACACAAAACACAGGCTGGTCATGTATTTCAGTGGAGTCTGGGACAAATTCAGGAAATAAAAATTAACAAAGCTCCTGATCATTATGGAAGTAAGCACGAGGATTTACTGTTTCCAAGTCTCTTTATGAGACATGTTTTAAAGCTGAGTTCAACTAAAGCATTTTTAAAGGGGGATTTTCTTTTTTAAAATGTGAAATACATGAGATTCTTTGTTTTGCACATAATGTTTTAGTTCTTTAAAAATGACAGGGAAATGCTTGAACCACAGCACTGTTATATTTGAAAACATATTTGTGAATAACAGTAAATGTGGGTCTCTTTGGCTATTGATTTCTTAAATTAATTTCATTCACTAAATTTGTGTACACTTTTTGGTTAATAAATATGGTCAGTATTGAAAAAGTGGAATTTTGGAAAACAAAATAAAACAGAATTGGGGAAATAATGAAAGGGATTTAATAATAATGATAAATAATATAAAGACTATATTTTTTGAAAAGGAACAAGCTGATAAATCTAACAAGTAACCAATGTTTACAGTTTAAAAAGTTTTGATTGTTACTGTTTAGTCTAAAAAGGCACATCTCAGTGAATCATTTGTACCTTTTCTCTTCTGACAATCACAGACTGAGCAGTCTTTAATTAAATGTTATCATTTGAGTTATTAAACTGAACTTGCAAACAATGTTAAGATGTAAAACAATAAAATGAGCTGCAACAACTTAAGATTGAAATTGTTGATCTCATTTTATCAATCTGTTTCGATATTCAGGAGATTGTATGCAGAGTGCTGGTGCCAGTGGTTTGTACAGATAAATAATAAAAAATTATCAGGTTCTGAAAAGTATTCATTTGAAACTTTTGAAACTTTTGGATGTTCCAGTAATAACTGTTGATGAATCTAAAAGTAGAAAGAACAGGATTTCATAATTTGTTTGCAATTTAACATTATTTCACAAAACATAACTGATTGAATTGTTTTTATTTGTTTGTTTGGATTACTTATTGCTAACATCTGGTGAGATTTTCATAGTAATGTGTTCATTAGAAATATATTTAGTGACAGAATTTGTTCATGTTCAGTATTCATTTTTACTGCTTTTTTTAATACTCAAAAAATCGTTTTAGTTTTTGGCCAAGCTAAAGCAATGCCTCAGCTTAGCCAAAAACTATTACACAAACACAAACAAAAACAAATGAATTAATAAATAAACTAATGGCAACTCTTACAGATGTCTAACTGTTTAATAACATTTGATTTTTGGCAGCCAAATGTCTTTCTTTATTGCTAGTGAACCTTCAACCAAACCACTGCTGTTTTTTTTTTCACAGATTGAATTGCTTTTGCAAATGAGCAAAGCTCTGGATGCCGAGTTGAACATGCACACTGTATCTCCAGTGTACTGTGCTGAGCTGCAATGCAGTATAGATGCCCTGCCTCCTTATTCAATCGCAATTAATTATTAGTGGATCTGGGTCCGTTGGGTGAACAACACTATCAATACTGCATCTACTTGCTGCGATCAATGAACAAGTTATTTAGGGAATTGGCTACTACCATCTGCATACTCTAACTCACTAGTGTTCACACACTCCTGCTTTAAGGCTTTTTTAAGTGCAGCTTGGTCAGACAAAGCTTAAAAACACACACTGCCACTCTACTTTTCACCCTTACTAATCATAGCTTGTGGCTTCACATCTGTTTTCAGATGCCCTCCCTTATTGTTTCTGTTGCAATGAGCAGTCCATTAGTAATGCCAATAAGCCCTCTGTAGCGTGACAGCATGTTCTCAAACAAATTAGAGCCCTAAAGACAACAGGAATATTATTATTTTCAATCCTCCATCATGTGTTCATTAATCTTCATTTGGGTCTGATGAGTGTGGCAATCAAATTAAATTATATTCCTGTTTTAGCCTCTTGTGAATACCCCCCTTCACATCCAGTCCTATCTAATACAGTCCCGCAAGCAATTGGAACGCAACAAAATTTCAAACAACTTTAGATTAATATTGTCTGATTAGCAGCTAAATATATCACCATGCTCCTTCAAAGTCATTAGCATCGACAACAGTAGAAACAAACACATCACAGAGTAAATGGGTTATCGAGTGCCGACAGGTTCAGGACCCTTAAATATTGAAAGATAAACATCACGCAGCAGCCTTTGTTTTTGCTAGCAACCTTGCCAAATGTGTCGTGCTCAGCGTCAGATTTTCTCAGCTAATTAGAAGGTGTGTGTTCATGGCCTGGCTCCATTGCTTTAAATCACTGTAATTGGCCCCAATCTCCTCTTAAAACACCACTATTCATTCCCCCATAATTACCGGCACATCTGTGGCTGCTCATGTGCCAATGTCCTCTCTGACATCACTGTTCAGACATCACTGTCTGGCCACTGAGCTTCTTTCTGTGGGTGGCCTGCCTGGTGAAGGCAATAAAAAAAACCTATGAAGACATTTTACTTTGTTTGACAAAAGTGCTAAATTTCATTCACTCCAGTTTACCCTAATACTGTCAAATTACTTTTTTAGAAAAGCCAACTTAGCAGCCTGCTCTGCGGTGTCTGCAGGAAAATTTCAAAGTGTTTTTGTTAAATATATGAATAATAATAATAATATTTAAAAAAACACACTGAGATGGTAATTGCAGCACATTGGTGCTTTAGGTTTCTATTTGATGAGCTTGAGAAAATGACTTTGCAGATTTACTAGCCAAAGGAAACTATAAAACCACTTTGTGTAGTTTCACCCATGGGTCTTCTTGGAGAAAAAAATAAATTGAAGAGTAAGGGGTTATTTTTTTACATGCATTTTCTGCTTTCAGGTAAAAAATTCTTAAAATTGCATACAAAAATATTTTAATACTAAGTTACATCTCAGAGTTGTTCATAAAATTTGATCAGATGGGTAACAGGAAAAAAGTTTTTTTTCCTTGAATGTTTTCACATATTGTCAAATTACAATCGTAATCTTCAGTGGTTTTTAATAGGATTTTACATGATAGGCTAAGACAACATAGTTGTGCATTTGAAGGTCAAGATTCCTAAACAGTTTTCCAAATAGTTTGTCACTACAAATTTGAAAAGGGACTTGCTTTTGTATAAAGCCCTAAAAAGTGCCTTCAGAAGTCATTTAATAAATAAGAATATGTGTACCAATGAGGCTC
This sequence comes from Valencia hispanica, assembly GCA_963556495.2. Classification (NCBI taxonomy): domain Eukaryota; kingdom Metazoa; phylum Chordata; class Actinopteri; order Cyprinodontiformes; family Valenciidae; genus Valencia; species Valencia hispanica. The sequence continues at coordinate 35,658,407 of OY747707.1, read as the reverse complement.
GTTTTTGAAAATAACATCTTTAAGCAGGTATTCAACGTACTTTTTATTAAGCCTACATTTCTGTATTAAAAAGTTTTTATTAGTCTGATGTAATATTCTATCCTACTAAGAAATTTAATGTTGTCTTTTCACTATCTGTACCCAGAAAAGCCTCACAATTAACAGAAATAAAGGTTTCAAAATATAAGTCTGTGTTCAATCTAATAATTTGTTTCGCTTAGTGATTAGAGGTAAATGAACTTTTCTAATTTTCTAATTTAATAAATTTTCTAATTTATTGAATGTGACTGTATATACACCTGTCACAACTTTTAGTGGGGCACTCCACAAATGTGGAGCTGCTGGAAGGGTGTAAGACGAAAACCCAGGTTGACAGAAAGTATAAACAGACCACTTTGCAGTCTGCCAAAAATCATGTAGAGGACTCAGCAAAGATGTGAAGGAAGGTGGTCTGGTCAGAGGAGACCAAAGTTGAATTTAATTGGCGTTCAGGCAAAACGCTATGTATGGTGAAAAACTATATGTTCCCCTGAGCAAACCAACCCCCACTGTGAACCATGAAGGTGGCAGTATTATCCTGTGGGAAAACATTTTAGCAGGGACAGGGAAGCTGGTCAGAGTTGATTGGATGGGGCTAAATACAGGGCAATGATGGAAGACCTCTTGGAGGCTGAAAAAGACTGGTCACATTGCCGAAGTCAAAATAGAATGAGTTTACACCAAAGCATATTCTAATGTTAGAATGGTGTAGTGAAAGTCCAGACTTAGTTCCAATTTAGAATCTGTGGCAAGATTTGAAAACTGCTGTTTACAGACACTCTTCATCTAATCCAACTAAGTTAAGGTTTGCAAAGAAGAATGGGCAAGAAAATTCAGTCTCAAAGCTGGTAGAAACATACACCAAAAGAAGAAGTTATTGCAAGTTTTCAGTCATCTAAGAGGTATTCACTCATAGGATCTGGAAAAACAAATGTACATCACGATATCTAGAATTTTATATGTAAAAACAATATGAACACCCTGCATCATTTTCATTACACCTAACAATTATGCACTGCTTTGTGCTGGTCCATAACAGAAATTCCCTCAAAATGATTTGAAGCGTGCTGTAAAATGTGACAAAATTGTGAAAAGTAAGAATAGTTTTGCATCCCACTCTATACACATATCAGTGTATAAATTATTATTGAGTGTTGTATGTAAAATTTGCATTAAATTGTCTAAGACTGTAGACGTTTGGATTACCTGTCTCTTTCACATAATACTACTTTAAAACTTGGCTGGACATTTTAATCCATTCTGCTGAGTCACTGTTGACAAACCTTGACAAACGGGAAAGACACAATGATGGGGAAACTTTGAAGTAGTGCCCTCTATAGGCTTGGCTGCAGATATTACATGTGACCCAATTCTCAGCTGTCCTGGATATAAACACTTGGCTTCCAGTGGATTACTGTTCTCAGTTCATGATCAAAGACAGCCTGAAACAAACTACTGCAGCAAAGCAAAAGGAAATAACAGAGAAATAGAGCCATGTTGAAGGGAGAATAGCAAAGAAGAAAGACTTTACAGCACAAAAACATCTTGAAGCATGATACAACCAAGCACACATGTGCACAGGGAGATTGCATTTCAACCAAATTTCAATTATGACATAGCTGCAAATCCTTTGACTATCTTAAAGTAAACAAAAAAACAATACATTAAACATTTTTCTTTGTTTCAGTATCAGTATGAATTCCACACAGTCCTAAAAGTAGTTAGATAGTTCAGTATCACAAATGAAACAAATGTTCAGTGTTCCAGTAATATTTATTATCAGTGGCAATGTATATAAAGATATGTTATCAGCACTTTTCTATGGTTTTAGTCCAGGACAAATAGAGTGCTATTGTTAGGTGCCCACACCAAATGCTAGTGATAACCTGAACTACAATATAAAGATCATGAGGCCTCCACAAACAGTTAGAGGGAATTTTAGAGTTTTTGAGGAGGGATTCTACATGTGTCTATATGAGCAGTCAGTATCTTACAGTGGCCACTAGAGACAGCGTACTGTATGTACAATTCCCAAAATGCATACAAATCCTAATCCCAAAACACATACAAATTCCAAACGCATACAAATCCCAAAACACATGCGAATCCAAAAATACATGCAAAATCCAAACACATGCAAACTTCACAATGTAAGTGATCCAGGACGGTTGGGGCAGTCATGAGCTTTTACTACCTAATGTCTACACTAACCGGGAAGTAGATCAACATTCCAAACAGAAGGCAGTATAAGCCATAAGGTGAACCCGGTTTTCGTTTAATCACGTTCCGACCTCTGGCACCTACATACAGTTTGCTTCATAAAAATAGACTTGTTCGTACTGAGTTCAAAAATTAAAAGTTTTCCTATGTGAAAGTTCAGTTTTTTTATTATCGGGGCTTTAATTTGGGACTATATATTTTTTTACCTTGATGAAAAAGTAGTAAAACGGTTGTTGTCGTGACTGTTTTAGACCAATGCGGTGGCCGAATTTTACCAATGTGGTGATGTACACAGATTTAGAGAGCAGCGGCGAGGATGAGAAAAATACCACTGAAACTTCTACAAAACAGAGTAAGCATGTAAATAGAAAGCGCTACATGCATTTAACATCCTTGAAACATTAACATGTACTGGATTTCACTCTTACATGATTCACAGTAAGTACGCCCCTACGCCAACACAGTAAAATGCACATATAGACGCAAAATATAGTATTTGACATAGTAAAAGAAAAGCCTGGACAAAAAAAAAAACACTGAAGGGACCTATTAGCCCATTTATATTCAGTATCTGCAACAAGCTGTGCTTCTGTACACTTAACCACAGTCAGTGTGCAGTGGACCATTCAAGTCTTGTCCTTGTCTTTTTGTTTCTCAAACTCCATCACTCAGGCTTATGCATAGGCAATATTAATCATCAAAACCCTCTTCTATACACAAACTGTGTCAATGAAAATAAAACCTACTTTGATGTTTATGTACCAATAACCTAAGTTCCATTGCCTAAATAAGATATACATTAGTGGCCATTAAACTCTCTGTCAAACTTAAAAATAAACAAAAATATACATAATATCTCACTTTTTTTGTAGATGATAATGAGAAACTAACTATCACTAACACATCTAGGTGCTGCCACATCACCCTCATTCTGTCATTGTTTCATTGCCTTCCTGTATTGTTCAGAATACAGTGCAAACTTTTACTTTTTACATTTGCGTAAGTGAATTAATGACTTTGCCTCCTACATCTCCGAGACATTGTGTCTGCGTAAACAGACTAGGGCAACAAGGTTGCTGGGTCATCTGTATCTGGAACGTCCTTGGTCCAGATACAAGCGTTGGGGTAATCGCTCCTTTGCAGTGGCCTAAGCTTTGGGATAAGCTGCCTGCTGATCTGCGTCTAACTCCAGACTTGACTTTGTTTAAAAATAAATTTAAAACACATCTTTTTAGGCAAGCATTTAACCTACAGTAATTCTATATTGGATTTTATTCCATACCTGTTGATTTTATTGTAGTGCAATGCTCTGATGACGTATGTGTTATTATTACAGAATTTTTATAGTTGTTTTTCAATTCAATTCAATTCAAAATTACTTTATTAATCCCAAAGGGAAATTAAATGTTGTTGTAACTCATTATGCAAGTTCCTTCAAAGATTTGTTGTAGATGCTGATGGCTGTGGGTAGTGATGATCTCTTGTAGCGCTCTGCAGATCTGAAGAAACCTCTGACTGAAGACGCTCCGCAGTTGCAAGACAGTCCGACGCAGAGGACGCTCCGGATCCACGGCGTCCTCCCCCCATACTCACCAGGGTTTTGTGGCTGTAGTTGAGGTCTTATTTGAGCTTTTGTGATGTTAATCAGCTGCTGCCAGTTGTAAACCACCTTGTTGCCATGGTTATGCATCATAACAAATGTCCAAAAATAAAAAGCATCAGCAAAAATCCTTCCAGCTGCACAACATTCAAAACCAGAGAGAACAGTTGTCCACAAAAACAATGTTTCTACCAGAAATGGAAGAATTAAAGTTTAAAAAAAGAAAAAAATATGAACCAAAGTAACAGAGCTACTCCAACATGCTGCCACCTTGAGCGGCGCAAATCCGGAATATGGATATAATTTTGGTCACATTCCAGCGTTCTGGAAAGTGCTGTATGAATAAACTTTGAATGATTGATTGATTGAGAATCAGCAGGCACATGGTGGCGAGATGGTTTAATAATGAAGAAACCGAAGAAGTTACTGTTGTATATGGTTGGCAGTCATCTTCAAAGTGATGATGATTCAGGAGTAAGGCTCTGGAGACACAGCCTCAAATGAACAGTGAAGGATTGTATTTGGAACTGCAGTCATGTATCACAATAACCGAATAATGAGGAACCACGGCCTAATCATTAAACAATTCCTACTGTTCTTTTGACACAGCATCTTATATAGACCTCTGGACTCAGAAGAACTCAACATATCCTTCCCATCATGTTTTCCCGTATTGTACCCCTCAGGTCATTCTCAAGTCTACTGTTGTTCTGGACCCCATAACTCTTCTTATCTAGTTGGTTCCTATGTAGGAGACCTGCTTGGAAATATGCGGCAAGCACAACCAGAGCCCTTTTTGCTATAAGACAATACATTACAAAGGACCACTAGGAAACAAAACAACAAGGAAGCCACAGTGAGAGCAACAGTAGAATTATGAATTTAAATCATTATCTTTTGGCCTTAAACTTTTACTATTTTTGTTTTGACTATTTTCAGAACATTCAATCTGGAATGAAAAAAAACTCTTAACTGCTGTGAATTATTCTTGGAATGGATAAGGTCTAATGTTTATCCCACTTAATAACGTAAAAAAAATGAGTAGAAACTGGTTAACATCTACCAGATTTCTTAGTGAGGAAGTAGTTTTATTTTGAACAGGTGGAAATGTCTTTGTAAATGACCTACCTCAACATTAAGAGAATAAGAAGCTGGAGTTAAACTGGGTTTATATTGTTATAAAATTACCTGAATCAATTCCATGCAGAGACTTTTGTGTGTACATTATTTTGAGGCAACAAGAAACAATAACAGGTTGTAATGACCCAATAATTTCCCAAAATCAAAAACAACTCTGGTTTACAAACCAAATGCACCTTTTAACAGGATAGTATGTGCATCTCTGTCCATGGAGGTACTGTGTTGTTTCGTATAGTAAATGATTTACTGATGCCAACATAAAATAAAATCTGAAAAACTGTGAGGCTGCCGTTAACTCCATTTACTGCCACGTACTACTGAAAAACATTACAAAAAACTAATAAGTATTGCGGGTAACATTACCGTGACAACCAGTCATTTGTAAACCATAAATCAGAATTAAGCAAATTACTAGTTAACACGAATGATCTTTGATGACTGGCTTAACTTCACCCATGATTAAATGAGATAAAGACTGTTTATGAGTTAAGTTAGAATTTTCTTGAACAAATCAATCAATCAAACAATCAATCTTTCTTTAAAGCACTTTCATACAGTTAGGTGTAAGAACAGACTAACTCCAGAATAACTGGAGACACTGATAAAATTAAGTGAACAAAAATCAACCAATCAATTAATAAATAATCATATTGATAATATAACACTGAATAATTAAAAGTGATGTCAATCAGTTATAGAGGATGAGAAACTATGGAAACTAAATTCTGCAGATTAGTGAAGAAACACTGGAGGTGTATATATATTTTGATAAGGATAAAGGTAAAAAAAGAAATTAGATTTAAAAAAGTTATAGCAACCTAAAACCATGCACAATAGACATATACAAATACATGAATAGCAATCAATAACCTCTTGAATTCTTTGAAACAATGTTATCAAGACAAATGACAGTAATTGCCTTGATTATTTAGGACTCAAATAGCTATAGGCGTGTTTCCACTATCAGAACTTCAGGGTAACTTTACTGGACTTTCATCTTTAGGGTAAATTTGTTGGCCCGCTCCTCCTGAGCTGTCATGTCTTCATACAAAATTTACCCTCTAAGGACTTTGCTAAGATGTCCGCAGATCACAACAGTTTCAGAAGTGAGTAGTGTCCCTGATCAGTGCCAAAAGGTGCCTACAGCTGCCGTGTTTCTGTTTGCTATATGTTATAAAACTGTTTCGCCAGCAACTCTTATTTTACAAAGCCGGTTGTTTAGCGACATCTGCTCATTTCCGTCTGAATTACAACCAATCAGGGTGACTTAACCACAGATCCCGCCTACATGGGTCTACAAGAAATGAAAATTAGGTCAAAGATGCAGACTCAAGTCCTCTTCTCTGGAATGAAGAACTTAAATAATTTCTAACTCTTTAAAGTAGTTTTTGGGATTTTTCCAATAAATCAAAAACCATTTATACTGGAATAGCCTGTGTCAATTACCGAATAAATTTATTTAAGTGGTTTTATGAGATTTGTATAGGTTGCAAAACTGATTTTACTTCTTCCTCAGTAAATGAGGCAGTATCGGACAGAACTGTAGAACCTCAGTCGTGCTTAGGCTGTTTTGATTCAGTCGAGCTTTCGGAATAATCCAAAATTTTAGCCTCATCTAAACCTTCAACTTGTATGTTGGACCCAATCCCAACCAAATTATTTAAAGAAGTGTTCCATTTGGTTCCTGGCCCCATTTTGGATATGATGAATCTATCCTTAGTAAACGGATACGTACCACAGGAATTAAAAATAGCTGTAATTAAACCTTTACTCAAGAAACCTTTCCTTGATCAAGATGACTTAGTGAATTACAGACCTATATCTAACCTTCCTTTCTTATCCAAAATCCTTGAGAAAATAGTTGCTAATCAAGTCTGTGAGCATCTAAACAGTAACGAGCTGTTTGAAGAGTTTCAGTCAGGTTTTAGAGCTCATCATAGCACTGAAACAGCACTGGTGAAGGTTACTAATGATATTCTCATGGCCTCAGATAATGGAGTTGTGTCTGTTCTGGTTTTGTTAGATCTCAGTGCTGCTTTTGACACAGTCGATCATAATATTCTCTTGCAGGGATCAAAGGAACAGCACTAGGCTGGTTTAAATCATATTTGTCTGATAGATTCCAGTTTGTTCATCTAAATGATAAATCTTCTTCACTCTCAAGGGTTACTTGTGGAGTTCCACAGGGTTCTGTGCTTGGACCAATTCTGTTCACCATATATATGCTTCCAATTGGTAGAATCATTAGACAGCATGGGATAAATTTCCACAGCTATCCAGATGATACACAACTATATTTATCCATAAATCCTGATGAACCCAGTCAGTTAGGTAGATTACAGGCATGTCTGGAAGACATAAAAACATGGATGACCCTAAACTTTTTGCTTTTAAATTCTGACAAAACAGAAGTTGCTGTCTTTGGACCAGAAGTTCTTAAACAGAAACTGATTAGTCAATCACTTCATCTGGATGGCATTAAATTGTCCCCCAGTAATAACGTAAAGAACCTCGGCGTTATTTTTGACCGAGACTTGACATTTAAATCCCATATTAAACAGGTTTCTAGGATTTCTTTCTTTCACCTCCGGAATATTGCTAAAATTAGAAACATCCTGTCCAGGAGTGATGCTGAGAAACTAGTCCATGCATTTGTTACCTCAAGGCTGGACTACTGTAATTCTTTACTATCAGGTAGTCCACAAAATGCCATTAAAAGCCTTCAGTTGATCCAAAATGCGGCAGCAAGAGTTCTGATGAATATTGAAAAGAGAGATCACATTTCTCCTGTTTTAGCTTCCTTCATTGGCTCCCTGTTAAATCCAGAATAGAATTTAAGATCCTTCTTCTTACATACAAAGCCCTTAATAATCAAGCTCCATCATACATCAGAGATCTAATTGTTCCTTATGTTCCTAACAGAGCCCTTCGCTCTCAGACTGCAGGTTTACTTGTAGTTCCTAGGATCTCTAAAAGTAGAATGGGAGGCAGATCGTTTAGTTATCAGGCTCCTCTCCTGTGGAACCAGCTCCCAGCTTTAGTCCGTGAGGCAGACACTCTGTTTACTTTTAAGGCCAGGCTTAAAACTTTTCTTTTTGATAAAGCTTATAGTTAGAGTGGCTAAGGTCATCTTGAGCTATCTATGTAGTTATGCTGCTATAGGCTTAGACTGCTGGAGGACAGACTTACCAATTTTCTTCACTCTGCTACTTCCTTTTCTCCTACGACTCTCCAGTTGTATTACAGTAGATTCTGCTATTTCGACTGTTAACTTTGTGTTCTCTCAGTGTTTTTCTCTCCATAGAAGATATACCTGGTCTGGTATCCTGCTTGGCTGCAATGCCCTGTTGGACGGGGGGCATCGACTGGGATGATCCTCCCAGTAATTGAACATCCACTGTGTCCTGTTATCAACTTTTTGCTTTCTGTAACATAGAAAGTTCTCTTATATCAGATCTTCTGTTCCTTCTGTGTTTCTGCTCTGTCTTCTCAAACCCCCAGACGGTCGTGGCAGATGGCCGCTCCTACTGAGCCTGGTTCTGTTGGAGGTTTCTTCCTGTTAAAGGGGAGTTTTTCCTCTCCACCGTCGTTACATGCTTGCTCAGTATGAGGGATTGCTGAAGGATTGCTGTGGTTGGAAAGTCTGCATCATCGGGGCCCAACCTCACGCCAATGACTGACGCAATCTGCTGGGATTCCTTAAATAGGAAACTTTTTAACTGATTGGAATGTCTGTATAAATGTATTGAAATGACTTCTTGTTAAGTGCCTTGAGATGACATCTGTTGTGAATTGGCGCTATATAAATAAACTGAATTGAATTGAAATTTAAATGCAGTCATTTCACAGTTACAAACGTCCCAGTGCACAGGGATGGTTGTAACACATGCCAGGGACGGTTGTAACATGTCTAAAATAAACATAAAATATACATAATTAGCAAAGACATGCAAAGATTTTATAATTCACATTATTGTTCTTTCACACTACATGACAAAAACGGCAGGATCATTCCGAGTCACAGTTGTGGCAAGTGTAAAAGTCATCACCAGCTGTGCAGTCCTTGTGTGCCCAGGCTTTACAGGACCAACACTGGAGCAAGACCTTCCTTGACCTGGAGTAGCTCTCCAGGCACACGATGCACAATTCTTCTTCATCGGATGTGTCCTGATTTTTTGGTCCTTGCTGGGTTTGGTTGTTTTTTTTGCTAGTGAAATTCATTTTTCTCTTTGCTTTAGATCAAATTTTCTCAGCCTCCAGCTGTTGTTTTATGAGCGCATCAGTAAGTATTGCAGTCCCCCTCCTTTTCTCCCCTTTGTGGTTTGCTTTCGTGGTCCAGCTTTTGGATGAGGACGGATGGACCCGGGTAAAAAAGGTCCTCTCCATAGTAGAGGAGGATGGCTTAGGCTCAAGCACCACACATGGTGTGACAAGGGAGGAGGCTGCAAGTGGCGTGGAGGATGCCACTGTTGTTTCATTTATGTAATATTGCCCTCTTTCTTTTTATTATAGTAATGAACAAGAACTGACATGAGAGTGAACTGTGCTGAACATTTACCTCAGTTATTGCCTCTCTTGTTTGACATGACAAACTTCTTCTGCAGCACAGTCAAAAGAAAAAAACTCAGAAGACATTGCAAGCAGTTGCTAGGGTAAATAATGAGCTCTTAAAGCTATGGTGTGATATTAAGTGATAAATCAATGCAAAGGAAAAGTGAAAATAAGATAAGATATTCCTTTATTGTCCCACAATGTGGAAATGTCAGTGTTACAGCAGCAATAACAAAAAAAAAACAATAGAGAACATTCCATTAACCAAGATATTTAAATACACATTAAATGATTTATGTTGATGATCTCTTTTTTAAAAATATAAATGAAAATCACTGACTACCTGGTTCAGGGACGGTTGTCCATCCCTGTATCACCAGCCATGTTTTCACCTCACCCAAACTAACTTGACTGCTAGTTTAACAGATGCAAGTCCTTTCTATTTTTAACTTACAAAACAGTGATTCTTTCAATAGTTGTTTCGATTCCTAGACATTTGATCTCAGGACAATATCCAAAAATTACATCTGATAGAAAAGTTAAATTTTTACCTCAAGAAAACACTTTTAGTGTTAACTTTGTCAGGGACTTTAAAATGTAGCACTGTCTTTGCTAGCAGAAATACATTGTAACTGAGCATGTGCAAAGTGAGTGTAACCTCTCTAGCTGGTTTCTGATAGGAGGAATTGAAGGTGTTACAACTGTCCCATGTTACAACTGTCCCTGGTCTGCTTATTTGTATGTCCCTGGTTCAGGTTCTTTGTCCTATGATCACCTTTTTCCATTGATGGTTAATGATATCGTAACCTAACATCATGAGCAAGATGACCATCCTGTTACTTCCTTGGTTCTTCCACAATCAATTCGTGCAACATAACCTTCTGGATCATTCTTCTACGGCCAGCAACCATAAAGCTCCTCTTACTCTGTCATACCATTGAACCAACCTTTCTACCCTCCAATGTTCATCTTGCCTCCACCTGCCAAGTCAGATCCAGCTACATTGAACCATTCAGGACATACCAACACCTTATTCTGCCCGATCCTCCCTGCCATTCACCTTCATCATCTACAGTAAGCTTCTTTACTTACTAATCACGAAGGGAATAAATAAACCTTTTAAACTTCTACTCCTTTTTCCTGAGAGTGTCTTGCATGTGAGTCAGAAGTCTAACTAAAACAATGGCACACAGAAAAAGCCACAACAAGGCAAGTTTATTTGAGTAGAAACTTTAACACACAAGGTTATTTGAGGTTCCTTTTTTGCAGAGCAACAGGAACACTTTTACAGAAGAAAATCATTACAGATTACAAATGCATTAAAAGAATAACACTGCAATTTAGGCACCTGGGGTCTCATTTATAAAGCTTGGTTGTGCGCAAAACGGGGTCTAAAAACAGCATAAGTCACTTTCTTTGCCAAGTTTGGCATTTATAGAAAGAATTGTGGGGCAAAAATGTGCACAACTTTAAAAACACTAAGGACCTTTCTAACGCACATTTTCGACACGGAGGACACTGGCAGCACAGCTGGAGAGATGGCAAAACTGTGAATTTAAGCCACATTTTCAGACTTGTAGAGCTTTGCACAAACTTGAGTACGTAACCAACAGCCCCCACCCCTGTCTCTGAACTGAGAATTAAAATGAGAATCTGAATGAAAATATGTTGCATTTAAGAATTGGTATGTTCATATGTATGTTCAAATGTTCATATTCAGTATGAACAGACATACATATGAACAGTATGTTCATAAGTATGTCTTTTTTATTATTATAGATTATACACTATTTGCACTTATTGGTGCATTAATTGTGTGACGTAGAAATATAAATACTACAGTGACGCTCCTGCAAAATGCGGCACAACGAATGCGCTAGCGCTCATTCAAGATCACGCCACTGGCAGCATCTGGATGGGGGGGAGCCGATTTAGATTCCACAAAAAAGCCCTATTAAATCTATGTGTTAAGCTGCACCTGGTGTTAGATCTACTGCCCCGCTGGAACCGTGCACCACCACCCCCTCGCCCGCAGCACATTCTGGCATACCCTCTCTCTCTATGCCTCCACCTTCTGTTTTATGTCAGGCACGCTGCTGCATCAACACTATGTCACTTTCAGCTCTTCCGTTGATTTGTGAATATTTTGCATGGATGATAGTTTATAAAAGTAGACTTAAAACACACCTTTTCTGTCAGGCTTTAAATATAGGAGTGTTGAAACTTATTACGTTCTGCTGTAATTTAGTTTTATTTGTTTTAATTTGCTTTTATTCCAAACTTATTGTTGCTAAAAGAAGCAATTATATAGTTCAAACTTTATATTTATTCTTCTTATTTGTTTTATCACTTGCTGCTTTTATTTTTTTATTTTAATCCTTTTACACATTTTGCATTGACCGTTTATGGCAGAAAGTGGGTGTGTAGTGGGCGGGATATGACCTAAAATCACCTGAGCACATTTCTACGGAGAGTGTGATTTATAAAGTGGAAATTGTGTGGAGCTGTGCGTACTCCAAGTTTGATAGATCTTTAACTTACAAGGCATAAGTAAATTTTTTTTGCTGAGCTTAAGTATGATTTTAGTAAGGATTCTAAGCAAACTTTTATAAATTAGACCCCTGATCTCTAGTCTTGCATTTTTGCATCCAAATGCAATCACCTCGGTCATCCAGCCATAAGGTGATATTACTGACGCATGACTCAGTGAGTGTGAGCAACTATGGTCATATAGTGACACAGATATAAAGTTGTGTGTCATCAGCGTAGGTTTTCTAAGAGACTTGTCTAACCTGAGCTCAGGTACTATGGAAACACTTATGAAAAGTGGCCTTGGAACAGAGCCTTGAGGAACCCTGATTGTAATCTTTTTTCCCCCTCAAATTCATGATTTCGAAATGACAAAAAGTAGTTCTCGTCTCCGAAGTAAGATTTGCACCAGTTTAGATTTGCACCAATTTAGCACAGCACCAGAAAATCAGTTTGCTTTTACACTCTACCGAGGTTATGATTAGCCATGCTGATGCAGTACTGAGACAAAAAAATACCAACACAGGGATTTAAAATTGTGACCTTCATGCTGTGAGATGAAAGACCTATTGACTGCATTACCATAAGGTACATTTTGATGCTAAATTAGGATCAAAACAAAAAAATCATTGAGTATTTTACAGCAAAGAACATGTAGAGTAGAAGGAGTCACCGCTCATCAGGGTGAGGTGCTGGATCAAACGTTCAATTTAAAAAAAGAGCAGAATCAGCAAACTTCAGTGTGTGCAGATTCTGCTCTTTTTTGACAGCAAAGAACATGAACATTCTAGAAAAAAAATTTTTATTTGGCTTTTTCCAAACAACATGCATAGAACTGAGCTAGCGATTATTCACAAGGCCTCAATGTTCAACTTTAAATTCAGGTGAATTAAGAGTTCTTTGGACTAGAGGACATTCCTGTAGGGATATTTAAAATTCATCCTGAAACAGAGATTGTCAAACGGATTAACAGTGGAGTTTTAAATTCAACAAGTTCCACTATATCAACATTCACTGTTGCATAGTCGACAACAACACCGTAACGTCACACAATTTACGGCATGCGGGAAACTGAGACAACACAATAGTGAGATGCTAGCTATAAGTGCAAAACCGGCACCCTGACAAAAACACTGAGCCAGCCTACACCAAAAGATACGTTAAAAAACAAGGAAAACTTGCCTAAGGACAATGACAAGGTCAAAAAGATAATAACCAAGACAGCCGGACTGATCAAACTGAATGACGAGCCACTGTTTGTGGTTGCATAGCCGGATTTCGCAGTCTCCCCGAGTGCCTGAAGCAACGATATGAGATGCCTTTTCATCACCACTTTACAGACAAAGCTATGCCGGGCATTCACAACAAGCTACATGACCGACTGCTAGTTCTTGTATCAAAGGTGTCTGCTTTTGGGGTTACCATACGGACATATGGAGTTTGTCTGTTTGTCCTATGTCACTGCTAAGCTTTACTGCACAATGGGTCGACTCAAGTTTTATTTACAACTGTAATCTGTAACAGATGAACAAAATAATACAGATTGTATAAAGCTCCCTGGAGAAACAGTGTAGTATTTCAACTTGGTGTCATCATGTTCATTATGAGATACCCATTTATAGAACTGAGAAGGGGATTTCAGTTCCTTAGAATAGCCTTTGAGGTCAAACTGAGCAAAGCTTTTAAACAGACAGAAGTGTGCCAGGCTAAGACAGAGATTTTATAGATTGCACTCATCTCAGTTCCTTTTTGTTCTTGTGTTACAGAACAAAAAAAAAAGAAGAAATCTGGGCCTGAAGTCATTATTAAAACATTATGTAGAAGAATTGCAAGTCATTTTTTGTAGGCGGTCTATTTAGAACACATCTATTCAGATGCACATCTTTTACATAAGTGGAATATTTCTATAATCCACCAGTGCCTTAGTGCACATATTATGAGGTACAGCTGCTGATTCACATTTGTTTCCACCTAAATGTAAAAATGATTTCTTTCTACCATTAATATCCAAATTCTGACGGATGATAAAGGGACATCAAACTATCCAGAATCCTGTAATTTTGGACTGGTAGTTAAAAAAAGCCACATTAACTTTTACTATATGAACAGCAATTGTGTTTGGAAACTATGAACCAAAACAATTAGATTATGAGTTTTTTTTCCTCATGTTGTTTAGTGTTTTATTAAACTGACATAGAAAACTGTAAACATATTTGTTCTGACTCACACAAAAATAATCTAGCGCTCTTGAAGTGATGAAAAAAATACTACTTTTTTACAGTATATCTACTTTGTAAAATAACAAAAAACTACATTAATAGTATTTGCTATGTAATTAATTAAACTTACAACACATTCTCACATCAGAAACATGCCATCTTGTCTGCCTAAAACACAGAATTGTTGTAGGTTTTAAACTCAAATAATAGTATTATAAGCTAAATAAACCAGAGATAAAAATTTTTTTTTAAAGCATTTAATAAAAATTTCAAACAAACTGCTACAGAACTACTCATTAACAATGTGAATATTTGCCCCAGATATAAAGATGATTTCTGTCTAATGGAAATGGGTAGAACCTGATTAACATCTGTTAATGTTGACATTATGAATAATTGAAGAGGAGGTGTTTCTATTTTGGCAAATCATTAGTGCAGTCTTATCGACATAGAGCAAACTTGTTAATCCTGGTTAATTTTTTCTCTGAAAAGCTTTGTTGACAACTCTAAATAGTGAACATATTCCTAGGTGATCAGTACATTTAGAAACAAACAGTAGTTTAATAAGTAAAACACTGAGGAAAAGTTTTAGGCATTTGTGATAAAAGGCTGCACACAAAGAATGCTTTAAAAAATTGAAGTGTTAACCATTTATTTTCATCAAACAAAAAGCAGTGAAATGAACAAGGGAGAAATCTAAATCAAATCAAAATTTGATGTCACCACCCTTTGCCTTCAAAACCACATAAATTATTCTAGTTAGACTTGCACACAGTTTTTGAAGGAACTCGGCTGGTACTGTAGGTTGTTTCAAACATCTTGGAGAACAAACCACATATCTTCTCTGGATGTAGGCTTCCTCAGATCCTTCTGTCTCTTCATGTAATCCCATACACACTTGATGATGTTGAGATCAGGGCTCTGTGGGGGCCACACCATCACTTCCAGGCCTACTTCTTTACGCTGATGATAGTTCTTAATGACTTTGGCTGTATGTTTGGGGTCGTTGTCCTGCTGCAGAATAAATTTGGGGCCAATCATACACCTCCCTGATGGTATTGCATGATGGATAAGTATCTACATATATTTCTCAGAATGGAAAACATAATTAATTGTGACCAAATCTCCAACCCCATTTGCAGAAATGCAGCCCCAAACGTTCAAGGAACCTCCACCATGCTTCACTGTCACCTGCAGACACTCATTATTGCACCACTCTCCAGCCCTTCGACAAACAAACTGCCTTCTGCTACAGCCAAATATTTTACATTTTGACTCATCAGTCCAGAGCACCTGCTTCCATAGTTCTGCACCCTAGTTCCTATGTTTTCACATATGCTTGAGTCACTTGGCCTTGTTCCCACATTGGAGGTATATGCTTTTTGGCTGCTACTCTTCCATGAAGACTTCTGGCCAGACTTCTTAGGACAGTGGATGGGTGCACCTGGGTCCCACTGGTTTCTGTCAGTTCTGAGCTGATGGCACTGCTGGAGATATTCCGATTTTGAAGGGTAATAGGTTGGATGTGTCTTTCATTTACTGCATTTAGTGTCATTGGCTGACTGCTGGGTCTACGACACTCAGTGATGCATGTTTCTTTGAGCTTCTTCCAAAAGAGCTTGAACAGCACATCTAGAAACCCCAGTCTGTTTCGAAATCTTTGTCTGGGAGAGATCTTGCTGATGCAGTATAACTACCTTGTGTCTGGTTGCTGTGCTCAATCTTGCTATGACATAAAACTATCTTCCAAAACCTCACCTTGGTAGCAAAGTTGGGTTATTCCTCAGCCTCAGTTTTAACCCTCCTACCCAGCTGTTTCAGTTACTGTATTTCAACCTACGTGTGACATTGGTGATCATTAGCAGCTGTTTGGTATAATTGGTTGATCTTACACTTGACTATAATCCTACAAAATCCCTGAGTTTGTGCAAATGTACCAATAAGAATTGATGCTAGTTTGAAGGCAAAATGTAGTAACAACAAATATTGATGTGATTTTTCTTTTGTTTGCTCACTTCACATTTTGTAAACTGATATAAAATAAGCAATCATTATTTGTATTTCTGAAAGCATTCTTTGTTTACAGCATTTTTTCACACCTCACTTAAACTTTTGCACAGTACTGCAAATGGGAAAGAACTTGTTAAACATAACAGGAACCACTTTTATTTTGAAAGGCAAATTTGGCATTGCAATTGTGCAGGCCTAATAGTGAGAGAACAAGATGTTGGGGGTAAGTTAAGCTTATTTTGTTTCCCATGCAGTCACTACTATGATGCTTCAACAGGTTGCTATGAACCAATAATAGCTCACAGCACGCAAACCAAATGTACCGTTTACCAAGTAAACCTGCACATCTCTGTCACAGCCTCTGGCTAAGCTTACTAACCATGACTGCTCTGATTGATAGCACTGAATAAAAACAGACAAACTTGAAGACTACTGTTAATTCCTTCTACTGGCAAACAGTCAAGAAAATCTTTTCAGAGTCAATGCAGATCCTGCATAAATGTTACCATGACAACCAGTCACTTAAATACACTACAGTAACTTAAATGGCATAACATTAATAACTTTCTAAACAGTTTACTGTTAGGTGTCTGGGGTGTTTATCTGTTTGTTTTTGTCTATTTGGCTTCCGGCATTTTTCTCCACCTTTCTGGAGAATTCCTCCAGAGTTCCTGTGTGACCTGAGGAACTGTCCATCAAGCCGGGGGCAGAGCCGTCTCTCTGCAGCCTTCACATCTGCAGCTCATTGAAGCTCATCACAGGCTGGATATAAGGAGCTGGTTGTCAGATCTTTCTTGCCTGAGTGTTTGATTAGTATTGGTAAACCTCTAGCCCTACGTGTCTTCCGAGACAATCCTCGTTTTTATTATCTTCTGTGACTACCTGCTTTAATGCTTACCTGTGCTCCTTCCAAAGGTTTTTCCTTGCAAGTAATCTCCCAGTGATCAGTTCCCCAGCTTCATCGCAAGCCTTTGGTCTTCAGTCCAAATCTGACAGCCTTCTAGCTCCAAGTTCCTCTGTGTTCCATGCTTAAGCCCCGTGCTCTGCCTGCCCGTCGTCCGTGTTCAGTACTCGGTCCTGGATTCCACCACATCTGTGTCTCCTGGAACTCAGCCGGAAGCGCCCGCAGACATCCTGGATTCCCAGCTCTCTCTCCCTGGCGTTCAATCCATCTCATCAGAGTACATTCAAACTGTCTGATTCATACAAAGACTCTTTCTCACCTCAGGATCTCCCCTCCTGCAGTTCTTCATGTTTCCATTTTCCTGTGCAGTGTTCCCGCAATTTTTATCATCATCTCCTATTCATTGTTTCAATAAAACTTTTATAATTTTTACAACTGGTCTCCCTAGTGATGTTCTGCATGTGGGTCAGAAAGCTTAATTCGAAAATGACATTTACCTTTACTTGCTCATTTTCACCATTGATTACATGAGATAAAGATCACTCAAGTCTCCAATTTCAAGTCCAAGTCCAAGTCAAACCTCAACACTTTATACTAAAGTATAAGTCTAGCCTGAAGACTATATTTGTAGCTTAAGTAAAACCCATGTCTTACTTCAAATGGAAATCCCTGTACATGGTTTATGTCAATGCGAGGCCTTTTATGAATTAATTCAGTCCAGATAAATCATATTGTGTTAATTACTAGTTATTGGAAATAGAAAACAGATTTGTTGAAACCACAGAAAAAGAAAGCTAGAACAAGCACAATAAATGTTGCCAAGTGAAACATGTCTTCACAGAAAACATCCTTGCTCCTTAGCAGAGTCTGAATATTGTCCACGAGAACAATAAATCTCCACATTCAAAACACTGCCGAGGGAAAGCCTAACAATGCATATTTGAAATAACTATCAGAGGGCCATTCACACAACCCGGACTTAATCACCAAACCGCCTCAATACATTCTCTGCATCCTATTCTCTCTTCCCTCACACTTAATACACCTTCACATCACCCAGTAATCTCATTCATCAATGCCAGACCAGAGTGGATATTAGGAGCCCTACAACAGTGTGCAAGAATGCATTATCTTCCTGTCACTTGTATCCTGACTTCATCAGGAGTTGTCCATGTAAAGGAGTAATTTCCAGGATGGTTGAAAACCATCAGAGCTTTGTTGTTGGTCGATCCCTGTTTGCTGGAGTCTTTGTATAGATTCACAATGACCTTCATGCCATTGTTTCTGAGGATGCAGGCAGAATTTGTTTAGCACACTTGGCATACTTTGTATGGATATGATGTGAAACATGATAACCTTAAATAATACATTATAAGAGATTAAAGAAATCATCAAGTCTTTAAGTCTTATAACTTCTTAATAACAAGCTGTCTGGGGTTGTTTGTGCTTGAAGTTCCACTTAATAAATTTTTTAACATGTTCCCTGAGCATTTTGATCATGCACAAAAATAAAAAGGTTGTGGCTTATTACCATGGTGGGAGCATATTTGTGTTCTTGGTGCAGCACAGAGGAGTAGAGGTGATAGTTAGTTTTGAAAAAGCATCTAAAAAAAAAAACACCTAAAAAACATTCAACTGTCCAACAGAAAAATATAACATATTTAGCAATAACCTATGTTGTAGTGAAGGCTTCACGTGGTAAAAAACAAACCTTCCTGTAAATTAATTAGAAGATTCTGAACTAAAACATCAACAACAAAGAAACATTTAACAAATGATTCAGTGGTTAGGTCTAGTGCTGTGACTGAGCCCTACCTAACTCACTCACCATTAATAATGCTCAGGATACTCTCTAATGGACTGTCTGACTCTGCATGTACAGCTTTAAAATGTATTTAGTAAATATGCATCTTGCTTCAGCAGAGGGAGATATTTGCTGAATCGCTAAGCTAAAATATTAAATCCACTCTGTTTTGATATGACTTACTGGGAATCCAACTAATTTTATTTGTGTTTTAATGACTCATTAAAAGACTTGCAGAAAGTATTCTTCTCCTTCTTCAGAAACTAAGATATTTGTCGTGAATTATGTAATTATGGTTGTCTGGTGTCATAGCAGCGAGATGCTTAGGTCTCTTCCACAGGGCTCATAGCTAAGCCTTTGCTAAGCATCCCCCAAAAATAAGGTGTAGACTGGTTCTGTATGCTGGTTGGATCAGAATAATTCTCTAGACTTTGTAAATGACTGGGATAGGCTATGAAATTGAGTTGTCCACTAAAAGAAAGTCGAAATAACATGGCCACAAGCAACGTAGCTTTACAGATCCACTGATAGTTTTTAATACTTTAATACTTAATAATACAACTGCTGGTAAATGCTTATATAAATATAATTTAGATTTTTATGTATAAAACGCAAATTACAAAGTTTAGATATAACTTTGTGTTTAGAAAAGGGTTTAAATATCTGGAAAAGGAAGAAATTCTATAGGACGAAGGAAGTGGGATGTTGTGAATATCATCCTGATGGCTGTTTATGCTAAAGAATTCAGGCGTTTAATATGGACTTACTGAGCATATAGCAACTCTCAGAAGACTTCCTTTGAAATCCTTCCCCTCCATTTTCTATGTAACCCACTGAAGCTTCCCCTAGTTTAAATTCTCAGTGCAGAGCTTTGTGTGTCTCCAGTTGCCCTCTGTGAGGGTGGCATTATAGACTCAGCAGGGTGTTCGGTGGGGGTCAGAGCCAGCGTTTAACCCTCTGTAGACTCAGCAGCCGATTTTTCTTCAGAACACCTGTTCTTTTTTACACATGGGAAGGGAACAGTTGTAGCCAGTGACTTTGAGGTGAGTCCAGTGATAAAAGCAGAGCTAAGACAAAACCTTAGAAACACAAGAAACTTCCACTGTAAAAAGAGAATGTAACCAATGACATTTGTTTAACCATTTCTACTTAGTTTATCTGAGTAAATTTTACCCATCACCTTTTAGCACATTTTACCCAAGCTTCACAGCTAAAAAACACTTGAAAAATTGTGTTAAATTCAAACACCTTTGTTACCTTTGTATTTAATGTAAAATTTTACTTACATTTTATTTACTTGTTATTAATTAAATAAAATAAAGATGAACTAATTTATGTACATGTTATTATTAAAAAGAATTAGCTAAAGTTCTTACACAACCAACACCTTTTAGACTAACGAAGTTAACGCAGCTTATGTTGCTTATTCAACTCTGTCATTAGCCTTGCCTGTTGCTAATGCTAATTATAGCCAATATAGCTAATTCAACCATTTGCACTCATAAAAGCGCACACTTTCATTCACTTTCATTCAGCGTGTGAATGTGTGCGTGAATGGGTGAATGACTGAATGTAGTATAAAGCACTTTGAGGTCCTCTGACTGAAAAAGCGCTATACAAATGCAGGCCATTTACCATTTACCGATACACAGATAGGTAGTCGTCTTGGGGTTAAATGCCTTGCCCAGGGGCACACCGACATGAGACAAGCGGATGAGACAAGTATCCGTTAATAAATACTTGCTGACTACAAGTCTTGTGTTGCTTAATAACTTTTACAACACACATATATGCAGTCGTAATACCACACACACCATCTATCTATCTATCTATCTATCTATCTATCTATCTATCTATCTATCTATCTATCTATCTATCTATCTATCTATCTTTATTTAAACCAAGATAAATGTTTCTTTTATAACATTTTCCACAGCGACACACAGAGAGGACATAAACCTTGTTTTCATATAAAAATTAAGTTTCCATTTCAGTTAAGAAGACAGGCAGATCCGCTTGGAGAGATGTAAAAGGCATGTATTATGTATTGACAAGTGTGTGTGTGTATGCCTGTGCCACTCTTCATGTAAAATTCAAACTGAATTTGGGGGGGATGCATCTATGAGGTCCCCATCCCTACTCAGAAAGACAACCGAGAGAAAACAGAAGTGGAGGAGCCAAGAGGGAGGGTGCATAGAGGATTTGGGTCATAAACTGCCAAGAGGGATTGTATTGTGTGTATGTGCGTGTGTGTACCCGTACCTTTCTGTGTGTTTGTGTCAAGGTCTGTAAATGTGTATGTTAATATTTCTTTTTTATCACTGTGCACTGTCATGTGAGTCTGTCTAAGTTACACAACAGATTTATTGATTAAAACTAATTTAGATGAATAGAGAGTTTTCAGCTCAATCTGACTAGTGAGTGGCTGATCAAAGACTCAAAATATAATATATTCATGGTCAGTGAATGGCCAATATATAAAAGCTAGAAGGTCATGGCACTAACAACAATCTCCAGGAGGCTTTTATGCAAAGGAGAAAATTCAGTTAGCTATTTTTAGTGATGCGTTTAAAAATGAAGTCTAAGGTGGAATAAAAGGAAACTTTAGAAAATGAACAGTCTTTTCAACTGAGGCATTTCTACTATTCATTCAGGTTGCTTCTACACTAATACGGCTAAGGTTACATGGGGTATATCCCATCTAATCTTATACCTGTCCACACACACAAAGCATTGGTTACGACTCCCTCTCCCCCTCTGCCCGCTGGCACAACCCCGACCTAGTAGGCATGCGCGAAAAAAGGCAGACCCATATATATGATGTCACAATCACCGTCTGAGAGATGGTATATCCGAAATTGCTGCAATTGCGCCATGCCTTTTCTTAAGGTATTCTTGTGTTATTTTTACAAGCACCTCTACATTTCTCTGCTGCCAGGAAGAAGAAACGAAAGAACCCACAACCAAGAGCAGAGGATATCTCTCCCCCTGGAATTCCGCTGAGAAACAGATTCGTAGCCCTCAGTTCACTGAAAGACGACACAGCCCCTGGGACCAGCCAAGGCCACCAGGAGGAGAAATCCATCCACATGAAGCGGACACAAAACAAAGTAAGAACACCCCCAGCAAAAGTTCTCATCATACATGACGGATCAATTAATGGTGTTGAAGATTTTTGTAGCCAGAACACTAGCGTTCTCAGCTGCCCCAAGAGTACAGTGAGAGAAATATCAGAAAAAATCCAGACGATTTTGGATAAACATCCCAACTTGGAAAAGCTTGTAATTCACGGAGGTGTGAATGATGTAGCCAAAAAGCAATCTGAAGTTCTCAAAGCAGACTTCTCTGATCTGCTACAGAGACTTAACATAAACAACAACATAAACATCTTTATCAGCGGACCAGTCCCTGAAGGAAATGATGAAAGATAAAGTAGACTTCGCATGCTCCACACATGGTTGAAGAGAAATTCTGTTGAAAAATCCATCCCATTTATTAATAACTTTAAAATGTCACTTGTTCAAGCCAAACGGACTGAGACTCTTGACCTCAAATATTTTTTGTTATCTGAATCAAGTGCTTATTCAGATAACAAAAAATATTTGAGGCTCGCAAAAGTCGACCTTGTGGCACAGCCTGTTGACACTACCAGAGAACAAAAACAAAAACTCAAGATCACACCACCCTCTCAGATACTTGCAAGGACTGACACAGAACAAACTTTTCCAGCAGCGAGTAAAGATGTACATTGCACTGCAAAGTGTTCTTCAAGTATCACAATGTCTTCAGACTCATCGACACCTAATGTCTCTCCGTTTAGAGATTTCTCAGACAGACTGAAAGCCCAAATTAGAATTGGATCACAACTAACACCGAAACTTGGACTACATCAGGCCTCTGGGACTAACACTGAATGTACTCTGCCCATGCCTGAACTGGTAATTACGGACATTTGATGGGCAAGGGAACCGGACAGTAATCCTACTCCCACCGTCTCCCAGAAGTTGTCCGGCCACCCTGAAAAAATTATTCAAGTCATTATTAGCAAAAGAAAACAAAATATTTAAGCCAAACACACTTATAGTAAAACAAATCTCAAGTTGATCACCTGTCAGAAAGCTCAGCTACCAATTATAAAATCACTTAAGTTAGCTTTATTAAATATTAGGTCTTTATCAGGAAAGTCACTCATAATTAATGAACTCATCACTGAACTTAAAATACATGCCCTTTTTTATCAGAAAGATGGCTAGATATAAATAATGAAACATCTGTATTGATAGAATCTACTCCTACAAACTACAATTTCTTAATTGAGAGCAGGAAACACAGATGAGGTGGAGGTGTAGCCACAATTTTTCGCTATTCAATGAACTTTAAAAAAGGTAACCCTGGGCACATTTGACTCTTTTCAATACCTAGCCACCCAGATAAATGAGCCTAAAAAAGCTCTATTCCTAAGTTTATATAAGCCTCCTAAACATAACTCTAACTTCTTTAATGATTTCAGTGACCTTCTCTTCGTAATATGTGTCGATTATGACCAATTAATTATTATTATTATTATTATTATTATTATTATTTATTTTATTTTTTTTTTTTTTTATTGTAGGGGACTTCAACATTCATACTGACAACCCCCAGGATAGACTAGCTAAAACATTAAGTGACACTCTTCACAACTTCGGCCTGACCCAGCATGTCAAACAGCCAAAACACAATAGAGGACACACTCTGGACTTAATTATCAGCAAAGGTTTAACAATATCTGACATCTCAGTAATTGATACTGCATTATCTGACAATTTCTGTATTTTCTTTGAAAGTACCATCTCTGCTAAAATATCTAGCCACAGTTAGATAACTATAAAAAAAGCGTTTTCTCAGGGACAGTTCAGTTGAAACCTTTAAAAGTATTTACCCTTCCACCACATCCCTTTTATCTCCCAACTCCAACTCCATAAAATTTCCTCGTGAAAATTTCAGACATCATTGATTCCATTGCTCCGATTAAAGTGAAAGTAGTCTCAGATAGAAATAAGTCTCCGTGGACGAATGATCCACTGGTACGTAGCGAAAAAAGAGAGTGTCGATGGGCTGAGAGAAAATGGCGGAAAACTCGACTCCATGTCTACTATGAGATCTACAAAGAGAGACTTAATAGATATCAGTTAACTTTGAAAGAAGCTAGGGAATCTTTCTTTTCTGAAATCATTAGCAGAAACATTAATAATGCAAGGACTCTGTTTGCAACAGTGGAAAGACTAACTAATCCTCCAGTGACAGTAGCCCCTGAACTAAATTCTACCAGGGGCTGCAATGAATTTGCCAGCTTTATCACTGTAAAGATTTTAGCAATTAGATGGTCGGTCCATACCACAGCACAAAAACAACCACCAATGTTATACCCAGCTAACACAAATGTAGAAAAACTGTCAGAATTCCATGAATTAAACCAAAAAAGCCTAGAAGAAATTAACCAATTAAGTTCCTCCCCTTGCTGTCTTGATATCCCACCCACAGCTTTCCTTAAGAAAGTTTTCCCTGTCATTGGGTCTGATCTGACTAAAATAGTGAAATCCCATCTGTAAGGTATCTTTCCCCAGGCTTTAAAAACAGCAGTTATTAAACCACTGCTAAAAAAGAATAATCTGGACAACACGTTAAAGCAGAACTACAGGCCGATCTCTAATCTTCCATTCATGAGTAAGATTATCAAAAAAGCTGTGTTTCAGCAGTTAAATAGCTTCATAACAATGACCAACAGCTTTGATGTTTTTCAGTCTGGTTTCCGTGCTCACTGCAGCACAGAGACTGCCCTTGTCAAAGTTTTCAATTACATCCGCACAAATACAGACTGTGGTAGAACCACAGTGCTGGTTCTGTTGGACCTCAGTTCAGCATTTGACACTATTGATCATCATATACTATTAGAACAACTGGAGAGCTGGGTTGGACTCTCCGGTACAGTACTTGGCTGGTTTGAGTCCTACCTAAAGAACAGGGACTTCTTTGTTTCAATAGGAAACTTTTCATCAGAACGAATAGAAATCACATCTGGGGTGCCCCAGGGCTCCATCTTAGGGCCCCTCCTATTTGATATCTACATGCTCCCACTAGCCCAGATTATAACAACCAACACGATTAGCCACCATAACTATACAGGTGACACTCAGCTTTACATTACGTTGTTGCCAGGTGACTTTGAACCAATTCAAACCCTAAGTAAATGCATTGAGCAAATCAATGAATGGACGTGCCATAACTTTCTCTAGCTGAATAGAAACAAAACAGAAGTAATTACTTTTGGACCTAAAGAGGAACGATCAAGAGTCAGCACACAGCTTCAGTTAATACAGCTAGAAACTACTGATCAGGCACGGAATTTAGGTGTAGTAATGGACTCAGACCTGAACCTCCAGGGTCACATAAAGGCAATAACGAGATCAGCTTTCTATCACCTGAAGAACATTTCTAGGATTAAAGGTATGATGTCGCAACAGGACCTAGAAAAACTCATCCATGCATTCATCTTTAGTCGGATTGATTAATGCAACAGCGTCTTCGCAGGTCTGCCTAAAAAGTCAATCAGATAGCTGCAGCTGATCCAGAATGCTGCTGCTCGTCTCCTCACTAGAACCAGGAAAGTAGAGCACATCACCCCAGTTTTAAAGTCCTTACACTGGCTCCCTGTAGCTCAGAGAATAGACTTCAAAATACTTTTACTAGTTTATAAAACATTGAATGGCCTAGGACCAAAGTATATTAAAGATCTGCTGTTACTATACCAAGCCACCAGACCACTCAGGTCCTCTAATTGCAGTCTACTCAGCATCCCTAGAATTAGAACCAAACACGGAGAAGCAGCTTTCAGTCTCTATGCTCCTCTTATCTGGAACAAACTTCCAGAAAACTGCAAAGCTGCTGAAACACTGAGTTCTTTTTAATCAGAACTAAAAACTTATCTGTTTAGAGCTTCCTTTGAGTAATGTTTTCATAATTATGTTTTGTTTATGTTTCTTGCTGTTTAATGCCTTGAAGTATCTGTGTGTGCTTCTTCCTTTATTGCTGTTTTTACTTTATATGCTTTGTGTTTTAATGCTGAATTTATTTGACCTTTAAATCATGTAAAGCACCTTGAATCACCTTGTTGTTGAAAGTGTGCTATACAAATAAAATTGCCTTGCCTTGCCTTGCCTTGCCTTGCCTTGCCTTGCCTTGCCTTGCCTTGCCTTGCCTTACATGTACAAAAAGGAGCAACAAGGGTATGTCCTGATGATTCACCTCCATCTCCCTATTGTTTACCTCTGATTGGTCACCGGTTGTTATTAAGCTGGCTGTGGCATGTGTTTTCTGATGTCACTTTTCTTACCGAACTCAGTTCTTAAATGCCTAACGAGATTGAAAAAATAGATGGCCCCCTTACTCGTATAAAAAATATCTGGAAAAGGGAATCTTAAACGATGGGCTATTGTAGCCAAGGTGGGGTTTTGACAAAATATTATTTCGTTTAAGCACTTATACGGCCTAATGTAGACAGGGCCTGAGGCTTCTACTTATAAACAGGCTTCAGCAGAGAGGATGCCTGAACTCATTACATCATAAGTTTCAGTTTGGAGACATTACTTATCGTTTACTGTATGTATTGCTAACCATGTTAATCATTAAAAAAAATGAAAAAGAAATCGTAATGTTTTCAACAATATTTTTTTGTTTTGTTTAAAAATTATATAAAAACCCTGTTTTACAGGGACTCTTCTCTTAAGCTTACTGTATGATTTTGCATGCTCCTAGTATAAATAAGAAGGACCACTCTCTAGAGTCAGGCAATGCATTTCTAGCACACTTCTGACTCCTGTCTGTTTCTGGTTTATGAATGATAGTGCCACAAACCCCTCTATGAGATTTCTGTAGGGAACAGTTCACTTGTTTCAGTTGAACCTCTCACAGATTGTTGTGTCCCTGGGCAAGGCACTTAACCCCAAGTTACCAACTGATCTGCACATCATTATGTGAATGTGTGTGCGTTTGCAAGTGTGCTTGGGAGAATGTGAATCTTCATGGGAGCAGAGCAGAGAGAAAGAAGTTAATACTTAAGTTAAAACACATTTTTGGTTTGGTTTTGGGGTATGTCTCTACAAGCTTTGCACATTTTGGCACTGGCAATTTTGTACATTCTTTGCAATATAGTTCAAGCTCCCTCAAATTGTCATGGTTCTAGTATGTCTGTGTTCTGTAACGGTGCGTTCACACCGAACGCGTTTGAAGCGTCAAGGGCGTCAGGTTTACATGTACAGTCAATGCAGAAGCGTGCTGACGCGCGTCAGGGTTTCTGCGTCATGTCACATGCGTTTTTGCGTTATGAAAACGCATTTCTGCCTCGTTCGTGGGTCAAATTGGCACGAATGAAGCGTTTGACGTGCGTCAGAAAATACACATGTCATTTTTTGTGGTGCATTTTGTGCATCCAGGCATGACGCGCATTTTTGCGTCTGCCGCTGAAGTTGAAAAATCTTAACTTCGGCGTCAATTCGTGCCTTGTCAACCAATCAGGAGCCTGGTGACGTGGTGTCATGTGATGTGGTGTCATGTGACAAGTGAGGAGATAGAGCAACCTGGTAAGTTCATTTCACTTTTGAAACTTTTGACTGACTCTGCGAACCTGCGCAAATGCTAGCAAGACTGCCTACTGTCCCACTATTTTACAATTATTTTCCCACTGATTTACAAATACTTTTCCGGTAACAAAATAATGTGTTTATTCAGAGGACTTCTGCAGAAAAAAGTGGAAGAGCCTCAGGGACACCAACATGAAGGAGACGAAGATGGAGAAGGAGAACCGGAGTGGGTCAGCCGCAGGATCGAGGAGGAAATGGAAGTTCTCCGCGGTCATGAGGTTTCTCGAGCAGGGGAGTCCGAGACAGAAGGTATGTTTACAATGAATTAACGTAGGTAGTTATGTTAATTTATGTATGTTGTCATATAGGCATATGTGTTATTTTTTACTAATAAATAGTAGGTATACAGTGGTCCCTCGCTATAACGCGGTTCACCCTTCACGCTGTTTCACTGATTTCTTTATAGCACAGCTCAATTTTCCAGCGCATTACGTTCTGCATCCTGATTGATTGGAGGCAATTGTCAATCTCCTTCATGTCTTGTCGCCAAATTTATCATGTCTGGTTATGAGAATCTTCTCCTCCAGTAGAAATAAACAGCACCAAAAACTACCCATAACTATGTTCCTCACTCGGAAACAGACACCTGCTTCGAGACCTTCACTGGAAAAAGATGCACCAGAGCAGCTCTCGGACAAAGAAACTGCATCATATTAATACTTTCTTTTTTAAATCTACGATGGTTTGAACTTTAAAAGTATTTAAACTAGTGAGAACTGTGATTAAATGTTAATGTATGTCTGAGAAAAGTGTATGGAGTTTGTGGCGAGGGCTTTTAAAATTATTTTAGAACATTACCCCTGCAATTAACGAGGGACCAATGTATATAATTTCTCTATGACTATTGTTATCAACCTGTTGACTTAACATTTAATATTGTCGTGACAGAGTCAACAAATTGTGCAGGAGTAGAGTTGTCCCCTGTTGCTTTTCCTGGCTCCCCAGTCCCTGGTCCCTCCGCCCCTTCTGCTGAACCCATAGGTGTGTGAAGGAAATTGTGGCAACCATAAATGTGACATGTATAAATCAGATGTACAGAAACCACTGATAGCTTTTAAGCTAACAGTGGTTGCTTTCCTCCTCAGCCTTGTTCCTGCTCTGGAGAGCATGTCGTCTCTGACGAGAGTTCGTCAAATTCCAAATTCATAAATTAATTTTTGAAAACACCACAGCTGTGTTAAATCTGGAAACCTTGGAGCCTAGTAATCAGTACTTTTCTTCTTCTCCTTCCAATGACCCTGAG
The DNA here is from genome assembly GCA_963556495.2 of Valencia hispanica. NCBI lineage: Eukaryota > Metazoa > Chordata > Actinopteri > Cyprinodontiformes > Valenciidae > Valencia > Valencia hispanica. The sequence continues at coordinate 35,629,470 of OY747707.1, read as the reverse complement.
GCACTGGTATATTTTGACTCGCGTCCAAAGCAAATGTTCAAGCGTCAAGCTTTGGTGTGCGAAGCGTTTTTGACGCTTTGGTGTAAGTCTACCTGTTTCCTGAAGATTCCCACAGGTGGGCATTCCATCCTGAGCAGTGGGTACACCTGGAATCACTTACCTCATTAGGTCCAGTGGATTTAAGGAGTTACATGACAACCTCTCTTTGCCGGATGATTACCCTTGTTGGGTAGATCCAGCCACTTGTTACTCTGGTTGAAATGCTTGTAAAACTTTTGTGAGTCAATCAGTCTAAGATTTCAACTTACTCTTAATGAGTGCTCAATTTGTAAATCAAACAAAACGCAAAATGGCGAAGTGAGACCAGAGTTCACTGATACTGGAACGCACACCAAAACCATTGGTGTTGTCAGACCAAGGTCTGTGCCCCAGTAAACTTGCGCGCAGCATGATTAGGCTAAAGCATCAAGCAGTGCGAAATGAAACAGGGACAGAACACTGTTATCTAAAACTGATCTGCAAAGTCAAATAAGACAGTTTGCGTAACAGAAAAGCTCCAGCAAGCGGCCTGCCATTGTGTGAAAATTCACACCTTGTGCTATGTAAGCAGCATGCACGCAGAAGACACATATCAGGTGTGGACGCACCACAAAAAAAGTGTAGCCTGCGCATTGCACAGTATGAAAATCAAGCGCCTGGGCGAAGTTATGATGAACAGAGTTTACAACCAATAATTAATTGCAACCACGTTGTCAAAGTTGACACAATTTCCTCTTAACAGCAGTAGTTTTTCTCTCTCACTATTTTAAGCTGTTCTCCTGCTTCTCCTGTGACTGAACACACAGTCACAACTGCCTCGTGGTCCATGGACGTGAATTGCGGACCTAATTGTGCATAATGAAGGCTGAATCCATGCTCTGCTGCCACAATGCACACTGGAATTACAAGTGCAACTTCTATCTAAATTAGGGCTTTTGTGATTGCTTCAGTGGGAGGAAATCCACAGCATGCACTCCTGCATCAGTTGGTAAGATGCACCGGACTGCGTCTGTGTTCTCTGCAACGCTCCAACGTGCTGTCAGCTGAGCTCCTAGATAGCAAGATGCATTGGGTACAATGTCCGGGTCTGAGATGATGCTCACATGCTCTCATATGAATCTTTTTTTAATGATTCAGTTACATAAACTCATGCGTAAAGTTGAAAAGTCCAAGCATCTCCACCAAGTGGTCAAAGGTGTGTATTGTAATCTGTCAAAATGACGGACAGCCTTCAGACTTAGCCCCCTGCACCAACTGTCTCCTCACCTTGAAGCTGTAACATGACAACTGTCTGCCTCCTCTATAGATCATATCATAACCTTAAAACTCCCATCAGAATCAGAATCAGAATCAGCTTTAATGGCCAAGTATGACACATACAAGGAATTTGACTCCGGCACATTAACTGTAGTATCTCCTTCCAGACCCCACTTCCTGCAAAACTAGAAGAAGAATCTCTCCAGTTGCACATTTCATGTCTTCTAAAAACTGTGAATGAATCATGCTTATCTCTATTCCACTGTCCCCTGAACTGATTCTGCATGTGGATCAGAAAACTCCTGTCGAAGATGACACAGATAGAATAGCATCTGTAGACATCAATTTCTCAAGTCTCTCCACAGATCTCTAACTGGATTTCAGTGTGGAATCTGACCTGGTCATTCCAGCACATGAAAATGACTTAAATTAAACAATGCCATTGTAGCTTTGTCGCTCTGAGCTTTGTTCTTGGTCATTGTCTGCTCTGCTTTAGTCTCAAGTCATTCTGGTGCCTCAGCACGTTTTCTTCCTGTATTTAGCTTCATACATCCTCTCATCTACTCCAAAAAGCTTCCCTGTCCCTGTTGAAGAAAAACATCCCCAGAACATGATGCTACCACCACTGTCTTTTATCATTGGGATTGTGTGACTGGGGTGATGAGCAGTGTTCGCTTCCTGCCACACATGATGTTTACATATTGATCAAAAAGTTCAGTCTTGATCTCATCTGACCAGAGCACTTTCTTTCACACAAAGATAAAAAAAATTGGAAGCCAGGTATACTTTTCCTTTCATTTTACAATTATGTGCAATTTGACTAATATGTTGGTGTGCCACACACAATCCTGGTAAAATACATTTAAGTTTGTGCTTTAAATATCAGAAAATGTGGAAAAGTAGTTTCAAACAGTTATACCAATCCCTTCAATTCCCAGTATACATTTTATGCACACATGGACACATCCATAGTGTCAGTATCTTTCACTGCAATGCCACAAACTCAAAAACTAAAATATATCTAGTACACTGATGTGTAGCTGTTAAGGGGCTTGCTTAAAGGCATGTTTTTGGCAGTGATGTTTGGCTCTAGGGGTGAATTGCCAGACGGTCTCTAAGTGCTGGCCTGCATCCAACTACCCTGTACCCATGAAGTTAAGGGTTCGCTGAAACTGCAGAGTGATGCTGTATAAGAGCAGCGATAGACAGGCTACATCTATCTGCAGATATTAGGGTTATGGTTACTCAATAGATAAAAGCTCAGAAATGACTTGGCTCTGAAGCCTTTTGGCTGGAGCTGTGTGTTTGATGAAGGGTTTCTAATTCAGTCACACTGGAGGGTTATGTGGCTCTCATGAGCAGTCATTGTTGCAGCAATAAGCTCCGGTTGCTGACTGTTAACTGGACCCTTTGGATATCTTCTCTGTTTATTCAGCTCAAAAGGTCATGAGTTTATGACCCACTATTCTGGGCTGTCATCACATGACCCCATAGTGACATCCCTTTGTGAGATGTTGTGTTTACTCAGCACATCTCCACACATCTCCTGTCAATCACTTTGGCTACAAGGAGAGAGGTGATGCCTAACTGTTTACTCCTTGACATGTTCGGTCAGCAGATTTTCTGAATGCTTAAAAAATATTGTTTTGATGCAAGACTATAACATCTTTTTGGATATGTAGTTGCATGAAGGACTTTCCATTCACTTGTAATATTCTGAGGACGACAGATTTACCCCTGATTATAGTTTGTGAAAGGCGCAGCACCACAATGAAAGGACATGCATGAGCAATCAGATATTTCTGACAGATATTGAAAGAAAAAATGCTGAATGGCTGGTAGACAATTCTCTCTGTCAGTTTTGCTTCCATTTTGATTATTTTTCTGATAACATAGATGGTGTTCATTGGTGGGCGGCCCTGACCAGAACATTTTTCTTACGTCATTCACCATTGATATATGAGAATACTTGGAATTAGTGGATCATTTGCATGCAATTCCTGAATTGCATTAGAGACAGAAGGGAAAACTTGTGAAGGTCTCCACGCGGGCTATCTCGTCTTTCAGATATTTTAAAGAAAGAAATGTGATTATGCTCAGAGTTTATTTTATTAGTGAAGAATTAAGTTTTGGGAGTTTCTCAACTGGGCTGGAAGCATATTTTTATAGACTTGAATTGTATTGTGGGGTGAAATGGAGTGGAAGCTCTGTGGGAGAGAACTGTCTGTCACAGAACAATTTTTCACAGAATGAATCAACGTTTATTCACTGGAAGAAGATTACCCTTCTTACTGTGTTCCTCAAGTGAGGCTCTTCTACAACTTTTTGATCTTGTGGATGGTTAAAGACAGTTTAAGCCCCAGCCATATACACATACCTCGTGTCTCATTTTCTCTTTTAATTTACATCATGCTGCATATTTGTCCCCATCTCTGATTACTATTTTAGCCTTGGGAGTCACTGTTATAGCTTTGACTTTCCAATGCAATGCAAAGAACTGCTATTGCTGCATCAACATCTGCAAGTGCTGCGATAGTTTAGGCTAATGTTTTAATTGGTTCCCGAGAACACGGGGCAATCCAAATTGCTTTGGTGTCCCAGAGGCTTTCTCTCTTAATGAGATATTCTTCCCTCTAAGGATCAGAGGGGTCTTGACCTTTGTGTCGTCACCAGGATATTATTGTAGTAGAGTCCCCTTTCTCTGATAGAGCACACGGAGGTTAATGAAAGCAGAAGTCAAGGAGGTGTCTGTACAAGCATGGGGAGCAGCTGTTTTCAGACACATACGTCTTTGACAGAGACCGAGAAGCAAAAATAGAAAAGGGAATGTTCACTACCTGTATTTCAAATTTGTCCTGTTTAGAGCATTTCAACTACCATGGGCATTTATAAATATCTTCCACCCCTTTCATAATACTGAGCTAACTCATTTTCCTTTTATCAGAGGACATTATAAATTTGTACATGATACCAAATTGCTAGGGACAGGATTTTCCTTTACTCTTCAGTGGAAAGGGGATCCATCACCAAAATAAGATTGTTTTAGAATATTATTTGTATTTTGTTGGGCAATTGTAAACGCTTTTTCAGTCAGAGGACCACAAAGCACTTTACACTACATTCAGTCATTCACACGCTGATAACAGTGAGCTACATTGTAGCCACAGCTTCTCTGGGGCACGCTGACAGAAGTGATGCAGCTGTACACACAGGCACCACAGAGCGCTCTTACCACCAGCAGACAAGGTGGGTCAAGTGTCTTGCCCAAGGACACAACAACTGAGATGGACAGCGTGGGGATTCCAACCGGCAACCCAACGGTTATTTTTGACCAAATTTAACAACATATAAACCCAGAATTTTAATCTTTAGTCATGCACATTTGAATTAACTTTCATTTTGTTCTATATTTTTCAAAAGAGTGATGGTTTCCCTGTCAAAATTAGAGACTGAACGTTATTGCCATCTGTTGAAGGAAACTGAGTTTAAGTATTTTTACCTTAAACTAAATTTAAATTTAGTGTAGATTTCTTATTGTTCAGAGTTAGAGCTGCAAACAATGTGAATAATAAATCGCAGCGTCATCGTGGTATTATTTGTACAATACTAAAATTGTAAGGGACTTCTTGAATGGAATTTTTTATGTTCCATGTGCCATCCATTCAAACTCCTCATGTTAATAATACATATAGCGGTTGGCCCCTCTCAACCTGGCCTTGATAATCAACCTATATATTTTTAGCGGCTCAAATGCTGGAACTCACATAAAATGGTGAAGACACTGTAAAGATAAAAAAGATTACGGAAAAAAAAGGGTTGATTGATTCTAATTTTCAACAATGGTATCCCATGTTTCTTGATGTAATGCAGCCAGATGATTCTGTCATGTTGGAGAAACACTTGACTCAGACTCAAAACAATTCTTAACAGAATACCCTCTTCTGAGAGAGCAGAGCGTAAGTGTGTCACAAAATCTGAGTGGCCAGATGATTCTGTCTTGTTCATCAAACACACAGAACCTCACAGCATTCCTATTTCAAGTAATGGTCAATTCCACAAGTGTTGTCAAACAAATTATTTTTATGATAGAGAGAGAACCTAGCAGCTGCACTTAATGATGATCACTAGATGTTAGTTAATTCGCCTTTACATGCAAAGTTTAAAGACATTATAAAAACAATACCACCAATGTGAATTTATATTTTTGAACACATAGTTATGACCCTGCACAGATCACAGAAAATTCATGACAAATTCTGATTTCCCCATCCAAATCTTAAAATCCTTCAAGTTATGTAGTATATTCAGTTTTTATGGTTCAGTTTTCTACGTAATAGTGTTCTGATGTATTCTGTAGTGGACACAAGGTATCAAAATAATGTTTTGTTGTTCATAAAAAGGCTTTGTAATATTTACATACCCCTCCAAATAATTGAGATGTACAAAATCCTGATAGTCATGAGGTTAAAACGAATATATAGTGTTGACTGAAGAGTTTAGATATTACAGCATATTTAATTTGTATATGAATCACTTTTTAATATAATAGAACAACACAGTCCCGATTAAAAAACTATGACCACTTGAAAAATGGCAAAAAAAAAAAATCATATTTTGCATGGTTGGATCTTAACAAGGTTCCAAGTACAGCTTCAACATGCAACAAGAAAAAATGGGCATGAAACAAAAATTTTGTTGAGTATGCAATTTGTTGTAAACAACACTTAAACTGAAACAGACTGTTTTACAGATTCAGATTCATTTATTAATGACCACACAACAAGTTGGTGGAATTTGTTTTCGTTACAGCATGACATGCTCACATCTCTGTGTCATTACACAAAACAAACAATAAAAAGAAAGATACACAAAGAAACTTCAGATAAATATTTGATTTAGTGTCCATACAGTTGTTGGGAAAACATTGTTTTTGAATCTGGTTGATTTTGTTGGCCTGTTATTTTAGATGATTTGTCTATTGTATGTTGTAGTTTTTTGTGAAAATGGGAGTCCAAGTTTCCATACCAGACTATTATGGATGAGGTGAGTATGCTTTGAATGATGGTGGTGTAAAACTGAAGCAGGATATTGTACCTGACTGAATTTCTTGAGCTGTCTGAGAAAAAATAATCTTTTATTGGCTTTTTTGTAGATCTGGTCTGAGTGTAGTTTCCATTTAAGTTTGTTGCTGATGTGTGTACAAGCTGATCAAAAGTTGAAGACCACATGTCTTTAAAAGGACAAATCTGTGGAAAAATTAGGATTCATTGTCATTATCTGTCAGGTAGTCACAGTGTCATGACGTTCTGATGGCAAAGGCAAAAAAAACAAAGTTCCTTTTTTGAACATGGTACATGGAAAACATGGGACGCAATAAGACAAAAAACAAAAGTGGAAGACCCAATAAACATTCACTAGCACTGAGCCGGATCTAATTGAGAACCTTTGGGGATGGATGGCAAGGGAAGTTTAGGCAAGGCAATTTTATTTGTATAGCACACTTTCAACAAGTTAAATCAAGGTTCTTTACATGATTAAGTGGTAAAATAAAAATATAGTAAAACACAGACAATGCATATAAAGTAAAAACAGCAGTAAAGCATGAAGCACACACAGATACATCAAAGCATTACAAAGCTTTGGGGGAGGTCAGATTTTTTTGGGAGGTATGGCCTGTTTCAGCTGAAGCGTTGTTTCAATAAATTGCATGCTGAAAAAAGTTTTGTCTCACTCCCACTTCTCCTTGCTGCATATTAGGCGTGTTGAAAGAGTGCTAAACAAATAAAATCGCCTTGCCTTTGCCTTGTTCTCTGCTTTTCTATGCCAGTATTTGTCTGGGTAAGGCTGGCTGTTTACACATTGGGCAGGGGTTAGCAGGGTTAGAAGGCTGCTGGATCAAATCCAAGCTGTGATTTTTCTGTTTGGAGTTTGTGTTCTCCCTATCCATACTTTGGTATTTTCTGGATACTACAGCTTTCTCCCAGAGTCCAACAAGATGGAAGTTAATTGCTCATTTTTCAGGATATGGGGAATCTAAGGTTTAATTTTTCTTATCCATCATCCCCTTTTTTCTCATTCTTCCTAATGTCCTTCATTCTCAGGCATTGGGTGGTTTTCTGAGCGCTCCCTGACTCATGTAACTGCTTTTATACCCGTCCCTCTTCAGCTCAACCAGTTTCTTCAGACTGACCCCAACTTCACTGAGCACCTGATCACTGTGTCCACTGGCTTTGCACGTAAAGCTACAGCTGGAACTTTTCTACACCTAAAGCCAAATTCAGTTTCCTCTTTATTATCTTTGACTTATCTTGTGCTCTTGACTTATTTACCAACAGCTCTGTACTCCTGAATGGATCCACTCCCCAACTCTCAAGAAAGCACTCTCATTAAAAACACATCATGAAAATCAATAAACATTTTAATCTCCCTTCATTCTTTAATCTAATTATTAATTTGATTGTTTCTGGATGTGAGTTGCCTTTAAATAAAATCCGTTTTTATGCTTTGGGCATCTTGTGCTTGAGTTGTTAGGGGTTAACCACACCCTGAAGTGGACATCAATTGGCTGTCTCTAGGCCTGCTTATCAGGAGCTGACGCTTCCGTTGTAGTGGCGAGGGCAAGATGAGTGAGGAGGAGTGGTGAGTTCCAGACAGTGTTGCCCATTTAGAGTCTTTGTTGCTATATTTAGTGAGTTTTTAGACAGATTTTTTTTTTTTTATTAACAATAATCACATATTCTAAGTTAATTGTGAGTTCAAATTCGTAACAAAGTGTCATATATAAAAATATATATAATTTTCGGAGAAAAAGTTCCCGCTGCATAGCAGCTGGGGCGACAGAAATATCGCCCAAGCAGTGCAGCAGCCAGCCAAATACCGACAAGAAATTCGCACACAGCAACAGGAATTTATCCAATCAGCGTCGTTGATTCGGCTGCATGAAGGGTGATAGAGAAATCGCCCCAAGGCTGGTGTGAGGGCGGGCAAGATATCTGGTGGTGACATTGGCAGTGTGATTTCTCTGCCACAGGGGGGCGCTGCTGTAAGCTTTGTGTGTAAACTTTTTGTGTAAATCTAATAAGTTATTTGTTTCCAGTTTGGTTCTAAATTTGTTTGTGCAATATTGTATTTATGTTTAGAATAAGAATGCCTCAAGTTGTTAATATTGGCATTAAAATAATCAGTATTTCACATAGTAGCATACTGGTATCCAGCCGTTTATGTTCAATTGTTTTGGGATGATTATTGAAAATGACTTGATAAGCTATATGCACAGCTCCAGTATTTCCTGAACTAAGTACAGCCCTTTTATTTCCTCTTTGTATTGGACAAACTGATCAATCCAGGTGTGTCTGACCTCAGTAGTCACAGCAACAATGGTCACCTGGATTAATCAGTTTGTCCAATGATGTAAGACAGGAAATAAAAGAGCTGTATTTAGTTCAGGAAATAGTGGAGTTGTGCGCAAAGCTCAGAAAGCACAAGTTTGATTTTTTTAAAATGAAAAAAAAGCACAGCCCCACCAATAATATTTTTTACCAGCCGCCACTGTAAGCATCTGTCCTTGTTCCTCTTACTGAGCAGAGGTGCAGCAGTGGACTTGTCTCCTGTCTCAGAATGTTCACAGCAGGCAGGCAGTCCGCGCTCTGCAGCTCCGCCCGCTCCTATGTCCATGTGGACTAAGAGCAGATATTTACTCCACGGAGTCCTGAATGCTAACGAATCGCACATGCTCAAAGCTGAAGTTGCAGGCAGGCAGCACTGAGACTAGTCTCAAAAACAGAGAAATGTAAATGGCTGGGCCTGCATCTGTTCAAGTCTGTTAAAAAGAATAGAAGACTTCATAAAGCCGCGTTTATGTGAGATATTTGTTCTGCTACAATAATGTGATGAATTTAAATGAAAATACCTCAAGATGAGGGCTTTTCTCAGCAATTATTAGGTGCGATTAAAAAAAGAGATTAATTGGATTAATTACAGATCATAATTAATTAATCTCAACGTTTTTTTAGTCTCTTGACAGCAGTACTACAACTCAGCCTGAGGTCAGTATTGTTTGAGTGCATCCATCTTATCTGTGAGTGTTTTGAGGTTGTACTTTTCAAGTAAATAATAGAAAAAAATATGTTAGATGTTGCAAATATTGCCTGCTACTGGGGTCTTCAACTCAAAAGCTACAGTCCTGCAACTTTCACATGCATCTTTGCTCCAAGAACCTGGATGAACCTCGTCAGGCGCGTTCTCAGAGGCCTAATAATGAGTAATTTATTTAATTTCTAAACGTTACAGGACAACTACAACTTTCGCTCAAGGATTGGACTGGACACCCCTGGTGTAATTACTTTTCAAATATTTGTCCCTAGAGAACTTGTGTCCATTCTCTCTTTCCTTTGCCCCTGTGTTGACTCTGCAATAGACTCATCCACCTAAGGAGAACACACATCAAGAGCACTGTTCAATTGATGCCCTCAGTTGGTGCCTTAAAAACACTTCATGCTAAAGTGTGCCAAAACTAAATAGATTACTGGACATTACCTGTGGATAATCTTACTAAGGGCAACACCTTGTTGCACATCAATACGCTCCTACTATTTAGTATTAATCAACTCACACTAGGGTTTTCTGGTTGGCCGCCAATGTTCTAAGGAGCACCATCCAGTGTTCTTTTCTCATCTGCACAATTCAGAAAAATTGATGCCGTTGATGAAACAGTCCATGACTGTTTTATCTAACGAAAGATTCATTTAATGTGTCTAAAGGACGCAAAATAATGTTTCTAAATTCAGATGGATCCTGGCGATCCCTATTTGTATTTCCCTTTCAAAGCATCAATGGTTATGAATACAACAGGTTTGAAAGGATCACTGTTTGCTGTGCCTTGGGCTGTGATGTTTATTGGATAGAATAGTGTATCACGGTGCGTCTGACACAATCAATTTGTATTGTCTTTACTTCACACCTGTTGAGTGTTGGGATTGGCACCAGCACCTCAACTCCACATTCAATTACAATGAAAGAATTAAAGGTTAAATAAAATTGGTGGATCTTTTCCGTTGTTGGAGGGAAGCTTTGTAATTTTACATGTTTACACCACTCCATAAGTCTCAGATATTTAAAAGTAATCATCATTTGTATGGATTAATTAACTTACTTGCATTTGAAAGCATGTAAAAACCTTTAATTACTTGATGAAAAAACCCCATAAAGCCTTGCTGTTTCATGACTTTTCCTAAAACTCTCTAAACTTTCATAAAAAATAGATTTCATATTTAGTGTTCAAAGGATAAATAAAATACAATCATTTATACCTATTTCAGCCACAGAAAAAGGACATCTGGTCTAAATGACCGTTTGAGGCCGTTCTGGTAGTTACAGTATAGTGGCTGTTATAGTGTTAACCATAAATTGAAAAATGGTCCAAATGACTGCCATGGCAGTTCTGGTGTTAATTTTAATCATGCATCCATGGTAAGTTAAGCAATTCATTTTCAAATTCTGGCTATATAGATGCTGCCATGCTGTCTTTTCTTTGTTAAATAAATTATTTGGTTAATTTGACAATAATATTCTGATTTATAAAACCAGTGGAGGGCTGTCCTTTCTCTTTTAAATCTCTAAAGTTTATTCTCAGCCATTCATTGGTCAATGAAGAGGACAAGAAAGGGCAGGACAGAGGAAAACAGCTTATGTCCTTCACCTGTGCTCACCAATTGATAAACAGGGGCAGACAAATGAAAAAGAGATTACAATCTGCGTGGGCTGTCAGTGTTGAGTGGATGAATTTCCTTTTTGGTCTCTTCAATGTGACAATAAAGAGAAAAGAAAGGGAACAAGAATGAGAAAAGGAAAGACAGTTGCATGGTGACACTTGGCCTCAGGCCATTTTTCATGGTTCAAAGGGACTTTTGTTTATACCAGTAATGAAAAAGAGATATCAAAGATATGGAAAGCAGTTCTGCTCCGCTGATAGGACCACATATGACACAAACCTTATTCCTGCCAGCAAAGCAGAGATACAGCAGATATCTAAATGCTGACATGTTATTCTGCCTGCCTCAGGCTCCTCAGCATCACCTCTTCCATGCTAAATCCTTCCTTTATAACCAGCTAAATCAATTTGATGCACCTTGTTTGGCGCCCTGAAAGATTTTGTAAAAAAGAATTAACTGATGATTTTACCTAACAATCCATTTCAACAAACAATAACAAGGGATAAACCTCATAAAGGAAAAAACAAAAAACACCCAGAAGAGTGGTCTTTTTACTCAACTAGGATGGAAACCAGAGGTGGAAATCAACTAAAGCAAACCTTGTTTCAGACTGAATGGAATTTTTTGGCAGCAGAGATTGTTTATTAAGATGTGCATTTGCAGTATATAACATAATGTATACTTCACAATGAAAAATATGTATTTTTTGAATATCCTGTAAAAATGTTTTTTTTTCCCATGAACCAGGTTTTGTCGCTATCCTGAAATAAATAAACCTACTTCAAATTATTGGTTCCAATAAAAAAATATACATTGGGGCAAAAACGTATTTGGCAGCCACAGATTATCCAAAATGTCCCAGTTAAAAAGGTGAGAAAAAGGTCTGTAATTTTCATCATGGGTACACTTCAACTGTAAGAGTCAGAATGTAACAAAAAAATCCAGGAAATGACATTGTATGCATTTTAAAGAATTTATTTGTATAATGGTGCAGAAAGTGAGTATTTGGTCAATAACAAAAGTTCACCTCGATACTTTCTAATATCACCTTGGTTGGCAATGACAAAGTTCTAATGTTTCCTATAGGTCTTCACCAGGTTTGCACACACTGTAGCTGTTATCTTGTCCCAATTTTCCATGCAGACCTTCTCTAAAGCTGTGATGTTTTGGGGCTGTCGCTGAGCAACACAGACTTTCAACTCCCTCCACAGATTCTCTATTGGATTGAGGTCTTGAGACTAGCTAGGCCACTCTAGAACCTTGAAATGCTTCTTACGAAGCCACTATGTCGTTGCCTGGGTGGTGTGTTTGGGATCATTGTCATGCTGGATGATACAGTCACGTTTCGTCTTCAATGCTCTCACTGCCCCATACATCCTTTCCCTAATACAGATCAGTCGTCCTATCCCCTTTGCAGAAAATCAGATCCAAAGCATAATGTTTCCTCCCACATGCTTCACAGTGGGTATGGTGTTCTTGGGCTACTCAGCGAGTGGCATTTATACCAAAGAGTTCTATTTTGGTCTCATCTGACCACATGACATTCTCCCAATCCTCCTCTGGATCAAGTAGATGGTCTCTGGCAAAGTTTAGATGGGCCTGGACATGTGCTGGCTTAAGCAGGGAGACCTTTCGAGCGATGCCGGATTTAAATCCATGATGACGTAGTGTGTTAACAATAGTAACCATTGTTACAATGGCCCCAGCTTTCTTCAGGTCATTGACCAGTTCCCCCCGTGTAGTTCAGCGCTGTTTCCTCACCGTACTCAAGATCATGTGTACCCCCAAGAGGTGAGATCTTGCAAGGAGCCCCAGGTTGAGGGAGATTGTCAGTGATCTTGTATTTATTCCATTTTCTAACAATTGCTCCAACAGTTGATGTCTTCTCAACAAGCTGCTTGCCTATTGTAGATTGGCTCATCCCAGTCTTCTGCTGGAGTACAATCTTGTCCCTGGTATTGTTACCTCAGAACAACGTTCTCCCACGGGCCGCTCCCTTTCGCGGGCAGCAATCAGCTTAGCAGCTCTCGGCTCCTGTAGCGTGCAGTTCAGCGGCAGGGCAGCAGGCCGGCGGAGCATCAGCAAAGAGAGGCTCCCTCTCTCAGTTACCAACCACCACTTTTTCCCTCAGAAGATAAAGAAATCGGAGTTACATCTCTTCACCATCACATCCGTCGCTGTAAAAAGATCTGGACCTCCACCATCACTGCTCTCAAATGCACTGCTCAAGCGAACTATTGCATTGCTGACCACCACAGACGTCCTTTTACATATCCTCCTACATATCTCCGAGGTCAGAAAGTTTGGTTAACTTCCCATGACATTCCCCTTAAGTCCGTCTCTAAAAAACTATCCCCCAGATTCATTGGACCCTACGAAATTGAGTCGATCATCAATCCCTCAGCTGTTTGCCTCAAGCTTCCCTTGTCACTACGGATCCATCCTACCGTCCCGACGTGTCCCAGATAAAACCCATCCTTTCCAGCACCTTGTACCCTCCTTCCGACTCCTCACCACCTGCCCTGGACATTGACGGGCATCCAGCGTACGCGCTCCGAAGGATCATGAACTCCCATCGACGGGGTCGCGGGTGGCAGTACCTCATCAATTGGGAAGGATACGATCCTGGATGCCCCAACTCTTCTTCCTCGACAGTGGTGGTCGTTGAGGGGGGGGGTAATGTTAGGATATGTCTGTTTTTTCCTTTCCGGTGATACGCCACCAGGGATCCTCCTTGAGTTAAAGACCTGTCTAACAAGCTCGAAGGCGGAGCAGTGCCTGGCAACTGATCGCAGCTGGACCTCAAACGCCATGCTTATTTTATGAGGTTATATCCGATAATTTCCACCCGATTCCGATCATTTAAAAATCCCATGAAAAATCCCTAAAAATGATAAAAAAAATATAGATCTACTGTATACAGTAGATTAGACAATTAGACTCAATATATTACCTCTTAGTGTTCCTATGTCCTTAGGGCGGAACGTTGCCTACTTCTGGGTTTAAATCCACCGATCTTTTTGACCAACTTCTTAGGTTAGGATCACGTTATGAATTGAAAAGACCTCTATGAATTTAACTGGGCAAACCAAAATGATAACTAAGATGTTAATTTTATGTCGTTTCACTGTTAAAGGTTCTGTGTCATGAGCACTTTAAATCCAAACAGAACGTTTAGGGGTAGATTGCAAGGGAGTTTTTCAAAAACAGATGCCAGTTCATGACAAAAGGTGCCTTTCATGAAACCACACTACCAGCTTACTAGAGACACCTATATTGAACAGCCCTAAAGGACTTGTTAACATAATAAAGGGCTGCACATTACTGGATATATTGTGCTATGAGCTGAGGAACAGCTTGTTTGAGTTTAATTCTTTTTTTTTATGAATTGCATTCTCTATTTCTTGTCTCCTAATCCTGATTCTTCTTTTTGCATTTTGAAGCTCAACTTACTATCTGGTTACGATCCAACAGCATGAAATGCAAATAATTATCATTTCTCTCATGGCTCAAGATTTTGATTAGGAGTTTACATATCTCAAGGAAACCAAAGATCCCTAATTGTTAATTTAAATCCAGTCAAAAAAGAAATACATAAAAAAAAAAGGTTTTGTGGCCATTATTTGAAAGTGTAAAGTTGAGAAACAGGGAAAGAAGTGTGGGAAGACATACAGCAAATGTCAGCAGAGCAGGGACTCAAACTCGTGTTGAGGACTGAGGCCTCCATACATGGGGCACCCTCTCTAACCACTGCATCACATGACTCCCTAAGAAATAAAAATTTTAACATCTAGTTTTAAATTAACTAAACAACTATACTCTGTTGATCGTTTTTGAGGGGTGAACATTTTGAGTTTGAGGTTATGATGCTGCAAAAAAAAGATTGATTTATTGTAAAGCTAGCATTATTCGGGGTCTAAAAGGCATGGTGGGCTCTTTGTGTGCAGTGATTCACAATGGTAAAGGTGAGTAAAGAAATGCTATATCATAATGCCATTTCAAAAAGGAGGCGTGGTTATCACTCTACCAATGAAGCTGAAACTTGGCAGAGAGGAGAAATCACTGAAACTGAGAATGAGAAAAGTAAAACTCATGAGACATAAAGTAAGGGAAGGCTGAATATTCCTGGCAGGAAGCTTCTGCCTCAGCCGACCCTATTGTCTCATAATCTAGCAACGCTTTTCGCCTCATTGGTTCTTTATTGCTGCATATCATGACCGGGGCTGAGCAGATGTGCCATGTGAGTGAACCAGCATTCTCCGTTCTGACTGCATTTGTTCATTACAGTAGAATTACTGTGTGGGAGCAGTCACTGATCCTCTCAGAGATGCTATGCCAGGGACATTCATGTCATATAGCCTATCCAGAGACAGTCATTACAGAGTAGCGCAGAGCTGTAGAGCAGCACTCACTCTGCTGAAACTCAAAGCTCTGACCCAGATCCCAGATGGAGAATGTTTTTCATCTTTTCACTCTCTTTTTAGAACAAAGGCTAATCTAGCCCTCAGATATATGCCTCGGTTTCACTCAAATGTGCATTTCCACCATTTTCTTCTTTTTTTCTTTTTCTTCTTTTCTTTCTAGTTTTGTGTTTGAGGTTTTGCTGATGTAAAGTTCCTATAGCTGATAAGTACACTTTCTGGAGTCTAATTGATGAAGGGCTGCCAACCAGCCTTTAGGATGCTCCCAATTAGTATAAACCTGAAAAAAAAAAGTTAGCATGAAGACGAGTTAGTCTTTAAACAATAATACTGTACAATAACTTCTTTAATCAAAACATTTTCCTTTACCCAATTACTGGCATCTCTAACATTTGTCTCAAACTGGGCCAGATATAACCTTTTTAAAGAAAACCCCCTTTAGTCTCCTGTCATTCTCCCAAGATTCTTCTAATCTCATGGAAAATTAAATTAACATAAAATCAATTAATCCAATAATTAGCCTTCTTTAATCACACTAACTGGGGGAAAATGTTATACTTTCAATTATTTATTCCATAATTAATAGACTTTAATTAGCCCAGTTGATATCAATATTAAGCACCAAAATATTCTCATCAGGTCCAGTGGAGAGCTGAGGCTCATAGAGAGTTGGACCAAAGGCGGGTCTGATGATTCCCCAAAAAACCAACGGTACAATAGGATAGTGATATTAATGCTGACATGTCTTACTAATGGGAAACATGGCCTCTCATAAAAAAATAAAATAAAAATAAACTTGCTAAAAAAAACCCTGCCCCAGATTGATTCTTAACACGTTAATCATGTGATATTTGATGCTTCTGGGAAAGGAAGGCCTTATCGGGCCTTTTTTAGTGAGTCCTGCTATTTGTAAGGTGATATCACCCGGAGCCATTGTGTAAAATGACTACTTTTTATTAAAGCTTCCATACAGGGAAATTAAGATGTGGCACATTTTAAAATAACACACAGCAACCAAGTTATTTGACTGATAATGTTATCCAAGACAAACTAATAAAGCAATTCTGCAAGGATTTTAAATGTCTTTTGATTGAAATGGTAAATGATAGTAACATAGTGCTACCAACAGTGGAACGAAAATTCTATTTTAAAGCAAGTTTAACTTCAGTAAATACATAAGGGAGTTTAGAGTTTTCAAGTTTCTAAAGGCATTAAATTGCAGTGGAGCACAGTGAGAGTCATGATCCACAAATGTTGAAAATATAAAATATTGCTGTGTCTTTCTGGTAGTGCCCAGAACTACTGATTTTACTTTTTTGCCCCAGTGAACATTAATAATCATGATTCAACAATAGGAAACTAGGTAAATATGGCATCTTGGTCTTGAGCGGCTTTGCTTCTTCAGTGCTTAGACAACTTGCATAACATAGATAGAACCATAAATTCTGCTCTCTAAAGGGAGTTCTTCCTTACCTCTCAGGAGCTGAAACAAATAAAATCCTAAAATTAAATACAATCATATCCTAGAATGACATTATAAGCTACTTTGACATAGTGTAAAAAATTATGAAATATTTCACAAAGGTTCAAAAAGGTAGAAATGTTACCTTAGCATGACATTACTTATTAGCATAACTAAATATTCTCAGGCTATAAAATACAAGTGCTCATCTTATTCTATTCTCTTGTGTTTTTCCCAAATCCTACCATTTTCTTTTGTAATTTCTGCCACTTCAGTGAAATTTTTTGATTTGATGATTGTGATTGGTTCCTTTTTATCCTACCGAATGCAGTACATGGAAGAAATATTCTGATTGGATGAAAAAAAAACACATCGGTTTGTGATTGACGGGTGGTGTGGTTCATTACATACACTTCATCAAGTTCTGAGCGTAAAGACAGAGCTGAGCAAGAGCACAGAGTGTCACGCTGCCCTATTCACTCCTCCTCATTGTCTTCACCTGTGTCTCCCAAATCATTCACACCTGATCCTACTCACCTCCTGTCTTTATAACCCATCACTTCTCTCCACTCAGTGCCGGATCATTAGTAACTATTGTTGTCTCTACCTCCATGGTGTGTCGTCTTCCCGTCTCTCCGTTCCTGCCCGATGTCCAGTATCTCCGTTCCTTGCCGTCGTCTTCATCATCACTTTTAATAAACATCCTGCACTTCCTCAGCTTCTGTGTTTGGGTCCATACTCCACATACACCCCTGACACAGAGCAGGTAAAACAAGAGTTTGTCAGAGTTGAGCATGTGCCAGAACACAAACTGAGTACCAGTAAGTGTCATGTTTGTGTATTTAAGGACCCAAATGCAGCAGTAAAATAAGTATGATCTAATTATAACAAAAAACCAATGAACTAGAAGTTACAGAACTCAGGAAACCAGAAAATGCAGCAACAGGGAAGACTGATGACAGACCAGCGAGTAGTGACTGAAAGAGAGCTGTTTAAATACTGAGGAAGGAGTGAGGAAATGACAGAGAAAAACCTGAGGACTAATTAGTAGGAAGCAGTTGCAGGTGAGGGCAATTAGGGAAACTGGGTCAGAAGCAAAGTGGCAGGGAGACAACAGGAAAGGGAAGAATGGCAAGGGAAACAGAAAACTATCTTAAATAAGAAACTAGAAACTATCTAAAGATAATATGCCTAACAAGGAATCTAAGGGGAAACATAAGGGAACCCTGGAGAACAAAAGGAAATAAAAACTGGAGAAATAAATTAGGAAGCTACCCAATGAGAAATAAACCTACAAGAAAAGGGATTCTTAAAAAGGATTGACTAATAAGAGAAATTAAGTATAACAGAACTGACCAAGACAAATAATAAAAACAAATAAACACACAAAAGCAGGTAAAACATCTAAAGGCTGGAAGTTAAAAAATATGGAAGGGAGAAAGTGCCAAAACAACACCAGTAATAAATTAAAATTACAATAAAAACCGAATAAGGAAAAAAAACTAACTAAAGCTCAAACACAAAACCTCACATCACGACAGTAAATGTGTGTGAGATTTAAATGCACACACTGGTTCAACTGGATATTTGCTCTCACAAAGTTTTGAAGCATCAATTTTGTTCAAGTGAATTCAAAAATACCTTATTAATCCCAAAATGAAATTAAATATTGTTGTAAATCATGTTATCCAAGTTTCTTTCTGAAGAAGCCTCCGACTGAAGATACTGTTGTTGTATAACTGTCTCATGAAGAGGATGTTCAGGGTTGTCCGTTATGTACTTCATTTTATGAAGAATCATGTTGTCGAGCCTTCTTAAGTCACTGACTAACCCAACAGATGATGGGAGAACAAATTACACTCTCCTCAAACAAATTCATAGAAAACATGCTGCATCTTACTGCAAACACTGAAAATTCCTCAAGAAGTAAAGTCTATTCTACCCCTTCTTGTAGATGGCTTCCCTGTAGTCTAGTTCAGATGTCGATCAAGGTATTTTTACTCCTCCACCCCCTCAACTTCTTCATGATGGAAATAGTATTTGACCTAACCATGTTTCTCTTGAAATCTACAATCATCTACTTAGTTTTTTTCACTTTCAAAATAAGATTTTTTTTTCCACACCATGCCACAAAGCAGTCCACCAGCTCTCTTTACTCAACTTCTTGTTCATCTCTGATAGACCAAACGACTACTGAGTCTTTAAAGTATTTTTACACATTAACTACTCAGATGATTCTGCACCCCCTGGTCCCCTTGAGTATCCATGTCAAAACTTGAAAATAAGTTCATAAGGATATGCTATCGTTTTTGTTTTAGCAGCTAACTGTTAGCTAGTTGTGGTTTTCTCACAGTTCTCACGGTAAGTTCCACTGAATGACAGTGCTGTGTGACACCAGGTGCTTTCTCTACAGACAGGAATAAAAAGGACCTCGCTTGGAGTAATATAAGTAAGGAGATAGGGCAACCTGGTAAGTGAATTGCACTTCTGAAAGCTTTGACTTTGACTATTTCCCACTGATGTACAAATACTTTACCTTCTGCATCGACATCTGCCATCTTGCAAACAGACCGTCTAGCACTACTTTCTCCCACAAGTTGCGTATTTCCGGCTTGACGGACACCATTTTGACGCGCGTCCAATTCGCTTTGGACTCGCGTCGAGGTGCGAATGTTCAAGACTCCAACTTTGGAGTGTGGTGCGTTTTTGGCGCTTTGGTGTGAATAGACATCGCTCGTACCTTGTCTGTCTGTCACTATTTCTTACTACAGTATATCTCACTAGTTCTGACCAACACACCTTCATATGCAGTGCTCATAATTGTTTATGCTTGCTACACCAGATAAAATCACATACGGTCATTAACTGGATAAGAATTTGCAAGATACATAAGATTTCATGCCCAAAAGTTTAGTTACACCTGTACCGAACGAGCATGGTTTTCAAAAGTGTAAGGAAACAAGAATGCAGAGCGCAAGGAGAAAACATATAAACTCCAGACAAAAGAATTAGGATTTGAATCTGAAATTTTGCTGTGGCACCAAACCAGATCCACCTTAATCACTTGTTATTTATCTATGTAATGTAATCTATGTATGTATGGGACAAATATGAAGATCAAACCATGGAAGGTTTTCCAAATATTTCACATTACAGGTGAGCTTAGATCATAAAAAATATGTGTACTGGTTTTGCATAGTTTGTTCCACAATGTGTTGGAATAAATGTTATTTCATGTGTTGCTGCCTGATTTATTAAGTGTTACGTTTTTAAGTAGAACTGTAAATTTGGATGTTTATTTCTTCTTTTGTGGTGGCTTCTATGGAATTCCTTTGAAATATATACAGTAAGTTTTCAGCTGTGGTTTAAACGTTTTTCAAAACATAAACCACAGGACACTGCCAACGCAAATGGATGCAGGTTCATGTTCTCTTGATTTATCTGTGCATTTTGAAAGCATCTGTTAAAGTTTTACAAATGTCTGTCAAAATGTGGGACAGGGACATAAATATTGTACAGTCCCACATATACAACAATACCTAGTCTTTCTATGCATTTGACAAGTTCTTAATTCTTGTTTTAGGTGCTTCCAGTGTTTCACATATTTTTCTCACTCTCCGACTGCCTCTGTTATCTAGCTGCTGGGACTGCAGCTGAAGGTGATATGGCAGCTAATTAGCTGAATTATCAGTGACCCCGTTAACAAGCCCATCATTTAAAGCCGCACTTCTCCTCAGAGAGTCCAGCAGTCCCGAGAGTGGGGGAGGAAGAGAGTAAATGAGAAGATAAAGTGGAGAAAGATTGAATGACAGAAAATGATACCCAAAAAATGGGGTAGGGACAAAATATGTGTTGGATGTGGGAATAAGAAGAAATATAGCACAATGAAATAACTGCAGCTATGAATTGACATGCGAGAGATTGAATAACATTTAACAATGGAGAAAGAGAACTTGGACAATATATAGCAAAGCGGAAGAAAACGAACAGTTTGTTGCTGATGGCTTAATCTGTAAGCATTTTCCAGGGAAAAGAGCAATAGAGTAATAAATAAAGGATTTCTGTGAAAATGAGGATGGACAGCTGAGCTCATCCTGTGCAGTTCTCACCTCTGAGTCTCAGATAGCCCACAGCATACAGATGGCACTGCTAATTAAACTGAAAGGGAGAGGGTCAGCTCATGCTTAATCATATTGCAAAACCAAAACTGAGATTATGAAATATGATCTGTTAGTGTTTTTTGAGGATTCTTGTTAACAGTATCTCTGGCATGTTTCTGTTTGGATGCAAAATGTCTCTTTACATTTTATATATATATGGAGAAGCATGGTTTAAGATGGTTGCTGTCGATAAAATTTATTTCTGTCAAGTCAAACAGAGTGGCCGATTATGAACACTAACACAAGATTTCCCTTTTACAACATACTGACTGATAGGCTGGAAAAGTAGGTGGGATGGTATGGTTCCAGCAGACCGGGGCTCCTTTGTGTCACTTGGCAACTCTAAATCTAAATAAAAATCACGTTCGGTTCCACAAAGCGCCATTCTCGTGTCACTTTTTTCAAAATCCTTCTGCCCTCCTTACCATCTGATACAATCTAATTGAATACAAAAAGCATTACCAGAATAAAGAGGTTTCTGTCTAATCAAGACAGAGAAAAAAATTATTCATGCTTTTAGTTTTAGCAGGTTACATGATTGTAATTGTGTTATTTCTGGTCCCCATGAAAAATCAATCAGGCAGCAGCAACTCATTCGAAATCCTGCAGGCAGAGTCCTGCCCAACTTGTAGAAAAAGGGTTCACGTTACACCAGTTAAAACCGCTGCACTCGCTTTATATTTGTAAGAGAATCCTTTTATGGCTCTTTAAAGGAGCCGTACAGTATGTAAGATTGTGGCCAAAACTGGTACTGCAATCACTTTCAAATTACTGTAGAGCGATGTATCCCCTCCCCCTCCCCCTGACTCGAGGTTGCCAGATAGGCTGCAGGATCCAGCAGGAACATCGGCTGCTACAAGGAGCTTCCAGTGGCAAGTGACAGGTCTTACACAGTAAGTTTTTTTTCTGTTAATTATGTTTAATTATAATGACAGAGAAACAGGCTCTGACAATGCATTGTTAATGTTAGCAATGACGACTCGCCATTTCTATTTCCCAAACAATTCCTTACCTTTTCAATTCGATGACTCTCCTCCTCTATTTTCGCTAACGTAGCGTTACTTTGCACGTACATTCATAACTTTGTTCGACTGTCATGAATATTTGAAATGTCCATTTACATGAAGTACAAGTTAGCCAAACATAGATGAATCTTACCTGTCCAGGAGAAAATTAGCAACATTGGTGTCTGTCTTCAAATTCTTCTGTTTTCTGCCGTCTTTATCTTGCAAAGGCATCTCCTATACAAATCCTTGTTTTATTTCGAGCTTTGTCAAGACGTATTTCTGAATAATAACGAGGTCTTTTAGGTGTAGTATGGTTAGACATTTTTTATCCGAAACACTTTTGTAGCTGCAGCTGTAGTAACTACAGCCGAGCTGGCAACCCTGATGCTGAAACACTACTGACTTCGTGATTGGTAGATAGGTGGAGGGTGGCGCTTCAGGCCAAAACACAAGATAACAACATCACTTGAGGGCTGCAACTTCACTTTTTAAATGACAAAATCCTGGCCGTACTACTGTTGTCAGTGATATAAGTATTTGAAATGAACATGATTTCCTAATGTCTAGTCACATCAGGGCCACTTTATGATTGATTGAAATACATTTCTTACATACAGCTCCTTTAAGGAAATCAATGGTCCTGGACCTAAATATAACTCAGCTCCTTGTCAGGTATGATGAACCCCTCAGACCCCCCATGTCCTCAGAAACATGTTTACTCTGTGTTCCTAAGACCAGAAAAAAAGAAAGCGAGGCAGCATTTAGTTCCTGTGCTCCTCAGGTCTGGAATCCTTTTTCTTAAAACCTGAGATCTGCAGAAACTGTTGGCTCCTTTAAATCAGGACTGGAATTATTACTGTCTAATGCGCCTATCCCATAAAGCTCAAAGATGATTTTGTCAGTTCTTTTGATCATATCTTGGATATTAATTTGTCTATAATTTGTATTTTAATGTGTCCTTTCTAATGTCATGCTTAAATTGGATTTCTTTTCTTTAATGTGTTTTTTTAATCTTTGTTCCTTTATTTTTATGTTAAACATTTGGAATTACCCTGTGTATGAATGGCACTATACGAATAGTAAGTAGCATAAAAGTATAAATCAGGGAAGAAGACCTTGCAGCCCAACTCTTACAACATGAATAGTCAGCTACTCAGTGAAAATAAAATCAGCAACTCTGAGACTTAATTGGCATATTTTAACCTCCCTTAAAAACAGGGTACATACACAAATATATAAATATTGTTCTTTTTATCTTTTATCTGAAGTCCTCTAAAGTTCATATATTTATACTTAATGTTTGTAAGCTGTTAGCTTGTGAAGCAGAAGTCAAATTTCTTGTTTGTCCATACAATCTTGGACAATAAATGTGATTCTGAATATACTAAGTTCAAATTAAATTAAATTATATTATATAAAGTCCTAAAATAATAATCTCCCCTAAATTACAGAGAATCTACATAGATAATCTATAATAATAAAGCTTCAAATTTAAAGCAGAATACCAACGCTAAAAAGATTCGAAGGCAAATACGATTTAAAAACTAACTATCTACAGAAACTTTAGATCTGGGACTAAAACAATCTAAAACAATAGCAAAACAGGAAGTCTAGGGATAATGACTGCATCAAATGCAAATTATTAATATACCAGTAACCCATTTAGTTACATAACACTCATGATTATGTATGCATAATTGTACTAGTCACTGAGGGAAGTGGAGAAAACCTGCTGTGTGAGATTTGTTTAACAGGAGATCTCCAGTTTATTCCGATTCTCCTCCTGACTGCCTATTGCCACATGTACTGCCACATTATCCACTACAACCACCAAAACACTTACTAGTTATACTTAAGGTGAACTATCTCTATTGTCAACACAGAAATATTTGAGAATAGAATGTTTGAGCAAATAATAAAAATAACCTCAAATATTGCAGTATTTATAATATGTGTTTTTATTTTCCTCTTGTGCTTAGACAAGTTAAGTTTTCTTTTCAAAAAAGAAAACAACATTATTTTAAAAGTAATTGAGAGTTTCATAATATGCTTCATTAGAAATAGTTTCTATATTGTATTTGTATAAGTATTTAGAAATTTTTTATGTCTAATAAATAAAAAAATAATGAATTTCCTGGTTTGCGTTTTGCTATAGATTTTGTTTTTCCTTAACCATAGGAAATCTACAGAAAACAATGTGTACAGTTTTTTCTGTTTTTGAAAACCATAAAAATAATTCTGTGAAAAATAAATGTGAATTACTTGTAAAAAAAAATTCTCTAAAATCAATAATGACATTTAAATAAGGTCCATTAAAATTCTCTTTATTTAGCCATTTGTGTGAATAGTACTTGTTCAATAAATAAAACAAAGTAATAAAGAAAGGAAATAATTTAATTTTGTTTAACCTTAACGTATAGTGTTCTACACAAATTACAATACACATCATACATGACTGTGAGTTAAATCAGTCATAGTTGCACAGCAAGTGGAATACACCAGCTGAGAAAGGAATTTTTGAAGGATGGAAGTTGCTAGAAGAAGCTATTTAAGATTTCTGACATTAGTGATAAGCTTTGAGATTATCATTCTAGTTTTTAATGACACAAAACTTGCTATTTTGAACCCCTTTTTCCTTGGGTTTCATCTACTGAAACCAAACTGACTGTTGGCAAGGACTGCCTTTTAGTTCATGGTTGGTCATCACTGACTTTTATTATCAAAGTTTATGACTGTGTAATAAATTTTTTGAAGAAGTTTTTGAAATAATACAAAAAAATCTGCAGTTTTGGCTAGAATTGTGACTTTTTGTCTAAACAAAATTAAAGAGCTTGAAAGGTGACCAAATTAGATCAATGTAGAAAACAGTGCTCTAGAATATCTATCATTCCTCGAGATGCAGACAGGAACCAACAGTTCAAATCTATAACTAATTAGGGACATAAGAAACAATATATATGTATATATGTATGTTTTTAGACATGTTTATTTCAAATTCGGACATTACATGGGTCTGATCTAGTCGTCATATGAATCCTCAAAACAAAGAAGGAATAGATAATCAAAGCCTGCCATCAACAATATATAAATAATGCTGTCATCTCAAATTGTATAAATTTCTTAGTTTGATAGATGATGCAAATGTTTTTCAGGTCTGTTGTTTGCTCTTAGCATTTTTAGTATATAGTATTTGCTTACAGTAAAGCTGTAAATAATACATATTTTTACAGTCTATTTTAAATCACTCTTCTTTTTTCATTTTACTGGAACCCTTAATATAGTTAACATGAAGTAAAGTAGATAAAAAACAATAAAAATGAAAATCTATTCCTGTGTTTTCATTACCATATAATTTTATCTATCATTACATTGGAACATGTACTAACGTCCATACAGGCCATGAACAAAGAGTTACAGTATCAGCTGGAATCGATGTAATATATAATAAATTTATACTGTAGGCACAGATGCAAAACATGACAGTATAGAAATTTAAATATCCACAGTCTTAATGAACATCAGCAAAATGTGGTCTGAGTGACAAAGAGATATTTGGAGATATAATTACATCAGGGGACTGTAGTGTGTCAGGCTCCTTAACATATTTAATAAAAAAAAAACAATATAAAAAAAATCCAAACATACAACAGTGGTTATACTGAAAGGTGAAAAGACGTTTTTGGGATATGTGAATTGGTGAACGCTTGGGGCACTGGTGAGAAAGCTGATACATATAAATGGAGTTATGCTACATCAGTCAACACCACTGCTCCTGAACAGTACTGAAAGGTGGTTCTCAAAGGTTAATTAAACTCACCTTGACTTCCATTTCCTTTTCTGCCCTGCTTGAGATTTCATCTGCATACTTTCTGTCAACTTCTTTTTTCTCTTTCTTGTCTAGGTTAAACATCTAAAATAGTTGAGCCATAAGGAAATAATCATAGATATTTGATCATAATTGTTGTTTTTGGTTTAAGATTCTAATTGTTTTTAAGTTGGCATGTATATGTGACAAAGGTGGTTGTGACGGTAACTGAATACACAAATTAAAAAAATATAATAATAATGATAATAATAATAATAATGTGAGGAATTTACGCATAGCCTTCACTAAATTCATTTTTGAAGTTGTATGAGCATCAGTAAATAGCTTCATAGTAGAACAGATAACAGTAGTACAAGCAGTTTAAAACCTGAAGCAAGTGATACAATGTAATAGTTGCTAATTAGTCATGATCAATCCTCTAAAAATACACAATTTCACATCATAATACATCAGGTGAAATCAGGTGTGTGGTGGTTAGTTGAATGGTTTTCTGTAATTTAGGTAAGTCACATATTGCACCAGATGCCTCCTAAGTTATAACAATATGATTACTGAGTTTTAGATCAAATTGACATCAGCTTACATTACCCGTTTGTTAGCTTTGCAGTAATATGTCACACAGAGGCACCAATGCTTCTAATCTAAAGTAAACATATAGTTTACTAAAAATCTACAGCCTGACCCAATTTGCAAACTTAGAAAAGAAAGCGCTTCTAAATATATAATTTGTCAAGTCTGTTCCACATATTTGCAAAGCTGAAAAGTCAAAAGCGAAATGAAACTTGTTCAGAGGTCAGTGTCAATAAATTACTTTGCTTCATTAGTGCACTGTTAAGCTATTGTTAGGCTTTTACAAAAAATATTTGCATGGCACTGAACTGGCATATTAAATTATAACATAGGCAAGGCAATTTTATTTGTTTAGCACACTTTCAATAACAAGGTAATTCAAGGTGCTTTACATGATTAGGGGATAAAGTAAAAACAGCAATAAAGCATAAAACACACAAAGCATATAACACGTAAAAACATTACATGAATTTAGGATAAAGTAAAAACAGCCATAAGGCATGAAGCACACATGAACCAAATGATACGTTACATCATCACTCAAAGGCAGCTCTAAACAGATGGGTTTTTACCCGTGATTTAAAAGAACTCAGTGTTTCAGCAGCTTTGCAGTTGTGTAGAAGTTTGTTCCAGATTATAGGAGCATAGAAACTGAAAGCCGATTCTCCATGTTTGGTTCTTATTGGGAAGTTGAGTAGACTGGATTTAGAGGACCTGAGTGGTCTGGGGGGTTGGTATAGTGACAATAGATCTTCAAGATACTTTGGCGCTAGGCCATTCAATGATTTATAAACTAGTAAAAGTATTTTTAAGTCTATTCTCTGAGCTACAGGGAGCCAGTGTAAGGACTTTAGAACCGGGGTGATGTGCTCTACTTTCCTGGTTCTAGTGAGGACCCAATGACAGGGAAAACCTTCTTAAAGAAAACTGTGGGTAGGATACCAAGACAGCAAGAGGAGGATCTTAATTGGTTAATGATTTCTTCAAGGTTTAATTCATGGAATTCTGACATTTTCTTTACATTGGTGTTAATTGGGTATAACACTGGTAATAAGTTTGGTACTGAGGTACAGACTGAACGTCTAATTGTTAGAGTCTTTAAAGTGAAAATGCTGACAAATTCATTGCAGGCCCTGGTAGAATTTAGTTTAGGGGCTACTGTCACTGGAGGGTTACTTAGTCTTTCCACTGTTGCAAACAGAGTTAACTGATATCAATTCAGACTCTCTATGTAGATCTCACAGTGAACCTGGAGCCGAGTTTTCCGCCATTTTCTTTTGGCTCATTGACACTCCTTTTTTTCACTACATACCAGTGGATTGCTTGTCCACGGAGAGTTCTTTATACCTGAGACTACTTTCACTGTAGTTGGAGCAATGGAATCAATGATGTCTGAGATTTTCGCGAGGAAATTATTAACCAGCTTGTTTACTGAGTTGGAGTTGGGAAACGAGGGGGATGCAGTGGAAGGGTAGGGAAGGTTTCAACTGAACTGTCCCCGAAAAAAAGGCAGTGGTCTCAGTGTGGCTAGATAGTTTAGCAGAGATGGTATTTTCAAAGAAAACACAGAAATGGTCAGATAATGCAATATCAATTACCCAGATGTTGGATATATTTAAACCTTTGCTGATAATAAAGTCCAGCTTGCGGGTTGGTTGTTTGACATGCTGGGTCAGGCCGAAGTTATGAAGAGTGTCACCTAATGTTTTTGCTAGTCTATCTTGGGTCCCCCACAATGATTAATTAGTCATAATCGATACATATTACGGAAATAAGGTCACTGAAATTATTAATAAAGTTAGATTTACGTTTTGGGGATTTATATAAACTTAGAAATAAAGCTTTCTTAGGCTCATGTTTCTGGATGGCTAGGTATTCAAAAGAGTCAAAGGGATACCTTTTTAAAGTTCATTGAGTAAGGAGAAATTGTGGCTACACCTTCACTTCGTCTGAATTTCCTGCTCTTGGTTAACAATTTTAATTTGGAAGAGTAGATTCTATTAATACAGATGTTTCATTATTTATGTCTAGCCAAGTTTCTGATAAAAAAAGGGTGTGTATATTATGTTCAGTGAAGTTACTGATTAGAAAAAACTTTCCTGATAGAGACCTAATGTTTAATAAAGCTTGTGGCTTGATGATGGGTAGCTGAACCTTCTGACAGGTGATCAATTTGAGATTTGGTTTAATAGGAGAGCTTTGGTTTTAGCTTTCAGTTTTCTGCTGCTTATAAGCACTGAAAGCACTCTCAGGGAGGCCAGGAGACATCTGGGAGACAATGGGAGTGTAATTACTGTCCGGTTCACTTCTATATCAGATGTATGTTATTACCAGTTGGGGCATGAGCGGAATACATCCAGTGTTAGTCCCAGAGGCCTGATATAGTCCAAGTTTTAGTGTTAGTTGTGTCCCACTTCTAATTTGTGCTTTCAGTCATTCTTAGAAATGTCTAAATGGAGATTCATTAGGTGTGGATGAGTCGGATAATGTCGGAATACTTGAAGAACGGTGTGGTGACCGGTGTATGTATGCTGGTGCGGTACGAAGTGTTTGTTCTCTGTCCATCTCTGCAGGTCGTGCATCTGTCTGGGCCGGTGGCGTCATCCTGACTTGATGTGTAGGGGGAAGTGTTTGTTCTCTGATAGTATCCATGGGCCGTTCTTCGAGGTCAGCTCTTGGGTGCTTTATCAAGTGTTTAGCTTTCTGATTCAGATAACAGAAAGTATTTGAGGTCAGCAGTCTCACTCCGGCTTTGTTGAGATAATGTTGGTTTTCCTTGAACGGGTACTTGGCACAGCCAAATATTTTAAAATTATTAATAAATTAGATCGATTTTTCAACAGATTATCTCTTCAATCATTTATGGAGCATGCAAAGTCTACTGTACCTTTCATCATTCCCTTTAGGGAATGGTCCGCTGTTAAAGATGTTTATTTTACGTCCATCAAGTCTCTGTAGCAGATCAAAGAAGTCTCTCTTCAGAATCTCTGACTGTTTCTTGGCTATATCTGTTGATCCTGCGTGTATAACAAGCTTTTCAAGTTTAGGGTGTTGATCTGATTGTCAGGATTTATTCTGATATTTCTCTCACTGTATTTTTGGAGCAGCTATAAACTCTAGTGTTCTGGCTACGGAAGTCTTCGATACCATTAACTGATCCATTATGTATGATGAGAACTGTTGTTGGGGGGGTTCTTACTTTCTTACGTGTTCGCTTCATGTGACTGGATTTCTCCTGGTGGCCTTGATTGGTCCTAGGGGCTGTGTTGTCTTTCAAGGGGAACTGAGGGCTACAAATCTGTTTTTCAGCGAATTCCAGGTGGAGTAATATCTCTTGATTTGGGTTGGAATTTCCTTTGTTTTTTCTTCCTCGGAACAGAAAAAGCAGGTGTAGATTCAGTGCACTTTAAAGCTGGCCAGTGTTAATCAAACTGTGAATGGGGTGTTCTACCCGTTAAGTGCCTTTTGGCTGAGGAAGTAGCGTTTTTTCATGGCTTCTGTGCGAAACTGTTAGACAAGATAACACCGGGCTGCCAGTTGTCTCATTTCCATATCCAGTGTTTAATTCCATGTTAACCTTAAGATGACCTATCTTCGTCTCCATTACTTCCATTCTCTGGAGCAGTTTCTCCAAGTCTTCAGCTAAGCAAAACACAATTTTGGTAATCCAAAATCCTTTAAAAACTAATCCAAAAAAGAGATCTGGTCTAATACAGTAATTCAAGAGGCTGGGTGTATAACATAACTAAGAAAAAAAGCTAAGAAAATGAAATAAAAAAAGAGAATAAGGTGAGAGATTGGGAGATTGGGAGAGATCAGGAGAGGCTGCTCAAGATACTTTGGCGCATAGGCAAACAATAAGTAATTACTTTCTTAATAAGCATTTAAAAACTGAATGGCTTGCCTGTAATAACTGTTGTTAAATTGTCAAAGCCTCAAAGCCTGAGAACACCATCACAAATGTTAAGTAGGAGGGGTAGCAGCATCATGTTGTGGGTTGTTTAGCTGCATGACGGATTAGTCCATGTCACAAATTAGATTGATTTTTAAGCAAAGAACATTATGTGGAAATAATAAAGCAACATCTTGGGACGTTTTGAAACAGATGGGTTTTCCAAATTAACAAAGGTCCAAATTATACCACCAAATTAGTTCCAATGAGGCTTGAGGAGAATAAAGTGAATGCTCTAGAATAGTCACCAGATAGTCCTGCAGTCAATCCAAGAGAAAATTGTTGGTAAGAGCTGAAAAAGGAGTATGCGAGCAGCATAGCCTTTAAACTTAACTCAATTACACAAGTTTTGTCAGGAAGAATAGCTCAAAATTTCTACAAACTATAATGAGAAGAGTGAGCTGGTGGACCTCTTTGTGACATTGTGTGAAAACAAAAATCAAATCTTGAATGTGAACAAAACAAAGGAGATGATTGTAGATTTTTAAAGAAACCGGGTTCAGTTAAACACTGTTTGCATCATGAAAAAGTGGAGGTGGTTGAGGAATATAAATAGCTCAGTGTTCACCTGGACAGCAGTCTGGACTGGACACATATAAAATTGAAGTAGTCTACAAGTAGGCAGACTTTACATCTTGAGGAAGCTTTGGTCCTTCAAGGTTTGCAGCAAGATGCTGAATATCCTCTACCTCTATTGTAGGTTCCACTGTCTTCTTCCATCATCTGTTGGTGTAGCAGCATCAGGGCCAGGGACATAAAAAGGCTCAACAACACGATAAAGAAGGCTGGTTCTGTTCTGCAGATGACTCTGGAACCTCTGGAGATGATGATGCAAAGAAGGATTATTCATAAAATCAAAAACATTTTCAACAACCCTGAGCATCCTCATGAGACTATCATACATCAACAGTATCATCAGTCTGAGGCTTCTTCAGTTTTGTTTTAACACAGAATTCTACAGGAGATCCTTCCTGCCTACAGCTATCAGCATTTTCAACAACTCCTTAAAGAAACTTAAATAGTAAGATCTACAACAACACCTAATTTCTCCCTGGGATCAATAAAGTATTATTGAACTGAATGAGAAGCTTGTTTGACACAAGTTATGCAGTATAAAAGGCAATTATATCAAATAGAAATATTGTTACATTTCTGAATTAGAGAAAGCATCAAACAAATACAAAAATCTCTTTCATTTTTCTGTCACGAAGTAAAATAAAATAATTTTTGTATTCCCAACTGCCCTAAAAGTGAAAAAGTTTGGTCTAAATTAATCAGATAGTTTGTCTTCAGATACATGTAAAAACCTGGTTTCAGCTGTACCCAATCTACTAATCAGTTGTCAAATATAAAACCATTAATTATCTTTTTAAGCCATACAGGCAAACCTTAGATATCCTGTCTTACCATATATCAAAGCATGTAGGAATTTTGGGTGATTTTCTTCAAATTTGTTCAGTCTTTTCCCTCTGTCATCTCAGCCAATGTTCTGTGCATGTAACATCTTACTGTGAGGCAAAACCTTTGTGACATTCTGCCAAGTGCCAAGCCACATCAAAGGAGTAATAATAGGGATTTGTCAATGTGGAGTTCACAGCATAAAAGCTGAACTGATGGATCAGAACAAAGGGAGCACCCATCCTTTCCGTCTTATGGCTACAGATAGAGATGTGAGCAGCTTCCAACTGACCCTGAGTGTTTTGGATCAGATGACATAAAGTGGCAGCAGATTATCCTCTCCTGTCTTTCCATTTAACACTCAGATACAGATAACATGTGTGCAGGCTGTACATGCTGCATATACTGCATTGTGCATAGATTGACACCACATGTCTGCACTTGATGAAACCGTTTGTAATCCATTGCTGACTAAACACTGGTGATGCTAGAAGGTGATGATAGAACAGAAGCATAAATACATAAACTAATACCAGTTATTTGTGCAGCAATTTTGCAGCAACGATTTTACATTAATTTGAAAAAGAGCTGCTACAGATTTCATATAAACATGCATCCAGTATTTTTTCGGAGTCTAAGTATTTATTAGTGTTGGTAGAAAGGTTGTTAGATTTCACTCACAAAATCAATAGAATTTATTTCCATATTATTGCATCTTGCTTATTCACCTTATAGCTCTTTATTGGTAAATCTGGATGTGGCATTTAAAAGTGTCCATAGATGCTCTGAATGTCACCTGTTATCAGAGGTTGCGCTAGACTTTTTCATTGTCGGTCATTTTGACAGACCCAGTTTAAAAAATACAGTCATAATGTATTTTTACCCATCATTTTTTTTAAATGATAGTAACAACATATAACAATGAAATTCATCAATTACACTTAAAATACGAACAGCTCACCCTGCTGTTGCTTGAACGCCTAGTCTCAAAACTTCCTACTGGTTCGCATGGACCTGGATTTCTCAGCCGTTTGTGCGTAATTGAATGTCTTAAGTGGGGTTTGCTGCAGATGCTATTGTTATGAGGTGTTCTCATAGGGGTTTTGATGTTGTTTTTGAGCCTGAATCCCCGTTCTGCTGCCACTCTGGAGACTGGAATTACAAGCACCATTTCAGCCAAGCTTTTGAAATCAAGAAGCATTTCTCTCTTAAAGCGGGAGGAAATCCCGAAG
This sequence comes from Valencia hispanica, assembly GCA_963556495.2. Classification (NCBI taxonomy): domain Eukaryota; kingdom Metazoa; phylum Chordata; class Actinopteri; order Cyprinodontiformes; family Valenciidae; genus Valencia; species Valencia hispanica. The sequence continues at coordinate 35,596,436 of OY747707.1, read as the reverse complement.
GATGCGCTCTTTTTGCACCAGTGGTTCAGCTTCACTGGTCTGTTACCGGTCATAGACATGCTCCAAAGCCTTCATGACTCTTCAATACGCTGTCAGCTCCATGATAGCGAGGTGCATAAGGTACGGTGTCCAAGCCTGAGATGGTGCTCAGATGCTCTCATGGGAATCGTTTTTTGATTCATTTAGTTTTCGGTAGACCGTGCGTAAAGTTAAACATGTCTCCGCGTCTGTACCAAGTGGTCAGGGGTCAAAATGACCAATGGCCTTCAGATTCTTCCATGACTGTTTTAAAAGACTGGTCAAATATGAAAAATATTTAGTTATACAGGCATTTAGTGTCACAACACTGCTCAGGTTTGACCCGATTGGTTTCATTTGTGCAGAATCTGTCTGATTTAGGATTGGTGAAGTTTTTACAGCCCAAGAATCCAACAATCCCAGAATAAACATTTGTTCATTTTTCTTACTTGTACTTTTTGTTCAATTTGTATGTCAGGGAGGGTTATTTTGAGCCAAGAGCCACTTGGTACATGATTGCTCTTATCTGGGTTAGTTGAAGAGAATACATCATCTCAAGCCCCTTTGCTATACCTCTAAAACACTAGGTTAATAACTACATAAAAATTGGAAATTATGTAGAAGGGATGTTGCTAGAAATGGCAAAATATTGCCAAAAAAGTTACATTATATTTATTAATACTCTTAGGTTGGTAAATTTCAGCTGTCATTATTGACCCTGAATGTTAAGGTAAGGTCTTTAAGCTTGACACCCTGTATCTATGTTTGACACTCTTTCATTGAAGTAGAACAGGAAATTGTTTTTGAGCTGCTCTGTTGTGTAACAAAGTCGAATTGTAAAGACTTCTCATTGGATTGCTCCTGACTAGTCAAGCATGGTATGAAATGTAGGGGATTGATTACAACAGCTTGTGATTTTTAAAATCTTCACTCCATTTGTATGAATAAATAGTAGAATAATTGAATTTACAAACAGTTTACAGAAAATCTCATTTGACTCATTTTTGTGTAGTCTTGTCTCATTATCTGATTGCGCCAATAAACCCATGATATGTGCTGCACTTAATTTTATGTGAAACATGTCTTGCTTTGAACCTGTGGAAATTTTAGGGTGTCAAAAGTGTGAATCCACCACACGTTTCCTTGTCTTGCTGTTTAATACTTCCCATTCCTCTCTGAGGTTCTCCACAAAGCATTATAGACATGCCTTTGAAAAACACATACAGGTATGATAGCACACACTTTGCTGTGAACAGAAAGAGGGCAGACTTGTAATCTTGTATGCACATCTTGTCACGCACAAAATATCTTGTCTGACTATCAGAAGTAGTTTCCCGCACTGCTGCACTACGAACAGATGGCCATTACCATACTGATGCAGCGTGCCGCTCAAGTCAGGGACCTCTCTCATTTCAACACTGCAATATGATATATGTGCTCCCCCTAAACTTATCATCTAATGCTTCTCCCCTGTACAAGTAAAATCATATTTTTAAAAAGCTCCAATGTTTATGAACAGACTTAGCATTCAAATAAGTTTGAGTCTTTTGCTTTAGCCACACCTCACTGCTTTCAAAATCTTTTTTAATGTAGCTGTGAGCTCTGATACAACACAAAAGAAAAGAAGAAAAGAAAGAGAACAGGGAAACAGAAGACTGAATAACCAAAAAGAAATACATCTTCAGGCTTGTTTGTGTGTCCAGAAACAGATAATACAGCTGATTCAAACAGAAAGGGTTGCATTAACTGCTTGACTCATAAGAAGGATGAAGTTAGAGGAGATGGTCAGCAATGATTCTCAACATATCCCCTAACATGCTTCATCCAAGGGAGCCACTGCCATGAGCAAATGTCCAGGCCATAGATGGCACCATACACACAACGCACATAATTGTACATGTAAACGGCCTAAAGGAAACACAGCATAAGCTTCATATGTATGCCTTTAAAATTTATCCCAAAACCCTTGAACTATAAAACTTGCTGAAACAATGTATTTAATCTTTAAAGTCAGCCGTTAAAATAAATTAGTTTTTGCCTTTGGGAGTCTAGTTGCCATTTTCAATAGTATTGTCATGAGATTAAAAATACTTTGAGATTAATTAATTATGATATGTAATTAATTAATCTAATTAATCTCTTTTTTAATCTCACCTAATAATTGCTGAAAAAAGCCCTCATCTTGAGGCATTTTCTTTTAAAATTCATTACATTATTGTGGCAGAAAACATTTTTTATACATTTAATCAAAAATAAATTGCTTTATGAAGTCATTTATTGTATTTAACAGGCTTTAATAGATGCAGTCCCAGCTATTTACATTCTGCTGTTTTTGTGATTAGTCCTAAGTGGCGCCTGCAACCTTCTGCTTCGAACATGCACGATTAATTAGCGTTCTGGACACAGTGGGGTGAATATCTTCTCTGAGTCCAGCTGTATTACGGGTTAAAACAACACATAATATGCGCATTATTTTTGATACCGAAGGTTTGCCATACCGGTGGACCTGGGTGGCCAGGTGGAGCTGCAGTGTGTGGTGCAGACTGGTTGCCTGCTGTGAGCTCTGAGACGGGAGAGCGCCCCGCTGCTCCGTGAGAAGAGTAACAATGTTACATGCTTCACCCAAAAGGTTCCAATAACCCCGTAAAAATTTGCTAGATTTTTGGAGAAAGAATTCCTAGAGGGGTCTAAAACCTCGCCAAATATAGCAAAGTTGGCAACACTGTCGGCAACTCACCGTCCATCCTCACCTCGCCCTCCCCACCACGATAGAATCTTCTGAGAAGTTCACAGCCAACCGATGTCCACTTTAGGGTGTGATTATCCGATAACAACTCAAGCACAAGAACCCCAGTGCATAAAACAGGTTTTATTTAAAGGGAACTCGCATGCAGAAACTGTAAAATTAAATATTCAAAATTAGATTAACGTGAGTAAAAAACTTAGCGCTCTAAATATGTCTGTAATTAATTAATCGCAAGTAACGCAATTATTTGACACCCCTAATTTTCACATCATTTGGAGCATGGTGCACCTGATTCTGTGTGACATAAAGTGCCCTGAACATTTATTGCCACCCCTGGTAAAGATTTTTAAATATCTTGTTAATAAACTGACTTTTTATTGCAGTAGCATTTATTTAAGAGTGAACTGTGCAGTCTTTTTTTTTATTTTACCTCCCAACTATACTCCTTACCATGCTTGGTTGCAAAATAAAGTAAAATCCTCATCCAGCCTTCTTTACCTCATTTACAGTTGTTTTAATTTATTTCTCTATTTATCAGTAGGTGTGGGCAAATTAGAGCAAATAGCTGTTTTCTTTCTGCCCTTTCCTGATGTATGAAGAGCAACACTCAACACGCTGCCTTACAAAAATGGCTTGCTCTGTTGCCTTTTCCCTTTGGCCTCTGTGTCACATTATATTTTATACCCAGGAGAAAGACAACTAACAAGGAGTTCTTTTAGTCCTTGTCCACAACCCCTAAAAAAATATTATCAACAAACTAATTAAAAATATGAGTACACTCTTATTAGAAGCAAGTTGAGAACATTTGGTTTAACTAAAATATTTCAGTTACAATTACTTTTTAAAGAAATTGTTTTAGCACTAGGGACTTTAATAATCAAAAAGAACAAAACAGTTACGGTATTTGTCAATGTGGGATTTTCTCAAACCATGGATTTTTGTGTGGAATTACATGTTCTCTTATTTTTCCCGTTTTGAACAGTGGCCAAGAGAAATGGGTCTGTGTCCCATTGTACATAGACTCTAGTTAAATGACTAATGACTAATTAAATATTCTTCTTAACTTCAAAAAGCATACATTGAATAGTTCATTTACATTTTCTGTTATCTTGTCAATACCTAAAAGGAGAACCCCCCTGCCACTGCCTAAATTTACCCACATGAAAAGATTAACTTATTTTATTGCCTTCACATCAGTGTGAAAAAGTATTTACTCATTTGCAGAATCTTTGAGACCATGAAACTAACTTTTATATCAGGGTAAGACAACCAGCGTAAATACAAAAGGCAATTGTTAAATCATGATTTTATTTATTATAGAGAAAAGCCCTTTTTGAGAATTGTCGGCTTCTTCTCATTGTATGCTCTGGAACTCTTTTTTTTTACTCAGAGAGGTGGGGGCACCGAACTCCAAAACCCCAGCGGGAACTGTTTCAAAATAAGACCCAGAGCTGAGAGACAGAGAGTAAAAAACAACACACACAAACAGCAGATATCTGTTTTTAAGACGCACCTGCAGATGGGAGCCAGACAAGATCTGACTCGTTCTCTTACAAGGCTGTATCATTTTTATTTCCAAAAGAACAAAGAACATATCACATGACTCCTCTCTCCTCCTTCTACATCTTGACAGGTCATTTATTTTCTCCAGGTCTCCTGACCGAACCATGAACTGGGTTATAACATGAATTAGAGTTATAGCTGATCCTCCCTGCTTTCAATTCATATCTTTACTCAAGAGTTTGTTTACTTAAAACCTTCAACCCTATAAAATACTGGTAACAGAGTCATGTTTTACTACCCTGAATAATATAAACAGGCCTATTACTTCTAAAGCTCAAAAAAGATATAATTAAAACATATGTACTGCATAATAAAAAATAGCCTCAAAAAAGTAGAATACAACAGAATGTAATTACTTATTTTGTCAAATTATGAATTAAAGCTGCAGTCCGGAGTATTTGAGATTTTTTGAATCCGACGTACCAAAATCAGATCATTCAAGATAAAGAACATTATTTAACATCTATTGGCATCTACATAAACAGTTAAACATAACAGTTTCATGACCATTGCACTTAGAGATGGTTTGACGATTCTAGAGGGATCATCTGCAAAACATACAATTATTTCAGATAAATATGTAAAAAGTCAGATTTCTGAGTATCTGTAATACTACAAGTGATGTAATCTTTGCGGGTCACTGTATCACGTGCTGTAAATGAGCTGCTTTGCTCCTCAAATTCAAACAGTTTTGTAGCACAAAAATTAGTCCGAAAAAATGTAGATAATGTTGGCATATTATGGCTGGCGTCTGTTCCTCCACTTCCACAGCTCCTTGTCCATTTTTTCTGTGCCTGGATATTAGACTTGTGAGTGGCCTCATGCTGTAAAGTGCCATCCACTCTGATATGGACATGCTGAGGTCAGGTTGAACACGAACACAGAGCTGTGAGGCCACTCAGCATCACAAGAGACCGGAGAGTGCCCAAGTGCTTGCTCCTTGGAGCTTTTTAACAGATGGAATGGGACTACAGAGCATTATGGCTTTCCCAGTTTGCACATTTCACTCAGTACACAGCGCCAAATTAATCAGTTTTACACTGAGTCATGTTTTTTTCCCTCTTGTAGACCATGAACTGATGTGGCAGCAATATCACTTGTCATGCTGTTAGGATTTAATTTCAATTAGAAAATAAAAATGCAACAGTAAATTGCTGTTTAAGAGGGAAAATCAGCAAGAAAAATACACTTCGCAGCTGTTTAATATAATAATGCACGCATCAAGCCGTACTCCGTCAAGCATGGCAGACTAATTTGTGTAGGTTGATTGTTCATGATACAAACATTCTCTCAAAGCATCTGAAATTGCAAATGAGCAAGCTGCACTTTAAGTCTATGTAAATGTGACTGTGTACATCATTGGGATTGTTTGTACGACTGTTGTCTTGTGCAGAAGCCAGCAGATTGAAAGAGAAAAGGAAGAGGTCAACAATTACAGCTACATTTAGGCCACAGTGGTACTTTCTCTGTGTCAGCTGCATACAAGAATTAACCTTCAAATATACAAATGAAATTAAACTTAAGCAATTGTCTACCACATCACAGTGTGACGTGATGGACAGTCGTCCAAACATAACCAACAGTCTAATATGAGGCAGGTCAGAAAGAAACAGCTACTGATGTCTTAAAAGACCACAAAAAAAAAACAACAACCCCAACATTAATGGTGCTTGTCTTGCGTGCCTCAGCTTCTCCATCTATCACAGCCTTGCCCTCTGAATTATGTGTGGTTTAACTTTAAGGCCTTAGCTTTTTAAGTCTGAAAAATATATATGCTGTGTTAGTCATTTTAAAAATGGTTTTACTTAGGTTCTGTGTAGATGCCCTTCCTTTGAAATACAGTATCTGCACACTTGATTGGCTACAGAACTCTTTAAGGCTTTGCCTGCAAACACTCTTGATTAATCAATAATTAAAAGGCTCTATAGGGTGTTATCGAGTTAATATTCAGGCCAATACCTTTCTTAGTCTTCAGGGATGCACATGCTTACATTCTCCTTACAAGATCCCAACACCAGTCCTTCAGCCTACATTTTTATGTGCAACTTTAGAAGCACTTGTTTGCATCAAAAGCAACACAGGGTAGCTTCCAAAAGACAAAAACCATATCACTTCTAAAGGGAACATTTGATGGCATACAGTACATGCCCACTTCCACCAAATTTCTGTTTTGCATCTAAACTAATTTTCCAATTTGCTTTGTAAAACCCCCATTAGTATACTGCAATATCTTGCAATACCAAACATCCCATATGGTCCTAGGTTTCTGCTACATGCCTCACACACATTCCACCAAATAAACTTAGTTTTAAAGCCTTTGAGTTTGAAACAGATTTATGGAGAGCCTGGAAAGGGAAGTAATCACGGCAAGTAAAGTAAACAGTAAAGCAGAAAAGTGAAGAAAACAAAATATTGGTTAAAATATACTAAGATGTTATGTTGGCTTTGAAATCATTTATGTAAAGAAGCACAGTATATTGAAATATGAAACATGCCAACATTGACAGCCCCACAGTTTGCAGAGCCTTCAGCATCTTGAGATCATTCTCGTTCACTCTAGCATGCCCTCCTTTAGCTAATTTGGTAAACTATGCCATAGTAATGAACTTGCCCTGCTGACTCTGCCTCCTGTATGGAAGACATGGTTACCAGACTGAGGAGATCCTTGAAGAGCTCTTTCTACTCCCTCTCAATATCTATGATTTAAGCTTAATGACAGGACCTTAAAATCAAATGAAGACTGGATGGACTTTGTTATACCTTCTTGAAATGCTTTGCTGGAATTTGTTTAAGGCCAACAGAAAGTTTTTCCCCATAGCCTCTCCTAAATTTTCTCATGCCTGAATCCCAAGAGCTGACTAGCCCTAAAAGCTGCTTGCTCATCTTGACCATTTCCATTCCACAGGGAAATGTAGGTCCTTTTGGAGCACTGCAATCCACATATGAGAACCGATACATTACACCATCCAGAGACTCCAAGAAGGAGGTTAAACTGAACTTCAGTTTGGTACATAGCACAGAGAACAGAACAAACCTTTCTTTTTTCACTTCAAAGCCACAAAGAGGCATATCTCTCCCTCATCAGGGAGAACACAGACACCAAGCCATTCTAAAATCACCTTGTTAGTACCCCTGCATCCACTCGATGCCTCTCTTTCTGGGTAACTCTGGTTTAAAAGAGGGACCAGCCCCTCTCCAAGAGTTGGGTTCCAGAACCCATGTTGTGTGTGTAGCTGAATCCAGTTATATCTAGCTTGGATCACTTAACATCAAAGACCAACTGCTGCAGCTGGAAGGCCCAAATAAAGGGGAGTTCTTGTTACCTTTTTGGGTTGGGGTTGACGCAGCCACAGGAGCTAGTTTTCAAATCACCATGCGCTGTACTTTCCTTGCAAGCATTACTTTTTAAGTTGTTGTACTGATTTTCTTTGTCTTTAGTACTTTATTCCAGGAATTGTTTTATGATCAGTAATTTATAAATCTAGAACATTGCATTTCACCAATTGGTGACTCTTAAATATTATATTGCATTTGCTGCTTCCAGTAATTGAAACCAAATTTAGTCTTACTCCCAAGCAATTTCTCTTACACTGTCGTTAATTGATAATTAACAAATAATAATAAATAACTAATATATTACACTCTTAAAAAGATTGGGTTGAAAACCTAACTTTTACCCAGGCACTGGGTAAGTAGTGGTTAAACACAACACTGGGTTATCTTAACCTAGTTGTTGGGTTGAGATAATCAATTAAATAACCAAACCCTTGGGTTAAACTTATATAATTCTTGGGTACTTTTTTTAACCCATCAATCATGTTTTTTTACTCATTGCGGAGTTATATTCACCTAACCTATTTGTTATTGCATTTATATTTTTTCCTCCTTGATTGACTAGTAATTGATCATATTTACAATAAATGTTTGTAAATCATAAATCTTAGAACATAATGGTTTAAAATAAATTCTTTATGTTTACATTTATTATTTATTCATTTGGCCTCTGTGAAATAATTGCAATTACAATAAAAATATTTAGTTTATATTTTATACTATTATATTATTAAGTATTATTAATATTAAAATATAAAAAATAACAACAACAATACAAATTTAAAGTGAATTAATTAACAAAGCATGTTTGATTAACCAAAATTAACATTAAACAACTACAGTACAAACACTAAATAAGAGTAATCTCATAGAACAAAAGAACAGAACATGCACAAAACAGAACAGTATGTACAGAAAGAGCCATTAAAAACCTTAAAAAACAGTTTAAACATGAAAACGGAAAACACTAAACTAGCTGAGAAGCAAGAAATCGTACAGAAGGGGAAACTGCCTATAATGGCCAATACCCCCCCCCCCCACCCCCCCAATGCCATAAATTGCTGTCTGTAACAGCTCCCACACTGGGGCACACTCTTTGGGGTAGTTGATGTCAAATACATAAAAGGCTTTTAAGCACACATGCCCCAAAGACTGTGTGCTGTTCCATTGCCTTTCCCAAAAAGACAACACATGCCTGGGAGCAGGCACTCTCATCCCCCAAAAGCAACACAAATGGGTAGGCTGTTTTAGCCCCAGACTCCACCAGGAACTCCACCATGTTTGTTCCAACCTACAATTAAGCAAAAGGAGGGAAGACAGGCATATATAAATTAAAATTAACATATCTGTTCATATGAAGACTTATAGGTGGAGCAATATAAAAAGTTACACAAGAAATGTTACTTACAGGTCTGATTTATAAGAATGCCCACCTGGCCTCCTCCAGCGAATGCCGAATTGTTTTGTGGCCTTTTTTGTAGGCTTGGGAGGGAAGAAGTTTGGGCAAGGTCATCAGGGCCTATTCCCTTGGCATCTATACCGTTAAAAACAGAATGTGCATGAATTCAAAAGATTAGATTTAGCAAATAGTGTTCTATGTCAAATTAGTAGCCTGACGGCTAAAAATATACAAATAATTACACAACTTTTGTCACAACCACAATGTATCATTTACTGAGTACATACTACCACTGCTGTCATGTAAATACTTTGATTATAACACTAAGCAACTGCACTTGATGGGACATTGTGCAAGTACAACGTACAGATGCAAAATGTAAATGTACTTAAACAACAGTTCAAACAAATCTGTTCAGTGCATACTGGAGGGAATGCTCTGCCAATGGATGGTGCAACTTTGCGCAAATTCATGATGTTTTCTATTTTGTCTATGGATTTAGCAAGTGTAAAGTCAAAGGTCTTGTGACCCACTAATAGACCTGGGCAGTAAGGTTGACTTTGGCTGCCTTTAAAACGGAAAGAAAAATAATATAAGAAGAGACTGGATATGAAAGTATCCACACCGGCTCAAGTCCAGTGTGGGTACCAGATCTGCTCGATTTTGATTATTTGCTTCTAATTATTAGATTAGTATTAGATTATTGGCTGGATGCTGACATTACACAACATGACTTGTCAGATGTTAGCACGTTTATGTAGAACACAGTTTGGTTAAGAACTATACTGAACAAAAAGCAAGTATACAACATCAGAAGAAATGAAGTATACAGAATAACAATTTGAAACAGCCTGGGTTGTTATATAAATACTGCATATTCAAAAATGTACGTAGGTCTAGATTAATTGTTTCTAGAGCCTTTTTGTTGACAGTCTGATATTGATTCTATTTATAATTAAACATTCATCATCTTTTGGGGGATTCTGAAAAAAACTGATCAAATTATCAGAAAGCTTATCAGAGAACCCGTAGTAAAAACTTCTGACCCTGTAGTTCAGCTTTTCTAAGGTCACATAATGCTTGTCAATAGGAGAGTACAACACCAACTTAACCTCTAATGGCCCTATGCCTTCCAAGATGTCATGCATCATATCTGGGGGAAATTATCAGTCACATGGTAAAAGTTTAGGTGGTTCAAAAAGCTGTCCCGCTTTAGACCTGTTTAAGGTTACCTATAACCAGATCTGCCTGGTGACTGACAGTGTTGCGTGTCAAGGATGAGTCTTCTGATGTCATACCTTTTAAGACCTCTCTGTCTACTCTACACCAACGACAAACATGATACCCAGTGAAACTCTCAATGTACACAAGAATTGAATTAAGACCCAGGTTATCCCGGAAACCCGACCAATGGTGCATTTTACAACACAAACCTGGACCATCAATCCTAATCCCTTCAACCTCCAGAGTCTTCAGTTCTTTCACAATAGGCTCAAGAATGGCATCAAGACCATAAGTCTTGGCATCATCTGACTTGTAGACAGCCAAGAGGAAGATGGACTTAAGACTGGATAGCAACTCTTGTCTGGTGGTAGACTTTTAATGGTAAATAGAGGAAGCTCAATTTGTGGCTGCCTGTCTTTGACCTAAGGGGGTTCACAGTCTTGCAGTCATCATTATAAAGCAAAAGAGGGATAGAAATCTCTTTCAGGAAGACCGGGTATGCTTTGCAAAAATCCCCATCAAAGAAGTCATGTAGACCACACCCTTTCTTTGCTGCCATGACAGCATTGCCTTCATCACACCTGGCATACTTAAAATGTGGTGCAGCAGTTTGCTCAGTGGAATACACTGAAATGTGTCCTGTACAGCAACCTGTTTGATGCACCCAGTGTCAGTGTCTGTCTGCTGTACATAAGAAAGATCAGGTAGATTTTCCGCCAAAGGCCAAATGAAGGTGCAGGAGTTTGAAAAATACTCCATCTGCTTGTACTCTGTTTTTAGACCTTTGAATGGAGTCAAACAAGATCAAAACTCTTCTCTAAGGCTCACTGTCTCTGGAGTGTGTGCACTACCTAATGCAGTTAACAAAGCCATAGTTCTTTTTTCAAGATGTCCTACAATGTCACTGATCGACTCACCTGTGTGATTTACTAATATTTTCACTGTTGTATATGTTAAATTTGACCTTGATCTCAAACCGGCCAAGTAGAGAGCTACTCTTTCACTGATACCTTCTTCATCAAGATCATCCCAGTAGGTGTCCTCCTGTGCTGACCCTCTTCAGCATGCTGGAATTCATAAGTCTGAACCAGACCTTCATGGAGGTTACAGGGTTCATAATCATCCTGCTCATCACTATGCCCCAGTAAATGTCTTCTGAAAGATCTGATGAAAGACAATGTTTTCCCAACACCTTGCTCACAACATTGAAATTTTTTTTCTGACTTATTAATGTGATGAACTGCACGTAAATGTGTGAGCAGTTGCTTTGCATTTCCCGCAACCCGTTTCTTGCACTTGAACCAAGTGAATGGCATACTGCCTAAGCAGCAGGCCTACACTTAGGCCTGTTTTTTTTTTTATATTACCGTGGGCCTTATGTTGGAAAATGTGTCTGAATAATGTAAGTCTGAAAATGTATATGGCATGTGATATACGTTTGTGTATTATTGAACTTTACCCTAATCTGGTTCTCATTCACTCACAATTTCTTTGAAGAACGTCATGGATTTAACCCTGTAGCCAATCTTTGGGATAAGTGCCTGAATGGTTCCCTCATCTAAAAGGAAAAAACTTTCCTGATCTATTTTCTCATCTACAGGACAAAAATCAGAAAGGCAAAGAAACTGAAGTTATAGACATTTCTGTTTTACTTTTTCTCAGAATCAGGTACTTTTTGGATTCTGTGTAAAGGTTCTGGTTAGAAGTTAATTAACAGTTTTAATTTATTAGATGTCTGTTAATTTATTAAGTGATATTTTAAATAAAACAATTTAAATATCCATACCCCTAAACCCATCTATCAGGTCCACCAGCAGCCATTCCATTAACTTCTGTTAAAAAAGCTGTCCATAACTGTAGACAATGGAAATACACAAGCAATCATGTGAATTTGTAGTCTGTTAAAAAATATTGATCAATATAACAAAATAGATAGAATTAAATAGCTATACAATATTTTTTTATCATCAGTCCTTTACTCTTTAAAGTTGCTATGTACAGGGTTTGGTGTGATACTTTTTGCTCTGAGTCATCTTAAAATCATGTTTGGATTCGGTTGTTTTATGATCTCGAGATATGATTTAACATGCAGTGAGACATGTCCTAATTTGCTACAACTGGATTAGTATATTTTTCATACATTAAATATTACATAACATTTAACATCTAATAACAGCATCGATAGCAATATTTATCTTGCTGTAAAGTGCCCATGAAATGTTTGTAACAACTTGTGTGAATTCTCTTCAAGTATGCTCAAATTCATTGGCAGATTAAATGCTTGATTATGTCTGTGTTGATGACTAAATATCGTACATTGTCAGTCAGAGCTTTGAAAACACTGGTACTGTTGTCTCATAATCAGATGATTAGTGTTTTCTCTGGTATCTGGTCTCTTTTTTGTTGTTCTTTTAAATCGTTTTGTGTGTTTTTTTCAGTATATGGATTTCATCCTTTTTGTCAACATTATGGCTAGCTTACAAACTATTTTTTTAGAAGATAATTAGTTTACAATGTTTAGCTCCTAACAAAAATATTTAGCCTGTTAATGAAATATTTAGCTTGCTAACAAAATATTTATTTAAAGCTAAAAATGACTTTGAAAAATGAGTCCCCATTTTCTTTCTTTCTTACTCCTATTATGAGAAGCTAAATAATCAAAATTACTGCTGGTAATTTTGGACTGTGTAAAATGGCCCCCCCTTATACATCAGTCCTTCTTGCGTGTTTAACCTAGCAAGCCAACTGTCATAGCCTACCGGTTGTGCACCAGGGATAACCTTGATACAAACTTTTGGATTACATTTCATTTGTCGATTCTTGAGACATGAATAGGCATTAGGCTTTCAGTTTTTTTCCCATGGTCAACAATGGTAAGTACTACATCGTTTAACACTTTTTGCGGCATTGTTGACGGCTGTAAATTAACGTAAGCCTCGATATTCCCATTAACGGCCACTACACAAGAGAATCATAATGCAGGTTCAATTTTAGTCAAACTGTTAAAGCTCTGCTCATAATTGCACAGTTAATGTATCCTCTTTTACCATCATTATTACTTATAATGCTATCAATATTACTTTTAAACTAGACTGTTACTTACAGTGGCAGAGCTGACTGTTTCTCCTCAGAACAAAGAATCCAAAAAAGACCGCGAAAGAAATCCCAGTGCTTGTGTTAACAACACCTCTTAGGTTAAAATATTTTAATGCTGCGCTGACAGTTCTGATCATCAGATCAGATGTTTTTCATTTTTTGAATAAATAAAACCTGTTATATGCCAGTAGACCCGGCGTTATACCGGTGAAAAAGGGATGATTAATCTGTTGGTTTGCCTTTTGGTATCTAAATAGGTCTGAAGTGACATTTTCAAGCTGGAACATCAGAAAGATGCTGGGAGTAGGCAGCTCAGGGTGCTTTTAGTACCCCCTGCTGTCCGTTTTCTGACATACTGTCGTTAAAACGGGGTGGTATATGGTTATATTGTGATGAAATATCTCAGTTTTTTTTACATTTTTATAAATATGTTCTAAATTTTTCTAATAAACACATAGGAAACTACACTTATTTGTAATACGGAGCCATCAGAATGTGTTAGCAGAGTAGATAGTTGAAATAGGAAAGAACCGGGGCAGCCAGATCGGCAGTTTTGAAGGAAAAAAGTGTAAAGAAATACACCATGATGTCGATTACTACATTTGTCGCTGACAATTTGGGATATAAACATAATGATCAAATGATATTGATAACATCAGAAAGAACAAGTAATATCTACTAGCCAAAACTATCCAATAATAAATGGAAAAAAGATCAATCGATAGGCTACACCTATATTATTCCAGCATTACTGGTTAGTTATTAGCTAAATAAATGAATAAAAATATATTTTAAATATAGATAAAAAGAAACATACCTTGCTCATTTTTACTCCAGATCCTGCCCCTTTGTCTGTCGAGAAGTTGGTCATTCAAAGGAAGATGAAGCTTTCAATATGATTATAAACTCAGCAGCTGGGTTATGTTTATCCAGTGGTGTGGTTACTGTAGTCTGGTCTGGTAACCGACACTGAGCTGGCTAGTGACCCAATAGCTGGGTAGGATTTAACTACCCAACAATAGTCAAGATTGAAGGCTGCCTGTAAAAGGGACCAGTCCATGGGAGAAGACTGCTGACCCACCCTTCCCTGGATAGCTAAGAATTGTTCAAGTAAGGTTGTGTCTGGGCATAGATTAGTTTGCATAAAATAAACAAATTAAGGTTTGTTTGATTGTCTATTTCACTGTGTTTTTGCTGCATTTGTAAGAATTCATTTCTTCAAATGTTTGAGTACAAATGCATGTAAATGTACTCATGCAACATGAGTTAGTCTGTCCAACCGTTTTTCTTTTGTTCTTTGGTGCTAAGCTACAACAGAGTGGCTCTAAGCTGCGCTACATAAATTAGCTCTTCACGCTTGATTTGATTGGTGTGGCCTGATTGTAGCAGACCGCCAGTGTTCATAAACAATGAAGTGTGCTACATACGGTATTCAAAATACAGATCGCTTTTAAAATAGATAGTTTAAACACCGAAAAGTAATCATATAAGTCATTTTTGAAAACGCCTTTTTAGTATTGATTTCTAATTCAGGAAACGATTTAATAAAACATTACTGTTTAATGTTTTTGTTTCACGTCTGCTTTGCATTTTTATTTGGTTGTTTGAACAGTAACCACAAGGTGCTGGTTAGTCTTAGTTTAATACCAATTTAGCTTTACTCCCAAAGCCCTTTAATACAAGCATTGGTCTCTAATATATATATATATATATATATATATATATATATATATATATATATATATATATATATATATAAAATGTTTTTTTTTTTTTTTACACGTGTCCTTTCTGGCAGTGTGGAGCTCGAATTGGTGTACCAAGTGGAAGCCCGACAGATTTACTATCACAAGTGGAGCACTACAGCTTTTGCTATTGTACTCCGCTTGATATGTGTAAGAAATCTTTATTACAAATTACTGTGGGTTTGTTTTGTTTTTTTACGATGCACCAGGGACACGGAGACGGAAAATAAAGGGGAAGAAAGAAAGTACATGAAGGGTGGTAGGGAAAAAGGATAAGAGGAAGAGAGTAAGCTGAAGGGGAACCGGCATCCAGCTGCGCCAGGGTGGAATCCAGCCATGTGCCTGGAGGCCCAGGGCCCGAGGGCCCTCCCCCATCAGGGATCCGACCAGGGACTTGCCGACGAGGGCCGCCAGGCCGCAGGGGCGATGGCCAGCCAATGGCCGACATTTGCCGCTGCCACCCCAGGCCAATCCCTACAGCCGACATCCCAATGGGCCCCCTGCCCCATATCAATAACCAGTCAGCACCCGGACACACAAGCTCAACCTGCACCCGAATCTCACTCATGTACACCGCAGAGCACAAAGCATACAGCTAAGGTCAACCAAACCCACCAATAGAGCTGAAGATCTATTGGTGGGTTGGGACGGCCGGGTTCGGGCTTAATTTCTATCATTGTTCACAGGCTCGGGCCGGGCTCGGGTTTTAGCGGTCAGCTGATCATCTCATTAGCGCGAACTAATGGTTTTAATAAAATTCCCTGAAAATCTCCAGGTTTTGCTCAGTTTTACAGACCAATAATATTTATAATAAAGCGATGCACTTGGCAACTAATACTATTCCAATCTACCTGTCAAGATGTTGCATGCACACCGCATGTGTCATGATGTGTAAGACCCAGGCATCAGGTCACTCCTTCTCTCAGATCAAAACAGGTAACATGCTCTAACTGCTTCACTGCGCTCTCAGACAGAAAATGCTGAAGTGTAAATGCTCTATTACCAGACATTCCAAGTCTCAAGTTGCAGAAGTCTCCTGAAATCTAGAGCAAGCGGACACACGCAGGCGAGACAGACTTTTACGCAACAGAAGCGGTTAAAGCTGAGGATCTTACTATTCTCTCAGCCTCTCCCAAGGTCCTCTTTTTGGGTTTTCAGACTATGGTCACCCTATAAAAAGTAAAAGGTCCAGTAAATTGAAAACCTGCCGGTCACGTTGTCCGGTGCCATTTTTTTCTAGCGAAAACCCTGATGTGTGACTTTTGAATAATGTCGGGCTGTAATCGGATTCGGGCTCAAATTAGCTATCAATCAAAATATACTCTTCGGGCTCGGGCTGAATTCTCTCGGGCTCGGGCCGGGTTGGGCCCAACTTTTAAGGCCCGATTACAGCTCTACCCACCAATGAACCGACCAAGCACAAAGCACAGAACAGGAAAACTAAGCGAAGACGGTGGACCCGACCCCCGAGCCACCCAACAGCTACCACCAAACAATGTCCAAATCGGCCCCTCCCAAAGTGGGGCCAGTTCGGCGCGACAGCCAACCGACAGCCCGGTCCACCCAGGCCCGTCCAGATAGGCACCAGGGATGAATCAGCATGCCACGCGAGCACCAAGCCCGGGTGGAGGCATCAGTCAACAGCAGGGAGTGACAGAGGGGAAATAGGCCCCTCATTTGGTGGGGGGCCTGAAATGCGCCAGGCCAGAAGGCAGCCCAAGCATACATATTCATCCTGAACTGTGACATCATGATCGATTTATTGGTCATTGTTTTTACTTCTTTGCATATTTGTCCATTTTACTGTTGGTAGTTCGTTTTATTATTCGTTCTTCTTTTACTTAGTAGTTTAGTTGTGTCACCAGCTTAGTGAGTTTGTTGCCTTTTGACTGAAAGTTGAATTCTTTTTGTAATAAACTTGTATTTTGGAAAGTCGTTGTTTGTTATTATTCCAAATACATGTATGTTGCTGTTCAAAAAACGGCATGAACTTATTCTTTCATCTTTTGTTTAGTTACCTCAGCCTTATCAGGCAGGTAATCAGAAACATTAACTGAGACAGAACTATTCGGGTATTATTAATTTCCTGGATACCAGGATGGTGCCCCACTCTTGGTAATTTTAACATACATTTTTTAATCTTACTAATGATTGCCCTAAGCAATTGTTCATAATTATTTAAAGCCACAACCTACCTATCTTTTTCACAACATCTATATACACAAAATACCCACTACTCTCAAATATTGCCAAGATAATTCATCCCACCTTACAGGTGTGGCATATCAGAACCTTACCTTCTCCTTGTCCTCCTCTTAAAGGTAGCTGTTTTGAGTCCTCTTGCTCCTGAGCTCCAGATCCCTGGTTTCCAGACTCATACATCCTTACAAGGAATATCTGGTTTAATCTCCCCGACTGGTTCTGGGTTCATCCTTTCATCTGCTTCCTCCTGCTGCAATTCAATCAACTCACCTTGATCTCTATTCATACTCATTTTTCTCTATCGAGCTCCTTGACTCACTCTGGATTGCCATCCTCTTCAGCATGCCTCCTGTCTGCCCTCCAACACCTTCCTGTAAGAAATTCACTCTCAGATCATTCTTATTTTCAAAAGAGGTTTTGTGGGGACAGTTGCCTTTATTAGCATTGGATAGTGCAGAAGTGGGCGAAGAGACATTTGGCAAATGTCTGTGAGGTGGAATCGAACCCCAGGACCACGACTTTGAGGACTAAGGCCTTTGAACATGGGGAGCTGTCTTAACCACTATGCCACAAGATTCCCCTCTCAGATCATTACCGATCCCCAGCTCACCTCCAGCCTCCAGTTCAGGCACCACAACGGTCATCTTCCAACTCAACTCACTCTACCCTGGCATTTCTACTTCATCACCCCAATAAGCATTTATTACAAAATTTCCGTGTCTATTTTCCTCTCCTCATCATCTGCTCATTTCAGTGCTCCAGCTCCCGGTCCCCAGCAGCTCCTTGCAGTTACCCAGCAGCTACCGGATCCACCTTCATCATAATTTGAATAAACCTTTTTAAAATCTTTCTGGTCTCCTGAGAGTTTTATGCATGTGGGTCAAGCAGATACCTAAAACCATGACAGTACACTCAGGCCGAGCTGACCCAGCTGAACCTCTCAGAAGAGCCATAGTTGAGCAACAATCACCAGTCAAGACTCATGATAATGTTCTACATTCTGTTATTGATCAACATGAAGAAACAATTAAATATTTAGACCATATAACTTTAGTTTTACAAGGTTACCAATCAACCCTTTCTCACTCAAAGCCAGGAGGCCTTCCATTATGTCACTTCTCCTACTCCGGAGTAGTTGGCTGATGAAGAAGGTCACTGCGGGGGTTTCCTCCTTCAGTGTTTTCTTGTTTTTAGGCGATCACCTCATTCATTTCCCATTAATGCCATTAAAATATACTATATTGTTGGGTTACTCAGAGATAAGGCCTTCCAGAACTGTAACAGTTTTCGTTGCTCCTTTGACGAATTTGTCAAGGTGATTAAATAGACATTTGTTCAAGATTCAGATCATACTGCTCTCTCCGGGGCCTTATGGAAGATCAAAGAGGGTCACAGATCAGTGGATGAATTCCCTGTCAAATTCCTCACTTTGTTGCCTCTTCAGGTTGGAATCCCAGCACTTTAAAGTGCACCATTCCCCTACAACAAACTCTATCTGGCAACCATAAAGAACAGATTTCTTTTTTTGTTTCCCAACTGCTAATCACTCCATCGTTTTTGGTTTTACTTGGTTGCAGACTCATAACCTGCATCTCAATTTTTTCAGACATCAGAACTGAATCTTATTCCCCATTTTGTTACTCCACCTGACTGATCTGCCATTCCTCTAAGCCCGCTCTCGGTATACCATAATGAGGCAGACCCTCCTGATCTCTCTCATGTTCCTTAAAGGAGTCATAACCTAGTATTACCTTGGATACCAACGCTCTATTATAGTCTTTCAGGCCCTTCTAAAAAAGAAAAGTTGAAAAAAAGTGAAAAAAATAAACACAGAGCTCCTCTGACCCTTATTTCTGAAGGCATTATTGTCTCGCGAGATCTGCTGCGATACTTTGGCTGTCGTGGACGGGCATTGTAATAATGCAAATGAGGGGCGCGTTCATTGGTGGCAGGAAGGAGGGGGGTTGACACCGCAGGTAACGCTTCAGCAGATCTAACCCATATCTACTACTCTCGCTAGCATACAATAGCCACATTAGCAGTTAGCTGCTGTTTGTTACACACAGCAGAGCAATAAAAACACAGCCTTACCATTTCAATTGCAGGCAAGTCTCTGATTGTTGGAATGGCCCCTTTTTCCAAACGGAGCTTCGATCCCAACTTCGCCTGATATTATCCCAAATTCGTAAAGGATTCCGGCGTAAAAAAAATAGAAAAAATATTTCCATTTTTGATTCTGGCAGTCAACAACAGAGCAACTCACGTGTGCACTACGTTTCTGGCAGAAATGGTTTTAGTTGATTAAAATAAAAGGCTGACACGAATATGTCTTCTCAACGCATCATTGCGTGAAGAAACTTTCTGGATCTTTCACGGTGGAGTTCGTACTTCGAATCGGTGATGTGTCGGTCGTGAACGAACCGGCTCTAAGAGCTAACCCTTTGAAGTGAACGATGGGAGCCGGTTCCTCATTGGGAAACGTTTTTTAAATTTTTTCATCCCCCCTGCTTGTTTTGGTACATTTGGTAGACATTGTTTTGCATTAATTTTGGTAATAAATACACTTTAAGCAACAGAAAATCTGAGGATCTTTATGGTGAGTCAAGCCAAAAGAACTGGCTCTCCAAAAAGAGCTGGAATTCCCATTACTAGAATTCAGTAATGGCATATGAGGGGGAGAGGAGAGAGGGGGAGAAGGGAGAGAGGGAGGGCGGGCTTCCTGCAGCATAGGTAGGTCTGCGATGTCTATATATGGTATATCCTGCGCCGACTTGACGTCAAGTTGGCCAGAAATTAAAACCACGTATTTGAGTGCACGTGCACGTGAGCTGGTTGACGAACCCAGGGGAAAACAAACGCTTCACTTTTAAATATCGGCTTCCCGGGCAGTGTATAATTGTTAGGCAATCATAAAATACATTTTTTCTCGTTGAAAAGTGAAAATTACAGGTCATGACTCCTTTAAGAATACCATGAACTCAGAATGGTTTTCAGCAAGGACAAGGCTTCCTCTCTTCCACCACATCGAACCTACGATTGTGCCATAGGCCTTCTACCCGGAGCCCCCCTGCCTTCCAGCCACCTGTAAAACATCTCCCGCCCTGAACATGAACCGATAGAAAGGTACATCAAGGAATCATTGCATTGAATCATTGGCCTGGAATTATCAGACAGACATCCTTACCTCTGTGGGAGGGCTTTTTCTTTGTGAGTAAGAGGGACAGGTCCCTCCAACCATGTATAGATTACCGTGGACTAAATCAGATCTCTGTCAAAAACAAGTATCCACTTTCTTTAATATCCTATGCTTTCAAATTCTTCAAGGCACCACCACCTTTTCAAAACTAGACGTCCACAACACCTATCTGGTCCGTATGCGCCAGGGGGATGAGTGGAAGACCACATTCCGTACACCCCTCGGATACTTTGAATACTTGGTCATGCCCTTTGAACTTCAAAATGCCCCTGCTGTTTTCCAAGCACTGTAAATGACATTCTCCGAGATTTCATTCACATTTACACATTTGTATACCTCGATGACATCCATATCTACTATAATATCTTCAATGAACACCAACAACACTTCCGCTTGGTTCTTCAATATCTTCTAGAAAATATGTAAAAGCGGAGAAGTTTGAGTTTCACCAATTCTCCATAACCTTCCTTGGATACATCTTCGAGGGCAGACAGGTGCGTACAGACCCTAATAGAATCAAAGCAGTTTTTGACTGCCCCATTCCCACCAACTGGAAGCAAGTCCAAACATTTCTCGGATTTGCACATTTCTACAGAAGTTTCATTCATAATTACAGTCAAACTGCCTCTCCTTAGACAGCTCTCACCTCATCCAAAAATACATTCATCTGGACCCCTGAAGCCAAAGAAACTTTCTTAGAACTCAGGCAAAGATTCTCCCCCCATTCTAGTGCAGCTCGACCAGCTCAGGCAGTTCGTTCTTGAAGTGGATGCCTCAGACTTGGGGGGTCGGTGCTGTACTTTCACAACGATCAGAACCTGATAATGAACTCAATCCTTGTGCTTTCTTTTCTTGCAGACTTTCACCCATCAAGTGTAATTGTGATGTTGGGGACCAAGTTCTGGCTATCAGGCTAACCTTGGAGGAGTGGTACCACTGGTTGGAGGGCGCTCAACATCCATACTGGTATGGACAGATCACAAGAATATTTTCTATTTACAGTCAGCTAAATGCTTAAACTCCCTACAGTCTTGTTGGTCCTTGTTCTTTTCCCAATTTTACCTATCCACATCTTACCGCCCAGGATCCAAGAACATTAAACTCGACACCCTCTCCTGTCAGTACTTCTCGGGCGACAGTGACAAGGTTCCAGGACCAATTCTATCCCCCAGTTGTACCATCTTTGACCTGGGAGACAGAAGACATACCTAAAAATATACAATTATGAGAACCGAATCCTGACTTTGGTCCATCCAACCGCACCTTCGTCTGATCCGGATTCATTCACTGGTTTCACACTGCCAAATTTGTCTGTCACCCCAAAATCTCACCAGACTCCCCAATTCAAAAAGTTTTAATCACAATTCTTATCATCATAGGTAGACTTTCCAATGCTTGCCATCTGGTTCCCCTCAGAAAACTCCCCACAGCATTCCAGACTGCGCAGCTCATGATTAAACACATCTTCTGATTACATGGACAGTTATGGAAGGTATGGAAGCAGGTATGGAAACAATGTATTCAATGACAAAATCAGTCTAACGTTCAGTTTTCACCCACAATCCAATGGTCAAACTGAAAGAATGAATTAGGAATTAGAATCCACATTACACTGTTTAACATCTACTAACCCATTACTACTAGCCGATGCCCAGCTTAAACAAGGCATCACAGTCAAGCAGAACACCAGACCTGGTGTAGCTTTAATGGAGAGAAAAAACACTGAGAAAGAATACAGTTGAAATAAAAGCAAAGAAAACAATTGGGTAGAAGAGAAAAAAAGCAATGTGCAAAGTGCTCAGACTGTCCTCCAACAGTCTAAGCCTATAGCAGCATGGCCACAGAGATAGCTCAGGGTAACCGAAGCCACTCTAACTATAAGCTTTGTCAAAAACGAAAGTTTTAAGCCTTAAGGTCTTTGCACACCGGGTCCAATGCGAATAAACAACCGAAATTGCAAAAAATTGGAGGCCGAATATCGATGTGTTGTTTATGCACACCAGACGCGCTGCGAAATTGCGAATAAATTATGAAGATTCTATTAAAAAAACGTTCCACACATTCCTTATCAACAACAGAGAACACCAGGAAGTGAATGTTGTGATGAGAACATTGCGGCTGTAGTTAATAAATATGATATTCCTCTGTTATCAATCATAACATACACAACAATAAACCAAACGTAAATTGTCCTATTTAACGTGTAGCCAAATCCATTGACGAGCATTTCGACTGTGAGAAAACAAATCACATCTAGAGAAAAAGACAATTTCACGCACTCCAGGTTAATAAGTTACCGCATCTCGTTTGAGATGTTATGGATTTATGACTATGTGTTTGATTAATGTTCAAGTTTTGTTAACTTTTGTGTACATTTCTGCTTGAATTTCCAAGAGGTGTCAAGTCATGACGTATTGAAAGCTAATGGCTACACAGCTATTTTGTACACATTGATTTACTTACCATCTTCATATCCAAGTTCTTCCGCAATGGATCGCCACACATTATCCTTCTAATCATTGCCCTTGTAGTTTTTCTCTTTTTTATTAAAGAGACAGGCGTGCTTGGACACAAAAAGGATCAGACACTCAGCCATGGTGAAGAAAAAAATAGTTACTTCAATGAAAGTGACACCTCAGTTTGCAACTCTCGGCTCTGATGACGCCATCTCCACGCCTTCTCTGATTGGTCAAGTGTTTATCTGTCGGACACTTTTTAAAAAATCGACCTCAATCCAAAAAAATTAAACTCGCCAAATCGCAGGATGGAATTTCGTCATTGGTGTGCACGTCCCCATTGACTTGACATTGATTCGAAAGAAAATACTGTCATGCGAATTAATTGTAAGAAAAAAACGGACCCGGTGTGCAAAGACCTTTAGTCTTAAAAATAGACAGGTTGTCTGCCGCACAGACTAAAACTGGGAGATGCTTCCACGGTAGAGGAGACTGATAACTAATAGATCTACCTTCCATTTTACTTTTGGAAACCCTTTTTTGAACCAGTGTTGATCAGAGTGTGACAAGCCTCCACTGCTGAACAGCTGCCGCAGGGAAGTTCAAAGCACACCGTGGAAACTACTCACAATGAAGGAGCATTGCTCTGATACCATGTTGAATTAAGGCAAAAGATTAGACCATTATTTAATAATAGGTTGTTTTTTTTGCTGAAAAAATACAGTTTTGTATCTAAGTGAATGGATCATTCCCAAACTGGTTTAATGACAGCTAGATATAGCGCCAAAAGCAAATTAGCAGTATTATTACATGAAGTCAATCATTCCACAAAACGAAGTGATAGATTGTCAGTGTGCTTTAGTCGTCATTATCTTCAAGAAAGAAGAAGTGATGTTACAACCTCAGATAACTACTTGATGAGATTTATTTTGTCCTTTGAGCTATCTGTTTCACAATAGAAATGTTGTTCAGAGGTACCTACAAGAATTTTACTAATGTATGGCTATATAGGGGGGCAGTGATAATTCTAGGGTGGCTACTAGTTAAGTATTTTAAATCATTAATTGTAGAGATTAATAATAATTGGAGTCTTATAACCCGTTTCCTATATGAAAATGAACATGTTATAGTAAATTACTTCAGGACATATGTTAATTTGAAAGTACTCGCATGCCACAAAATAATAGACAGTTTATGGTTTTTTTAGTAAAACCATTTTTACTTTTACTTTTGGGAGGGGCCTTGTTACATTGGATTAAAAAATTATCTCTCTCATTCAAACAATCCGTACCGCAACTTTAAGCTACCCAAACAGTCAGATTTCGTTTTTTTTTAGAAAAGCAATATGTAAGTCATTGCAGACCAAAAACATGAATAGGGTTTTACATGTTTGTGGTTTTATATATATATATATATATACACACACAGACCCTTTACAAAAAATTAGAATATCATGGAAAACTATTAATTTCCATTATTCCATTCAAAACGTTCCATATACTTCCATATATTATAGATTCAGGGCCCACCACCTAAACAATTTCAAGTATTTAGTTGTTTATTTATACTTAATTTGGGCTTCCAGCTCATAAAACCAACGAAAATAGGAATTTAAAAAACTATGAAGAAATCAACATTACTTCTCAGTTTTTCCAGGAAAAAAGTAGGAAATTAGGATTACATCAAATCAATCAAAAAATTTTACTTTCAAAATGATATGTCAATCTTCAATACTCTGTAGGGAATCCCTTTGCCTTAATCACTGCCTCGATGCACCGTGGCATTGAAGCAATCAGCCTGTGGCAGTCAAGCACTGTAATGGCATGGGCATCAAACCAGGTTTTGGTACTTCTGGGGGTATGGGCAGGGGCCAGGTCCTGCTGGAAGATAAAATCTGCATCTCCATACAGATCCTCAGCAGAATGAATCATGAAGTCTTCTAAAACATTCTGGTAGATGGATGCGGTTACCTTGGATTTAAGAAAGCAGAGTTTACCAACACCTGCACCAGACATTGCACCCCAAATAATGACTGACTGTGGGTATTTCACACTGGACCTCTAGCAGCCTGAGTTCTGTTCCTCACCCATCTTCCTCCAAACCCTTGGACCTTGATTCCCGAATGAAAGGCACACTTTATTTTCATAGGAAAAAAGGAGCTTGGACCACTGGCCAACAGTCCAGTCCTCCTTCTCCTAGGCCCAGTTGAGATGCTTCCTATGTTGGTTCAGGCTCAGACTTTCCATTGATATGCTTGGACACAGAACTCTGTGAACAGCCAGCCTCCTTTGCTATGAACTTTAGTGGCTTACCAACCTATAGAGGGTATCAATAGTGGTCTTCTGGCTAGTTGTCAAGTCTGCAGTCTTCCCCATATTGAACCTAACTGAGACAATTGAGCCAAAGTGAAGCAATTTAATGACAACTGTGAAAACCAGTGCAGGTGCTTTGAGTTTAGTAGATAAGTGTGTGACACTCAGTTTAAAACATTCATGCCCTGTAAAATTTGGGCTGATTTCTTCACAGTATTCAAATTTTTTGAATTACCGTTTTGGTGGGTTTTATGAGGCGGAAGCCCATATTATGTACAAATAAACAACTAAACACTCGAAATCGTTTAAATTGTGGGCCCTGAATCTATAATCTATGGAAGTTTAATGTTTTGAATGGAATAATGGAAACAAATACATTTTTCCATGATATTCTAATCTTTTGGAAAGTGTCTGTGTGTATATATATATATGTACTGTTTTTAAAATGTCTTTGCACATTTGCGCAGCTGAAAATTATGCCTAATCTTTCATAATGAGATCAAAGCCGAGTTCAGAACAATATATGCAGTTATGACAGGAAAACAGGTGTTTGGAAACACGGTGACATGTCAGAAAAGGACAAACATTGTCCTGACAGCCATGAACAGCTGGTCTGTACTGCAACACCTGTGTGCCCACCCAGCGTTGTGTAGGATCCTCTTCGCTACAACCTTCACTCAGGCTTTGACAAATCAACCAAAGTCATTACTGCTTACCATAGTGCTTACCTGGAAGCACTGTGGGTTGTTATATTGTTTCTTTTTTTCTTTTCATTGAGTTTGCAAGGTGAAACACTCACAGTTTTCTGCACCTTTTTCACATTGAAGTGATTACTAAGGTCAGCTCACTCAGTGGGATCAACAGTCAGAGGATCTGTGTTAAAAAAAACTAAGCCATGGTAATATTCACCTTGTACTGTATGAACTAAATTTTCAATTAAATTCAGTTTATTTGTATAGCATCAATTAACAACACATCATCTCAAAGCAATTTACTAGTCGTTTCAATTCAATCATCCATATATTCCAATCAGTTTAAAAGTTTTCTACCTAATTACAGCAATATTACAGTAAGCACATTTAGAAACTTTGCATACATAGGTTGAACTGAGTGGGTGCTCACTGATTATGAAGATTACCAAGTAGGAGCAAAATTTCTTAGCAACTGAAGTAAATAGGTGTGCAGGCATAAAAAGAGCTTTATCACATAGAAGTTTTAGCCTATTGTTTGTGGAATCTATTGGAGAGCTTACAATGTTCTTAGTGAAATTATGCTGAACGAATACTGTATAATTTTCAAACCACTCTTAGAAATTGTATGGACAAGAAAGAAGGGAGAAACCTCTAAACAGATGTTCACACATATTATTGTATCAGATTTTCCAAACAAGGATTTTGGGTTACAAAATAGTGATATATTTAATAA
This sequence comes from Valencia hispanica, assembly GCA_963556495.2. Lineage (NCBI taxonomy): Eukaryota > Metazoa > Chordata > Actinopteri > Cyprinodontiformes > Valenciidae > Valencia > Valencia hispanica. Next base: position 35,569,721 of record OY747707.1, on the reverse strand, counting down.
AGTGAGCATGTAAAAGGCTTCAAAATTTGTTTCAAAGAAGATATTGAACATTTTAATAACATATTTTTGTTATTAATATTTATGCTATTCACATGCACATGTTCAAAATAAAGTTACCAAAATCAAAATATAAGATTACTTTATTGAAGATTGCAGTGATACCTCAAAATGTTGAACAAAATGGCTGAAATCTTAACAAAGTATACTGTTGCCACCAAAAAGAAACAAAACATCCAACGATATAAGAATAGTGTTCTTATATCTGGATCTTGGATCATCTTCCATCCATCTACTGTATCTATTGTCTTCTGCTTGAGCAAAATAATCTTGTGGCGGTAACAAACAAGCTGGTCAGGCGGAGGATTTTCAGATAGATCTGCTGCTCCTGACCATCAAAAAGAGTCAGTTTTTAGGATTCAGGCATGCACTGTTTAACAGGTTTGTCATATTGGCAGGAGCCCTGGAACAGAACCAGAACAAGCTGGGCGGACTTTACATGTCTTCTGTCCTCTGTATTCCTCAGAATGAGATGGAGATTGGTGCTATGGAGAGGAATGATTGTATTAGGTGATATGGTTCACAAAATCACGGTTCAGTATGTACCTCGGTTTTAAAACCATGCTTCAGTAGGTTTTAATTTGATAGATTTGATCATCTTTATTCAAGAGAAATAAAAAGTGTATAAATATATATTTTTTAAATGGATCATATGTTGTTTAGGAAATTTTAAATAACACCATCCATCCATCCATTCATTTTCTGTACCCGTTGTTGTTGGTTGTTAAACGCATCAGGTAGCTAGATTTGGACTTTAGCCTACTTTTCTTCACACCAGTGATGTTCACATTCAGTTCAAAGTTTCAGGTGAGTAATTAAGTTCAGTGTAGAGCAATCTACCTTTTTTCACTGGCACTCAGATAAAGCTTTGGGTATCTTGCACATCAGCGTTGTATTTTTCACCCAAGAAAGAGGAGCTCAGGAAGAAACTGTTGGAATGTGTCTTGAAATACTGCCAAATGCGACCAAATAACTTCAGAAGCTGCATCAGCAGTAACCGCATACCTGGATCCACCATTGTTGTTGTTTATCTGTAGAAAGGCGGAGTGCGCAAGTGCAACATGTCTGTAGGTGGCTGGCAGTGACGTCATCGTTTTCAAAAGTCTCCGGCTTGCGTTTACACGACAACGAATCCCTCAGCGTTTTCAAAACTCTCCACTCTGGAAGCCGTTTCCCAAAAGCTGCGTTTTCGCCCCCCGTTTTCCCGTTGTCGTGTAAACGAGAGGCCGAATCGGAGAGAAAAACCTCCGTTTTGCTGAAAAATGTTGTCGTGTAAACAGCCCCTTAGTTAATTAGTTGGTCGAAGGCAGCATAAGAGTTGCATTGCAGTTAGTTAATCAAAGACGAGACATTTGCATATCATGAATGTGATCCTGATGTTTTACCCCACCCACCCCTTTGACAAACTGCAACCTCCTGAGGCAGGGGTGAGACATAATTTTTTCCACATAAAACAGCTCACAAGGCATATAATTGGGTTAGAGACCACAGAAAATTCATTGAAAAAACAAGTGAATGAGACCTTTAAATAAAAGCTACTCTGTTTTGTCTCATAATTTATAAAATACAGTTTTTATATTTATGGATACTACTGTCTTTGACACGGATATGGACCTCATTGATTTGATTCGAAGGGAAACGGACTTCTCAGATATTTTCAACCTTTTTCTCTTCTTTCTCTCTCCAAATTCCACTTTCTTTATCCTGTACTCCTTTTCAGCTCAGACCAGCTAAGAAAAAAGCTCAAACAGCTCATCTTGACCTCCTTAACAACTCACTGTGTAAAGACAACAGTACCTCACACTTTCAACAGAGAGACTGCCACCATTACTTGTGTTGTAAATTTGGTGTCGTCTAGAGAAAAAGAAAGAAAAACTCTCAAAATAATTTCAGTACTGTTGTATTGTACTTTTTTGGGGCTATTTTTTATTATGCAGTACATATGTTTTAAATATATCTTTAGTAAGCGTTTAGAGGTAATAGGCCTGTTTATATTATTCAGGGTAGTAAAACATGACTCTTTACCAGTATTTTATGGGGGTAAGGTTTTAAGTAAATAAACTCTTGGGTAAAGATATGAACTGAAAGCAGGGAGGATCGGTTATAACTCTAGTTCATGGTACGACTATAAAACCAGGTCAGGAGACCTGGAGAAAATGTATGACTTGTCAAGATGTAGAAGGAGGAGAGAGGAGTCATGTGATATTTTCTTTGTTCTTCTGTAATAAAAATGGTACACCCTTGTAGAGAAGCGAGTCAGATCTTTTCTGGCTCCCATCTGCAGGTGCGTCCACTGTGAAACAGATATCTGTTTGTGTGTGTGTTATTTTACTCTCTGTCTCTCAGTTCTGGGTCTTATTTTGAAACAGTTCCCGCCGGGGTTTTGGAGTTCGGCGCCCCCACCTCTCTGAGTAGAAAGTGAGTTGCGGAGCATATTATGGTACGAAGCCGACAAAATGGTGGAGGATGCGGGCATTAATTTGGTTTTGAGTTTTCTCAGGGCTGAGAGAGATTGAGTGTGAGTAATGAGTGTGGCATAACTGATTGATACATGTGTTTGTGGAATTATAGTAATTTTGTGTTTTTTCTTTGAGTTCAACAGAGAATCGGAGAGCGACTGGATTGATCCTTGCTAATCAACACCCGGGTGGTTTTGTATCAATCTGGAAAAGCGAAACACCAAATTAATAGGTATTGATCGATTTAAACGTTCTCCATTTAATGTTGACGTGTTGTTCTTTCGGTTGAGGGCCGACCAAAGTGCGGACCAGGGCTCGAGAGATGGCCGCTCGCCTCCGGTAGGACGCTGTCGGAATTCTCCAAGGCTGGCAAACGAATAGCAGACAGCAGCAGAGCCTGTGTGCTCTCTGTTGTCCGGGCGGATTCCCTTGGAGAGGCCGACGTATCTTCCAAACGCACGATTGAGCCACGTGAATTGGATTGTGTTTAAAGGTCCGGCTTTAGGTGGCTTTAGGTTAGTGTTTGATGAAATTGTAAAATTGCTGTACTTTCTTTCTTTCTAGTGTGAGTGTGTGTGTGATTGGAGAAAGTGGAGGTAAGGGAAAAGAGCTACCAAGTAGCTCTGTGCACACCGGCCTCATATAAACTTCTCATTTAGGGGAACTAACCGACTGAATCTAAAACCATAATTCCTCTGCGAATCTTAAACGCCTAGACAATGCCCGCGCTTTTTCTATAGACAATAAGCGTAGAAGCTTGACATTGTAGAGGAATAAGGGAATATCATTTTCAGTCGGCTAAAGTACCACCATAGCTAGTTTACGGCTAACACACAGTGTGGATGAGTCTCGCCTGGAAAAAAGGCGTTCAACCTTGTGCAACTACGTAAACACGTCTAAAGCATTGTCTAACACATATATATATATAGGACTGTTATTATGGATAACTGGTAGTAAACTCTTTAGAATATATATAAAATAACTTTTTTATTGTAACGGAGCGGTCACGTTTGGCTTCCGGTTGAGCTAGGTTGCTCATGGTTACAGCTAATCTCTGGTAGCTTAGCTTCCGAACTGTATTTATTTGGCTCGGTTAAACAGTCATTCGAGTATTGGTGGCGAAGTGTGGTTTTGTTGGTGGCATTGTGTTCTTGTCTTTGGTTGGTTTACTTATGAGTACGGTTTGTTAAGTTTAGCATCGTAGTGAAGAATTAGCCATCTGTGCACCGGCTTATTCATTCCGCGGTATGACCCGGAAGTTCTGTTGGGCCTGACTTGATCAGTCAGTCCGGTGGAGTTTTTTGAGCAAACTGTTGACGATTTTGTGTTGCAAAGCGAGTTTTAAATGTATTTCTTTCGGTATATGTTTTAATGATAAATAAAAATTGCTTTATATTGGGAGAATTCTATTTCTTCGTGTGTTTCGCCGAAGTGCGCGTCCCGAGTTTTGGCGCAGGCCGGACTCTATTAGGAATTCTTTGATTTTTAGACGAAACGGCAATAATCTCTGTATATAAATAAATTAATGATAAGATAAACAGTACTTTATAAACCCTTTTAGCTTTCCTTCGTTTCGGCTTTGCCTAAAACATTATTAAGGTTAATGTTGCATGACTAAATAACACATAAACCCCTTCACTATAAAAAGAAATAAATGAAAATTAAATAAATAAAAACTGTGCCTGCCTTTACTGTTAACTGCATTAATATTGGGATAAATTTGGGCCTACGAATTGATAGTTTATCAATTAAAATAAATAATTTACAGAGTTAATACAAATAACCTACTTTGTTAAATTTTAATCCATTTTGGATTTTGTTACGAATTTTCAATGGCAGCCGAATATAAATTACTCCCTGCTCCACAGGGACAGGAGTGGCGCACTTTAGATGCCCAATTGTTAGTATACATTTCTAAATTATATTCTGTTTTAGTTGATAAGCCCGGTAAAAAAGATAAAAACCAGTTCCAGGGCGTTATGACGGCCATGTGGGCTCGTCATGGCGCCCGAGGGGATGATAAGCGGAGTCTCTCACAGAATGTGTTCTGGGGAGGAAAAGCGACAGCTACTAAAATTAGTTAGCAACAAAGTAGAACAGGACACCGATAAATTGTTCTTGGCGTATAATGCTAAATTGATGGACGAGATGGAGCAGCACGAACACAGGTTAACTAAAGTTCAGCGACAGATGGATGAGGTGCTGCAGGATCAGGAAAGATTAACATCTGTGGTAAGGGGGCAAGCTGCAGACCTTCCAGGGAGTGCCAGCCCCAGTCAACGTGATGAATGTGCAGCAGTTGTACAGGTCGACAATATGCAGGCGTTGGTGGACAAGGAGAGTGAGGGGCCATTTAAGAATACCAGATCTAAGTTACCACTGGGGGCATGTGGGGGCCCTGATTTAATGCTTCCTTTAGTGGGAGCATCGGATGGTTCAGTAATTTACAAACCATGGAATATGGCTGACGTATCTGCCATCATTCTGCAACTCCCTGCTTTGACTGGTGGAGGAAACTGCTGGATAAATAAATTAAATCAGCTGACTTCAGGGCAAACCCTAGCGGTGGGAGATTGGAAAGCCATTATGGGTAGGATGTTGACATTGACAGATTATAATGAGATGATGCTCCAGTGCCAGTTAGCACGTGTACTTGATGAAGCCCCATTCACGCATCATGCACATGATCTTGCCGAGTGGGTCAGAAGAAAATATCCTACTCCGCCCGCGTCTAAAATTTAGAAATTTCCCTGGTCAACTGATGTTACTCCCGCAGAACATATGGCAAAATGTAAAGATAAATGGGTTGCTGTTACTGGGGAACACCCCCGAGATCCGGGGAATAATCGGATTTGGTTTAGAGAAGCAGTTTTAGCAGGCATGCCAGAGTCTGTTGCTACATTAATGAAACGGAATCCTGATTCACACATTTATGATCAGCCTACATGGGAAAGACATGTAACATATTATTTACAAGACGTGCAAGATTCTGCGTTAAAGGACGCTGAGGAGAATAAGAAAATGGAGACTGCTTTGTTAAAGCTACAGTTAAAAGAGGCTCAGAATAAATTGACTGACTTGTATCAGTCTAAAAAAGTGAAGCAGATGGTGGCTGAAGCAGCACCTACTGTTGGATCAGCGACAGTGCTGCCTTCTTTTCCTGTGATGTATGCTGGAGCTGCGCCGAATCCGCCATTTACTGCTCCTTATAGGACATGGCAGCCCCGTGGCAGGTCGCGTGGCAGGGCCAGGTTTGGGGATTTTAGAGACATGGGGAGAGGGCAGCCAGGTGCTAACGGTTGTCGCAGGTGTGGCTCCAATGAACACTGGGTGAGGGAGTGCCCACACCCACAAGGGGGCGCTATACCTCCCGGTCAGCCACCTCTACATATGGCTCCGAATCAGCATATGGCTCCGAATCAGCATATGGCTCCGAATCAGCATATGGCTCCGAATCAGCATATGGCTCCTCCCTCCTATCCAGGAGGACAGAGTGGGCCTCAGTATTGACAATGCCCACAGAGTACCTTAGTGAGCAGGACTAAGGGGGATCCGATGCTCACAATGGACGTACATGGACATTCATTGCCATTCCTGATGGACTTATGGTGACTTTTCCGAATGGACATACGCATTGCTGTGACACCATGAGTGGTCAATTTTTGCTGAAGGATGACACTTCACAAGTGGCTGATATTTTCTGGGCCAGATTGACTACGATGTCTGCACATGAATCTTCTGCGGCTGAATTTCTGAGATGCTGGAAGCCTTGGCTGCTTGAACTCCAGCCTTTTGTTCCACCGCCTGATCCGTTCCATGTGACCTTCCTATATGAGAGAGGCGATCCTACTTTATATCAGGAACAATTTGAAACAGAACTTGAAGGCCAAAGGTGGTCTGTGGCTTCGGGTCCATGCTTTGTGGGGAAGGAGGGTGTTGCACTGTATGCTGATCTGACTTCAGAGCAGCATAAATGGTATATGATGGAAGCTGAAGCGCTTCCACACATATCGCTTTTGTTGCATCCGAAACATCAAGCTAAAGATTTGGGGGGAATGGTTAAAAGGGGAGTTGAATAAAAGGATTGGGTTCCTACCCAGATACCTTCAGTCTCTTTTTCTCCTTCTACTCAGATGTACAAAATAGACACGCAGCTCCCAGATACTACCATTCTGGAACATTTGCAGCTTTCTAGAAATCATGGCAGAGAAAAAACAGATCATCCTGATGCAGTGGAGGCCTTAAAGGTCATGCCTGACTCTTTGTGGTCAGATGGTCCCACTGATGTCGGTCTAGTGCAAACCACACCCATCACAATTGAGATGAAACATTCTGATCCAATCTGGCGTTCGCAGTATCCACATAAACCTCAGGCTGAGGAAGGTATTGCAGACACTATTGCAGGCTTACTTGAAGTTGGAGTTTTAGAACCATCAAACTCTTCATATAACACCCCTATTCTTCCTGTGGAAAAACAAGGTACTGGTAAATACAGAATGGCACATGATTTGTGTGCTGTCAATGAGGCCCTTAGAACCCCTCCCATTTCTACACCGAATCCGTATACAGCTCTGGCATCCCTGACTCCTGATTTAAAATGGTTTACCTGCATAGATTTGGCTAATGCATTTTTCTGTTTACCGCTCCATCCTTCTGTCAGGGATATTTTTTCATTTACATTCAGGGGCAGGAAGCTACGTTATAGTAGGCTTCCGCAGGGCTTTGCTTTATCTCCAGGTATTTTTAATCAGGTGTTGAAGCAGTCATTAAGCACTGTACAGCTCCCTCCAGGCTGTGTACTGACCCAATATGTGGACGATTTACTTTTAGCATCCCCTACTGTTGAAACGTGCATAGAAGCTACTCTAGTTGTGTTGCAACATTTGGGAAAAGAGGGATTCAAAGTCTCCCGCGATAAGCTTCAGTTGGTCAGGCAGGAAGTCCAGTTCCTGGGGCGAAGGGTGACCGCTCAAGGCGCTGGACTGACTGACACCCACAAGAATGCTATTTTGGCTCATTCTAAGCCTCTCACTGTTAAATCAATGCTGTCATTTCTGGGACTGACAAATTTTTCCAGACATTATGTGCCTAATTACACAAACCTTACCACACCACTCAGGGCTCTTGTAAATGCTCATGGTATGAAAAATCTGCATGCTAAATTAGAATGGGACATACCAGCTGAGGAGGCATTTATTAAGTTAAAACAGGCTCTAGCACAAGCAGCTGATTTAGCCACTCCTGACTATACATGTCCATTTTTTCTTAACACATCAGAAACAGATGGGGTGGTTAATGGGATTTTGTTTCAGAAAAAAGGTGGTCAGAGACACATTCTTATGTATCTTAGCATAAAGCTGCAAGCTATTGAAATGAGACAGCCACCTTGCACGAGACATGCAGCAGGAATTGCACATCTAGTGGAAAAAACATCACACATTGTCAGGGGTTATCCACTTAATATTTTGACATCTCATGGAGTCATGGCATTGGTTAATTCTGAGACGTTTACTCTTTCTACTTTGCGTCAGCAGCGGATTAGCAGAGTTTTGGAGGCACCAAACATTATTTTTACGCATGAAGGAATAAACATGGCTGACCAAATCACCACCTCTGGGGAGCAGCATGACTGTGTCAGGCTGAATTCTGTTGCTCAAAAAATACGTCCTGATTTACGGTCTGATCCCTTACCTACAGGTTTTGTGCTCTATACAGATGGTTGTTGTTTTAGAGATGCACAGGGGCAGTTGAGATCAGGTTTTGCAGTTGTTGAGCAAAATGGGGATTCACTACAGACTGTCGTTTCAGGGAAGCTGGACGGCAAGCAGAGCGCACAGCGTGCTGAGATAAGGGCTCTTATTGAAGCATGCAAATGGGGCAGAGATAAAGACGTCACGATTTACACTGATTCGAACTACGGGTTTTCTGTTATACATTATGAATTACCACAGTGGAAAAGAGCAGGTTTTGTTACTGCTACTGGTAAGCCTGTACAGCATCATACAGATATTATGGAGCTTTTGGATGTTGTACAGTTACCAGCTAACCTCGCTGTTCTTAAGTGTAAGGGTCACAGCAAGGCTGACAATGTTGACGCGTGGGGAAATAGGGCAGCAGATTTGGCGGCGAAAGGAGCAGCAGGTTACCTGTCACATGTCCACACGCAGCTGATTGTCACGTCAGCACAGGAAATGTCAGACAGTTTTGCTGAGGAAGTAAAGTTGGCACAGCAGGCTGCTGCGTCGCAGGAGATAACTGTGTGGAAGGATAGAAGTGCGATTTTTTCTGATGGCTTTTGGCGTGGGCCTGATGGCCGTTTGGTTTTACCTGCCACGTTAAAACCCACCCTTTTTCAGGAGGCTCATGGTGCGGCACATGGGTCATACACTCAGATGAAACGTAATCTTTGTTTTTGGTGGCATCCCTTCCTGCCACATTTAATTAAGCGTTTTTTGAGTGAATGTGTGGTGTGTGGTCAATTTAATCCTAAGCCTACTATCAAGCCAGAAATGGGCGCCTTCCAGGACTTGTGCAGGCCTGGCGAGGAGGTCGTTATCGATTATACAGATATGGTGACCCCTGTTAGAGGTTTTCGTTACCTGTTAGTGATGATTGATCCACTGACCTCGTGGATTTCAGCTTTTCCTGCTAGACGGGAGGATGCTCAGACAGTGGTGAAATCTTTGATTGACCACTGGATTCCGTGCCATGGCTTTCCGACTAGGATCAGGTCTGACAATGGCACACATTTTAAAAATAAACATCTCCGACAGGTTGAGGAACAGATGGGAATAACCCACAAGTTCGGCACTGTTTACCATCCGCAATCCCAGGGCGTCATCGAGCGGTCTAATTCAACTTTAAAGTTAAAGCTGGCGAAGATTTCAGCTCAGATGGGACTTAATTGGTTTGATGCGCTCCCCATTGCTTTGATGGCCATGAGATCATCTGTCTGTAGAACAAAAGGTCTCACTCCTTATGAGATGTTAACCGGCAGAATTTTTCCTGGTCCGTGGGCTGGCAGAGAACCACAGGTTTCACCGCACCCTGACCCGAACCCTCGTAGTGATCATCAGCAGCTGAAGGGCCTCGTCTCCTCCTTCCTTCCGGCTCCCCGTGACGTGCAGGGACCTGCGGTGTCTCCTTCCGAGGCTGGGCGTGTTTGGCTGAGGGTGTATAAAAGAAAGTGGCAGGAGCCCAGGTGGTCTGGCCCGTTCCAGGTTGCTGCTCATACAACCCATGCTGTCCAGGGTTCTACTTGGTTTCACTGGTCTCAGTGTGCTCCGGCCCCCGACCCCCCTCCTGTCCCTCACGCTGCAGCAGCTCTCTGCTGACCTGGGAGAATCTCTTTGCAGTGGGTGGTGTCGGTTCTGACTAGGCGGTGTCGACTGCCGAAGCCAGGAGGCGGGGCCTGGCCCACCCAGAAGATTGGTTGGGGTTGCTGTAATCATCCAGTGTAATCTATATGTGCAAAAATTGGGCGAGATAAGCAATTTGGACTTGCTTTTCTCGAAGAGGGATTATACCGAAGAGAAAAGATCGCAAGAAATCAAACACATTTCACAGCAGGTTTTGACCACCTCACAATCGGTGGGGGAAGCTATTGGAGGCGGGGCCTGTCTGTGCATTTGTGTTTATTGGGGGAAATGTTCAGTTAATGAAGTAACTGTCATTTCAGTGAGGGCGATCTGCATAAAAGACAGTAACATTGGGAAAAATAAAGAGTCCACTGTACTGAATCATTTCATCACTCTGGTAGCCGCCTGCTGCCAGAGAAATAAACAAGAGCGAAGACTAGAGAACAAAATAATAAAGACTGAACACTTATTAATAATTTTTCTTGTATTTTACAGGTTGTTTAACCAATTTTTATTTACAGGTGCAGATTGTTAGACACTGCCTAAGAGGGTGTCAAAGAATTTTTAAGTAGTTAATTTGCAGGATTTTTTCTTAATATTCAGTTTTTACGGTTTTATAAAACTTTTTATTAATAAGCTAAAACACTTTAAGGGGTGTTTAAAGTATAATCAGGTTGACTGACTACTAATTTTTGTTTTACTTATTCTTTTTTCATTATGATGTGGTTTTTGTAGGATGCTTTTGGGGTTGGTGACAATTGCTAGAGTTTGCTTTGTACTAAAAGAATATTGAGAATTAGGTTAAAACATAAAAAACAATAATAATAAATTAGAAAAAAAATATATATATATTGCTTAAAGATAAAAAAAAAACAGACACCCTTCTTTTTTGGATTAAATAAACATAGGATCACACCACAGACAGAAATATGCATCTTTGGGAAAATAAGAAGGTGCTGTACGCCACAGGTTTTTGCATGGTGTTATTGGTCAATATTATCTTTTACTGTTGTGGTGTATGGCCCTATAATAGTTCTACAAATCAAACGCAGGTTGGAGTTCACTCAATTAGACAGAGAAGAAACTTAATGGCTAAACCATCTCCCTCTTCACGGTGCGGCACTTCCGAGGCACATCATGGATTTTCTCAATTTTGTATACCAAAAGGACGATCTGCAGTGATTACTATTCCTTTAAATACATTGGTTTATAAGGGACAACAAGCAAGTAAATATAAAACCTTCCCCTTGTGGTACATAACAAATGATCAAAAAGATACTAGTTGGTCCACTTTAATTGCTGATCCTTTAGGATATGACTGGAGAAGGTATACCACTACCTCTTTTGCAAAACACATGCGTCCCTTGGTTAAATTGGATAAGACTGCAGATAAAATACTTCTTACGGTTAATTTAACTAAGAGTGATCTCCTCCCCTTAAAATATCTCCAGAAGGGGGAAGGTTGTACTCTCTTTATAATTTGGGTTTATAAAGGGGGAAAAGATGTTCAATTTCCTATTACAATATGTCAAGACTCTCTTAATGTTTCCACCTCAGTAAGTCAAAATCAGGCCTCAGCAGCAAGAGGTAGTATAATTAAAGAAGAACCATCTGTGGACGATTACTTTGAAATGATGACAGGAGTGGGAGGCTCCACTAATAATTGGTTGCTTATGGTAGAACATGCAGGACAAGAAGCGAGACAGGACTGTGTTGTGTGCATGGGAGCCCGACCTGTTCTCAAGGTGGTCCCTGCACCTTTTGAGCTCAACACAACTTGTCTGGTTTCCCTGCTATCTAGTGAAAATCCAGTAAAAGATTGTAGTAACTGGGAAAAAGTATTCCCTATAGCTGATAACAGAGCTACCCCACCCTTCTTTGATAGTAATGTCGCTCCAAATAATTTTACTTGTTTCAAAAATGGTAAGCCTGGAAATAAACTAATGGGTTCAGTCAACATTACATATTGTAATTCAATCCAAACTTTCCTTAAATCTTTTCAGGCTCGTGCTGACATCTGGTGGTGGTGTGGAGGAAAAATTCTCTGCTCCATTTCACCTAGTAATTGGACAGGATTGTGTGCACCTGTTACATTAATTATGCCAGTAGCAATATTTACTTATGATCCCACAGGAGACCAGACTCTTGTCACTTTGAATAATCATGTTAGAAAGAGGGACTTAAGCCACGAAGATGATTCAACTTATATTGATGCCATTGGAGTTCCTAGTGGTGTTCCAGACAAATATAAATTGGTTAATCAGATCTCAGCAGGATGGGAATCAAGTATTTGTTGGTGGTGTACCCTGAACAAGAACGTGGATAGAATAAACTATATACACTGTAATGTACAGAAATTAGCTAATAATACTAGAGATGGGTTTGAGGCTGTTCACGAGCAACTTAAAGCCACCTCCTTAATGGCCTTTCAAAATAGAATAGCGGTCGACATGATCCTGGCTCAGAACGGCGGCGTCTGTTCCCTTTTTGGTGATCAATGTTGTGTTTTTATCCCTAATAATACTTATGCAGACGGTAAATTAACTAGGGCAGTAGAAGGACTCAGAATACTTTCAAATAGGCTAAAAGAACAATCAGGTGTAGATACCTCAATGTGGGACGATTTGTTAAATAATATGTTTGGCAAATGGAAGACTCTGGCAATGTCTATAATGGTTTCTTTAGCAGTATTTGTGTCAACTATGGTGTTATGTGGATGTTGCTGTATTCCTTGTATACGTTCATTGCTCACAAAGTGTATTGAAAAAGCTGTTGGTGATAATATGCAAGGTCAATATCTGTTACTCCCTCACATGGAGCCTGAAGGAGAAGTACAGAGGAGTGATCAATCTATTTGAAAATAGATTGAAAGAGGGATTTGTTGTATTCTACTTTTTTGGGGCTATTTTTTATTATGCAGTACATATGTTTTAAATATATCTTTAGTAAGCGTTTAGAGGTAATAGGCCTGTTTATATTATTCAGGGTAGTAAAACATGACTCTTTACCAGTATTTTATGGGGGTAAGGTTTTAAGTAAATAAACTCTTGGGTAAAGATATGAACTGAAAGCAGGGAGGATCGGTTTTAACTCTAGTTCATGGTACGACTATAAAACCAGGTCAGGAGACCTGGAGAAAATGTATGACTTGTCAAGATGTAGAAGGAGGAGAGAGGAGTCATGTGATATTTTTTTTGTTCTTCTGTAATAAAAATGGTACACCCTTGTAGAGAAGCGAGTCAGATCTTTTCTGGCTCCCATCTGCAGGTGCGTCCACTGTGAAACAGATATCTGTTTGTGTGTGTGTTATTTTACTCTCTGTCTCTCAGTTCTGGGTCTTATTTTGAAACAGTTCCCGCCGGGGTTTTGGAGTTCGGCGCCCCCACCTCTCTGAGTAGAAAGTGAGTTGCGGAGCATATTATGGTACGAAGCCGACAGTACACACACAAAATGTGTTGCTTTAACTAACGTGATGCAGAGTTATTCCAGGGCATCCACTTACTTGAAGTTAGTGGAATACCAACAGAGTAATCGTAATAAAGTGAGGCAATGTTTTTTTTTTCTCAAAGTTTCGAAGTACTTAGGGTTTACTTTGGGGCTTTACAAAGCATATTTTGGCATTGCTGTTACGTAATGTGGCAAGCAATCAAAAATAACCTATAGAATAAAATGCTACACTGCCTGACTAATATTTAACTATGCCTCAAACAGAAATGTGCATAGTTTTTGCCTAAACAAATACAATAAAAAAAATGTGTAGCCATAATTTGAAAGTGGACAGTTGACAAACAGGGAAAGAAATGGGGGAAGACATGCAGCAAATGTCAGCAGAGCCGGGACTCAAACTAAAGAAAGCCGCATCAAAGACTTAGGCAAATAGGAAGGTTTTCTTTAAATGAAAAAGAAAAGTAAGCAAGTAATGAGAAATGAATACTCATCATTTACCCACTTGAGTGTTTCTTCTTTCATATTTTGAAAAAGAGAAAAATAAAGGTTTTGATAAACAGCTCTCAGTTTCTCAGAAAAAACTGTTCAGATTTTAAGAAAGCTGTTTTGAACAAAGCACTATGCCTCAATGGATTCAGTCTGCAAAAAAAGGGAAAAAAGGAGAGAAATGTCCTTGGGGTGACCAGTTATTAAACCATCTTCATCTTACCAACCCAGAGGTCTGGTCTATAAATAGTTCATTTCAGGCTCAAACTCTGGGGCCCAGGGACACTACAGTCACAGTTGGACTGGACCTAGACAGGCCCTGTATTACAGGGGAAAGCACTTCCATTGCAGCTTTTTGGAACCTTTAATACTGTTGTTTTTTTTCTCCTATCAGATTGCCCATCTGTGGCCTGATAACAGTGGAGACTTCTTTCTGTAGGCTTATTCCTATAGGGTGGGCACTACAGAAATGCTCTACAGAGGTATCGTTCCTAATTTTGTCAGTTTGACAAAACCATGTGGAGAATGTTTATTTATTCACGAGCCCAACACATAACATGTGATATAGCACCCATTTATTAAATATATGCTTGGGAATAACAAAACATTATTATTATTTTCTTCTCCAGAGGTAACTAATCAAGCTGTGTCTTCTTTTAGATGAATGAAAGCAAATAGGACTTGAGTGATTAGTATGTCTTAAACCCTTAAGCAACATTGAGTACCTTGTTAAGAAATTTGTTTTCTTGGAATGTTTTTCCAACAGCCTGAATTCAGCCCCAGTTGTAACCACCAGAAGCACTGGCAACTAGGTAGCAGTAGTAGTGACTGCTACAAAGCTGCTGAAACACTGACCTGTTTTAAATCAAGGCTAAAAACCCATTTGTTTAGCACTGTATTTGAGTAATGTTTTAATGTGTCAGATGTTTTGTGTGTGTTTTATGCTTTATTGCTGTTTTTATGTATAGCACATTGAATTGCCTTGTTGTTGAAAATGTGCTATCCAAATAAAATTGCCTTGCCTTGACTACTTTCATTCCTGCATTAGATTTTAGCTCAGATATCTGCCACAGCATCATAATATACGTTCAGCAACAGATCCACTGCTTTGTTGTCGAGATGAAAGGATGTTAGCCGTTGCCATGGCTTGTACGTCTAGCTATATTCAGACCATTTTCTATGGAGGCAGTCTCTGAATGTAGAGTACACTTGCTGCCTGCATATGTGCAGCTGTAAATAATCCATCTTGGTATCCAAACGAGAATAATTAGCAGGACAAAGCAGCTGTAGTTTCTTTCAGATCAGGTTTAACACAGCTCTTTTGCCCAACATCTGTCTCCAAGCACACAACATTCTGCATGTACTTGCTCAGTCATGTCTATCAACTAGCTGCCTCCTCAGCATTTGGCCTTGGAGCACTTCTTCAAAAATGAGCTGTCTATTACCTCCCATAAAACCCTGATGTTATTTCTCTTGCCTTCCAAAAATTAACATTTGTAGTTCATGGAGCCCCAAAAATCATTGCACAATTATTTTCCATACTATGACTGATATTATAGTGTTAATCAGCACTACATTTTGAAAGAGATCACTTCCATGCCTACATTTAAGTGTTCTAAAATAAAATGTCAAAAAGCAAAAACACAAATATTGGTTACTTTTCCACCCACTCGAATTAGTAGGCTACATTTTCATCTTGATCCAAACTGACCAGTCTGAAACTCTTGTACTACCAGATCAATCTGGCATCAACACACAGTATCAGTGAAAAGCTCAATTAAGAATTCAGCATGTCAGCTGTATTCCTTTCTTATCTATTTCCTGCTCTTCCAGTCATAGATGTTTTTGGGTATGCTGCTCATGGGCTAGGATTTTCTACGCAGAAAGTTGAAGGCCAGCCTTTGATTAACCACATTTCTAGTTATCATGACAGCTTTATTTGAGTTATTTCAATTTCTGCTACCCCCTGCAAAACAGTCTCATAGAACACCAGAACAATCACAGTAAGACAAGATAATATCTGCCTCAGACCCAGATTATCCGCATAATTCAGTACATCTTTCATTTCACTGGGCCTTGAAGCTGTTTATTTTTACTACTGTATGTCCAGTGTCCAATATAAGCTGGGTCACCTGCTTTGAGCTTGCAAATTCATTACTGGACCGTGTTTATTTTTTTTTATTTAACCATTCACAGACCACAAGCCATGAGTTTGTAGGGTATATTTATTCTTTTATTTATTTATAGTAACATAAACGCACCTCTAATGTTTTACTCGCATCCATCCATTATCCATCCTCTGCAGGGTTCTGGGTGGCTAGTGCCTATGTCCATGCATTAATCGGGCGACAGGCGGGGTACACCCTGGACAAGTCACCAGTCCATCACAGGCTTCACTCACATTGAAGGGAGAATTCACAAAGCTGTGGTTTCTCTTTTAACTGTTTTGCATGCACTGTGTGCTTTATTTCTACACCTAATTCACAACATGGATTTTCCTAAAGTCGTGCAGACAAATTCAAGCAGTTTGCACCTTTTTCGTGTCAGCTCACATTTGTCATTTCTTGAGATAAAATAATATAAAGACACTCCTTTAAACTATCAGAAAGGGCTTACATTCAGAACTAATCTGTGATCGATTGTGAGATATAAAACTCCACTAGTACTTGTTTATGGCTTGATTTTTTCTCTTAATAAAGGAAAAAAGGGGTTTCGGATTGAATCCGTGTTGCCTGGTTTGCACTTGTGCACCGCCTCCGTTCAATTTATCTTCCCTCCAGCCGTTACCATAAGGTCTCCTTTCAAACTTAGGGCAATCATCTAATGGGACAGGGATTCCTGATTGTGTCTCATAGACTGTGTAATAAGTACAAATGTTTCTGAGTTTTGGTATGTGTGGGGTTTTGACAAATCAAGCCTTGTAGTTATGTTCTTATTTCAAAACTTAACTATTTTTAGTTTGAGCTTCAAAAGATTGTCTGTGTTAAGGCCCTGAAACCCATTTGCAGAATTTGATTGGTGGATGAACACTTAGGGCACACAGCCTGTGTATTAGCTGGATTTTGTTTCGGCTAGGTGCTTGTAATGCCTTGGCGTGTCAGAGCCTTTTTATCAAGTGGTTGGAGAATTGTGAAGAATCAAACAATTTCACACCACTTTGGAAGGAGAAATTTACTGTTGTAATCCGGATTAGAGCTTGCAGTGAGACGAGTTGCCATTTCTCATTGGAATTCAGTGTGCCATGTGGCCTTCCACAAACAAAGAGGTTAAACCACCCATCACATAACCACTCTAAATGAAGTAATCACATTTTTTTGGAATAACTTCCAATTCTATTTGGGATTATACTTTAAACCTGTTAAAAATGTGAATAAATGTGAAGCTTCCTGATAAATTGGCAACCTCTGGCTTTGTTATACTTCCTCCATGAATATAGAATGGGTCAAAAGTCCACAGTCACAGGTCAAAACCTGGGCACAGTATTTATGGTGGTCCATGTTTTTACCTGTCAAGACAAACGAGGCAAGATGGATGGTCTGTTGACAAGGGTCATTTATCATTGGATCCTCAGCGTACTTCTCTCCTCTGCTACACTGTTCAACGTTTCGAAGCTCTTCTCCTGGCCTGTACAGGAATTTATAAAGGCCACAGGTGATCCTAACAGGTGCTGTTTTGAGCCAGAGGCATATTAGATGGCAAAACAGCAGGAAAACATGGAAAAGAGCTGTTCAGCCTCCTATTAACATTGGTATGAGTTTCATTATCAGAGTCCTGTGGAGTCTCACCTCTTAATTACTGGAAAAGGAGAATTATTACCGGTACAAACTGAAAATAAATGACCAATAATTTCTTTACTAGCTTGTAAAATTTTAAAACTATACCATTTAAATATTTTAGGTAGTGACTTTACACAATGTTCCAAAACCATATGGTCTCCTTCACACACATATGAACTTAGAGAAGACATCCCTTAGGTAATTTATTCTTAATTCTTTTTGGCTATAACAGTTATATAAAAGTTTTTCGGGTATACCTTCTTCAAAGTTTAAGAATGAGTTTGCAGGAATTTTTGACCATTATTCCAAAAGCATATTTGAGAGGTCAGACACTAATGTTGGGTATGCAGGGCTGACTCATAATCCTGTCTCTAATTCATACCAAATGTGTTCTATCAGGTTGAAGTAAGGACTCTTAGCAGGTTAGTCAAGTTGATTCACACCAGACTCACTCATCCATGTCATTTTGGACCTTGCTCTGAGCATTGGTGCGTAATCATGTTGAAACAGTAAGGGGCCATCCCCAAAATGTTCCTACAAAGTTGGTGACATGAAATTATCCAAAATGCCCAGGTATGCTGAAGCACCAAAAGTTCCTTTCACTATAACTCAGGAACCAAAACCCAACTGTTGAAAAACAGGCACACTATAATTTGCATCAAAATTTGCAGTTGACACTGTGCAGTCAAACAAGTACCGTTCTCCTGGCAGCTGCCAAATCCAGGTTTGCCTATCGAATTATCAGACAGAGTGACATGATTTGTCACTCCTGAGAACATGGCTCCACTGTTCTAGGGTCTAATGGTGATGCATTGCATCGCATGTTTTGATATAAGACTTGAATGCAGCTGTTCAGCCATGGAAACCCATTCCATGAAGCTTCGTATAAGCTATTCTTGAGTGAATCTGGAACTAAAATTTGGTTTGGATAATTTCAGCTATGGACTGCAGAAAGTTGGTAATCTCTGTCTACTATGGGCATTTGTGTCCGCTGAGACTCCCTTAGTTGCCATCATTCCCACTCACTTCCACTTTGTTAAACACAACAAACAGTTGAATATATTTTTGGTATATTATTTTTGGTATTTTAGTACATTTTAGTCAGTGTGACGCCCTCTTCAGGTTAAACTTTACACTGCACTTAAATTTGAATCGGCTTTGCTACATGCTCAGCCACTATCTTGCCGCTGTGGAGTGTAAAAGAAGCCCTGTCTCAGCCACACCTATGTAGCAAGTTGGAGTTGGAATCACCAAACGCATTTGAAACATCATGGGCGTCAGGTTTAAATGTAAAGTCAATGCAGAAGCGCGCTGATGCAGGTCAGGGTGTCTGCGTCACGTCAGAAGCAGATTTGCGTTGTGAAAACGCATTTCTGCCTCATACGCGCGCCAGAAAATATGCGCGTCATTTTATGTGATGCATTTTAGCAGTCGCGCGTCACGAATGTTTTTGCGTCTGCCGCTGAAGTTGAAAAATCTGAACTTTGGCGTCAATTTGCGCCTCGTCAAACAATCAGGAGCCTAGTGACGTGGTGTGACGTGATGCTGTGACCCAGTTCAAGGGGTCAGGTCTGGCAAAATTCATTCATTCAACATGGAGGAAATACTGATAACGGTCGTGGCTAATTACCCCGAGCTATACGACACCAGCTGCTTTCTCTACCGAGACAGGAATAAAAAGGACCTTGAGCGTGCGGCGCATTTTTGACACTTTGGTGTGTTGCACCATAAGACTCTGTTAGGGGGTTTAGTTGCTCTTGAAGCTCCTGAATTTTCACAGCTTGTTGATGGATCTTTCCATTATACTGCTGGTCTGATTCCCTCTCAGCCTGTAAGTTCTTTATTTAATTAAATTTCTCCATTAAACCCCAGTTTTGTTCAGTATTTGGGTCCTTTTTAACTAAAACATAACAAACTAAGCATGTGGCAACAGTGAAAAAGGGAAAAAAGCAGAACCAGGATAAGAGGCCATCTGCAAAGACTCACCAGAGCTTAGAAATACATTCACCAGTAACAGGAAGTAATATAGAAACCTTAATGAAATTTAAAAAAATTAATTGAGAAAAAACATTTAAGCATTTTTGGATTATTTGTTTAAATTTTAGAAAATGCTGAAATACTAAGGAAAAAAAAGCAAAACCCAAAGCACAATGGTTAAGAACATGGGTGTGAAAAGAAAAAGAAAAGATAGAAATGGAGATTCAAACGCTAGTTACATGCCTGCTGGATTCTTCTTGTTCACCATATGTTAGGGTCTCATTCTTCTGTTAAAAAATATCTAATATACAATAAGTATGCGAGTGAGTAAATCACCAACAATACACATACTTTGTTTTTTGATCTGTGCCTATTTTATATTTTAATATTGTATTTATGTACAAGTGAGACAGGAAAAGTTTTTGCCCTTGTATTGCTTTGAGCAAATATTCAGTGTAAAGTAATAAAAAACTGCTGTTGCTTGCTTAAAGAAATAAACTTGTTAAAAGTTAATACATGGATTAAGTTGTTGCTTAACTGTGCTGCAGATGAAAACATTTTCATACTGCCTGGGAAGAACAACCATGAAGGATAAATGATTTAGGTGGGTTTCCTGGAAATGTGCAGTGCCATGTTTTTCCTAGGCAGCTACACTGGAGGGGTTTAGTGTTACCCACAAATGTAATTAATGATGAGCGGCTATTAGTTGAGGAAGCTATTTTACTGTTAGGTGGTTTGAGGATTTAAACACCCTGTCATCAGGTTACAAAGCACTTTTTAGGCAAATGCGTCTTCACATGTGCATGTACATTTTTAAAACACATTTTGTAATATGCAGGAGATTCACCTATTCATATGGGAAATGATAATGAAGCTAAATATGGAACCAGTAAGGGGTTAAATATTAAGATTAGTTATGGTACTGGACCTAAGGTTTAGCTAGGGAGGGTTAGTTATCGATCTGTGATGGCAGCCTAATGGTCCACCTTATTTTCAGGAGAATATGCACAAACAAAGCATCCTCCACTCCCTTCTCACTTTCCCCTCTAATGTTGCTTATACCTGTGTGTAGACATACAGGTCCTTCTCAAAAAATTAGCATATTGTGATAAAGTTCATTCTTTTCCATAATGTAATGATAAAAATTAAACTTTCATATATTTTAGATTCATTGCACACCACCTGAAATATTTCAGGTCTTTTATCGTTTTAAAACTGATGATTTTGGCATACAGCTCATGAAAACCCAAAATTCCTATCTCAAAAAATTAGCATATCATGAAAAGGTTCTCTAAACGACCTATTAACCTAATCATCTGAATCAACTAATTAACTCTAAACACCTGCAAAAGATTCCTGAGGCTTTTAAAAACTCCCAGCCTGGTTCATTACTCAAAACTGCAATCATGGGTAAGACTGCCGACCTGACTGCTGCCCAGAAGGCCATCATTGACACCCTCAAGCAAGAGGGTAAGACACAGAAAGAAATTTCTGAACGAATAGGCTGTTCCCAGAGTGCTGTATCAAGGCACCTCAGTGGGAAGTCTGTGGGAAGGAAAAAGTGTGGCAGAAAACGCTGCACAACGAGAAGAGGTGACCGGACCCTGAGGAAGATTGTGGAGAAGGGCCGATTCCAGACCTTGGGGGACCTGCGGAAGCAGTGGACTGAGTCAGGAGTAGAAACATCCAGAGCCACCGTGCACAGGCGTGTGCAGGAAATGGGCTACAGGTGCCGCATTCCCCAGGTCAAGCCACTTTTGAACCAGAAACAGCGGCAGAAGCACCTGACCTGGGCTACAGAGAAGCAGCACTGGACTGTTGCTCAGTGGTCCAAAGTACTTTTTTCGGATGAAAGCAAATTTTGCATGTCATTCGGAAATCAAGGTGCCAGAGTCTGGAGGAAGGCTGGGGAGAAGGAAATGCCAAAATGCCTGAAGTCCAGTGTCAAGTACCCACAGTCAGTGATGGTCTGGGGTGCCATGTCAGCTGCTGGTGTTGGTCCACTGTGTTTTATCAAGGGCAGGGTCAATGCAGCTAGCTATCAGGAGATTTTGGAGCACTTCATGCTTCCATCTGCTGAAAAGCTTTATGGAGATGAAGATTTCATTTTTCAGCACGACCTGGCACCTGCTCACAGTGCCAAAACCACTGGTAAATGGTTTACTGACCATGGTATTACTGTGCTCAATTGGCCTGCCACCTCTCCTGACCTGAACCCCATAGAGAATCTGTGGGATATTGTGAAGTGGAAGTTGAGAGACGCAAGACCCAACACTCTGGATGAGCTTCAGGCCGCTATCAAAGCATCCTGGGCCTCCATAACACCTCAGCAGTGCCACAGGCTGATTGCCTCCATGCCACGCTGCATTGAAGCAGTCATTTCTGCAAAAGGATTTCAAACCAAGTATTGAGTGCATAACTGAACATAATTATTTGAAGGTTGACTTTTTTTGTATTAAAAACACTTTTCTTTTATTGGTCGGATGAAATTATTTTTTGAGATAGGAATTTTGGGTTTTCATGAGCTGTATGCCAAAATCATCAGTTTTAAAACAATAAAAGACCTGAAATATTTCAGTTGGTGTGCAATGAATCTAAAATATATGAAAGTTTAATTTTTATCATTATATTATGGAAAAGAATGAACTTTATCACAATATGCTAATTTTTTGAGAAGGGCCTGTATTAACCGGAACATCATTTTTAGTATGTATTCCAACTTTTCATTACTTTCCTTTACATGCTATTGCAACATAATGATTTTTTTTTTGTCGCCCGTTCGGCCAGGAGGAGGCAGTATATAGCCCCAGGAGGCAGTATATAGCCCCAGGAGCTAGTAGCTCACACTAGCTGCTCAAGGGAACACGGGGAGAACATGCAAACTCCACACAGAAAGGCCCTTTCACCAACCACACCCAGGGTGTGGGTGCGGATGATGCGGGGGAACAAACACACCCTCAGCACCCACAGCATCCCCGGCAGTAATTGAACCCGGGACCTTCTAGCTGTGAGGTGAGCTGCTCTACTAGCGTGCACCCAATATTTTTCTTGATTTTAACATTGAAACGCAGGATTCGGTCTATGCTGTGTCTGTGTTCATGTACTGGCAAATACACTCAAAGCTGGTGTGCTTTAAGCAAGTGTGCTTATTATAAAGGAAATGTTTAAACACAGATGCTCAGACCTCAGGGAAGTATTCTTTGGTTAGAAAGTGAGGTGTAGACCACAAGGTACCTCTTCATTACTCTGTTTTGCTCAGCCCTAAGGTACATCACCATTTACAGTGGGAGAAGGAGGGGGATGCTGATTCATCCTGGCAGATATGGACCAAGCTGAAGGGAGGGAGAGACAGAAAGAGAAGGAAATCAAGAATGGCTCTGCATGTGTGAAAAAGCTGCTTGCCAATACTGGCCATAAAACTGGAACGACAGCAGGCACAAACTCATGAATCAGACTGTGACAGTGTTGTGAAGTTCAGGTTGGCAAGGACAGGTTACAATCAAACCAAAACCCAATCATCCATGTGGCTGCTGACTGGATTAATATGAAGTAAGCAACTCCTAACCCTAACACAAACCCTAAACCTAACACCAAACATTTTATCCTCTAATGTTGTGTTAAGTCTCGTTTGGTCCATGTAGTGTACAACCTCAACACAACTTAATTTTAACATCTGCAGCATTTCATTCTTTCCATGTTTTAGCTCACATCACCCATTAAAAGAACCATCTTAGGTAGTTTGATGATAAAGTGCTTATGGAGAAGTGTTGCTATGTATAGAGCACCCAGTGGGAGTGCGATTGGGAGGTGCTGCCAACAGCTCACCATCTCATGTAAATCTCTAAAACCTCCTACCAGCCTACAGGGAGACTGGGATATACAACCTGCCAGGAGAAGACAATACACAGTGGCCATGGGAGTACAATTTTTTATCAATCTTAGGCTCACAATCTGTCTAGTGATGCAAGGCCTCCACTGGCTTTCATCAAAATGGTTTTATCACATTTAGCATGAAATCATAAATGCATCAGCTATAGAAAATATCTATTTTAATTTTAAAATTATTTTCGATTTTACTATTGACTGACTGCTCTGTGAACCCCTCTGCAGAGAAGCAAAGACATGTATCAGATTCCTGTGCGAATTACCTCGAGAAAACTATAGACACACCAGAAATCTGAGTATACATGAAATCCCCTTCAAAAACGCTGATAACTGCCTATTAGTTCACATATCAAACATACCTTAAGATGCATTAATACACAGAATAGAAATCATCTTGAGTTTGCCACAGATGCTTTCATCCACTGTCTTCTTATCTCACTCTTGGTGGTACAGCCAATCTGCAGAAAGAAAAATAAATGGTGCTCCTGGATTAGCTGTTTTGCAAACTCCAGCCAATAGCTTGTCAAGTAGCATTGTGATTAGGTATTTCAGCTTCCAAAGCTGCATTTTCTTTTGAATATTTTAGGTAAATACTGAAACACGAATAGGCGGGGAGTAAATACTCTGGACATGTGCCAGTTCTTCTCAGAGTACCATAACTTTCAGACTATAAACTGCTACTTTTTTCACACGCGTTGGACCCTGCATCCTGTACAACAATGCATCCTATACACTAATTTATAGATTATATTACTGGTTAACAGCTTCCGGGGGGCACTATAGCAGTCAGCGTAAAAGTGAGACAGACATGTGGGGAAAGATTATGCGCCAAAGAAGACACTACTGGTAGTTTTCATGCACATACCCTCATCACACGAACACACGAAGAAATGCATAATACAACTTTTATTTTAAAGGCAGTCACGCTGGTAGTCAATAAAGGAAATAGAGCTACTGCATGTAAGCTTGACATCAATGAATCAATGGTGAGATGTTGGAGGAGGCAGCGGGAAAAACTGAGTCACTGTAAAAAGATGACTAAAGTGTTCAGAGGACATATAGAATCTGAAAGAGATGACTTAAGTGGCTTTAGTGTGGAAGAGGAAGATTAACGTACCAACCAATTACTTTTCTGGTAGGCTAAAGTATGTTTTATTTTCTAATGAGGCATGTTACTGTTGTGTTGATACCCTGTTGATGCCCTTCTGCCGATTTTCAGGCAGAGTTTGTAAGAAAAGAAGCAAATCTTAAATTAAAACTAGAAAAGCACTCAGAGAGCACAGACCTCTACTGGGGCCACACACTTTAATCAGTTGTTCCTGGTCCCATTGCGGACATTTCCGAAAGATTTCATCGAAATCCATCCATAACATTTTGAGTGATGTTGCTGACAGACAAACAGACGGGCACGAAAACATTATCTCGTGGCAGAGGTAATAAAAGCAAAAAAATAAATCTTCTGTATACCACCTTTCTGTTTAAATATCTCATGTTACAATATGAAAACGTGCAACTTATACTTAGGTGCGGCCTATATAAGTACAAAATTTTTTTCTTTTAAAATTTAGCTGGTGCAGCTTATATTCAGGTGTGCTCAATAGTCCGAAAATTACGGTTCTCAATATTTTGATTTCAGGAAACTCTGTTTTGTTCTCTATCCTTCAACTGTGGCTGCTTTGCACTGACGCAGTTAATAGGCACATGCACTGTAGAAGAAAGACAGAATTTGATTAATTAAATCTAGTTGGCCTTGATTAGAAATCCATCAACAAATCCTGTTCTTTCTCTTTTTAAGACCCTTAAGAAAGCTTTACCCTTGAAAGTAACAAGAGAAATAATTATTTACAAAGTTCTTCATTCTTTTCTTTCTCTTCTTCCTTACCCTGCCACTGGTGACTTAGACATTACCTTGAATGGCTAACACACTGTGTTAATTTACCGTATAATGTGACACTAAGTATGCATATCTGTACAGGACAACACCTGATTTCACATCTGAGTGTCAAAGTGCCATCTGTGGGGTCACCCGGTGGCCCTGGTCTGATGTTTTGGCGAGTGCCGGACAAAAACATGTAACAGAAAGGAAGAACAAAACAAACTGTGAAAGAGAAGGTGGAGGGAGGGAGGTCAACATATCGCTTTCCTTATACTTGGTTATGAGAAAATTGCAGAATTCTTCCACAGCGTTTTTATTCAAGACATCCCAAGGCAAGTGCATGGAAAGATGTTTTAAAATAAATAGAAGGAGAAAGGACAAATAAAGGAGAGGAGAACCTGCAATTACCTACTTAAATCTATACTGAGCTGCTAAAGCTGGAAAAGGGCAAACAGAAGTGCTCACTTAAGCCTAACAATGAGGAAGCTGCCACTGAATCAATGAGCCACATTTACCTAGTTTCTGTTGTAATTGCTGCAAATCTTTAAATATCTGAACTGTTTGTTTGAAGTTCACTGCTCCAGTGCCGCTGCAACACGGTCATTTAAAACAGCAATACCTACATACTTCTTGAAGTATCTATTTTCTCTAGTGCTCTGTTCATTATTGTTTCTGTAATGGAAGAAAATACTTCAGGGTTCCCAAAATAAAAGAAGACTGAGTCCCAAAAGGCGTTTAAGTATTTAATTCAAACATGTTTCACTAGAACATGGACAGAGATTACTCTTACATCTCCCTATCCAACCTTTCTGACTAACAGTTGAAATAGTATTCAGCAATCACTGTTTATCTCTGCAGCACGTCTTCTCCAATCTTCATGTCCAGCTTCTGGAGAACTGTTTCGTGCCAGTCTGATAGTAAAGCATGAACCAGCACATCCCAGATCAGACTGTTCCGTAGTTATCTTGCTGCCCCGGCGTCTGTCTCTCTGGTGATCTGACACATCTTTATCAGGAACATTAAGCTGGAACAATAACCTTGCTTCCCCTAACTATGTCATCTTGCCCTAGATACATTCACTAGACAGAGAATATGTACTTAATTCCTAATTACATAGGAATATTCCCACAACAGTTTCCTAGCAAACTTCTGATTCCTTCACAGAACTGTCGTTATAGTAACTGCCTTAATAGTAAAATTAAATTATGCACAAGTGGACTTTATATACTAACTATGTGAATTCCGAATGTAAGTTGTTGCATTGGAATTTATTCAGGGTATCCTGTGTCTTTCTGCCCTGTGATGGACTGTCAGCCTGTGTAGTCTTCACCCTACTAAGCAACTTGAATTACCTTGTTATTGAAAGTGTGCTGTAAAAATAGCTTTGCCTTGCCTTGTCTTGCCTTGCCTCTGGTTTTTTGACTGCTGGAGAATGCAAAAAACTTCAAGAGGCATGGATTCTTTTACAAGAAACTGCATTGCGTAACATTTTTTTTACCACTGTTCACAGTTTTGAAGTCTTTCCTTCAAACTGTGTGAATGTTTTTAGTTTACTGCCAAAAACACCCATATCTAAGAGTTCCTTCTGCCATGCCTAATTGCTGTCAATAATTGTCAGAAATTAAAACAGCAAGTTGTCGAACTTAAAGAAGAGGAGTGAGCGAAAGCATGCAACAGAACAAATGTTTGAGAGGCCACATCTGTGAGTTTGAGTTATGCAAGTGTCTGTATTGTTTTTTTTCCTCTACAAGTTACCCATTGTATGACAGCAAGTTTGTCACTGCAGTCTCACTCTGCTGCTCTGGAGAGCCGCTGCAGACGTATGTCTCTCAAATGCTTCAGTGATCATGCCAATTCAGCAACTCACCCAGATGCTTAATGCATTTATAGGCTGCTACTGATTTTCGCATAACTTTAGTGAGGAAGGATCTTTTTTCTGGAAGTTGTCTCACTTCAGTCAGTCCATTATAGTAAAATATAGTCTTTTCCCCAATATTTTGCTAATGCATAATGCTCAAGGAATAATATAGAACTGATTAATTCAAGAGAGACTGGCCTATTCCAATATTTAACAATAACCAACCATACCACCTGCACAGTGTCATTTCCTAATATTAAATTTGTGCAATGGTTATCCATTTCTGCTCCTTTTAACAAACTGCTTGCTACAAATTCACATTGTACCTCAAGCGGCTGATAAAGCCATGACATTATTAATTGGTAAATATTAACAATCCTCCAATATCCAGCAATGCAAAACGCTAACAAGGATGGTTCAGTCCATGAACAATCAGTGTTGATGGAAAGCAGAACACACAGCAATGCAGATCTGAGCCTTTTATAGAGTTGTAGCTGATGATGTGCAGATCATCAGATGAAATCTAAACTAAGTCAGATGATGTAGCACTGTGCTTGATGAGTTGAAAAGTCTTTGAGGGCATGAATTATGAAAAATGTCTCATTTTCTGAGTTTTAGGCTGAACCTCTGCAGCTCAAAGTCAAAAATATTCAGCCTCCTCATCTTTTTTTCCCTACACATTGATTTCAAATCATGCAGCATTAACTGCAACTCTGGAGTGGAAAATCAAATGTGTTTTTGCTCTTTGCTTTACCTTTTACTGCAAAGTTCCATCACAGACTACAAACAATACAACAGCATAATCGTACGTAAAACGTATTCAGAGGAAGTCAGTCTTTCATTCGAGTACATTGATTTTTTGTGAAAAAGGCATCCCTTATTTAAATTTTTTTTATAAAATATCTGATGTTATAATAATGTGTATTTCTAACAATTGTCATAAAAAATGTAACTGAAGCCTTTTTAATTTTCTCTTTATATTTGTATATTAATCCGACTCTTTAGGAACTTTAAAGTAGTGATTCATGTTCTTTTTTTGTTTGCTTATTTTGGACAGGAGACAAAAAAACTTGAAGACAGTAGTCACCAAATATATCAAGACATATGCAAAGAATCTTCAAAAAACAGAAAAAAATAGTATACTGTCCAAAAGGGGAGAAGGTTGAAGCATCAGCTTATAAGTGCCCATCCTTTGCACAAACCACAAGGATTTCTAACAAGAAAAAAACATTCTGGCACTCCTTTTGTTTCAGCTATCGCAACATTTTGTTCTGCTTACTAATATAGATTGATTTGTTTTAATGACAGTGCCTAAATGTTTTACGTTCTTTCATTTAAATGTTGAGATAATTACACAGGTTTACTTCTTTTAACTAAAAGAAAATGTTGCTTACGTGTTGTCCTCACTCGTGACTTTGTTCAACATATATTCTGTGGTCATTAATAATAAACTCTCTATTTTCAATATGTTTTTAGATATTTACATGCATTAAAATATGTTTTTCTTGCCCTACAAAGTCTTGAAACTTTCATGTGTTTATTTTGACTAAAAGTTAATTAGTTGTTATTCTATAAATCTAAATTTTTATGGCTCCCTTTTGAAAAGTATAAACCTAGGAAGATTTCCTTTCCAAAAAAATCTAAATCTTAAACAAGTGTATTTTGCAAACAGTACAAATTGTAGCTGTTTACAAATTTTACATATTTCAGACACGTGAAAGGGAAAGAACACCGGAAGAAGTAGTTCATATTCAAAATACAGCTTTTGTCTTTGGAGGATCGGGAAAAGTTTCCCAAAAGAAAATAGCTGATAATAGATGATAAACCAAGTTTTTAAAAAATGCTTTAAGTTTTGCTTTTGCACTGTAAGATGTTAACGGACTGCTTATTTATTTTATGTGAAAATAATGAATGGATGTCAACTAATACTGGGTACCTTCCAAAAATTATCAGTGTACAATGTTACAGTAGCCCTGTCGTAAATGTCCAAATAGAGCACCTGTATGTTAGTTAATGGAGAAATTTTTCTTAGACAGGGTAAAGCAGATTTAGTTGAGTCTGAGTATCAATGATTTGTGAAGTTGAAGTTAAAAAAAAAGCTTAAAAAGATCTTTGTTTTATACAAACATATTTGCTGTCAACTATGTTTTTTTGTTTTGTTTTTTTGAGCAGCTGTTCTACATTTGCATACTACATGCATGCAAGAGTCCAGTGCTGGAAGTGGCCACAGTGCTGAAACAAATGTCACACCTAGTTTGTGTGATCTCTGTTGTGGGGTTGACCTCTTGGTCTCTGAGTAACCCACATGTCCCTGGACTGATGGCCTCTGTAGATTCAGAGGAATGTGGATTTGTGAGTGTGTTTAAAAACCTATATAGATGGGCTTATATTGAATGAATCTTGATGTACTAATTTAACCGAAGAAAAACACAAGCAGAAGGTAATATATGGTGTGATGTGAGGGAACTAATATGAAATGGATGCAATATATCTTTAAATATATAAAGAAAATCCTGGACTTCTCCACATCCTACTCAATCCCCTCCAGACAATAATGACATTCCTGGTTGTCGTCTTACTGTTACCAAAAAAGCTCTGGAAATCCTTTCTCTGGGCCCTACTTCCCCAAAACACACACACATATATTCACTCATACAACACTAATCTCCCTGTCACAGTCTCTAATGGAAAGTATTCAGCTGAGTACTTCTGGAGAAATAAAGCACTAATGCGGAGTAAGAGTGCACCGAAAGGGAAGGTACAGTATAATGTAGAGGAGGAAAAGCTCTGAGAACACCAAAGAGCCAAGTTTATATGTCACAAAGCATATGGACCTGAGCAGGAGAAGCCAAGAAAAAAGGGAGGGGAAAGGTAGAATTTGAAAAGCCAAAAGGACACAAAAAGGAAATACCCCCCACATGAGATGGCTTAGCAGTCTCATATCACCCCATGTTTAAGGCTGAGAAGAAAAAGGAGTTTTTTGAACTTATCCGGGCTGACACAATCAGGGATTACTTCTTCTATCCCCACACAATGTCAGCCTATGACAAGGCTCTACCAGGCTGGCTCAGCTGTGATAACACACACATATGCAACACAGGACCAATATGTCTGTAGGAATTATGCACAGGCATTCCCAGGGATGCATGCACATCCTCTAATGCACGGTTTGAGCTGGGATACTGAGAAAATTCATATAGCTGTTGTATAGGATCAGTATTTGAGTACATCATGTCTTCCTTAGCACAGTGCTCTCTGCCTGTGATTGTGCATGATTTTCAGAGAGACTTCCACACCACCTTTCCCATGTGTGGACACAGTACTCTGGATTTAAGAATGCGTGGGATTGCTGAGAGCAAGGAAGGTCACTGGCAACATGTAAATGAGTTGTATGATTCAGTCGATCCAAATGTAGGTTGTGCATTAAGTTACATAAAACCCACGTACTAACAAAAGAGGATACTCTGTGTGTGGAGCTCTCTGTATTGGGGTTGTACTGAACCATGTACTAGCACATTATGCTTCCTAAAGACACATTTTCTTTTTTGGTTTTGTTTCAACTGCCTTAAGCTCTTTTTCCTGCACTGTCTCAAAGCCGTGTATTTGTTCAAGTCCATTGATACCAGGGTGTAGCATAGTTTAATCAGATAGTCACATTCAGACACTGGATACTACAGTGGAGGACATTTTTATTGGGCATTTCAGTGGAAAGAACAAAAATGGATTAAGTCAGAATGGTTTGATAGTTTAACATCTAGTTTGCTGTGTAAAAAAACTTTACTGTAAGATATTAAGAAAGTAAAAGAAAAAAAAAATAATATGTTGGCTAACTTGTTGGACTTTACACATCACATTAAATGCATAAAAACTTAAAAGACATAAGTACATGTAGTACATTTAGAGATAATTAGACTTCTTAATCAGTTACAGTAATACCAGAGATCTCTGATCTTGACACCACAGATGTATAAAGATATATAAATGCATATGATTTTCAGACTTGGATATACAAAGCAGTGTAAATACCATATAGCTAAGTGAGGTCGCAAATAAAATGGATGTTTAAATGGCTCACCCATCTTTATAGAACAGCTGAGCCAATCACAAGTTAGGATGTCAACAGCGGGTCAACAAATGTAAAGTAAAAATCTCCACACAGCTATTGTGTTCTGCAGAGATTTCCCACTGGGAATTTATTGAAAATACCTTCAAAGAGACTGTGACTCCAAGTGAAAACCTGTTAAAATTTGTCAAACTATATTTTCTCTCAATACTTAAATAGAATGTTATTGTTGAATTTGAGCTTACAAAGAAAATTTTAAAAGCAGAAACACTGTTGTTTTTGCTTTAAATGGTTCAAAGCACCTGAAGTACTTTACACAGTCTGTCAATAAAGAAAAACTGACCACATGAAACATTGAGGTATTTAATTTAAAGAAATACCTGCCTTAAATAAATGGTTTATATGGGAACTATTAAACAAGTTTGGTTTATGACTACACAAGCTTTTAATCAAAACACAAATTGGGTTCTCCAGTCTGAAGCTGATACATCAGTGGTAATACTGGGACAAATGTCATGATTTTTTTGTTACCATAATTTTCAGACTATTGACCACACCTGAATATAAGCTGCACCAGCTAAATTTGAACAGACAATACATTTTGTACATATGTAGGGTGCACTGGAATATAAGCCACACGTTTCCATGTTGTAGCATAAGATATTTAGTCAGAAAGACGGTAGATTTTTTTTTTGTTATCTCCAGAAGGTCGTGTTTTAATGCCCATCTGCAAACTTTTCAGCAAATGTCTGCAACGGGACCAGGAACAACTGATTAAATTTTGGGGTTGATCCGACATGAAGGACATATCTACCCACCGACCAGCGGCACTAACCTCCACCCCTTTTCCATTTTAGAGAGCTCACACGTGGCTCCCTTTGTGCAGGAGCCTTGAATATCTCCTCTCTGCTGGAAGAGCGCAGCAGTAGCACCAACACATCCTTGCTTCTGATTAAGAGACATTTTATTGGAAAAGCACAGAAAGTTAGAATTAGATTACAACAAGCGGATGGGGAGGAATGAGTGGCCCTGGCAGGGGTCTGAGACCCTGTATACATTAGGCCTTTTAAGTGCTTAAATGAATAAATATTTTGTCAAAACCCCATCTCGGCCACACTAGCCCATCGTTTAAGGTTCCCCTCCCCAAGTATTTTTTTACACGGGTAAGTGGGCCATCTATTCCTAAATCTCCGTCTCTTGGATTGGTGTGGATTCGTTAGGCATTTAAGAACTGAGTTCAGTAAGGAAGTGATGTCAGAAAACACACACCACAGCCAGCTTAATAACAACCGGTAACCACTCAGAGGTACACAAAGAAATCTCTCTTTTTGTGAACAGCCATTTTCAGTGACTTTGCCCAACAAGTCGCAGATCAGAAATTAGCTTCTTCCTTCTTCTTCAATGTTTACATCTACCGGGTAACTGTAGGGAGGATGTACTTCCAGGTCAGATGTGACTGTGACATCATATATGTGGGTCTGCCAGGTTTTTTTTTTTGCATGCCTAGTAGGTCCAAGTTGCTCCAGCGGGCGGAGGAGAGGAGGGGGTCGTAAACGATGCTTTGTGTGGACAGTTATAAGGTTAGGTGGGATTTATCCTGTATAACTTTAGCCGTGTTAGAGTAGAAGCAACCTGAGTGCTTTTCAAGGACAAGCATTTTTTCAAACTCTTCCTGAAAATCAGCAGCACAGCAGCAACACAACAGTAACACAACAGTAACATGCCTGGTTAGAAAAAGATACATACTTTAGCCTACCAGAAAAGTCTTCATTATCCTCACCCTCTTGCCCACTAAAGCCAACGTCTCACCATCGATTCATTGATTTCAAGCTTACGTGCAGTTGCTCCATTTCCTTCTTTGACTGCCGCCTTTAACTTCAACGCTGGATCACATGCATTTATTCGTGTTAAACATGATGAGGGTGTGTGCATGATGTCCAAAATAACAGTTCAAAATCAAATTCAGTGTCTTCTTTGGTACATAATATTTCTCCACATGTCCATCTCACTTTTGCGCTTCCTGCTATAGTGCCCTCCAGACGCCATTAGCCAATAAAATAATCTATAAATTAGCAGCATCGTTGTATAGGACACAGGGTCTAAAACGTGTGTAAAAGGTAGCGGCTTATAGTCCAAGAATTACAGTATTAGTAGATAAAATGTGTTTCTTTGAAAACTCATGAATTTAACACTACAGTGAAGTTGATGAATATACTTCAACCAAGGAATGACAGTTTAGGCCTGGTTACAGTGTGGTACTGAGCCATCATTTTCTCAATAAATCAAATATTTATAAACTACACTGTATGATAAACATTTCTAGTTTGACAAAACATAATAGGTCCAGATTTATTTCTAAATTGGTGGAAGAACAACTTTAATTCAGCTTTCAGTTTGATTTAGGGGGGGGGGGGGGGGTTATTCAAAATGGACTTTCTGAAGCTTGATATCCTGAGAACCTGTCTTTCCCTCATTAAAAACACGCCTGAAGTATTGCTCTGACCCATTCACTCATGTTAGAGTAATCTTTGAGTCTCTGCCGGTCTCTGCTGGTAGTTCTCGGGGTTCCTGAAAAGCCTGCTCCCACCTATCCCCGCCTTTTCCACCCATCTCCTCCTCCGACCTTAACGTACTCAGCCGGGAGCCTCGCCCCTGCAGAGCTCCCCCACCTCACACAACTCCGGCTGAGTCGCAGGTGCAGTAATTATAACACACCAGCTGCAGTTGCGCGTCTTTTGTGGGATTTTTTTCCTGACTCCGTGCATAATGTGATGATGCACGGTATGTGACGAACTGAAGGGGGAGTGTCAGAAAGAGTAGGAGGGTCTTAGAGAGGCACAGGCGAAACTCAAGGCGTCCAATACGAAGGTAAATTTCTTTAAGGTGGATTTGGATATATGATGGACTTTTTCAAGACTTAAGGTGACAATTTTATTGGAGTGTGCTATAGAAGGGTAATATGTGCCTGGGAGAAGCATAATACCCCCCCTTTAAAACATTTAACTCTGAAACAAACTCAACTGCTGACCTTATTGGGGTGATTGCCCTCTTTTTCAAGAAAAATAACATTGAGTGTTTTTCTTTTAGTTATTTTATCTATTTAGTATTTGCTCAGAGATAGCAAAATTGTCAATAAAATAATGAACGTAGGTGAGAGTAAAGTTCAACAGCTATCCTGTGTTGTATTGACACGTGGCAGCTAAAAACTCAGAGTCACACCTGTGAAACTTTGTTTTATGATCTTTGGAGTTTCTTAGTTTTGCATTTTGGTTTAGTGGTTTTTGTTTTCCATGTTTGAAAAAAATGGGCATGTACCTGCTGTCTTTGATTCCACACAAAAAGTCCTGTGCTAGTAGAACACAATGACGTAAACATTAACAAAAACACAATTCAAAAATATTTAGAGCTAAGCTAAAGCAGTGCTATGCTATGGTGGCTATGCTTTCCTCTAAGGTATCAGCATCTTAAGCATATATTTAAAGTTTAAAAGAAACAGTCTTAGGATAAAGCAAGTAAGTAAAGCAAAGCAAGGGTAACCCTACACAAAATGCCTCAGGTGCTGTTGGTTTTGCAGTACAGAAAACAGCATTAAGCATGCCCAAAGTGGACCTGTACATTCTTATTTTTTAAATTTACATGACACCTCACAAACAGAGTTTTAAACCAAACTATGCTTTAGAAAATGTTTTTAGAAATCTCTGTTTGTATTCCCCAAAATTCAGTTTTTATGTGGACAGGTGGTATGAATGCAACAGATCATCTGTTTTGCAAAAGATCGTTGTTAGTATGAATAGGATTGCATAACTCTACATGAACCCATCTATAAATCACAGTAGGAACATATGCTGAACTCCTGGAGAACGGGTTATGAGACAGACATTTAGAAGGACATATAGCTTAATGACAATTCCTTTAGACATGCTCAGCTAGAAAAGAAACTGTATGCCAAAGAACATCTGAAGACAGTTGTGTCCAGTTTGTCAGAGCAATGCAAGATTCGCCACTAATAATGGGATTAACTTCAGATAAGCAGGTGTTCAAAGCCTTTGTAGGCTTACCTCAGAAGCCTTGAAGCTGCAGTGGTTGCCAGACTTGCTTCTCTAAAATGTTACACAGAGGGATTTCTCTGCCTTTAAGTGAGAGATTTAAAACTTTGGATTCCTGATCTTTTAAGCATTTCTTGTTTTTTGTAGCTTTAATTATCATGTGTTGATTCATGTGCTTGAAACTTGAACACGAAATTAACAAGCCAAACTGTGAAGTGCTCTGATATCATTCTTTGATGACTACAAACAATACTGTAGCTCAAAACAATGACTAAGTAATGTGTGTATATTTCCTTCTTGTTCATCCTCATTGTACACACACTAAGTTTTCAAGCAAATTCTAAAGTTCTTGTGTATTTAGACTCAGCTGTTATCTCAGCTGTACATTGTTAGCTTTTTCTTTGATGTCACTGGTTAGACATTTTGCTTCCCTGTCTGGCATTTCCTGTATTATCTAAATGACCAATAACATAATGCTTAATTGATGTGGAAAGGATGTTTTCTGATTTTATTATGATTCTTTTCATATTATTATCATATATTTAAATTAGCACTGAGATATTAATAGACCTGGGACTTTTTGGCTATAATAAGTTTTTAAGATGTAAAATGTTCACAAATTTTCCAATTCTTCTGGTATAAAATACAATAAATTTTACTATACGCTAAAATTTTTTCAGTGTTTTTTTTCCCAACTAGACACCAATGTTGCAGCATACAATTTTCTTTTTCATTCAGTCCTTGGAGTGTAAGTGACTTTTTCGTCTGACAAGGAGAATAGTGAATGGAAGTATGCTAACCAATACTGTCCAAGATTCTTTCCAATAATTGAATGAAAATATTTACAAAAGTAAAGTCTAAGTTTTATTATTTAACATTTAACTCTCCAACTATACATACAACCTCTGAAAATATGAACAAAAACTGTTATCATTCAAAAAGTCTTATCCCTCAAAAAGAAGAATAAAAGCTGTTTTTTATTTGTGCCTTTTCACCTTCTTCCCAAAGTAGTCAAAGGCCATCACTCAGGACCTTTATTAAAAATGTATCTGCAGGCGGTAAAACACTGCTTGATTTACTCAGACTGACTTAACTGGGCTATAATAAATACTATTGTGCATTCACAAAATAGCATATTGAAGAGCAAACACATAAAGCTTTAATGATGACTCCCTAAATGCTTCAGGAATATCAGTAGTTTTGAGCGTTTCGATACCTTTGACACTCAATGAGCACTTATTTCTATGCTATGCAGATAGAGCAGAAATACCATTCCCATAAACAACATGCAGACTTGCAAGGTATTGCATCACCTATATATATATATATATATGTATATCGTGTTGCTGCTGTTTCCTCCCCTGGTTAGATCGTTAAAGATCTAGTTGCACCTGATGGGGGTGTGATGATTTATAAAGCCAGCTCCTGCAAACTGTCTGGTCTCTCTCTGAAAGGCAGCTTGGTCAACATTGGTGTTTTTTGGTTAAAGCTATTTTTCATTTAAATAAGTTATGTGAACATGTTAACGTTTGTCTGTGTAGTCTCCTCTTTTATTACTGATTTTAAGTCAAGTTGGTATCAAATGGGGATCGATCAGAAACCACAAAATAATATGTTGATATTTTATGTTAGTATCATGAAAAAAGTGGCAACACAGCATATTAATTCTTCAGAGTTAGAGGTTTTGTATGTTGTCCACACTTGCAAATCAGGTCTAGGTATTTAATTTTTGTGCCTGAGTTTAACTTTTGTTGAATAAGGTGGTCGAGCCATTTCTTCCTGGCACGTTTCAGAAACATGCTCTGGGTAACTAGACACGTTTGTTGTTTTAGTCTGTTGTTTTTGTGCATAATGGAGCACTGGTCTTGGAAAAATATTCATAACTTTTCTTGTAAATCACCAGTTAGCTGGTTGTTTATCAGAGCTACTGGGTTATTGTTTAAAACACCCACTGCCTAATGCATGAAGACTAGGGTTGAGTGTATGTAGTAATATGTAGTTTCTTTTGGTAGGTAGCTAGTTAGGGAAAAATGGGGCTTAGTATTGTGTATCTCAGAGGTAACTTGGTAACCTAATGTTAGACAGGACTTCAAATGTTGCAGTTTTGTAAACTGTCAGCAATCATTTTTGTTCTCTTTCAGGTGTGTTTGGTGGTCCAATTCTAGAAGGGTTACTTTGTTTTTGTGTCGACATGGCATCTACACAAGAGCTTTTTTGAAAAACCAAAAGAACAGTTGCTAACTGCTCTGAAAAAAATAGCAGTTGTAGCTGGGCATTTTGGTATTGATTGCTCCAGACAATCCAAAAAGAATAGTTTTTTTCTGTTCTAAAAGAAAGTCTTATTGAACAGGGTATATTGATTGCAGAAAGTGGCATTGAGAAAAGGTCAGGAGTAGCACCTCAGTCTTCTGAGCAAAATTAAATGGTTCCAGCTGCATTAACTTTTGAACAGCCGAAAAAGTTGTTAATGTTGAAACATCATCACAGGTTAGAGCGGGGGTGCCCAATTCCGGTCCTCAAGGGCCGGTCTCCTGCATGTTTTAGTTCATTCCCTAGTTCAACACCCCTTAATCAAATGATGGCTCATTAGCAAGCCTCTGCAGAACCTTGACATGCTGAGGAAGTAGTCGGACCATTGGAATCAGCTGTGTTGGAGTAGAGACACATCTAAAACTGGCTGGAGACCGGCCTTTGAGACCTGGAATTGGACACCCATGGGTTAGAGCATGAAGAAAAGGCTAAAGTGCAGGAACTTGAATAAGAAAGGTTAAGATTAAATGTTTGTCTGTGGAATGCCAAGTTAAAGCAAAAAGCGGTCAAGTACAGTAAATGTGTTATTTCCTTTCCCATCGTATGCTTTGTCTGTCACATGCAGTGATCTTGTGATGTGATAGAGGGATGACAAACCTTTACAAGAATGGTTTCAGTTGGTCTGTCCTACCAATGAGATGGACCCAGCTGTGCATGGGTATTTTCTGGATGAAGGGCTGTTGGTTCGTAAGGGGACTCCTCAGGACAGGATAGTGAGACATTAAGTTTTTCAGATTGTAATCCCACAAAAATTTGCTTATTGACTCCAGGTGCCCATTACCCAGGTCAAAGGCAGTAACTATATGTGTGTTTAAATACTCGTTACTCAGCTGTTTATCCAACATTACCACTAGGTCAGTGTTTAAAGCACAGTCTCAATTTCTGTCGGTTTTCGGTATTCCAAAGATAATTCAGAGTGATCGAGGGACAAACTTCACATCAAAAATGTTAGCAGAGATACTAAACCTGCTTCAGGTAATACACCAGTCCACTCCCTACCATCCAGAAAGTCGGGTAGTTATTAAAAGGTTTCATCAAACCCTGAAATCTTTGTTGCGTGCTTATTGTACTGAACTGGACTATGACTAGGAAGAGGGATTGCCTTGCCTCATGCTTGCAGCATGTGAGTTTACCCAGGCCAGGAATGGGTTTAGCCTGAAGGAACAAGTTTTTGGTCACTCAATGCAGGGTCTTCTAGCAGTACTACAGAATGATTGGAAGACAACTCCACCTCCTGTAATTCTTGCAGACTATGTTAATGGCTTTAGTAGGAGGCTGTATGAAGCTGGAAAGCAGGCAAAATGTAACTTGAAAAGATGACATGCTCAGATGAAAAAGCAGTTGGACTGTGGAACACAACAGCAGGAGTTACAGCCAGGGGACAAAGAATTAGTGTTGCTTCCTGCCATTAACTTACCCTTTCAGGCCTGTTATTCAGGTCCATATTCTGTGCTGCAACAGGTTTCAGACCAAAATGATCTGGTTTCCACTCCTGACCGCAGAAGGAAATTCCAACTTTTTCCATGTAAACCTGTCCTATAATGCTTGTTTGGGTGATGCAGAGGGGGTGACATCAGTTGGTGTGGCAGCTCACTTAGAAGGGTTCAATAGTTCAAACTGAGAAAGAATGTTCACCTGATGATTCCAATTTACACCAACGTTTGCAAAATTCGGAGTCGCTTGGTATCTTGAAAAATTAAAAGGCAAAATATGTAAGAAAATTTGATTTATTCAAAGATTACTGGAAAGTGCCACTGTCTGCGCGTGTCCAGGAAATTGCTTCTTTTATCACTTCAACTGGGCTGAACTCCTTTACAATTATGCCCTTTGGTTTGAAGAATGCACCGGCAACTTTTCAAAGACTGATGAATAAAGTAGTTGCTGGGTTGCAAGGTTGTGCTGTGAATCGAGATGTTATTTATAGCAACACTTGGGAAGATCACGTGCAGCAGATTAAGGCATTGTTTACCAATCTTGTACATGCCAAGTGTGAGCTTGCCAGGGCAACAGTCACTTACTGAGGTAAAGTGGTGGTCAAGGACAGGTGTCTCCAGTTCGAGCGAAAGCTAAATATCAGTTCCTCCTTCATTTAGTAAGAAGGAAGTCATGAGGTTCTTCAGCATTGTTTACTATTACAGACAAGTCTGAAAGAGGTGCAGCAATAGCAAAAACAGTTTACAAACTTTCTCAGGTCTAAAGTCAAGTTTGTGTGGTCACCAGCAGACATCTGAAGGGGTAAAAAATTTGATTTCCTCTACTCCTGTTCTAGCAGCTAGCAGTACCTTGCTTGGATGAGCCATTCAACCTACAAGTAGAAGCTAGTAAGTTGGGAGATACGGCTGTTCTGTTGCAGGAGGGCCACCGAACAGGCACCACCCAACAATCCCAAACATTGCACCCCCGAAAGAGGTGCCCCAACCAACAAAAGGAAGACATCAGCCCAGCACATCGGCCGACTGACACACCGGACCACCCAGGCCAAGTCAGGCACGCACCAGGTCCGAACTGGATTGACCACCAACGCACCAGCGGGGAAGGGCATCAGTCACTGGCAGGGAGTGACGGAGGGGAAATAGGCCCCCCATTAAATGTAAGGCCTGAGGTGCACCAGGCAAGAGGGCAGCCCAAGACCCAACCTGACAGGCAGACAAAGACATGCAGACACAGTCATACGTTCCCTCCCTCTTACGCACATACACTCTCACCGACACACCTAGACACCCAAGAAAGGATGCTGTACCCTCACTCACACACCCCATATACACTCTATGCTCCCAGGTCCAGGTACCGATGCCCCAGTAGAGCAACCACCCCCCGGACCCAGGAGATGGACCCCCTACCTTCTAGGACGGAGACAAGCAGACCACCAAGGGCCCCACAGTGGCGAAACACCCCACCAGCTTAGGTCCTCCTCCGGACCCCAACCCCTGATGGAACAGAAGTGTTCGGGGATGGCGAGGGAAGGAATGGGAGACAAAATGCCTTTCCAGGGAGCCAGCTCCCCCACTGGCCCCAATAGGCACCGGTGTTCACCAGGATCCACCAGGGGAGGGAGGCCATGGCACGTTCAACCCAGGGCCCACGGCCCCAGCACCACCAAGCCCCATGGACCCCAAGGCAGTCCCCCCAGCCCCATCCCCCCTCTTCCCGCACACCCTCTCCCCCCATCCAACTGCAGCCCATAGGGGGAAAGCACCTGTCGCTAGATAGCAACAGCTTCCCCGTCAGCAAAGGAGGCCCCCAGCCCCACCTGTGCATCGGAGGCCCCAAACCCCAG
Source organism: Valencia hispanica (assembly GCA_963556495.2). Lineage (NCBI taxonomy): Eukaryota > Metazoa > Chordata > Actinopteri > Cyprinodontiformes > Valenciidae > Valencia > Valencia hispanica. The sequence goes on along the minus strand of OY747707.1, from coordinate 35,528,846 downwards.
CGACGTACCTGCCCAGACCAGGAGCCAACCGATGCCCAGGGCGGCCGACCCACCACGACATCTACCACCCCCATTCCCTGGCCGATACTCAGCCCTTGCGGACACCACTGGTGTTCAATGGCTCGGCAAGCGACCAAACCCAGCGCCGAACCCACCCGCCCTGCACGCCCACTACCCGGCCAGTCCACCGGCAAGTCCGACCGAATTCGGCCAAACACCCAACCCAGCGCCCCATCCGCCCAGTGATCCCACACCCAGGGATCCCCCCCAGACGCCCCTAACGCCAAGAACCCCCACATCAGCAACAGTATCCCACATGACAAAACCAAGTGCCCCCCACCCCTACTAGGTGAAGGCATTTAAATTTCCTAGTGAACAAACTGAGTGAGAAGTTGGAATGTTACATTTCAGACACTTTGATAACTCCTCACATATCTGGCACCAAAATCTCGTAACAGGTGGACAGAACCAAAGAGCATGAATATAAGTATCCGGCATATTGCTTGTGCATTGTAAGCAGGTATTAGACGACGTAAAACCCATCCTGAACATCCCTTGATCTGTATAGTGTACTCTATGAAGGACTTTGTATTGTATTAATTGCAAATTATGATTTTTTGTTATTTTAAAGGTTCTTAAACATATCTGAGACCAGAAGTTTTGGTCAAAGCTGACTGATAAATACACTTCCCATTTTGAAATAGGGATGGCTATTGATTCATCTAATGTAGATAATGTTTTGTATATTTAAGATAGCAATTTGGGGGGAGGTGAGATTAAGAAAATCTAAAACTCTTGCTGGGATTTGTAATTCAACTGTATTGAGCCTAAATTTACATTTTACATTTAATTTGTTGATATTCTAAGAATTTGCTTTTATTAATCCCATATTATGTAATTAATGTATTAAATGGGATAAAGTCTGTTCCTTCAAATATATGTTCCACATATTCAATTCCATTACACCTCCAGTCTGGAAAATGTATCATGCATTTTTTTTGCAAGATGTCGGGGTTATTCCAGATGGGTGTACGTCTGCATGGGATTATTGGGGACTCTGTCATTTTTAGAAACTCCTACCATGCTTTCAGAGAGGAGCTGATATTTATGGTTTTAAAGCATTCATGTTGTTTTATATTTGAGCTAATAAATGGTAGGTCTGAAATATTTATCTTATTGCATGGTGTCTGTTCTATGTCTATCCAGGACTCATCTAGGTAGCTATGTTTTAACCATCTTGAGATGTATTGGAGCCTATTGGCTAAGAAATAATGATGAAAGTTCGGTAGATCTAGACCTCCTTTATCTTTGGTCTTCTGCAGTGTTTTTAAGCTGATACGTAGGGGTTTATCTTTCCAAAGAAAATTAGAGACAGAGGAGTCCAGAGATCTAAACCAATCCAGTGATTGTTTGCTTGGGATCATTGAGAATAAGTAGTTGATTCTGGGCAAAACCATCATTTTTATTGAAGCAACCCTTCCCATAAGTGATATGAGTAGGGATTTCAATCTACCAAGATCATCTTCCACTTTTTTTAAAAGTGGGATGTAGTTTAGCTTTGTTAAATCTGCAAGTCTTGGTGAGACATTGATACCTAAATAGGCAATATTTCCCAGCTTTCCTAGCTGTGACCCCAACACATTCCCATTGGCCGTGGCCAACAATGACGTCACAAAGTTTATAAAAGGGGTCTGCAGCGACAGACGCCTCGTCTTTTTCCAGCGTTGCTTGGCAATGCAAGGAGATACACTATTCATCGATGAATTCATGTGAATTCTGACCTGCAGGGCGGGAAAGAAACCACTTGTAAATCCTTTGAAGTACAACCATCTACCCAGCGTATGTTTGCGTAGCCAGCCTGGGTGAGATTAAATTGTGCCAAGACAATTCTTTACAACGTTGATTCGCAGCCGTCAGACCTGCAGCCCGGACCGAGATTCCAAAGAACCCCTGCGCAAGGTTTGAATTGAATTGTCCAATTATCCTAATCTTGTGTCTGGGCAAATAAATAGGGAAAATAAAGTTCAAACGAGTTACAGTTTGTTTATTGTTGGTTAAAGTGTTTTTAACCGCTAAACCTGTTTGCTCATTTAGCGTTGCCACACGCATAGGTTTGTGAGCTGTATTATTTGCTGTGTTTTAAACTGGCTTTTATCCTGAGCGGATCCCACTCTTTCTCTCTTTTCCTCGTTCTACCCTCTTTCTCACTTTCTGATCACCTGGTCGGCAGAGTCGGGCACGGTCCGACCTGGGTTAGCTGGTCTGTTAGCTGAAAGATTAACTCCATTGTTCTTTGTCTGTTAGTTAAAGTGGTGGCCTTCCATGTTGACAGTACACACCATGTGCTCTGCCCCATTTCAGCCAAAGCTAGTTTTATGGCCCTTTGTCTCCTGACATGCTGTGTGCTTCCCTCCATCTTGGCCCAGAGATAAGTTAATGGACCTTGTCCTACAGGCTATCTCTTACTTGAGCCCCCTGGAGTGAGGGATCAGCCACCTCCCTTTCTGAACAAACCATCACCTCCCCTTCCCTGCTGAAAGGGGAGCCGTCTGTTTGTCCCTGATCCCCTTGGTGTTAATTGTGTTGATTAATTTTCACATATTATTCATTTTCTAAGATCGGTAGTAGTTAGTTGCATGCTTTAGAATAGATGGGAATTATTGACTAAAAGTTTTGGCTGTAAGGTGGATCTATTTTCTTAATAAGTTCCCCTTAGCTTAAAGAGAAGTTTTCTGTGATTGCTTGGTGTATGCGTACAATTATTGTTCACAGTGTTTGAACTTATACCTTTCAGAAGAGAAGTTTTCTGCAAGCTGATGCTCAGAAGCTGCGACTTACCTCAGGGTGCTTTGTGCAAAACACATGAGTCTGAGCTAACCTGCAGTTAATACTATCAGCTAACCGACATTTGGACTATTCTTATTATTTAGAGTACATTTAAATTAATTGTTGAAATTTCTCAAAACCCGTGATCAAGCTGCAATTTATCTCAGTGTGCTTTGTGCAAAACACAGGAGCCCTGACCTAACCTGCAGTTAATTTAATCGCTACATTTTAAACTCATTATTCAAATTGCATTTAAACTAACTATCCAAAATTTTCCAGAACCTGTAATTCTAAATTTAAACCTTTATTGTGCTTGCGTAAACACAGCACTCTGTTCTAATTTGCAATTAACTTAATGGTACCCTGCATTTATTCTCATTGCATTTAAATGAATTATTCAGATTTTCAATACCTGTGCTCAAACAGTTAAACTGATTTCAGTGTGCCCTGTGTTAACTGCAGATCACAGCCTAGGCTATCTTGCAGCTAATCCCATATGCTGCTATCACAGTGACCTAGCCTGCAGTTAATTCAACATTTCATTTGACATTTCTTGTAGAGATTTTGCAAATATATGGTGATTGTCTTCCCTTGTGTGTGACCTTTTAAGCATGTATGTTGCATGATTTAACTTCCAAAGTTAATTTGATACTGGCTAACTTACTGCTAACTTGACTAGAGAGAGTGATTTTTATAACTGCATTGCTGTGATTTTCTTAAAGTATAGGAAAAGCAATTTTAACACTTACAGTGGGCATTTAGTCATAGGGTGATCTGTTAGCTTATGCACCAGTTAAACACAAATAGCAATTTTAACACCGATTATAGTGTTGGGTAAATCACAACTTGATTTCACAGTTTGTGCATATGTTTAATCGCACATGACCTCACCCAAATATGTATAGGGGAGAGTGCATATTAATCCTAGGTGTTTTGAAGTGTCCATTGAAGTACGTGTTGTTGCTGTTTGGCAACTCTTTTCACAGCTAAGGCTTGGTTCCTTTACTGTCTGTTGTTGTCATTGCTGTATACCAACTCTTTTGACAATTAAAGCTTGGCTGCTTTGCTGTTTGTTTGTTTCTTGTTGTTGTTTGCCTTCCCATAGCTTCAACAGATATGGAAGAATCAGGTCCCCAGGTAGCTCCGCTGTGACTCTCCAGGAGTTCACAGACTTAGTGGTGCAACAGGTCATTGGTAAGATCATCAGCTTATCCTCAAAGGAACGTGTTTGGTTAGATGATTTTTTTACATTGTTGCGTGTGAAAAAAAGAATACAGGCATTGATGGAATTCATGATGAAGCCAGATAAGAAGGTTCAGATTTCAGATGTGTTTAGACAACTTGCATTGTTTTACCAACAGATAATGAAATTAGAGGCTGAAAGATGTGCCAGATTGACTCAGGAATGCAACGAAGCCCTGGACAGGGAGCAAGCAACTAGAACAGACCTCTCCAAAGCAGTAGCAAGAGTTGAACTGACTAAGAATAGATTGAAGAAGCTAGTGGACACTGAGAACAGGAGGACTAGCCTCCTTTCCACAAAAGAAAAACGGCAGGAGCAGACAGAGGTTGCATCTGTCTCAGATGAACAACAATAACCTGCCCGGTCACGGTTTACACCCCACATTAATACCAGCCCCTCAACTCCACACAACGTCGAGTAGGTGCTAATAATTTGACAGCTGTCCCTGTCAACCATAGCCAGCCACAGGGTCTGGGCTCTGCAGGGGGTCCAAAGTGGAGGAGCAGCATGCAGACAGCTGACCTGACTCGCTGCAGCCTCTGCTTTGAACCTATATCCCCTCAGAGACAACCAGAGGGCCACCCTTGGGGCTCAGGTGGACCAGACTATCCGGATTCACTGAGACACACAAGTTTGCAAGGTGCAAGGTTCAAACCTACGCCAAACGCAGCCTGTCCCACCTCCACATAGGCTAGACAAGGATTTCACGCAACACGGTGATCGAAATCAGCAGGACTTCTCATCTGATGATTCAGATAAGCCAGGCAGACCCTGTGAGTATGGCATGCGTACACGACAGCTGGAATCTTTGGCACAAGAGAGAACGCTTCGATCCAAGCGATTCTATTTCAAAAGATGACTAAAGTTGATTGAAGAAAAGTCGAACGTTGCCTCCTAGACCTGCCATACTCGTCGTCATGTAAGAAATTAAAACATATGTGGAAAACAACATCCAGGGGTGTACACAGTTTCATGGAAACCTTACCCCCTGGGATCAGAGACCGCTATTCTACACACTGTCAAGCCTTGAGGGAAGGATATGCCATCTTTACAGATCTTTCCGGGACGCATCGCTCCAGGTTTAGTGGAAGGCATTCAAATCTTTATTTCTTCATAACCTGCACGAATGTATTCGCTTTCAGGTGACTATGTACAGCAGAACGAGGAAACTAAGGATGCAGGAGATCTGAAAATACGCTCAGCTGGCCTGGGAAACGCAGGTGAGCCCCAACCAAGCAGATGGTGAACCCAGAGTACTGCATATTCAGGCAGCAGAGGAGCAGAGACTCCCACTGGAAGGCAGAGAAGCTCCTCCCACTCCAACCAAGGCTCGGGATGGACCTAGGAAACAAAACAGGTTTACGTCACAGAGCCAAGGGAGAAGTTGAAACCAAAGCAGCAAGACTAGTATTGGTCTGATAGGAAAACATCCCATAACTACCATGAAAAAGGAAAGCTTGATGTTAAAGTTCAGAGTGAAACTGTAACGAAGAGCGATGTTGAGGATGCTTGTCACAGGTATTAGTTTGAAGCAGTACAACATTTGATGGCTCCACCCAGATCATCAGAGGCATCCAATCCTCCAGGCAATCCAGACTTTAAACCTTGATCTGTATGACTAGGTGTGGTTCCAGTTTTCACAGCTGCCAATGGTGACCTTACCAGCTGGAGAACTGCTTCTGAGAGATCCCAAACACTCCTTAGGATCTATCCAGTAAAAATACGTAAAAAGACAAAAAAAATGTCTCACATTTTTATGCAAATTACTTCACACAAAACTTGCATGTGACCTACACCGTAAGATCTTTATAGGAGAGTGTGTCAAAGTTAATTCTCTCCTGGACACAGGATCAGAGATTAGCTTGATGTGCGCAACCCTGTCTGAGGAGGGAACCAGAGCCATGCTGTCTCCTGGAAAACCACTCCAGCCCAAGGTCTGTGATCCAGGCACCACCAGCAACAGCCAAAAATGTAGCCTGGTGCTCTGCAGCGGGTCCAGACTAGGATCTTAATGCAGAATCCTGTGGGATTTCCAGAAACGGTGGCTCCCTCTCTCAGAAGTACACTCTGTTGGCGCCCTCTCCTGGTAACAGATGGGAACGAAAAATGAACACCCCAGGTATGGACCTAAACATTGTGATGTTGAGAAAATGCAGGAACAGTATCCCAACTTTCACCTCATCCAGAAGCTGGGAATTAACTGTTCACCAGCAGACATGTTGCTGCCACCACCAGGTGAGATCCATGAGCTAGAAGCTTTTTCTTGCTGCCTCCCGGATCTTAGACTAAAGACAGGTCAGTTGGTCTACGCCTACAATGAGCGAGTTCCGCCTCCATGAGCTAACCTAACAGACCAAAGTGGGGGTTCATCTTGACCCACACCCATGACTTTCCTGCATGTGACCAGAGGAGCCGCAAAGCCTCATGTGACCAAGGCCGGATTATCCAATGGGCATTATGGGCACAGGCCCAGGTGCCCATGCCCACTGGGGGGCCCACATGAGAAGTTTAAGGAAGAAAAAAAAATTGTCTTCATATTTCAAATATGGCAGAGATCAGTGCTGGCAGAGATCACCAATAAGATCCACACCATTTTTTTTACCCTAACAAAGTTACATAGTCCCTAAGACGCAGTTGTGGAAACCATGGTAACATGCCACGCCCCTGCCCCAGCAAGTAGCGCTCCGCTGACCATCACCCGACAGTAGGAGTAGTCCTAAGAGAATATAAAATGAGCAAAAAAAGACAGTTTCTACAAATGAAAGAGATAAAGATGAGAAGAAGACGTGTTTATTAGGAAGTCTGTCATCTACTGACACGTTCTGTGTAAAAGCTAAGGAGGAAAATCAGGAAAAAGAAGACATCGTGGATGATGGTGAGCCAATGAACCTGTTCGGACGGGACTGCGTTAGCTACACAACCTGAAGCTAGCTGTAGCAGCAGCAGCTTAGCCTGGGTTTATCCGGTGTGGGACGCAGCTTTGTGGGGGACAGTTAACATAAATGCTTATGCTGTTGTTATCGATGGTGGAGCTGCTGCTTTTAATAATCGGGCGACCAGATATCCAGCTTCATCCCGTGATCGATGATCGGTTTGGGCGGTAAAGTAAGCCAAACCTAATGATCTGCTGTCACTTGCCAAGTGGAGAAAAAGTTTCTTCAGACTGGATCACATGTTCACCGACCAAAGGTAGCCTAATATCTTTTGTTTCCCCTGCATCTTATCTGGAGCAAATAAAACCAGTACATTAGTGGTTTCTCTGACTGGAAACACTCGGAATGCGTGTGTGACCAGGAGGAAAGCTCTGATCATTGCAGTATGCTGCTAGCTTTAGCCACTGGTAGCAGGACAGAAAGCTAAACTGAACCAGCTTTAGGAAGATACGCGGTACTGGTGGGAGGTTCTGCTCAGGCGGGTCGTTGCTGTCAGTCAGTTTTTAGGTGAAAGGTTTCTGTGGGGATGATGAATTACTTGGATCAGCACATAGTGTTAACTTTGTTGGCATTTATCTGTCAGTTTGGTCATTTTCTTAGTGAACTCATAAAGAGGTGGACAGAAAGGCTGGGGCAGCACATCATGGAGGACAGAGTTAAAAGTAGGGATGCACCGATCAAAACATTTGATATTATTGCTCTTATGGGCAATAACTATTATTTACAATGTTATAAATATTACATTAATCTCTTACAAAGATGGAAATAAATAGTGATTTTTAATATTGGCTCAGTTTTACCTATCGGACCAATACAATGTGTTAAAAAAGACTAACATTGGCAGATACCGATGTTGTTGTCAATACATTGTGCATTCCTAGACAAGAGCGACGTTCTCATGGTTTTAGTTATGAAAAACAGGAGAGGAGGAGGAAATAGACAGTAGAGGACGATGGAGAAACAGGAGTTTAGAGATACAGATACAGGTTTATTACACACATTATAATGTAAAAGGAAAATCATTTGTTTTTACTTTGCATTCATTTTCCATTTATGATCAAATGCTTTAAAGTATGAGTCAAGTTTACTTCCACAATTTTTTATCAATAAAAGAGAAAGGAAAAATAGTGAGAAGACAGACAGAGACACAGAAGTGCAGCATTGGAGAGTTGAGAAGCAAAAGAACTGAAGGAGCGCTTTGAGAGAGGAGAGGAGAGACAGGAAAGAAAAATTAACGAGTATGAGTGAGTTTTTGTGATCAAGTTATGGAACAATCGGAATTGTAGTCCTGGCCTGGTGGAGGTGAGATCAAACAGGATGGGTTTACATATGCAAGGGAGTTACACCGCTGTGTTGTGTTTTGATATTGTTGCCCTCAGATGAGCAATGGAGTTTTACAAGACTGTGGTGAAAATCCTATTTAAATTATATAATTTTTTTGGCGGCGAGGGGGCCCTTTGAACATTTTGTGCCCAGGGGCCCCTGCTAACATAATCCGGCCCTGCATGTGACATCTTCCAACAGGTAATATCCTGGCTTTCAAAGGCTCACATGGCCAAGACCTGCACCCAAGGATGCTTATCTTGCTGTCAGCTCCACCCATCCCAGCTACTCAGCAGGGCTCACTCTCAGCAAAGGGGGGTCATATTCCTTTTGCTGCACCTGAATCCAGCAGGAGGTAACAAACACCTGCTGACAGTATCATGCCGCTTTATCAGATGAGATGAAGCCCCTCCTACATTGACTGACACAGCAGTCATGACTGCTGCTCTTTTCTACCTCAAGCTCTCCTCCCTGGAAGTGGAGCCTGCCTCCACACCAGTGGAAGGGGGGACCCGGACATAGTGCTAGCAGAACAGCTGCATGTTGCATGCACTAACAACTAATATCATCCATAATTTTTTTGTTTTGTTTCATAGAAATCTGCAGACGTACAGATTAACACCTTTAAGGCTACAGTAGTAACTAAGTGCATTAAAATAACCCCTTTCAGGTTTTGGAGTTTCTCTGATGGGAAGTGCTTAAGTGCTTTTCTGATCTCCTACAGAGACTTGATGGACTTAACGTAAACATCCTCATCAGCGGACCAGTCCCTGAAGGGAATGATGAAAGATTTAGCAGACTCCGCATGCTCCATAAATGGTTAAAGAAACAATCAGCTGAGAAGTCGTTCACATTTATTAATAATTTCAAAGTATTTGGAAGTGCTAATCATCTGTTCAAAGAAGGGATGCGTTATTTGAACAAGGCCGGAGTAAGGCTCTTAGCAGCAAACATTTTTCCTTATCAAAATCAGAAAGCAAACACTTGCTCCCAAAAGCTGACCTTGAGGTGCCCATGGATATCAGAGAACAAAAACAGCAAGTCATGATGACACCACAGGACCGAACAGATAAACAACCATCAGAGATTAAGTCTTCATCTTCCTGTGACTCAGCCACATCAAATGAGTCTCCATTTAGAAACTTTACAGACAGACTGAACAAGCAAATCAAATTTGGGACACAATTAACACCTAAACTTAGACTACACCAAACGCCTGGGACTAGTGTCAATAAGCCTGGGAGCTTCCCCCCACTGATTATTACAGATATTTGATATTTGAGGGAACCGGGCAATAAATCCACCCCTACCGTCTCCCAGAATTCACCCGGCACCCCTGAGGCTATATCAGTGATTATCAGCAGCAGGAAACATAAACCGTTAACCACACGCTCTCATATTAAACAAAATCTCAAATTGATAACCTGTCAGAAGGTTCAGCTGCCCATCATTACAATACTTAAGTTAGCTTTATTAAACATTAGATCTCTATCCGGGAAGTCTTTTCTTATCAATGACTTCATCACTGAGCATAATTTAAACGCTCTTTTTTTTATCAGAAACTTGGCTAGATGAAAATAACGAAACGACTTCATTAATAGAATCTAGTCCTCCAAATTACAATTTCTTAAGCGAGAACAGAAAACACAGACGAGGTGGAGGTGTAGCCACCATCTTTCACAACTAAATGAACTTTAAAAAGGTAACTCTGGGCACGTTTGATTCTTTTGAATACCTAGCCACCCAGATAAATGAGCCTAACAAAGCTTTATTTCTAAGTTTATATAAACCACCAAAACTTAACTCTAACTTCTTTAATGATTTCAATGACCTTCTTTCTGTAATATGTATCGACTATGACCAACTAATCATCGTGGGGGACTTTAACATCCATACCGACAACCCCCAAGATAGACAAGCAAAAACATTAGATGATACTCTCCACAACTTCGGACTGATCCAGCATGTCAAACAACCAACACACAATAAAGGACACACTCTGGACTTAATTATCAGCAGAGGTTTAAATATTTCTGACATCTCTGTAATTAATATTGCATTATCTGACCATTTCTGTATTTTCTTTGAAAGTACCATCTCTGCTAAATTATCCAGCCACAGTAAGACCACTATAAAAAAGCGTTTTCTAGGGGACAGTTCAGTAGAAACCTTTAAACGTATTTATCCTTCCACCACATCCCCCTCATCTCCCAACTCAAACTCAGTAAATAAGTTGGTAGATAATTTCCTTGCGAAAATCTCAGACATCATGGATTCCATAGCTCCAACTAAAGTGAAAGTAGTCTCAGGTAGAAAAAAGTCTCAGTGGACAAGTAATCCACTGGTACGTAGTGAAAAAAGAGAGTGTCGACGAGCCGAGAGAAAATGGCGGAAAACTCGACTCCAGGTTCACTGTGAGATCTACAAAGAGAGACTGAATAGATATCTATAACTAACTATAAAAGATGCTAGGGAATCGTTCTTTTCTGAAATCATCAACAGAAACATTAATAATGCACGGACTCTATTTGCAACAGTGGAAAGACTAACTAATCCTTTAGTGACAGTAGCCCCTGAACTAAATTCTACCAGGGCCTGCAATGAATTTGCCAGCTTTTTCACTGAAAAGATTCTAACAATTAGATGGTCAATCTGTATCTCAATATCGAACCCACAACCAGTGCCATCCCCAATCAACAACAATGTAGAGATAATGTCTGAATTCCACGAATTAAACCAGAACAGCCTTGAAAAAATCATTATCCAATTAAGCTCCTCCTACTGCTGTCTTGATATCCTACCCACAGCTTTTCTAAAGAAGGTTCTTCCTGTTATTGGTTCCGATCTTGTTCAAATAGTGAACTCATCACTGCTATCAGGTGTCTTCCCTCAGGCTTTAAAAACAGCAGTTATTAAACCACTGCTAAAGAAGAAAAATCTGGACAACACGTTAATGCAGAACTACAGGCCAATCTCTAATCTCCCATTCATCAGTAAGATTATTGAAAAAGCTGTGTTTCAGCAGTTAAATGGCTTCATAACAATGACAAACCGTTTTGATGCTTTTCAGTCTGGTTTCCGCGCTCACCACAGCACCGAGACTGTCCTCGTCAAAGTATTTAATGACATCCGCATAAATACAGACTGTGGAAGAACCACAGTGCTGGTTCTGTTGGACCTCAGTGCAGCATTTGACACTGTTGATCATGATATTTTATTGGAACGACTGGAGAGCTGGGTCGGACTCTCTGGTACAGTACTTGGCTGGTTCGAGTCTTACCTAAAGAACAGGGACTTCTATGTTTCAATAGGACACTTTTCAACAGAACGAACAGAAATCACATGTGGGGTGCCCCAGGGCTCCATCCTGGGGCCCCTCTTATTTAATATCTACATGCTCCCACTAGGCAAGATTATAGCAACCAATAACATTAGCTACCATAACTACGCAGATGACACTCAGCTCTACATTACAATGTCACCAGGTGACTCTGAACCCATTCAAACCCTAAATCAATGCATTGACCAAATAAATGGATGGATGTGCCATAACTTTCTCCAGCTGAATAGAAACAAAACTGAAGTGATTATTTTTGGACCCAAGGAGGAACGATCAAGAGTCAGCACACAGCTTCAATTAATACAGCTAGAAACTACTGATCAGGTTCGAAACCTAGGTGTAGTAATGGACTCAGACGTGAACCTCCAGGGTCACATAAAGGCAATAACAAGGTCAGCGTTCTATCACCTGAAGAACATCTCTAGGATTAAAGGACTGATTTTGCAACACGACCTAGAAAAACTCATCCATGCGTTTATCTTTAGTCGGATTGATTACTGCAACAGCATCTTCACAGGTCTGCCTAAAAAGTCAATCAGACAGCTGCAGCTGATCCAGAACGCTGCCGCTTGCGTCCTCACTAGAACCAGGAAAGTAGAGCACATCACCCCAGTTCTAAAGTCCTTACACTGGCTCCCTGTAGCTCAGAGAATAGACTTTAAAATACTTTTTCTAGTTTATAAATCATTACATGGCTTAGCACCAAAATATGTTGAAGACCTGTTGTCATGGTACCAACCATCAAGACCACTCAGGTCCTCCAACTCTAGCCTACTAAATATCCCTAGACTCAGAACTAAACATGGAGAAGCAGCTTTCACTTGTTATGCTCCCCTTATCTGGAACAGACTTCCTGACGAGTGTAGAGCTGCTGAAACTCTGAACTGCTTTAAATCGAGACTAAAAACCCATCTGTTTAGAATTGCCTTTGAGTAAATGCTTGATGTCATATGTATGAAATGTGTTCATGCTCTCTTGCTTTTTTTATTTTTCTCTTGCTTTATTGTGTATCATGTGTAATGTGTGTTTCTTTTGTGTTTTTTTAAATCACCAAATCATGTAAAGCACCTTGAATTACCCTGCTGTTGAAAGTGTGCTATACAAATAAAATTGCCTTGCCTTGCCTTGCCTTGCCTTGCCTTGCCTTGCCTTGCCTTGCCTTGCCTTGCCTTGCCTTGCCTTGCCTTGCCTTGCCTTAAGTGTTGAGTGACACACTAGTATCATTTAACACAAGACTTCTTTAGAGAAGCTGATTTATCTGCACATTACCTCACTGATGAATCTGCATTCATTCTAGACATGATTTAGAAATCCTGAAAACCACTACAACTCTGCCACAAACCCACCTGACATATAGCCTGAACACAGCTATTTCAAGGTTTGTTAATAATAAATAATAAAGCCTTTCACCCATTGGATTAAATTTGACTTTATAAAGTTCCCAAGGAAAGCAAATTGTATGAAGTCACACTATGGCTTTCAAAGTGGTTCTTCCTGTCATTGAATGGTTGACACTGCAGTAATGTTGCACACCTCCTGCAGGCGAATCTGACAATTACTGGCTAGAACCAACTTGTTACAGATGTTATGCTATTGTTTGTAGCTCTTCCCATGATAACAGCACAAGCTGAACCCAGTGCCTGATGGGAGCTAGCTAATTAACATTTTACCCAAAATACTCTTACATAAATACATACTCTTTCCTGTTCTGTCCTGTCCTGTCCTGTCCTGTCCTTTCCCCTCTCCATACTTGCAAGCACTGATGACGAATCAATGATGATGACAATGTGGGTAATTTTGTTTTGTTTTCTTTTTATATGCCTTACAATTTTAAACTTTTATTAGTGGTAGGTTAGTCTCTGCCAAGACTCAGGTAGCCCTGCCCAGACATACCTTGAATTAATGGACCCAGTGTAGCTCAAAAGACTGTAAAGGCATTTCACTCTTCAGATCTAAGGGGGGAATACTGGGACCTATATATTTTTTCTGTCGTTCTTCAAATTGACTGAACTGTTAAACCTTACCTGCCGCAGAGGGACAGCAAACTGTATAAGGGGGGCAATAAACCAGAGTTTTTGAACACACTATACAAGTCCGCTTCGGATGGGTGAAAAAGAGCAAAGGTTGGCTCCTTAGACACTGAATGAAGGCAGACATTTTCACATCAACATGAGCCTGCTCCATGTCCTTTGATGACATTTTAAAGGCCAGATTAAACACCTAGGTTGATGGGGATTATGTTTGGAGGAGTCGAGGTGAGTTTTTTAAACCTAAAAACACTGTACCAGCTGTCAAGCATGGTGTTGGGACTCAATTTTCTTCAAATGAACTGAACAGACTGTTGAACAGCTGGAGGCCATTTTCACAGATGGACTGAGCAGACCACTGTTCCCAGCAATCCTGGCGGTGACCCCCAGCACACTCCTATTGGTCCGTGGCCACCAATGGTGACATCAATGATGACATCACGGCCAAAAGCCTATAAGAGTGGTAGTGGTGGCCATATTCAAACTGTTCTCAGCAGAGGTTCTTAGCAGAAACTCCTGCTATACAGAGGACAGCTCACCGGTGAAGATTCTCTTTTATTCTGACCCACTGGACCGGGGAGAACTCTCATTACAATGCTTCAAAGTGCTCATCCTGTTGCTGTATCCAGTTTGGGCGATATCAGGACTGTTCCAAGACAGTTCGTTACGACGTCGACCTGCAGGCCATCCAGCTTGCAGTTAGGACACCTACTGCGCAGGTTTTCTAACTCTTCCTTTTCTTGCTCAACTACGGACACATTTTGCTCTCCTCCTCGTGGACCGGACTTTCCTCAACATAAAGTAGGACTGAACCGGTTTATTTATGCTAATCTTGTGTCTGGGCAGACATAAATAGGAAAATTAGAGTTTTTAACGAGTTAGATCTTGTTCATTGTTGGTTTAAGGTGGGGGTTTTTTAAGCGCTGAACCTGTTGTGTCGCCGCACGCATACGTTTGAGCTGTATTTGCTGTGTTTGAAACTGTTTTTTTATCCTGAGCAGATCCCACTTTCTTTCTCTCTTTTCCTCATTTTCCTCTCACTTGCTCTCTGATTCCCTGGTTGGCAGAGTCGGGCTTGGTCTGACCTGCGTTAGCTGGTCTAAGCTGAAAGGTTTACTCTATTGTTTCTTGTCTGTTAAAGCTGAGGCCTTCCACATGGCCAATTCACCCCATGTGCTCCAGAGATAGGTTTATGGCCCTTTGTCTCCTTACACTACATATGCAATTCTCCATCTTGGCACAGAACTAGTTTTATGACCCTTTGTTTCCTAGGCTATCTGTGACTTGAGCCCCCTGGAGTGAGGGCCACCTGAACAAAGCCTGAGCTGTCTCTTGTCCCAGATCCATTTCATGTTAATTGTGTCTAATTTTCACATATTGTTTTCTAAAGATCTGTAGTAATCAGTTGCATGCTTTAGAATAGATGGGAATTACTGACGAAAAGTTTTGGCTGTCAGGTTGATCTATTTTCTTAATAAATTCCCCTTAGCTTAAAGAGAAGTTGTCTGGGATTACTTGGAGTAATTTGTAAAATTATTGTCCACAGTGTGTGAATTTACATCTTCAAGAAGAGACTGGATGTCTGGTCTTCAAAAACAGAAGTGGTGCCCCTAATATTAATAAATTAAACTTGAACCTCATCAATAATTATATTAATATTAAATTATTGATCTGAATTATTGATGGTTATGTAAACCAGACAAAAAAACCTCGCTCACTCTGTGTCACAACAATGGTGTTGGAAGCATTATGGTGTGAGTAGGTTTTTTTTTTTTTCAAATTCACCTTAGATCTACAGTCAGCAAATAGAAAATGGAAAGAGTTCTGCCCTTTAAAGTTGGGTGTTTCAACAGTAAAATCCAAATCGCTTCTCAAAACTGCTTTAAATAGATAAAGATGGCTGACATTAGATGTCTGGAATGGCCCTGATCTCACCCCCTATTGAAAATGTATGAACTATGCTTAAAAGTAAAGTCCTTGGATGGAATTCAACTAATTTTAAACAAAGTCTATCAATTCTGATATGCAGAGGGACTAAATGTTTATTCACAAAATTCAAAATCCATTGGAAGTTTTATTGCCCAATATCAAAAGTCCAAAGAGTGGTTAAAATAAATAATAAGACCTAAAATTAATGATATTCAATTCAAAGATCAGTGTATTTAAATTTCTGACCACCACACTATGTCTTAATGTGTTATCTTTTCTTAACTGTTCACTAACATCCTTATTCTGGGTAAAATAACTTCAACTTGACTGGTTTATTTAGTCCCTTGGTATTCTCATGTTTATCTGCTTCTGGAATCCTTCTCCTTTTTCACTCGTCAAAGGCTGTCTATTCTAGTCGGCCCTCATTCTACTCACACTCTTTCAAATACAGTAAATATACAGACACACAGAGAGAGGTACTGTGCGACTAGCCCCAAGGGGGCAGAACAGAGAAAACATTTTGAATCAAATTTGTGCCTAAAAGTGAGGAAAACGGGTAAGATAATGGGTTTCTTGACTTGGCCATGTGAAGGGGCTTAACGTGGTACCCACCTAAAGCCCCTTCACATGGTCAACACATGATGCCAGTTCTTCCTCAGTAGGATGTCATAGGCAGAGACTTTATTTCCTGCGGGTACTACAGAGGCACCACTTGGATGGACAACTGCTGGTGTCTTTTTATAAGGCAACCATCAAATCAGTGCTGTTGTTCTCAGTGTCGGTCTAGTTTGCAGCCTGCTCAGCTGCGGACAGGAAAGCTCTGCAGAGGGTAACCAGGATGGCCGAAAAGATCATTGGATGCCCTCTGCCCCCCCTGATGGTTTTGCTCGATCCCGCAGTCTCAGCAGCGCACAGACACATGTACTGACCCCTCCCACCCTGGTCAGAGCCGGTTTACCTGGTTGCCATCAGGGAGGAGACTTCGGTCCCTCAGATGCAGGACTACCAGATTCGAATATAACTTTTATCCCTGGGCAGTTAGAGTACTAAAACCCGTATTATGAATTTACTGTTTTAAATCTGAGGATTTTTTACTTTAGAGTTTATATTTCTTTAACAAATTGTGCTTTAAATTCTCTTATTGGTCTTGTTTTAAATGTTAATGCACCTTACTGTGGCAGCTGTCCTTTTTATCTCGTCATGCCTTTGGCATGATGACAGTAAAGAATTCATTCATTCATTCATACTACAGTGTGTAAAAGTCAGATGGTCATTATTTAATTAACCAAAAACTCTTTTTTAGATCCATCACATAGCTTTTAAGGAATAAATAATTGTACTTGCTTTCATTAACAATATGAGATGAGAAAATCAATCAGCAGCGATTAGTTATAATTTAGATTTGAATTATTTTCAAAAGATTAGATTTTTACATTTTCTGTTTGTCCTTTGCCCTTTAGCATTTTGACGCTGGTCAGTACAGTACAGAAAGACTGTTCCCCCTGGCTCTGCCTCTCTCATGTCTCATTCTAATGGGCTAGGTTATCCTAAGCTTTCTCTGTAGTTATGCTGATATGGGCTTAGACTGCCGGAGGACAGACTGACCATTTTTCCTCATTTTGCTACTTTCTTGTTCTACGACTTTCCGATTGCATTATTTCCTGTCATTTCAACGGTTAACTTTATTTATTTCATTCAGTGGGTTTCTCTCCATAGAAGTTAAACCTGGTCTGGTGTTCTGTTCAGCTATGGTGCCTTCTTTTAGATAGGCATTGGCTGGGATGATTCTCCCAGTAACTGAATGTTCTCCCTCTCTTATATTAATGTTTTACTTTCTTAAACATAGAAAGTACATCTCTTGTTTTATTTATTTTTTTCTGCTCTGTCTTAAACCACCAGTTGGTTGTGGCAGATGGCTGCTTGTACTGAGCCAGGTTCTGCTGGAGGTTTCTTCCTGTTAAAGGGAAGTTATTCCTCTCCACTGTGGCTATATGCATCCTCAGTATGAGGGATTGCTGATTGTCTAAAACACAATGCAGGTAACTGTCTAATGTTGCTACATGTTCGTCCAAGAAATTTCATCCATGACTTTTCTTATAAGTGGCCTTAAGAGATGAGGTGTTGTGAATTGGTGCTATATAAACTGAATTGAATTCATTTGAATTACAATCTGTGTACCCTGGTGATCTTAGTTTTCTTTTCTGTGATATTTGTTTATTGTTACCTTTCAAGATGTGTTGCAAATATTGATAACATTGATTTTTTTTCTTCTTGCTTATACTATCAGCCCTAATCCGGACATACTTCCAAAAAGATCACTGGTTACAGCTAGAGCTTTTATCAAGTAAACAACCTTTGGAAAACCAAAACCCAGATGTACAATTCTAGACATTTTAAAAGCTAATGAAAATGTGGTAAATTACAAGGCCATGGGATGCAAACCAAAAAGTAGTAACTGCCTTTGACAACATACATCATTTGGGCCAGGTTGTTGTTTTCAAAAACTGCATTGCACATCTAAATTTAAAAGCACATTTTGAATAAATGACTAATTTGAATTATTTGTTTTGGTTGATAAAACAAGAGATGTCTGACTCCAAGTTTATTTGATTGAGGTTTTGTTTAGCTATGTTAATTTCTTTTATTTCTCTCAGGATTTTATTAATTATAGTGAAATGTATAAGTAACAAAACATTTGATATGGGATGGAATTTTCGATATTTATTGAGTCATAAACTAAATAGTCAAAATAGTTACATTGATAGCCTATTAGCATACACAAGTTTACTCTAGTGTTCATATCTCATTGTCAGATATAGCCCCTAAAACATTTTAAAGAGCAATTATGTTTAAAGCCAGAAAATAACTTTTAAAATCTTGAAAGCATAAAAACATGAATAAATAACAGTTGGACTATTCACTGCTTTTCAAAACATAATTTAAAACCCAATTTTTCTGATGCAACAAGAGCCTTTGGAGCCACATTCTTCTAAAACGGGAAAGCACAATCATATATGAAGTATTATTTCTCATTTGAAAGCACAGAGGAGCGCTCCCTATATAATGTAAACAGATTTTTCTCCTGACAAAAAAAAAAGCTTTTAAACAGGAATATGTTGAATGGATGAGTGACTACTCATTGGCAATACAGAAAGTAATGAAATGCAGAGCCTTACTTCCCCAATAGATATGCCGGAAATCTGAATGGGCTTTGTGATGTGAAGGCACAGATGTCTTCTCATCAACATAAAACTTTGAACAACGCAATTAGGCATGTGCCAGTTACTGGTATACCAAGGTTTCATAAAGATATTTTTTTAAACCTAAATGTGCCTTTATACTATTCCCATAGTTTAAAATACCATGCCAGAGAAAGTGATGAAATTACCTAAACTGTATAGGCCATAGAAAGAAGGCTCTGACATTTTTTTCCTGGTTACAAAAAATAATAAGTGGTCTATATAGAAATATTTCTGGTTGTAAAAAAAACACAGTGGGAGTCATGGTGTGGAAACTAAAGTAGCATCCTGTAGACATCTCAAGGTAAAGATGTTTTGAAACAGCACAATAGAGGGGCAAGAATGTAAAGAAGCTGACTGCAGTCATGCAATCCTAGCAGATATCCTGACTAATTAACCAGCTAGTACAAGCATGTTATACCCAGAGTTGAGCATTTGTGTGCAGCATTGTAGTTTCATGCCAAGAAAGAGAACTACAGATTCAATTTATGCTTTAACGATGCTGATGGCACATCAGCCACCGGGAGGAGGGCATCTGGAGCTTCATTGTGTCTTTGTAGATTTAGAGAAGCATATGACAGTGCCAAGAAAGGAGCTGTGGTATTGCACAAAGAGGTCTGAAGTGGCAAATAAATATGCTAGACTGGTGCAGAAAATGTATGGTAGCTGTGAGACAGCAGTGAGGTGTGCTGCAGGATACCAGAGGAGTTCAACTAGGAGGTGAGACTGCATTAATAATTGGCTTTAGGCCCCTTCTTGTTTGCTTTGGTGATGGATAGGCTGACTGATGGGGTCAAACAAGAGTCTCCATGGACTATATTGTTTGTAAATAACACTGTGGTCGACAGTGAGAGCAGGGTACAGGTAGAGGAAAAGCTAAAGAAGTGAAGGTATATATTTGAAAAGAGAGTAATAAATATTAGTCGCAGCAGAATAGAACATGTGTGTAAATGAGAGGGGCACAAGTGGAATAGGACATGAGGTTAGTTGTTGTGAGGGTGAAGAGGACAGGGCTAAATGGAGACTGATGATTCGCTGTGGCGACCCCTGAAATGGAAAGGCGACAGGTAAAAAGACGATATTAAATACAGACTGATTATGCATAGAAAAGTGACGCTTTTAGTTGCTTTAATCCACTGCCACAAATGCTTGTATGATATGAAGTTAGCTATTCTGGTGACAATTGTTGGGAGCCATTGGAGGATTGGGGTAGGCCTGTGCACATCAGAGAACATTGCCAGCCAAAACAGAAGCAGGAACTACATCTATTTAAATGTTATTTATCACAGAAAGACAAAGCCCTCACAGGGCTTTTTTACATACAAGGGTAGAGTGCCGGTTTGTTGGATCTTCAAGGTACTCCTCAAAGACAATTCTCTTTTATATCTACTGAATGAGCAGTATAATCATTTTAATCATACTTTTGGGTTTGTATTTTATTTGGTGAGTTTACAGTGAAATGTGCATTTTTAAAATGTAAAAAACTAACATACATAAACACCTTTTACAAAACAAAGATAAAGAAATTTCTCCCAACTAACTAGATCCTATGGAAAAAAATCCAAGGCATTATAATTTATTTCAAATTATAATACACCAATCTTAGTTCACACATTTCTTTGTATTGTCATAATATAATGCTGTGTTTGTTAATCAAAGTGCTGATAGTCAATTGCATCATGTTGCTAAGGAATCAATAGGTTTAGATGATCCTTTGACAATGCCAACAACTCATTGCACTGACTTTCATGTAAAAGGAGACAAAGTCATTATCAGCCATAACAGCTTTGATTAGCAGATGGATCTTGTCTGAAGCAAGTTGCTGCAAAACAAATTTGAATTAATTAAAAAATCAAAGTGCAAATCAGTAGGGACAGAATCAAAAAAGCATGCATTTGCCACACTGTTGGCAACGCTGGCTTTGTTGTGGTCGATGAAAGGCCAAAGGCACTTCATGTCATGATCCTACTAGATATCAGCATGATTCATTGTGACAGGCTTTTCAGGTTTAACCTATCAGATGAAATAAGAAATATGTTTTTTAACAGAGCAGCATATTTTCTGATACGTTACAATTACCTGAATCAGCTAAACTACACAAACGATACCTTCGGTTTTCACAGTTTTAGGTCCTGCCTTAAATTTTTTACATTTTATTTGTAGGAATGTTCATGGCTGAAAATGTTTTGTAATTTTTCTGTATCTCTGTGTGAAAGTGAGGGAATGAAGTGGGGATTTGATGCAAAGCAGAATGTATTTTATGTAACACTATGAAGTAGATCAGAGAGCAGAGCATGACCTATTTTTGGGGCTCCGTAGAGACAATATTTCTGTTCCATCTACTGGAAACTATGATTCCTGCACTTCTGCAAAATCCGCTTTACAAATCTTAAAGTGTATTGGAAGAGTGAAACACAGAGTTAACACTTCACCTCTCTTCAAGGTTGTGAAAAGATGTCAACTTGAAAACATCTATGTTTTATAGAAAACACTTCGACTGATTTGTCTAACCAGTAACTGCAAAAGGTGTTTGCACGTAAGAGATAAATTGATTATTCACCATTTGAGATTGGATTAAACCTAGTGGCAACTCACTGTACATCCACATGTCAAAGGGCTCTTGTGTAAGGCAATGAATGGGAAAAATACTCACTTATAGTTCCTCAATTATTTGAGATGAAAGTATCTTCTAATGATACTGTTGAATGTAAATTTTACTTTCAACATTACAGTTCTGTTATATTTTAGTCCACTCTAATTACCCCTAAAACAGGTGTCTGTAATATTGTGCTTCAGTTTGTCTCAGGAAGTAGAGGCAGTATTGTTTTCCTTACACCTTTTTATAATGAAGTCAAAACCTTTCTACAATCACACAATATCAAGCACAGTCACAACAACCACTTAAGACAGTACTCAAGTGTTTGACAGATGTCGGTGTAGATTCTTTTCGCATTCAGGACTTGACAAATCCTCAGTTCGAATGTTGACACTGGTCTGAACTGATTATCACTAAATGTAACCAACACTACAAACACTACCGACACTACAATGTCAAGGGGAAAAGACATCCACCATACCTTCAGACAAGCAACAGTTATTGTCTATTATTCTGGGAGAAGTTACAAACATAGTTTCCAACCAGTTAAATGTTTGTCTTATTTGTAAGATTTTGTGGCTTTGTGGCTCTAGTGGTCTTAATTCAGCATTGGATTGTGTACAGAAAAAAGGAGAAGGCCTGCGGTAAATGTCCACGAGGACAGGATTCGAACTCGGACGGCCTTGTCTAGGACTGAGGTCTCTGTACAAGGGGGGCCTGCACTAACCACTACGCCACGCGACACCCCTAATGTTTGTCACTTTAAAGTGAAACAGAATGTTCACCTGCGGGAAATACTTAAGAGATCAGCCAGTTTTTCCAGATTCTGATGCTTCAACAAAATGGGTCAAACTACGCAATCTTCCGAGAAATAGCAAGCAACCTAAATTCCACAGAGTACACTTCAGAGTGTTAAATTGGCATGATGTTAACGTTTATGATGGTAATGTTGAAAAATGACTCAAGCTATTTTTTTTTTTTTAAACATTGCTGGGAGAAAGGCAGATATAACCAATACAAATGTTTTGTCATAATGCACAGCATTATTTTTAACAATCTTATTAAATTATAAACACATTTTTTAAAACTAAAATCATACTCCTTTTACATTGTTATAGGAATAAAAAAAAATACATCTAAATCTAGCGGGGACATAAATATCAGCAAGGTTGTCATTTTTCTTCACTGTAATACAAAACCATTTTTGTCTTTGCTGATTTTCCATCTCTCCACATTAAAGAATACTATTAAAATATATTTTTATAATTTCAAAACGATACTTTCTCCAATATTAGAGACTGGTTATTTCCTTGTATGTGAAAAACTGTACAAAATAGGCTAAGTTTAAATACTTATTTTCCCAAAAATGAGAGCTCCTTAGTACAGTAGAAAAACTGAAGTGTATACCACTCTTTAAAAAAGCAACATACACCATTGCTGCACACACACTATCTCACTTCATCCACAGTGGGGTCATTAGGAGTGTTTGAGGAGTAAGTGGAGAGACCATGAGTGGAGGGACCGAGTTTATATCCTCAGGCAGAGATAGGCCTGGCATTTAGCCCATATCCCAACACTCCTGTCACCATTCAGACTGTGAGTTAAAATAGGTTTGTGTAAGAGCTGTCTTAATGTGCTATGTGACAGGAAATTACCTTAAACTTTGGAAAACCTTGGATCATTTCTTCAGGACTTGTTTTGAACCCTCCTACTTGGGTTTGAGGACTGGGATATACCGCAATTAAATTTAACTCCAAAACATGCACATCATTATCTCAAAGAAAAAACTACTTTAATCTACAGGTCCTTCTCAAAAAATTAGCATATTGTGATAAAGTTCATTCTTTTCCATAATGTAATGATAAAAATTTAACTTTCATATATTTTAGATTCATTGCACACCAACTGAAATATTTCAGGTCTTTTATTGTTTTAAAACTGATGATTTTGGCATACAGCTCATGAAAACCCAAAATTCCTATCTAAAAAAATTAGCATATTTCATCCGACCAATAAAAGAAAAGTGTTTTTAATACAAAAAAAGTAAACCTTCAAATAATTATGTTCAGTTATGCACTCAATACTTGGTCGGGAATCCTTTAGCAGAAATGACGGCGTGGCATGGAGGCAATCAGCCTGTGGCACTGCTGAGGTGTTATGGAGGCCCAGGATACTTCGATAGCGGCCTTAAGCTCATCCAAAGTGTTGGGTCTTGCGTCTCTCAACTTCCTCTTCACAATATCCCACAGATTCTCTATGGGGTTCAGGTCAGGAGAGTTGGCAGGCCAATTGAGCACAGTAATACCATGGTCAGTAAACCATTTACCAGGGGTTTTGGCACTGTGAGCAGGTGCCAGGTCGTGCTGAAAAATCAAATCTTCATCTCCATAAAGCTTTTCAGCAGATGGAAGCATGAAGTGCTCCAAAATCTCCTGATAGCTAGCTGCATTGACCCTGCCCTTGATAAAACACAGTGGACCAACACCAGCAGCTGACATGGCACCCCAGACCATCACTGACTGTGGGTACTTGACACTGGACTTCAGGCATTTTGGCATTTCCTTCTCCCCGGTCTTCCTCCAGACTCTGGCATCTTGATTTCCGCCCAAGGTCTGGAATCGGTCCTTCTCCACAATCTTCCTCAGGGTCCGGTCACTTCTTCTCGTTGTGCAGCGTTTTCTGCCACACTTTTTCCTTCCCACAGACTTCCCACTGAGGTGCCTTGATACAGCACTCTGGGAACAGCCTATTCGTTCAGAAATTTCTTTCTGTGTCTTACCCTCTTGCTTGAGGGTGTCAATGATGGCCTTCTGGGCAGCAGTCAGGTCGGCAGTCTTACCCATGATTGCGGTTTTGAGTAATGAACCAGGCTGGGAGTTTTTAAAAGCCTCAGGAATCTTTTGCAGGTGTTTAGAGTTAATTAGTTGATTCAGATGATTAGGTTAATAGCTCGTTTAGAGAACCTTTTCATGATATGCTAATTTTTTGAGATAGGAATTTTGGGTTTTCATGAGCTGTATGCCAAAATCATCAGTTTTAAAACAATAAAAGACCTGAAATATTTCAGATGGTGTGCAATGAATCTAAAATATATGAAAGTTTAATTTTTATCATTACATTATGGAAAAGAAGGAACTTTATCACAATATGCTAATTTTTTGAGAAGGACCTGTAAGTTATTATCAAAGTCTGTTTAGAAAACATCACTAGGTTTGAGTACAGTGAACAATATTTTGTATTTTTCATTTTAGTATGAACAAAGCATTTTTGTTGCCTTACTTGCTTATTCAGGGACATGCAGTCGTCCATCAGACACACTAATGAAATTAATTGGCTTTTGCATACCACTTGGTGAAATGTGGTCTAAAGACACTCAAGCGTATTTGAAATAAATTCTACATGTGCTATTTGACTGTTCATTTACTCACTTGTGTAACAAATATATGCACAAATCTACCACTGAAAATACTCCCTGCGGGATGTGCTTTTTATTTCTGTTCGGGTCGTGCTTGTCTAATACTAGTCTGCATTGCTCTTAAATGTTAGTCAATCCAAGTTAGCTTTTTTGAGTTTCTCTTAAAACCTTTGTTTTACTCTATGAGGAATAATTTTAATGTTTTGAGGCAAAAAAGATGAATTAACAAACTGTCAAGTTCATCCACCGATATAACCTTAAAGCTGCAGTCCGGAGTATTTGAGGGAGAGAGATTTTTTGGAGCAGTTGTACACGCACATCACCTGTGGCAACACAGCGAGTCAAAGAAGTAAGCAGCAAGCACTATTGAGCACCAAACGATTGTATTTTTGCTATGGACATTTTGGAGGTGAGCAATTTCTGCATGACTGATGCTCTCTCACAATATGGCAACTGTAAACGAGAAGACACGGAGGGGTCTGTGTGCGTGGCCCTATGTTCACAAGATTATTGACAGCCGACAATGAAACTCGAATTCTATTGGCTAAAAAAATTCAGCACTCAGTGTGAAATGCATAGGGGCCTACGGGAGGAAGATGGGATTAAGAAAAATAACAAATGTTGTGGACCACTAGCCTTTTATCATGGTATTGAACCCCACTATCATTTTAAAGATTCATAAAACTTTTATATATAAATATATTCTCCGGACTGCAGCTTTAATTGACAGTTTTTTAATGATGAAAATACACAATACTATTAGAGTTAATAAAAGTTTAAATCTAATTATTTCTTTTCATACTGTATATGATCTTTTTTTCTTCCTGCTACCTCTTTTCAATTCCTTGTCTGGTTACATAAATTGCTGTGAAGGCCTGTCTATGTGGGCTGCAGAGTGGAGGTGGGCATCACTATTTTATAAACTTTCATTCAGGAAAGAGTTTCTAAGGTCAGAAGCCTTGCAGACTCCTCAGCAAGCTATGTGTGTCAGAGCAAAAGGGCTATTTATGAACCCACTTCCATTGGTTGATACATGAACATCACAACACCCTTTGTTGCATAAGTGTTATGGTCCCTCTGGAACTATAAGATGAACACTTTGAACTAATGAAGAAGCTGCTGTATAGTTTCCTGCCATTATGGAGCTGTTTAATTTCTGCAATTCTTTGTTTCTCACAGTGCAGTTTTGATTTTACCACGTTTTAATGATCTATTGGTCTAATGTTACTCTAACTGTTTTTTGGAAATTTCCACCAGAGTACAAAGGGATCATTTTAAAAACTATTACCAGTTCTGTTTTAGCATTTAAAAAGCCAATATCGGGGTTTGAATACTGCACAGGAAACGTTTGAATGACCAAATAATAGCTATAATATGTGCCTCATGTTGTGAAAAATACAAGAAAGCAAAATGAGTTAGTAGCAGACACAACTGATAAATGAACAGTGTTGTTAAAGGTAGCCTGAAATGGAGTCATGCTGCCAAGTTTGCATTGAAAGGTTGTACCAATTACAGTACTGTGAAAAAGTGTAGATTTTTGCTTATTTTTGTACATGAATGTTTTATAACATCAAGCAAATTCAATATCATAAATAATAATCAGAGTAAATACAAAAAGCTGTTTTGCAAAAATTTGCTTTTTAAAGGGAACTACGCTATCCAAAACAACCTGATCCTTTATGGCAAGAAAACAACTCACTCAAAGTTGATCTATTTTTCATACAAAAAGTTAACCTCAGGTAACTGCAGTCTGATATTTGACGAACATCTTAGGGTTAACGTCTTTTGACCATGTGCTACATTTTGGCACAAAGATAGGCTAGTGACGCAGAGCCAAATCTCCTAAGGCTATGTGTCACTTCCATTATCCATGCCTTTACCTAGACCAATAGGTAAGTGATGCATTTTAGTACCATTCTCACATGCTATGTCTCCGTCTCAGACTGCCTAGAGTGGATCTGACACTCCAGGTAGTTACAGTGGCTTGCAAAAGTATTCAGCCCCCTTGAACTTTTCCACATTTTGTCACATTACAGCCACAAACATGAATCAATTTTATTGGAATTCCACGTGAAAGACCAATACAAAGTGGCGTACAAGTGAGAAGTGGAACGAAAATCATACATGATTCCAAATTTTTTTGCAAATAAATAACTGAAAAGTGGGGTGTGCATAATTATTCAGCCCCTTGAGTTAATACTTTGCAGAACCACCTTTTGCTGCAATTACAGCTGCCAGTCTTTTAGGGTATGTCTCTACCAGCTTTGCACATCTAGAGACTGAAATTCTTGCCCATTCTTCTTTCCAAAACCGTTCCAGCTCAGTCAGATTAGATGGACAGCGTTTGTGAACAGCAGCTTTGAGATCTTGCCACAGATTCTCGATTGGATTTAGATCTGGACTTTGACTGGGCCATTCTAACACATGGATATGTTTTGTTTTAAACCATTCCATTTTTGCCCTGGCTTTATGTTTAGGGTCGTTGTCCTGCTGGAAGGTGAACCTCCATCCCAGTCTCAAGTCTTTTGCAGACTCCAAGAGGTTTTCTTCCAAGATTGCCCTGTATTTGTCTCCATCCATCTTCCTATCAACTCTGACCAGTTTCCCTGTCCCTGCTGAAGAGAAGCACCCCCAGAGCATGATGCTGCCACCACCAAATTTGACAGTGGGGATGGTGTGTTCAGAGTGATGTGCAGTGTTAGTTTTCCGCCACACATAGCTTTTTGCATTTTGGCCAAAACGTTCCATTTTGGTCTCATCTGACCAGAGCACCTTTTTCCACATGTTTGCTGTGTCCCCCCACATGGCTTGTGGCAAACTGCAAACGGGACTTCTTATGGTTTTCCTTTAACAATGGCTTTCTTCTTGCCACTCTTCCATAAAGGCCAACTTTGTGCAGTGCACCACTAATAGTTGTCCTATGGACAGATTCCCCCACCTGAGCTGTAGATCTCTGCAGCTCGTCCAGAGTCACCATGGGCCTCTTAGCTGCATTTCTGATCATCGCTCTCCTTGTTCGGCCTGTGAGTTTAGGTGGACGGCCTTGTCTTGGTAGGTTTACAGTTGTGCCATACTCCTTCCATTTCTGATTGATCGCTTGAACAGTGCTCTGTGGGATGTTCAAGGCTTGGGAAATCTTTTTGTAGCCTAAGCCTGCTTTAAATTTCTCAATAACTTTATCCCTGACCTGTCTGGTGTGTTCTTTGGACTTCATGGTGTTGTTGCTCCCAACATTCTCTTAGACAACCTCTAAGGCTGTCACAGGGCAGCTGTATTTGTACTGACATTAGATTACACACACATGCACTCTATTTAGTCATTAGCACTCATCAGGCAATGTCTATGGGCAACTGACTGCACTCAGACCAAAGGGGGCTGAATAATTACGCACACCCCACTTTTCAGTTATTTATTTGCAAAAAATGTTTGGAATCATGTATGATTTTTGTTCCACTTCTCACGTGTACACCACTTTGTATTGGTCTTTTTTATTGGAATTTCAATAAAATTGATTCATGTTTGTGGCTGTAATGTGACAAAATGTGGAAAAGTTCAAGGGGGCCGAATACTTTTGCAAGCCACTGTATATCTGCAGTGTATTGCTTGAGGTGACATTGGATGCGATGTTGATAGAAACATGGCAGCACCCTGAAGATCGCAGAGATATTTTCTTGTATGTTTGCTTTTGGGTGTACATTCAGACTACTTCTGTACACTTCATGGAAAGGTTGTTCCCTCTCAGCAGTTCTGTCCATTTCTGTTTTTACTGTACCTAGTACTGTCTATAGTAAAGAAAAAACCTTGATGTCTTAGAACCAAAAGCTCAGATAGTGACATTCTACTACCAAACAATAAATGTGCTCAACTGTAAGAAAACTGATTTATAAAGATGGTGGGTGGTGTGTTTTGTTTGCAGTCAACTGTAAAATTGAAACATAAAAATCGTAAATAAAATAATGCAAATAACTGCTGGTATTTTGAAAGTTAGTGAACTTTGATTGACTGTATAAAAACATTGTTTGACAGAATGATTTCATTCAGTCAGATTTCCTGTGTTTTTAGGTTAGTTAGTTTGCTTAAAAAGGTGCATTGGACTTTGGAATAATTAGTTGATGTTTGATTAACAAAGACTGCTATTAGGCCCATTTCTGCTTAGTGAGTTCAGGGACATTTCTGGCAGGGGGGAAGGTGACAAGGAAAATACTCTGGCTCGGTCCTCTTAGCTGTTGTGTCTCCATCCGTATCTGAAGATATAAAGAGCAACTAACCCTCCTTTCAGAGTCTAACTCCACCCACATTTCCTGTTTGATAAATACGGCAAAAGTAGGTGTTGCCTGGCGGACCAGCAGACGCGTCGGGGCAGAGGGCTGGGAATGGTCTGGGCTGTGATTGACATCTTGACAGCAGCACAGACATAGACAGCGAGGTGGAGGGCAACATGAGCTCCTTTGTTTCAGAGCGATCTTTCTGAGGTGGAGAATTTCTCTCCACCTCCTTCACCAGAGGAAAGAGAGGAAAGGGAGGGAGGTTCTGTGGAGGAGGCATGGGCGGAGACTTATACCCCACAACAGCAGGGTGGCTGACATCAGCCATCACCGCAGAGCTAATAGCAATGCCGATTCAAATCCAAGTGCAGTATAGAGTTTTAACCTGAAGAGGGGGCCACACTGGCAGAAAATTAATATATTTTTACTAAGATGCACTAAAATACCAAAAATAACTACTAGAAATGTAGACAGCACTATTAGACACTCATTTATACAGTTTATCAGCAAATGGGGGTGAGTTGCTCTTTAAGTAATTTAAGGCGTCAGCAATCAGCGCCAAACGGAAGAAGCAGGGATGGTTGCTATGTTCCTGTTTGCTACGTTTTTATACACTGCTTTGCCAGCAACTCTTCCAAGTTTACAAATGTCGGTAGTTTGGCGACGTCTGCTGATATAATTTCCCGCTGTGTCCGAACCAATAACCAGCAACTCTACCGGATCATTTCCGAGTGCATACCTCAAGGCAGTTACTTGTTTGGTTCCTGAAGTAGCCCCTTAAGTGCTCCTCTGGGGCTGGTCTGGTAAAATTACCCTCAGGTTCTGAAAGTGGAAACGCGACTGTTGAGAAGAAAATGTCAACTTTAGCCAGTTGTTGTAAGAAACTGTATTTGTGAAGCAAACAGAACAGCAAAATATGAATTGACTTCACACCTTGGTAAAACAATGAATTCCATAGGGGATCTGGAGTTGATATTGAGAGGGAATCCTGCATTTGCTGTACTCTAAACTGATTTTGGTAGTTCATCTCAAAAATCTGGAGAACTGCCTTCTGAGATGTTCTATACCTTGCAAGCCCCAAACAAAGTGTGTATTTGTCATGCTTAAGCTGAATTTTTACATATTTTTTTCAAATATACCTGCTAGAAAAATCATATAGAAATCTTTAGAATAGTGTCCTATTGTCACACAGAATAAGGATTAAAGTTTTTTCTTTTTTGCTATTAAAAAAAACCTAACAAATCTGAGATTGCTGCCGTTCTATAGCTTAGTAGTGTGTATTACTGTTATTTCTAACAGTAGCATAATTAACTTGAAAACTGATGACCTTTGTGAAATAGCCTGGGGATAGACAAGATGACTTGAATTCCTATGCCACACTATTATTTTGGAAAATTAACCCACCAAGAAAACACTAAGCGAACACCTTTGACATTGATATCAGAGTACTTTGTTTGGTTACTCGTAGACATATTTAAGAATCATTTGGCCAACTTAGTCATATTTAAGTTGGGGTGAACATAACAATACTGTCAACATGGAAGGAGATTATAGTGCTCATAAAATGTGTATACAGTAAGTGTTGTGTAAATGTATTTATACTGTTTGATTATTTTCTTTATTTAGAAAGTTTAATTAGAATTGGAAAATATTTTAGTCTCTTCCTGTTCAAAGCTGGCAGAAGGACAGTTATGTTCTACTTTGTGTTGCCTAAACACATAAGATCCCAACTAAATATTTAATTGAGGTATATGTTTGTAATCTTACAAAATGTGGGAAAGTTCAAGGAGTATGAATTCACTGCATGTAAATATCAGAGGAAAATGTGAAAGTGAAAATTATTACAGCAACTGGTGAAAAAGATTCTGATGCTCAAGAAATTGTTAACATGCATTTTATTTAATTTTATTTAGTGAAACAGGTGTTCAAGGAGAATATTCATAAATGGTGTTTGCCGTTCCAGAACAAAGCAGTACAAACCAAAACTGAATTCTGATTAACAAATTAAGTTTGACTGTTTTGAAGGATAGTGCAATGTTTTTAAATGTATGATGTGAAAGAAAAATATAGATTTGTCAAACATGTATAACTGGCTCTTGAATAAAGGAGGCAGGTTATAGATTGAATTTCTGTCAGAATCAACCTTTGATATTTGTGCTGCAGGAAAACTGTCACTTAAAAAATTAACACATTTGATTAGTATAATAACTGTTGACATGAGGGGACACCTAAATTGAGATTAGTTTGCTAGTGAGAAACCTAGTGATCATCACAGCATCCATTCCGCCGTGAAACTGTGATCAGGGACAGGTGACATGAATTACACTGATTTTGTTTCCAAAGGGAAAGCTGATGTGATCGAAGCAGGAAAAATTGGCAGGTGTACGTATTTCAGTGATTTTGGCAACAATCTCATTTTGATGGCAAGATGACTGGGTCAAAGCCTCTCCAGAACTGAAGCTGTCATGGGGTGTTGCCAGTCTGCAGTGGTCACTGGCTGTCAAAAGAGAGTCATGGGTCATTGATGAATGGTGAACGGTGAATTAAAACTGGCCCATGTGCTTTTATCCGACAGACCAGTTAGTGTTTCCTACATTAGTCAAGTATTTATTAAAGGTTCTGATTGAAAGGTGTCATTATGAATTAGTGGGTGGTTTATTCACTTACCTGGGGAACAAATGCCACCAGAATGCAAAATGAGAAGTAGGCAAGCCATTGGAAACATTGCAATGCATTTGACAATGTTCTTCTGGGAAACTTTGAAATCTTCCATCCATGTGGAGAATGCTTTGAAATGTACCACCTACATAAGTATTGGTGCAAGACATTTACACTCTTTTACGGAAACAGTTTTTTCTTATTGCTGTGCCCACTTTTAGCAAGATAAACCATTCTGCAACAAAATGAAACTGCTTCAGGAATGGTTTGAGGAGCATAGAAACAAGTTTTAGGTATTGACTTGGCCTCCAAATTCCTCAGATCTCAGTTAAGTCAAGGATTTGTGGGATGTATTGGAGAAACAAGTGTAATCCGTGTAAAGTCCAAGTCAAAAATCTAGAGGATATAAAAGATTTTCTGCTAACTTCTTGGTATCAAATACCACAGCACACCCTAAAGAGACTGGAGTCCATACTTTCACCCTGTCAGGGCAATTTGGGGACAAACCCACTATTAGGAGAGTGGACAGGACACCTGGTAAATACAGGTCCTTCTCAAAAAATTAGCATATTGTGATAAAGTTCATTCTTTTCCATAATGTAATGATAAAAATTAAACTTTCATATATTTTAGATTCATTGCACACCAACTGAAATATTTCAGGTCTTTTATTGTTTTAAAACTGATGATTTTGGCATACAGCTCATGAAAACCCAAAATTCCTATCTCAAAAAATGAGCATATCATGAAAAGGTTCTCTAAACAAGCTATTAACCTAATCATCTGAATCAACTAATTGACTCTAAACACCTGCAAAAGATTCCTGAGGCTTTTAAAAACTCCCAGCCTGGTTCATTACTCAAAACCGCAATCATGAGTAAGACTGCCGACCTGACTGCTGTCCAGAAGGCCATCATTGACACCCTCAAGCAAGAGGGTAAGACACAGAAAGAAATTTCTGAACGAATAGGCTGTTCCCAGAGTGCTGTATCAAGGCACCTCAGTGGGAAGGAAAAAGTGTGGCAGAAAACGCTGCACAACGAGAAGAGTTGACCGGACCCTGAGGAAGATTGTGGAGAAGGACCGATTCCAGACCTTGGGGGAACTGTGGAAGCAGTGGACTGAGTCTGGAGTAGAAACATCCAGAGCCACCGTGCACAGGCGTGTGCAGGAAATGGGCTACAAGCCACTTTTGAACCAGAAACAGCGGCAGAAGCGCCTGACCTGGGCTACAGAGAAGCAGTACTGGACTGTTGCTGAGTGGTCCAAAGTATTTTTTTCGGATGAAAGCAAATTTTGCATGTCATTCGGAAATCAAGGTGCCAGAGTCTGGAGGAAGACTGGGGAGATGGAAATGCCAAAATGCCTGAAGTCCAGTGTCAAGTACCCACAGTCAGTGATGGTCTAGGGTGCCATGTCAGCTGCTGGTGTTGGTCCACTGTGTTTTATCAAGGGCAGGGTCAATGCAGCTAGCTATCAGGAGATTTTGGAGCACTTCATGCTTCCATCTGCTGAAAAGCTTTATGGAGATGAAGATTTCATTTTTCAGCACGACCTGGCACCTGCTCACAGTGCCTAAACCACTGGTAAATGGTTTACTGACCATGGTATTACTGTGCTCAATTGGCCTGCCAACTCTCCTGACCTGCACCCCATAGAGAATCTGTGGGATATTGTGAAGAGGAAGTTGAGAGACGCAAGACCCAACACTCTGGATGAGCTTAAGGCCGCTATCGAAGCATCCTGAGCCTCCATAACACCTCAGCAGTGCCACAGGCTGATTGCCTCCATGCCACGCCGCATTGAAGCAGTCATTTCTGCAAAAGGATTCCCGACCAAGTATTGAGTGCATAACTGAACATAATTATTTGAAAGTTGACTTTTTTTGTATTAAAAACACTTTTCTTTTATTGGTCGGATGAAATATGCAAACTTTTTAAGATAGGAATTTTGGGTTTTCATGAGCTATATGCCAAAATCATCAGTTTTAAAACAATAAAAGTCCTAAAATATTTCAGTTGGTGTGCAATGAATCTAAAATATATGAAAGTTAAATTTTTATCAATACATTATGGAAAAGAATGAACTTTATCACAATATGCTAATTTTTTGAGAAGGACCTGTATGAATTGTTATACATGTTATATTGTACGTATTGGAACACCAATAATGATTTTGATTTTAAAAATCTAAAAGGAGGATGACCAACAAACTATTATAATTTTTAAAGAAAGTCATTCACATGATTAGTTTTTAAGACTTTTCTGACTTATTGTTAAGTAATTACAGGCATATTGCTGCAGAGCAAAACAGTCAGAGCATATCATGAATCATTATACAAATTAATGTAAAGTAATTCATTGCAACGATGTTTAACAAACATCTAACACTACTTTATTTCACTCTAGGGTAAAAGTGCTCTATGCTTATCCTTTGTGTTTTTTAAAATCTTGCTGGGTATTGTGCGTACACACACTTGTTTTTGTTGACTACTACATATACATTTTCAGTAACCACTTCCCTGATGTTCTTTTCAAACACCATTAAAGTTTGTGCACACTTCATAATTTTGGATATATCTGCACACATTAGATCTGAAACTATATCAGAATTTCTCTGATGTTTTAAAGTAAACAAAGGTTGCATATGGGAGCAGTGTTTTTACCTAAAGCAAGTATGTTCTGGCCAGGGCCTTTATGTGTAGAGTTTTTATGTTCTGGTTAGGTCGACACTAAATTTGCCTTAAGGTGTAAGTGTGTGCTTAAACAATATAATGAGACTCTCTTTTAAGTTTCAGGGAAAGATGCTTATGCTAGAATTACATCTCTGCAATCTACCAAAGTGGACCAT
This sequence comes from Valencia hispanica, assembly GCA_963556495.2. NCBI lineage: Eukaryota > Metazoa > Chordata > Actinopteri > Cyprinodontiformes > Valenciidae > Valencia > Valencia hispanica. The sequence goes on along the minus strand of OY747707.1, from coordinate 35,494,202 downwards.
TCATTTCCACAGTCATTTGTCTTACACAGATGACATCAAACTGCATGCCAGTACTCATCAGGACACACAGCTTCAAAAACTGGAATGACATTCTGACTGGATAAGTGCAGCTTAATTCATATCAAAGAGAAACAAGATGATGAAAACACATGAGGAACTACAAGAAGAAAACCTGGCAGATGGTCAGGACAGATAGCCTTGGGATCTTTCAGATTAATGGCATGAATTGAGTCGGACCAATTTAAGTCTCAGATATTATTCTTATGAGTCCTTTTATCGTAGTGTTTGAGGATAACTGTTGATTGAGAGGCATGCCTCCGTGTATGATAGTTTGTGCCAGCTGTGGCAGTGCTTCTTCTGCATTTACATTTTTACTGCCCCATGACAATTTTGTAATGCACTATATGGTAGAAGGAATTTATAAATGAACATTTGAGTGCTTCAAAACTGCTTTTCATTCTACATATATACTCATATACACTCACTGGATACGTACTTTTGTATGTTTAAAGCTGAGGACACACTACAAGACTTTCAGTCATCACAGATTTTGAAAAAACTAGGTGCTCATTCTAACAGACTGTTTTTTGTTTTTCAACTGAAAGACTCACACTCTTAACAACTGGAACTGCTGAGGAATCACATACTATAGGAGTTATCGGATCAACCAAAGCCAACTGAGCACATCAAACTATTGTCTTGAACCCTATTTTGACTTCAGAAATGCTCTACTTCATAATTTTTACAGACATTGTTTAGAGATTGTGGTCCATAATGACATGAAACAGATTTGCTAGCTGAACATTCAGGTTGCAAATCTCACATTCTACCTAATCTCATAGTGCACCATTTTACCTGGTGACTGTGAAGAATAGTGGAATATAGTTCAAGAAACCAGCTTGAGCTTTCTGACGTGATGCATCATTGTACTAGATGAAGCCATAAAAAGAAGGGTACAATCATAAAGGGAAGAACCTTGTCCGCAACAATACTCAGGTCGGCTGTGGTGTTTAAACAACTATGAATTAGTACTAAAGGTCCCAAAGGATGTCAAGGCAAGTCAAGTCAAGTCCAGTCAAGTCCAGTCAAGTCCAGTCCAGTCAAGTCAAGTCAAGTCAAGTCAAGTCAAGTCAAGTCAAGGCAGGGCAGGGCAGGGCAGGGCAGGGCAGGGCAGGGCAGGGCAGGGCAGGGCAGGGCAGGGCAGGGCAAGGCAAGGCAAGGCAATTTGTATATCACACTTTCAACAGCAGGGTAATTCAAGGTGCTGTACATAATTTGGTGATTTAAAAAACAAAACAAATAGACATAGAAAATAACATTGGAAATTAAAAGTAAAATAAAAACATTACACATGATACACAATTAAGCAAGAGAAAGATCAATAAAGCAAGAGAGCATGAACACATTTCATACATATGACATCAATCATTTACTCGAAGGCAATTCTAAACAGATGGGTTTTTAGTCTCGATTTAAAGCAGTTCAGAGTTTCAGCAGCTCTGCACTCGTCAGGAGGTTTGTTCCAGATAAGGGGACCATAGAAACTGAAAGCTGCTTCTCCATGTTCAGTTTTGAGTCTAGGGATGTTTAGTAGGCTGGAGTTGGAGGACCTTAGTGGTCTTAGTATTTGGTACCCTAACCCTAACCCTAACCCGGTGGCAATAGGTCTTCAACATATTTTGGTGCTAAGTCATGTAATGATTTATATACTAGTAGGAGTATTTTGAAGTCTGTTCTCTGAGCTACAGGGAGCCAGTGTAAGGACTTTAGAACTGGGGTGATGTGCTCTACTTTCATGGTTCTAGTAGGGACGCGAGCAGCAGCATTCTGGATCAGCTGCAGCTGTCTGATTCACTTTTTTGGCAGACTGGCCGACTGAAGATAAATGCATGGAGTTTTTCCAGGTCCTGTTGCAACATCAGTCGTTTAATCCTAGAAATGTTCTTCAGGTGATAGAAGGCTGACCTTGTTATTGCCTTTATGTGACCCTGGAGGTTCAGGTCTGAGTCCATTATTACACCTAGATTTTGTGCCTGATCAGTAGTTCCTAGCTGTATTAATTGAAGCTGTGTGCTGACTCTTGATCGTTTCTCTTTGGGTCCAAAAATAATTACTTCTGTTTTTTTCTTTTCAGATGGAGAAAGTTATGTCACATCCATCCATTTATGTGGTCAATGCATTGATTTAGGGTTTGAATGGGTTTAGAGTAACCTGGTGACATAATGTAAAGAAAAAAATACATCCCAGACAAATACCGGAATCGGTTGACTGGCTTGGTGCTGGATGTGCAGGGCAGGTGGATGGAGGGGAGTACTGGATTCAGCCCCTAGCTGAGCCATCGGACAGCAGTTGCTGAGCGGAGGGGAAGGTTGGTGTTTCAGTGGTGAGTTTATCTTAGCTTCGGTCTGCGGTGAGTATAGATGTTCTGGAGCCATTTGGGTGATTGCACTTGTGTGTCTGGGGGTGTGCCGGAGCAAGTTATTGTATTGGAGGTCACTGGGGATGTGGAGCTCTCCTTGTATATGCGACATGGAGATTTGGTTTGTGATTTCAGAGCGGATGGTTGACAGGGAGGACCCCTGAGAGGATGCACTGGTGGGTGGTTTTATTGGACTCCTTTGCTGCATACATGGGTGTAGTAGTTCAAGTGTTTCCAGAGTATTCATGTTATTTATTGTAGACTGATGTGTACTAGTACTAATTTAACAAGCTGTTGAATTCTTATTGCATATGATCTATCATTCAAGCCTTTAATTCAAATAACAGGAATACATATATGGTGTAGATATAATTGTACTTGTGATGTTATATGATTTCTGCAGTAGTGGGAATAATTCTTGCTCTTTATTCTTTCTATAGAAGTGGTAAGATCATGTTTCATACCTGCCATAATTGATTTTAATTCTGTGTTAGGGTGCCATTTTCACTGATATCATACCTTGCCTACTGGGAACAATGTGAAAGACGTAAAAAAACAAACAGCTTAATTATTTTTTTTACATGACCATTTTCCTCACTGTGCATGGTGGCAGGTAAAATTGTCATAGTTCCAGTTTAAAAATAATTGTATTATTGCTCTGATCGTAGATATGAGCAAGTTTAAGTGAACAGCCCTTTCCCCATAGCCATTTCCTAACTTATGAAGACTATCCTTCATCTGCTTTATTTGAATGGAATCTTTTTCTGTTTTCCAAGAGTAGCCAAGAGAATTATCATCACATCATATACCACAGGGAAATAGATAGTCATAAATTCCTATTTAAAATATACTAGATAATATGGTTAATTATAACAGTTAAGTACAAATAAAGAAATGCTTCAGTTGCATTTACTCATACACAGGGGCGACTGTGGCTCAGGAGTGAGGAGTTCGTCTTGTTGCCGGTTCAAGTCCCCGCTCTGTCCGTCTCAGTCTTTGTGTCCTTGGGCAAGACACTTCACCCTTCTGCCTACTGGTGGTGGTCAGAGGGCCCTGTGGCGCCAGTGTCCGGCAGCCTCACTTCTGTCAGTGTGCCCCAGAGCTGCTGTGGCTACAATGTAGCACGCCGTCGTGAATGGGTGAATGACTGAATGTAGTGTGAAGCGCTTTGGGGTCCTCACGGACTAAATAAAGCACTATACAAGTACAGGCCATTTACCATACTATTTTTTTCCACCTGCATGCATTGTTTTTGGGGAGTGGGGAGATTAACATTTTTTTATTGTTTCATAATCCCTGCGAAAATCCCACAACATAACACAATTTAAGTTGAATGTATTTTTATTTAGCTTTAATGTTACAGGCTTAATAACACTGACAACAATATCAAAGACCCACATCTTGGATGTTGTATTTAGCTTTTTTACACTGAACAGTAACCAAAGGGTGCACTTTAGGTTAGTGGTGCACATTATCCAGAAAGTTGGATTTTAACCCTTCTCTAATAATTGTCTATCTAATTAAGGAAAAAATACAATCATTTATAGAAAAGAAGGTAATAAAAATGTAAAAAAAATTATTGGTAAAGTTTGGTCCATTTTTAAAATTTTGTATAACACTCAATGTTTGAGCAAAGTGCGATAAATGCACTTACAAATATCTTGAATATCATGTGACCAAAACCTTTTTTATTTTCTCGCCATTAATTCGAAATCTACGCTACATAATTCACTCTTTATGCTTCTTCTGTATATATGCAAAGGGGCTCAGAGTGAATAAAATTGGTCCATACAGGAGTCTATTTCAGCAGGAGAGCTGGGCAAGTGAGACTCCCTGGGATTAAAAGGTAATTTAATGAAGACATTCAATGTGAAAATCTCCGGTTACGTGCTTGTGTCAATATCATTGAAGACATTGTGGATGACCGCTGTGACAGAAAAGAAAAAGAAAAAAGACGAGAGCAAAGCAGAGGGTGTACAACCCTGTAGGATCTAAAACTTGAGTTTAAATGTATTGAATCTACCTGTTACCATTTTTGTCCTTTAAATTATTCAAACACTAGATCCCCTTGTTGTTGAAAAGGAGAAGTTACTCAGAATTACTGAAAAGTTAACTGAAAATCAACATTTTATTTTTGTTAATGTCTAATGGCTTGAAATAGGCTTGAAACAATAGTAAGCTGAGTTGGAGAATTAGCAACTATAATTTTTTTTATGTTCTGTCTGTAGGTTCTTTGGAACATCTCTGCAAACTTAACTGTAACTTATTTTTCTTAGTTTGTCTTCAGAGACAGAAGTAGTTAGAGGCAAGGAGACCTGGTCCATGTTCAACCCCTTGCACCCTCTGTTACTGTCTGTAACAATTTAACATATTGAAATCCTGCAGGCATTTCATGGAATGAGAAAAATTTTATTTACATATTCAGTTCTTCGTGGATGAATACTTTCCTGCAAAACTGACACACTTAAAGGACCCCCTTAATTACTGACTCCTGGCTGACCTTGCTGCCTGAACTTGGCTTTGGAGCAATAGTTGGCTCATCAATTTCTATGTAAATCAACACTATAGTAGTGAGAAGGGGATAATTGTTTTCTAGCAAAGCTGATGTTCTAAAGAGGACTTTCGAGATGACAACTATGTTAAGTAGTCTTGTGTTAAAAGATAATTCACAAAACACATGTTTTGAGAAATTTAAAGCAAAAAAGTTCACAAATTAAAGAGACTGACATATTAGCCTTTTATGTTTAGAAAAAATGCTTTCCTTTGCTTGCTGTCTGATATATTTTAAATTCCCATCATTCTTAACTCTTGTGCATTCGTCTTCTTTCAAATCCTCTGCAATTAATCAACGTGCAACTTAGCAAGACCTGTATTTTTGTCAAATGATCAACCCACAGAATTAAATAAAAATCTGTTTTATTACCAGTTTAGAGCATACTATTGCATCAAAACTGAGTAAGTTATTTTTGACTGGTCTTGAGTGAGGACAACTCAGGTCCTCTAATTCCAGTCTACTCAGCATCCCTAGAATTAGAACCAAACATGGATAAGCATCTTTCAGCTTCTATGCTCCCCTTATCTGGAACTAACTTTCAGACGACTTGAAAGCTGCTTAAACACTAAACTATTTTAAATCAAGGCTAAAAACACACCTGTTTAGAGCTGCCTTTGAGTAATGTTTTAATGTGTCACATGTTTTGTGTGTTTTATGCTTCATTGTTGTTTTTATGTAAAGCACCTTGAATTGCCTTGTTGTTGAATGTGTATCATACAAATAAAATTGTCTTGCCTTGCTTTGTTGAAGCCAATGTTGATTTATTTTTTTCATAGCTAACACCTTTTAACTATCTTTTTTTTTTTTTTATAATTTATTTTTTATCCCACGTTTTTTTCCCCCATTATTTATCACGCCAGTGCACCTCAGTTCAGGTCCTGGGGTTCCGCTCTCTCTCTGTGCCGGCCCCGGGAGGGGCCCTTCACTGAAACCCAAGCCTCCTTCGTGCTTGGTGAGTGGGCAGGCCCTTCTTTTCACCCGACGGGGCGGGGTTTCTCCGGCTGGACGTAGCGCGTGGAAGGACCACGTTATTCCAGCCAGATCTTCCCCAACCCCGCGATGAGCCAGGCTACCAGCTGCGCCACCGTGCCCCCCTCCTTTTAACTATCTTAAAGTGAAATTTCAATGCTTTGTTAACTGTGTATGAGTGCTCCAAACTGGTAAAATATTATTTACCTGAATTAATCCAAAAATAGGAATGACTCTCATGGTGTGTGACCCAATTTAAGGCAAGGCAAGGCAAGGCCATTTTATTTGTATAGAACACTTTCAACAGCTGGGCAATTCAAGTAGCTTTACATGATTTGGTGATAAAAAAAAAACAAACAAACAATGGAAATTAAAAGAAACACATGATACATAATAAAGCAAGAGAAAGATCCCCCCCCAAAAAAAAAAAAAAAGCAATAGAGCATGAACACATTTCATACAGATGACATCAAGCTTTTACTCGAAGGCAATTCTAAACAGATGGGTTTTTAGTCTCGATTTAAAGCAGTTCAGAGTTTCAGCAGCTCTACACTCGTCAGGAAGTCTGTTCCAGATAAGGGGAGCATAGAAACTGAAAGATGCTTCTCCATGTTTAGTTCTGAGTCTAGGGATGTTTAGTAGGCTAGAGTTGGAGGACCTGAGTGGTCTTGGTGGTTGGTACCATGACAACAGGTCTTTAACATATTTTGGTGCTAAGTCATGTAATGATTTATAAACTAGTAGGAGTATTTTGAAGTCTGTTCTCTGAGCTACAGGGAGCCAGTGTAAAGACTTTAGAACTGGGGTGATGTGCTCTACATTCCTGGTTCTAGTGAGGATGCGAGCGGCAGTGTTCTGGATCAGCTGCAGCTGTCTGATTGACTTTTTAGGCAGACCTGTGAAGATGCTGTTGCCGTAATCAATCCGACTAAAGATAAACGCATGGATGAGTTTTTCTAGGTCGTGTTGCAACATCAGTCGTTTAATCCTAGAGATGTTCTTCAGGTGATAGAAAGCGGACCTTGTTATTGCCTTTATGTGACCCTGGAGGTTCAGGTCTGAGTCCATTACTACATCTAGGTTTCAAACCTGATCAGTAGTTTCTAGCTGTATTAATTGAAGCTGTGTGCTGACTCTTGATCATTCCTCTTTGGGTCCAAAAATAATTACTTCAGTTTTTTTTCTATTCAGCTGGAGAAAGTTATGGCACATCCATCCATTTATTTGGTCAATGCATTGATTTAGGGTTTGAATGGGTTCAGAGTCACCTGGTGACATTGTAATGTAGAGCTGAGTGTCATCCGCGTAGTTATAGTAGCTAATGTTATTGGTTGCTATAATCTTGCCTAGTGGGAGCATGTAGATATTAAATAAGAGGGGCCCAAGATGGAGCCCTGGGGCACCCCACATGTGATTTCTGTTCATTCTGATGAATTTAAGCATTAAGTATGCCCAGGTGAGTAAATGCTCATCAGTGTAGAAAAAGCGCCTGCTAACAACAAGAAATAGGAAAATAATTGATATTATTTCCTGGTCATTGCAAAGACATTTGCATAGCTTTTTATGTAAATTCGGTAGCAGCCTGGCTGACCCAGGGATAGCAGAGTATCAGATTCGTAGAAAGTCAATGCTGAAGCATTATTCACTCATACCAGAGGGAACTGCGATGCTTAGAATTTATACCAGTGCTTCTCAAATGTCATACCAATAACTTGCTGTCCTGATAGAGTAACACTGTAAATTCTACATCCGTCATTCCATTATAAACAAATATCCAAACAGGGGTGTGGGGTGTAAAGTTTGGAATTCTTACAACTGGTTTTAAAACATGCACCAATTACCTATTGCCCTCTATTAACAAGTTCTTGCATCAGTGGAATCATAACTTATGTTAAAACTTGAGTATATTTGCTGTTATATAATTCTTTACCACAAAAGTGAAATTTACTGCATACAAGCTTTTTTTGCAATGAATAAGTTTGTTGTAGCATTAATCTGATTGTAGGACTTGAATAATTTGAGAGTATAACAACAACTTCTAGCAACAAAAAACATCCTTAGTGTTGTGCTTTCAGTCTCTAATCCATTCTAAGAAATCTTGTCATAAAAGACCTCCAGGCTTAAGTTTGAATTAGAAAAGATAGAAATAAATCTGTATGAGCAAAGCCACATTTTCCGTTCGCCCCCAAGGACAAAACCAGCAGCTGTAACTCAGGAAACATCCCTGTTGTCTACAAAGAGCAGGCGTTTGAGTGGTTCAACCAAGTGTCCTTGGGCTAGACACCCCTGGCACTCCCGCTGTACTGTGCAGTGTGAGAAAATGTGGAAATGCATGTCAGTGTATAGAATAAAAAATCTCAGTTTGAATCCCTGTGCAGGTAGGTGATTGTGGTTTGATCTGTACAGGGTTTTCAGTGGATAAGCATACAAGTGCAGCCCCATATTTTCTCTGGCTGTACAGTGCTGCAAAAAAGAATTTGCCATGTATAGATTTATTGTTTTTTTTGTTTTTTTTTTGCCATTTGTAAATGATTCAGATCCTGAAACAAATGTTAACATTAGCTAAATTCAATAAAAGAAATATGCAGGGTTCAAATTATGATTTCTGCTTCCTGTGACAGCAACAGCTGCACTCAGTCCTTTACATCCCTGTGGAGGAATTTTGGCCCACTTATTTTTGCAGACATTTTTGTAAATCAGCCACATTGGAGGGTTTTCGCGCATGAACAACCTGCTTAATTTCACGTCACTGTATCTCAATCAGACTTTGGACCAAACTGTGATAAGATACCCCTAAACCTAATCTAAATCTAACCCCTAAATCTATCTATCTATCTATCTATCTATCTATCTATCTATCTATCTATCTATCTATCTATCTATCTATCTATCTATCTATCTATCTATCTATCTATCTATCTATCTATCTATCTATCTATCTATCTATCTATCTATCTATCTCTCTCTCTCTCTCTCTCTCTCTCTCTCTCTCTCTCTCTCTCTCTCTCTCTCTATCTCTCTCTCTCTCTCTCTCTCTCTCTCTCTATATATATATATATATATATACTGCGATGGACTGGCGACCTGTCTAGGGTCTACCCCGCCTCTCGCCCTTTGACCGGTGGAGATAGGCACCAGCCCCCCCGCAACCCTGCAATAGGTTGGACGGGTATAGAAAATGGATGGATGGATATATATATATATATATATATATATATATATATATATATATATATATATATATATATATATATATATATATATATATATATATATATGTGTGTGTATATGTTGGGGCTGTCAAAATTGATGTGTTAATGCAGGTTGCCCTGATTTTTCCACAATTCAGCTGCTTTCAGTGCTCGCTCGTCATGTTAACAGCATGGCAGACTCAAACTGCATCCGTGGTTCCATGTGAACGTCTCTTAGGGATTATCAGTCTACGTCACTCCCTGCTCTCCTGCGCATGTTCTCTGCAAAAAGCAACACGATCATGTCTTGTGCTGTTGGTCGCTTTGATAAAAACAACAAATGTGTATTCCATCGACTCGCCCCTTTCAAGGCAAACGAAAGTCTTTGGTTGCAAGCGATCAGAAGAAGCAATTGGAACGAGCAGATTATTAAAAATGCAACAATAACTTCACATCAGGTAAGCCTTGGCTAAAAAACAAGCTAACATAGCTAACCAACACTGCAATGTAAGATTACTTCAAATAATAACAGTGAGAACCAAGGAGTAATGTAAAGATTCTGTGTCAAACCATTTGCACATGCATTGCAGTGTTGATGAACAAATGATCCCTTTGTTATTCAGAATTTTTTTTATTACTTTACTGATCCCAGAGAGAAATTAAGTGATGTTGTTGCTCATACTATTTAATTCTTCAAGGTGTTATAGATTCTGATGGCTGTGGGCAGGAAGGATCTCATTCAGAAAATGCTCACCAGTTAGTTTGCCTGTTTTAGCAACTAGCTAAAAGATGAATAGATTAAAAGGGCCATCTGTGACTGTGATCGAATTCACAACAAATGTTCTATGTATCTATCCTGTATTTCCTTAAAAAAGAGCAATAGCTTCTGGTTTTGTGCTTTATTTACACTGAAAATTTTACTTTTTCAGTCATATTTAGGAATGTCAATTAATGGTGATTATCCGTGATTAATTCACAGCTACCTTGAAATATAAGAAATAAAAAGCTACCTTAAAAGATAGAAAGAAAAAATATATATATATATATACTTTACTTTACTTTACTATATATATGTATATATATATATATACTTTTTATATATATATACTTTATACTTTATTTATACTTTTTTTGTGTTAAAATAAAATCTCAAAATACACATGGATCACGAGTTAAACTTAGAGAATGTACTTGTAAAAACCAAGACAGATGTATTTTCTTTGAAAACCACTCCGCTCACATGTTTGCATCAAACATGCAAGCAGCTGGCTAAATGTGTAAGCCTTAACATTGTCCTGTGAGACTTTCCTGTATCTTGGCCTCTTCATATATTCCTCCATCTTTCAGTGGATTCTTTTACATGGAAAAATACAGATCCTGCTTCAGTCCTCTGATTAAAAGGGAAAACGTAAACTGGGAATCGTCAAAAACATTCCCATGCGGCTCCAGATGCAAGCTCTCGATTGGCTGCTTGATGTATAATTTAGATGAAATAGGAACTCCTAATGAGACTAACAAATGATGTTAACGTGTCTCTGAGCCGAAGGAAAGACACAAACACTGCAATTCAAAAGTCATTTAGAAAGACAACATTATCACGTCATGAAGACAAAGCAATTAAAAATGGTTATCCTTCCTGTACAGGTTTAGACTCTAGATGTGTTGAACTAAGACCATAGATTCATTTACTTCCAAAACAAACAGTACTTTTGTGTGAAGATCATTGCTGGGTTTTTTCTGTCAATACCATTTCAAATATTTGTATAGGAATGTAAAGTGCTTTATCGTATTTTACATTTTTAGACAATACGGTTTCTTCAGGCCACCCAGTGGTTAGTGTAGTTTTCTCATTTTGACTGTTAAAGCAAACTCTTTGACAAAAGTACTTCATCCAAAGATCTCAGCACTGGGGTAATTAATGAGACAGTCAAAAACGTTCACAATATTGCTTTTTCTTCTAAAAAAACCCCATAACAATAAAGCAGTTCAATCGGTAAAGCTTAATGGTGCAATCCACACACACAAAAAAAGAAAAAACAACTCACAATTTGACCGATGTCAATATTTACCAGCTGATCAAATGAAAATCTGACACTGATGCCTTTTCACATTATGAGCTCAACTAGCCAGTCAGCTTAAAAGGTCATAGCGGTGTAGTGTGGAAAGATGCTGCTTTGATCAAGATGGCTTGCTTCCAGTCACCCTAAGAGCTTATCACAGCATCCACATCGGAAACTGTCCAAATAATGACCCAAGGATACACAGGTCCAGATGATTTAATACTAGAGAAATATATTTTTCTTCCTTTTACTGAGTAATTATTATTTCCAATGTTGCAGATAGGTTTTTTATCAGTATCAGTATTATTGAATGATGAAACGTCTGTACACTGCCCAGCAAAAATAAAAAACAGATAAAAACAATAACAAAACAAATGGTCAGAATCTTTCATTTCTACTGTTTTTGTTTAATTTGTCTGGGTTTTTTTCCTGCTGCCAGTGGTTTATGCTGGCACAAATCTACATACCAGATGAGCAGGGGAAAATGGCTTCATCTCTACAATTACAAGAAGGTCACGACCTGCTGTCACGGCAACCGCTTGGCATCTATTTGGAAGCTGCTTGGCACTCAAAACCTGCAGATTTCATAAACCTGCAATTAGGCACTGGGCATGTATCAGTCAGCACACTCTGCAAAACATCTGCTTGTGTGTGTGTGCTCGTCCATCTCCAGCATGTGTGTTTGCTGGAGGCAAAATGACACTCCATGTAAAAAAAAATTAGCTGATTAGTCTGATTGTTAATCTGCTTCATGTATGCAAAGTTGGCTATCATAAATTTAGATTTTTGTATCTTCTAACTTTGGGAATGCTTGCTGAACTCTGATTGTTCTCTCAACAACAAGTACATTTTCATATGATACAAAATTACGTTTTGGAGCGCCCTATCAAAATATGTATAGTACTTTAGTTATTTTAGTTATTTTATGCACACGAGTAGTGGTTGAAAAACAGAGAAACTATCCTTGCATTTCAGTGTATGTATCCACATCAGTCTGTTTAAGACCGTCAACCTTTAGACCTAAGGTCAGAAATGTAGGATTCACAGAGGGTTTTTGGACCTTAGGGTCTACTAGGGTATATTTCCATTTACTGTATGCCCAAATATCCAAATTAACTGAAATAAATGAATGAGATAAGATTATTTGTACAATAAATCTATTTCTTTTGCTTTTAATAAATTAAACTTTAAAAAAATACTTACAATGTTTTCTAATTTTCTGAGATGCACCTGTATTTATCTTTCTATTCATAATGCAGGTGAAGTTCAAGGAATATGAATACTATGTCATAGAACAGTAAAGGAGTCAAGGTAACTATTGCCTATAGTACAAGAAAGCTGGGAATATATCACATATCAGATTACTGTATGCACACAGGTTCAGGTTGAACAAGTGGATGATTGTGTATAAGGATGGTGGTTTTGCATTTAAATGTATTAGTATACTCATCCAGTTAGCTTCAGACTATCACCCTACAGGTCAAAACTGTTAGATTTTAATCAAGAGGGTGGGGTCAGCTACTTAACTGTGTGAGTTTTGAATAAGAATGTCAGTCCCCAATCATGTGACCATGACCACTTTCTATTAAAGAAGGTCCCACACACCTGTCAGATGCTCTGACATTGTTTCTTCTATGTCCAGAGCTCCCTTCCTACCAGTCTTCCAAACGTCTCTAGTTTTCAGGTATTGTGGGTCCCCTCTATCTCCAGATCCCTGTTGTCCGCCTGATTCAACCAATCTCTGTATCAACACTAGATGATACCATCGACTTAGCTCTCAAGATCGACCAACGAGTCTTGCGTCGACCTCGACCAGATTATTTCGGCTCAGTATTACCCACTCTACGACTGATTATGTCATCCCCGTTACTTCGGTCGCCCTCTCCAACCCTACCCGATCCGTCATCAATTCACATGTCCATAGACGTGATCATGAGCGGATTCAATTCTTGGTCATCTCTCCAACCTCTACCCCTCTTATTTTGGGCTATCCCTGGTTCGCTCACCATTACCCTCATATTTCCTGACTGTCTTGCTGTATCCTGAACTGGGGTCCCAGCTGCGTTCATCATCAGGCCCCGCCTGAATCTACCGCAGCCTCGAAGGAATCCCTGGAGCCGGTAGACCCTAGAAAAAATATCTTTGTTCTACTGGGATCTTGCTGGCATTTTTAGAAGGAAGCGAGCCTCCACCTATCCCCCCCATCGCCCCTACGACATGGCGATCGATCTCCTTCCTGGTGGTGTTCCTCCTCGCGCCCGCCTGTTCTCTTTGTTCTCTAGCGAAACCAAAGCCATTGACGAGTATGTCGCAAACGCCCTACAGAACGGTTATAACAGACCGCAGCAGCTGCAGTGTTCTTCTTTGTTAAAAAGAAAGACGGCCTGCTCTGACCCTGTATAGATTATTGAGCCTTGAACAAAATAACCATCAAAACCCGTAACCCCCTCCCACTCATCTCTCTCTCATCTCTCCTCTCAACTCCCTCTTCGGCACCATAATTTTTTCCAAACTGGACCTCTGCAGTGCCTATAACTTGGTGCGTATTAGGGAGAGGGGCGAATGGAAAACGTCGTTCATCACTTCCACCGGTCTTTGGGAGTATTTGGTGATGCCGTTCAGGCTCTGTAACAGTCCTGCAGTATTCCAACATCTGGTCAATGATGTCCTTTGAGACATGTTATGGTCCTGGGTGTTCGTCTAATTGGATGACATCCTGATTTACAACCGCTCTACAGGGGAACATGTCTACCACATGAGGGCAGTGTTGGGAGAGACTACTGGAAAACCAGCTATGTTGCAAGCTGGAGAAATGTTCTTTTCACCGGCGCTCTATTTCCCTCCTCGGTTTTTCCATCTCATCCAATGGCCTAGCCATGGACCTGCAGAAAGTCTTGGCAGTCACCGACTTCAGTCGGAAGCAGCTACAGAGCTTCCTGGGCTTCGCCAATTTTTAAGGTTGTTTTATTCGGGACTTTTGCTCTGTGGCTGCGCCTATCACCTCCCTAACAATACCATCTAATCAACCCCAACCCTTTAAATTGTCTCTGGAGGCGTGCTGCGCCTTCCATCACTTTGTTCTTCTGTTCACCTCAGCTCCCATCCTCCTCCACCACTATCCCGAGAAGCCATTCATGGTCGAGGTGGATGCCTCTGATGTAGGTGCAGGTGCTGTTCTCTCCCAACAAGGACCCCATAACAAGCTTCACCCCTGCTGTTATTTTTCTCGGAAGTTCTCAGACATCCAGCGATGTTATGGCATCGGTGATCGAGAACTGTTAGCCATTAAATGGGCTTTGGAAAAATAGCGTCACAGGCTTTTAGGGGCTCGTTAACCATTCTTAATCTGGACTGACCACCAGAATCTTATTCACACCCGCTCAACTAAAAAACTCAATCCAAGACAGGCTCGCTAGGCCCTGTTTTTTGAACCCTACAACTTCCACCTCGCTTATCGTCCTGGTTCAAAAAACATTAAAGTAGACTCCTTTTCCAGACAGTTTTCTCAGTTCTATCCTCAGGGTCCCCAATTCACGGCAAGGTTTTGGAAAGCCTTTTGGCGCCTTATTGAAGCCTCAGTTGGTCTCTCTTCCGGCTACCACCCCCAAACCAAAGGCCAGACAGAACGTGTTAACCAACAGCTAGATCGCTTCCTGCGGTGCTTTGTGGCCACACAACCCTCATGATGGCCCAAATATCTACTGTGGGCCGAACTCTCCCACAACGTCCATATTTCTTCTTCCACTGGATTTTCCCCCTTTGAACTCTTCCAGGGATTCCACCCCCCCTTCAACCACCAGGAATCAGAGGTCAAGGTCTCACCAGCCCAGTTGTAAGCCCGTTGCTGGCGCCTGGCTTGGATCAAAACCAAAGCCGCCATCTCTCAAGCCAACTCCCAGTCCATGAAACAGCACCGCTGGAGGCACAATGTGGGGTCCTTCCTTTTCACCGGGCGACCAGGTCTGGCTTTCCACTAACCACCTAAACTCTGGACCGAGTCCAACAAGCTTACCCCCAAGTTTGTGGGCCTCTACGAAGTGCTCTTCAAGATTAGCCCACTCACGTATCACCTTCGCCTCAACTCACCCTGTCTCCAACGTTTCGCAGCTTAAATGACAGGTTTCTTCTCCGGTGGTCCCCACCCCCACCCCCACCCCTCCACCACCCCCAAGGATCATAGAGGGAGGTCCCGCTTTCACGGTCCAATGCACCTTAGACTCTTGCTGTCGAGGTCAGCGAATCCAATACTTGGTCGACTAGGTTGTCTATGGTCCAGAGGAACGCTCTTGGGTCCCGTCCTGATTCATCCTAGATCCCTCCCTTATTAAGGACTTCAATCGACGTCGTCCTAGACCGTCGCATGTCAGTCGTTAAGGAAGGGGATCCTGTCAGTCCCCAATCATGTGACCATGACCACTTCCTGTTTAAGGAGGTCCCACTCACCTATCAGACACTCTGACATAATTTCTTCTACGTCCTCCAGACGTCTCTAATTTTTAGGTAATTTGGGTCCCTTTGATCTCCAGATCTGTGTTGTCTGTCTGAATCGACCAGTGTCTGTAACACCGGTCTCCCTTGTAGATCCATTTCCAACGTGTTCCTAGATCAAACGGCATGCTCCTATTCCCCACTCACTCTTTATCTCCGCGATTGTGTCAAAACTGTTCTAAACACTCCCCTCGGTCAAAATAATCCGAATCCTGAAAAAAGGTGTTAGGTTGTTGATTTTAACCCACTTTATGCCATGCCGTTGTATAGGGTAACTGGTTCCTCTCCCCTATTGAGCAAGAGGTGGGGCACACCCTGGAGTATGAGGGGCCGTTAGAGACATTATTCAGAATTAGCTTCTCACACTCACATGTGAAATTGAAATCATTCACACACTATAGTGAAACCTCTCATATAGCATACTGAAATCACTCGCATACTATAGTGAAACCTCTCATATAGCATACTGAAATCACTTACATACTATAGTGAAACCTCTCATATAGCATACTGAAATCACTCACATACTATTGTTGTGGACACACAGCCATTGGGTGGCGCTAACCCACATTCTAGCTCCGACAGGAGAAGAAGAGGACCAGAGGTTATATAAGGCACCGCCACCGATTTTCACGCCCTCTCCAGTTCTGGCGTTCAGCCAAACAGCGCCAGGAGAGATCCAATCCTTCCTTCGCTGGCGAGGGAAAATATGCGAGTTCGGGGAGGATCTCACTCCAACGACGACAATACTGCTGATCAATCAGGTGAATCAAACCCAGTGTTTTGAGATAAACCCCACTGTTCTGCCCTGAGCCCTGCTTTCTGAACAGATGCTGCCATATGAAGCGAGCCGCTAACAAGCTACCGAATGCAGCAGAATCGTGTCGAGACTGGAGCATTACCCCACCGCGACAAAGCCTGGGGCAATGCTATCTTGAACCTGCAGAGAAGGTACTGTGTCAGTGAACTGAGGTGCAGCTGATCGCTGTTTAGCAAGCCGGAGAGGACGAAACGACGTTCCAAGCTAATGCTACCCGTGATTCGACAGCTAAATTCCTCCCACTGCTAATGGACCGTAGCTGTGGCTAGCCTGTGGGCTAACGTTGTGTTAGCTTCGCCAATCATCCACAGAGCAACCTGGAGAACTTTAACCGTTCAATAAGGTCTGTCTGGGCAGAGGCAAGATTAGGTTAGTTTAAACAAGATTTAAGGGTTGTTTGTTTCACTGTGATTTGTTACTTTGTGTAAGATTTCATTTATTGTCATCATAAATATAAACTGAGACTGAACAATTTGGCTATTGATATTCCTGGAATCCAGGTGGTGCCCTAAATGTGGTAATTTTTACATAAAATTATTAATCTGATTAATAATTGCCCTACGCAATTATTCATAATTATTCATAGCCAAAACCTACCTATCTGTGGCACAACACTATAGTGAAACCTCTCATATATCATACTGAAATCATTCACACAATATAGTGAAAGCCCTCATTCAATATACTGAAATTGCCTCACGTATAACATACTGAAATATCCTCTCATATAACATAGTGAAACCCTCTCATATAACATAGTAAAACCCTCTCATATAACATAATGAAACCCTCTCATATAACATAGTGAAAACCTCTCATATAACATAGTAAAACCCTCTCATATAACATAGTGAAAACCTCTCATATAACATAGTAAAACCCTTTCATAAACCATAGTAAACCCTCTCATATGACATAGTGAAAACCTCTCATATAACATTGTAAACCCTCTCATATAACATAGTGAAACACTGTCATTTAATATACTGAGTATATTAAATGGGTGCTCTGCATAATTTATGTAGGCTATTAATAAAGAGTTTTTAGACCAACCGATAACAAAATTGTGCACTCTGCCATTAACAGCAGATAAAACGTTTTCTTATGTACATTGTGTCTTGTTTGCCTCCATCTCAGCCTTTAATCGCTAGTTTAAAAAGTTTAGATGTTATACAATGCTTAAACTATCACGCTGTTGGTAGAAAAAGCGCAGAATGTGACCCATTAACAGCCGGGGACCAGAAGATACTCCTGAGACACTGTCATGTTAAAACAGTAAAGTTAAACGTATTCAGATAAAAGGTGTCAAAGCCGTCCTTTTTTACATTTATCTACCATAAAACAGTACATTTTCAGGACGTACATGCATTTAAACATGGTAATATAACAAATATATTTAAAAGATGCCACGTCGCTGATATTTCAATCCATTTTCGTTATCAGGGGGTTTTGAGCAATGCGCTTTCCCACGGCAGGCATGCATTTCTGGGCATAATACCTGTTATACACCGGTAACGCTCTGCTCTGCTGGCGGGATGGAAAGAGCGATGCTAGGTGTCTAGTTAGCATGTCCTCATTCAGACTTACTACAGGCGGCTGTCCGGCTGCTGTCGCGTTAGTCAGGGTTCTAATAGTCTCTGCTGAGGCCAGAATAGTATTTAGTAAGGTCGCTGCTTCACGGAGGTTACGTTCAGGCTCCTTGGCAGACATTAGTTAATCTTTATGTCAACGAGTTCTCTCCACTTCTTCTTCGTTTGTTGTAAAAATGCGCGCCCCGTCCCCACTACCTGACTTCCGTTTCCACTGAAATTACTTACTTTTTAAGTGAAATTTACCTCTCATACACACTAGTAGAATAGCTCTCATATACACTAGTAGAATGGCTCTCACACATATTAGTAAAATTTGACCAGAAATTTCAGTATAGTATGTGAATGATTTCAGTATATTAAATGAGAGTGTTTCACTATGTTATATGAGAGGGTTTACTATGTTATGAGAGGTTTTACGAGAGGTTTTCACTATGTTATATG
This sequence comes from Valencia hispanica, assembly GCA_963556495.2. Taxonomy (NCBI): domain Eukaryota; kingdom Metazoa; phylum Chordata; class Actinopteri; order Cyprinodontiformes; family Valenciidae; genus Valencia; species Valencia hispanica. Next base: position 35,475,668 of record OY747707.1, on the reverse strand, counting down.
AGAGGGTTTCACTATGTTATATGAGAGGTTTTACGAGAGGTTTTCACTATGTTATGTGAGAGGGTTTCACTATGTTATATGAGAGGGTTTACTATGTTATATGAGAGGGTTTCACTATGTTATATGAGAGGTTTTCACTATGTTATATGAGAGGGTTTCACTATGTTATATGAGAGGGTTTACTATGTTATATGAGTTATATGAGTGGGTTTCACTATGTTATATGAGAGGATATTTCAGTATGTTATACGTGACGCAATTTCAGTATAATGTATGAGAGCTTTCACTATATTGTGTGAATGATTTCAGTATGATATATGAGAGGTTTCACTATAGTATGTGAGTGATTTCAGTATGCTATATGAGAGGTTTAACTATAGTGTGTGAATGATTTAAATTTCACATGTGTGTGTGAGAAGCTAATTCTTAATGTCAAATAAAATCAAATAACAGCTGCAAAAGAAGCCAAATAACCTGAAGAAAACTCTCACTTGTACAAAGAGAAAAATCCCCATGTGTAGCTCCACACATTAATTACTTATCATTTGTACATTTGATGAAAGATATTTTTGACAGATACACTAAGCAGTGTGTTTCACAGAGAAACATGTAAAGTAGATATCGCAAACAAAATTAATGCTTAGAATCTAGTGAAAAATAGTGTTTCAGTAGAGGGTGTGAAAAATGAGAATATTATAACATTCTGTATTGGATTGTATCTCTGTTGATTTTGGGTGTCAGTTAGAGGCTATGAAATAAATATATAGATTTAGGGTTGGCGTGTGGTTCAAAGATCTTAACTTGATATTAGAGGAGCATGGGGTAGAATGAAGAAAAGAAACTCACGAGCGACGCGGCCGGCGCTGCAAGTAACTGCAGCCAGCCGCATGGGAGCGCGCACAAACGTTTCACAAAAAAGCATACCTCTTCAGTGACAAACTTCTTTTTCTTAGTGCCACTTTTTAGTGGGCTGTGAGTCGTCCTTGGTCGTTTCCCAGTTGCAGAAGAGAAGAATCCATTCTCACAATTAAATCAATGGAGGTCTGCGACCACTTTTCTTCCTCTTTTAAAGCTGTCGAGAACGCGCAAGCCGTGTCAATTGACGTCACATCCGTAGGACAGCATGGGAAATTCGGGCCCCGAAATGCAGCACATTTTGCAGCATACTGCCAGTTTAAGAAAATGGAGCGATACGTGGGTGGGCTCATTCTTTTTGGTTTATTGCGCTTCATCACCCAACAGCATTAAAAAACTGGACATGGATGTTTATTTTATTTACAAATCCTGCCCCCTGTTCCTTTAAAACAAATGTATTTCGGTTCAATTCTGTTTATCTATTTTCATTTGTTTATATGATTGCGGATTAAAGTTGATAAAAACCCAAAATTCAGATTATACAAATATTGGAATATTACATAAGACAAATTAAAAATGCATTTTTAATACAAAAATGCCTTTTATGTCTTATACAATCACAGAGAAGGATGCTGGTTTGAGAGTTGTCCAGGAGACAGTCAATGCACCATCCACAAATGGGATAAACCACAAAAGATTATTTTCTAAAGAAGCTGGCTGTTCATAGAGTACTGTACCCTTGTATATTAATTGAAAATTTAGTGGTGAGAAAACGTGTGGTAGAAAAAGGTGCAAATACTACAGAAATAATTGCAACCATGAGAGGATTGTAAACCAAAGCCAATTTAAGGGTTTGAGAGAGCTACACAAGAAATGGACTGTGGCTGAAATCAAAGCTTTAAAAACCATCACAAACTGCTGTATTAAGTACATTGACTACAATTGCCTTTTTTTTTAAGCCAGTGATTATTCAAGGAGCCGTGTTATTTGCTGGGGTTGATCTACTAAAGTGAGTGTTACTGATGACCAGTACATTTTAGAACACATAAAATCTATGAAATATTGCCAAGAGGAGACACCAGAGTCAACAATGCAGATGAGCTTTAGACAGCTGTTAAGGCAACCTGAGCTTTGTTAACACATCAGAAGAGCCACAACCTGATGGCCTCTTGGCCATACCCTATTGATGCAGTAATTCATGCGAAAGGAGCCTCAACCAAGTACTAAGAATATATGCTGTCCTGTACATGCACATACTTTTCAGTAGGCTCTTATTTCTCTATTAAAATACCTTTTATTGGTCTGTAACTTTTATATTTTTGAGAAAATAAAAACAGAATAATAATGTTGAAAAATAAACACTTGAATGAAATTACTTTATATGAGTTTCACTTTATTTTTAAAGATATACATATCTGATATCTACACAAGAATTCAGACTTTCAACTGATAATTCATCAGTATAAGTACAGTTAATTTTCAAGAATCACTGGCAAATTCACATTGTCTTAACTGAAATTATATTTCAGTAAGAGTTCATGTTCACTTAAAAAAAACATATAAGTTTAAATCAATTTATGAAAACCATCAGTGGGGCAAACTCACAAATCCACAGCTTCATTTGTTCTTGTGTGGCCTCCAGATTTAGCTATTTTTCCCCAGCTGTTTTCAATTTAAACTAAAAGATAATTGTTTCTTTATCTGATCATATTTAACCATAGAGTATATTTCTGACTGCGGTAGAAATTGGGACGTGGTTCTAAATCAAGATATTACTTTTTAAAGTAGAGACAAAGCCTTTTACAAATCATGAACATTTTCCATATGTAGCAGTGAGCGTTCTGTCAAAGTTGCTGCTGTCTTACAAGACTGAGCAGAGAGAGAGAGAGAGAGAGAGAGAGATTGATTTGATTGAGAAAGACTGAACAATGCAACTGCTGGGAATAAAATATATAAATACGAGAGAAGCAGTGTGGGAATAAGATGTAATGGAGTCAAGTGATCTGAGTGAGTGAGTGAGTGAGTGAGTGAGTGAGTGAGTGAGTGAGTGAGTGAGTGAGTGAGTGAGTGAGTGAGTGTTTTTTTTCCTAAGACGAATGAAGAGGGGGATTTATGTCATATCAGTCAGCCTTTATATTTTCTGCCGGCGAAATGATGGTCAGGTACCCACTCATGCTCTGAAAGAAAAAACTGTGGAGGCAGAAACATCTGTGACTACTTTCCTGAGCTCTTGGCGAGAGCGGTTATACAAGGAAGCTCTCTTTTTCCACATCTATTTTACAGAGGACACAGATTCTGAAAAGATTTGACAAGGTAAGGCATGTATCCTGATGGTGACACATAAACACATCAATGAAGTTGAAACATCACAGTTAAAAATAAATACTAAAGTACCTCAGTTAGGTGTTAACAGAACAGACACAGTGTATTTTTTTAATCTTCCTTCACAGAAGAGCACAAAGCTGCATTTAACTGTCAAGTGGAATGAAATTATAATCTGGGAATTATCGCCTCTATTTAAATTTATCCCGTTTACTCTGACACCCTTAAATAAAATCCCATGCAACCAACTGCCTTCAGAAGTCACCTTGGTATCAAACTGACTCACTTTAAAATTAGTTGAAATCATTATTATTTAAAAGAAGTAGTTTTTTGCATAGTCCAAATGAGAAATCACCAGTTCTCCTCAGATGATAAACATGACCTTTCAATAACGTTTTGAACTTTTAACAGCCAATCGGTTTGTCATTTCATATATGATAAAAAGAAATTACGTTTAAATGTAATTGTGATTCTTTTGTTAAGGTATTGATATGGCTTATTTTTTAGGTTAGGAGGTTAAACAGCACTTGGCACAGGCGTAACACCAACTATAACTCTTAAAGTGCAAAATGAAAAGGGGAACCACCCAAAGAATCAGAGTAATTCTTTGGCTGGCATTGCCTCCCCACCAACCTGCAACCAAAGTCTCCATGGTAACTGATTTTTGTACTGCCAAATGGTTGCAGGTAGTTTTTCCACAGATCCAGATGTTCTATGTGGTCAGCCAAAAACACAGCAGTCTCTTAGTTTTAGCTGTACATGCTGTGTGTGTACTTGCAGTTATAAGTCACTCACTGTTCTGTTATCCATTAAAAAAATAGCATGAACACAGTGATATGTATGCTTGTCTTCACGTGAGCTCAATGCGTTGATCAAATAACATTCTACTGCCCATCTTTTAACTCCAAGCGCTCTGTATTCTATGGATCTTTACTTGGTCAGCTAGGTCAACTGCCTGCCTCCTCAACAGCTTCTCCTCCATAACAAACCCACTTTTATCTTCCAAACCTCAATTAAGGTTAACCATTAAACACCTTGGATTGTAGTACATGCAGCCATGTATTTTTGATGTTAAAGTGACAGTGTGTGGTTTTTACTATTAATCTCTGGAAATATCCATCGAAATGTTGTTGAAAATGAATAAAATGATGCCCAATTATTGAATAATATTGTCAGCTTTGCAACATATAACCACAAAAAGCGGGTCTAAAATACATGGGCGTGGGTCCAAGTCTCTGGGGGACGCTATATTGGACACCATGTTTCCTTCTACATAGGCCTATGTGGACAAAACACATATACTGATTTTTGAACAAGCAGTTACGTCACAATCCCAATGCCTTCTACAGGAAGTTTAAATGAAGAGCTCTATGAACATACTGAAAGCCTGCGACTAGGTGTAGCTATTCACGAATGATATGGCAGATCACACATGTATTTCTCACGTCGTCGTAAGGAAAATAAAACTAAACCAAGCAGCAGTGCATCGAGAGCAACGCCGCCAGAAAACTAAGTAAACATCAGCGTTGCAATTCTTTCGATAGAATCAACTGAAGGACCAGCAAAGTATAAAGAGTCACATGCTTTCTGCTGGACAGGTAACAACATTCATCGTAATGTTTTTTCAAACTAGCGCCAATCACCTCGATATGATGTAAAACTACCCTGAAATGAGTCTTTTTTTTTTGGGTGCCAGTGATGAAAGAGAGTCTGATGTGGTTGTCATTTTGTTGCATACATAATTTCGCTGGAGGTTGAACGATCTGGCAAAGTAGTAGACTTGTTCAAAAATTGCGCAACAACACTCCCAGGGATTTTTGGCCTTTAAGGCCTTTTGTTGTTAAGGTCGTCACACGAATACACAAATACCGCTTGCTTGCAGTGATTTAGGGATGTACTGCCCCCTATCACCAAGGAAACTACACACTGTTTCTTTAATATTGAACTTTTAAGTTGTAACTTATACAGATGCACCTTCTTGCCAAATACTTCCTCAAAAAAAGAATGTTAAGGAACACTCTGTATACATGAGGGTTAAATAAAAAGAGAAAGAAAGGCAGCTGTAAATGTACACAGGGTCATTCTCAAACCTGTAAATGAGCAAAATATCACACATTCAAATTTTACTCTGCAGCTGACAGACAATTTAATTTGCAAACAATAAATGCTAAAAATGTTCTGGAACAGACAACAAAGTAAGATCCTGATAACAATCTAGTCTAATCAGTGATCTCAAAGTAGAGTAGTTTTAGATGAGTAAAAACTCAGATCACAGGGTTATCATTCACTGAAAAACAGGCGGAAGGAAGTATTTGTGTGCATGAATTGTAACTTTCTGTTAACTGAAATGTTCTTTGAATTAACAATTACCTGAATTAGGGCAAAGTGTCTCTTCAATGATTGTTGACGCTAAACAACAAGCTGAAATGAACCCAAAATCTAAACTGTCCTCTACTGTTTGGAACGTGTATGCCAGTGTATGTGTTTTCACTTATTCTGGTAACCAGATGCTTGCTCAGGCAAACATTATTATACAATATGACAGTAATTATGCAATCTATCACGAGTACATGTTGTGATGAAATATAAAAAAGTGCAATTTGTCCCGCCCCAACAAGTGGCAATAATTGAAACTGCAATCCATCAGCCCAAACTGACAACAAGGAACAGGTTTTTGCTAGTTAGATGGAAAACCAGAGCCGGGAAGTTACCATTTAAAGGAGTCATGACCTGTAATTTTCACTTTTCACGAGAAAAAATGTATGTTATGATTGCCTAATGATTATACACTGGCCGGGAAGCTGATATTTAAAAGTGAAGCGTTTGTTTACCCCTGAGTTCGTCAACCAGCCCACGTGCACGCACACTCAAATAAGTGATTTTAATTTCTGGCCGACTTGACATCAAGTCGGCGCAGGATATACAGTGGCTTGCAAAAGTATTCGGCCCCCTTGAACTTTTTCACATTTTGTCACATTACAGCCACAAACATGAATCAGTTTTATTGGAATTCCACGTAAAAGACCAATACAAAGTGGTGTACATGTGAGAAGTGGAACGAAAATCATAAATGATTCAAAACATTTTTTACAAATAAATAACTGCGTAATTATTATTCAGCCCCCTGAGTCAATACTTTCTAGAACCACCGTCTGCTGCAATTACAGCTTCCAGTCTTTTAGGGTATGTCTCTACCAGCTTTGCACATCTAGAGACTGAAATTCTTGCCCATTCTTCTTTGCAAAACAGCTCCAGCTCAGTCAGATTAGATGGACAGCATTTGTGAACAGCAGTTTTCAGATATTGCCACAGATTCTCGGTTGGATTGAGATCTGGACTTTGACTGGGCCATTCTAACACATTGATTTGTTCTGTTTTAAACCATTCCATTGTTGCCCTGGCTTTATGTTTAAGGTCGTTGTCCTGCTGGAAGGTGAACCTCCGCCCCAGTCTCAAGTCTTTTACAGACTCCAAGAGGTTTTCTTCCAAGATTGCCCTGTATTTGGCTCCATCCATCTTCCTATCAACTCTGACCGGCTTCCCTGTCCCTGCTGAAGAGAAGCACCCCCAGAGCATGATGCTGCCACCACCATATTTGACAGTGGGGATGGTGTTTTCAGAGTGATGTGCAGTGTTAGTTTTCCGCCACACATAGCGTTTTGCATTTTGGCCAAAAAGTTCAATTTTGGTCTCATCTGACCAGAGCACCTTCTTCCACATGTTTGCTGTGTCCCCCACATGGCTTGTGGCAAACTGCAAACGGGACTTCTTATGGTTTTCCTTTAACAATGGCTTTCTTCTTGCCACTCTTCCATAAAGGCCAACTTTGTGCAGTGCACCACTAATAGTTGTCCTATAGACAGATTCCCCCACCTGAGCTGTATATCTCTGCAGCTCATCCAGAGTCACCATGGGCCTCTTGGCTGCATTTCTGATCAGCGCTCTCCTTGTTCGGCCTGTGAGTTTAGGTGGACGGCCTTGTCTCGGTAGGTTTACAGTTGTGCCATACTCTTTCCATTTCTGAATGATCGCTTGAACAGTGCTCCGTGGGATGTTCAAGGCTTGGGAAATCTTTTTGTAGCCTAAGCCTGCTTTAAATTTCTCAATAACTTTATCCCTGACCTGTCTGGTGTGTTCTTTGGACTTCATGGTGTTGTTGTTCCCACCATTCTCGTTGACAACCTCTGAGGCCGTCACAGGGCAGCTGTATTTGTACTGACATTAGATTACACACAGGTGCACTCTATTTAGACATTAGCACTCATCAGACACTGTCTATTGGCAACTGACTGCACTCAGACCAAAGGGGGCTGAATAATTATCCACACCCCACTTTTCAGTTATTCATTTGTAAAAAATGTTTGGAAACATGTGTGATTTTCGTTCCACTTCTCATGTGTACACCCCTTTGTATTGGTCTTTCACACGGAATTCCAATAAAATTGATTCATGTTTGTGGCTGTAATGTGACAAAATGTGGAAAAGTTCAAGGGGGCCGAATACTTTTGCAAGCCACTGTACCATATATAGACATCGCAGACCTTGCTGCAGGAAGCCCGTCCTCCCCCTCGTCCCTGCCCCCCCTCCTCGCCCCTCTCCCCCTCATATTCAGTCGAGCGCCGCCATTACTGAATTATAGTGATGTGAATTCCAGCTCTTATTGGAGAGCCTGTCCTATTGGCTCGGCTCACCATAAAGAGCCGTCTCTTTCAGCTCCCAAGTGGCTCCTCAGATTTTCTGTTGCTTAAAGTGTATTTATTACCAATATTAATGCAAAACGATGTGTATCAAAAGTACCAAAACAAGCGGGGGGAATTAAAAAATAAAAAAACGTCTCACAATGATGAGCTCCCATCTTTCCCTACAAAGAGTTAGCTCTTAGAGCCGGTTCGTTGGCGACCGACACATCACCGATTCGAAGTACGAACTCAACCGTGAAAGATGCAGAAAGTTTCTTCAATTCAATTCAATTCAAAATTCAAAAATACTTTATTGATCCCAGAGGGAAATTAAGTGTTGGTATAGCTCATATAATTAATTCTTTAAGGAGTTGTTGTAGATGATGATTGCTGTGGGCAGGAAGGATTTCCTGTAGCGGTCTGTATTGCAGCGAAACTGAAGAAGCCTCCAACTGAAGACGCTCTGATGTTGTTTGACTGCCTCATGAAGAAGATGCTCAGGGTTGTCCATATTTTTTTTGGAATTTATGAAGAATCCTTCTTTGCATTATCATCTCCAGATTTTCCACAGTTGTCCCAAGAACAGAACCAGCCTTCTTTATCAGGTTGTTTAGCCTTTTTAAATCCCTGGCTCTGATGCTGCTACCCCAACAGATGACGGCTGAAGAGATTACACTCTCCACAACAGACTTGTAGAAGATCTCCAGCATCTTGCTGCAAACCTTGAAGGACCTAAGCTTCCTCAAGAAGTACAGTCTGCTCTGTCCCTTCTTGTAGACGGTTTCACTGTTGTGCCTCCAGTCCAGTCTGTTGTCAAGGTGAACTCCGAGCTATTTATACTCCTCAACCACCTCCACTTCTTCTCCCATGATGGAAACAGTGTTTGACTTATCCCTGTCTCTTCTGAAATCTACAATCATCTCCTTTGTTTTGTTCACATTCAAGGTGAGACGATTGTTTCCACACCATGTCACAAAGCGGTCCACCAGCTCTCTGTATTCAGCTTCTTGTCCATCTCTGATACACCCAACAATTGCAGAGTCATCTGAGTATTTCTGCAGATGACAGGTCTCCAATTTGTACTGGAAGTCTGAGGTGTACAGAGTGAAAAGGAATGGTGAGAGTACGGTCCCCTGTGGTGCTCCTGTGCTGCTGACCACCTGGTTTGACACACAATTCTTCAGTCTCACAAATTGTGGTCTGTTGGTCAGGTAGTCATCCAGCCGATTGTTGAGGGCTCCACCTGTGTCTTCAGGAGTTTCTGACAAAGCAAATCAGGCTGAATTGTGTTAAATGCACTGGAGAAATCAAAGAACATGATCCTCACAGTGCTGCCTGCTTTGTCCAGATGACAGTGTGTTGGTTGAAGTAGGTGGATGATGGCATCTTCAACTCCAACTCCACAGCGATAAGCAAACTGCAGTGGGTCCTGATACATTCTTGTTTGCTTACTCAGGGGTGCCAACAGGAGTCTCTCCAGGACCTTCATGATGTGGGATGTCAGGGCAACGGGTCTATAGTCATTGATGACTGATGGGTGAGTTCTTTTGGGTACTGGAACAAGGCAGGATGTCTTCCACAACACTGGAACCTTCTCCTGAGTTAGGCTAAGGTTGAAGAGATGCTGCAGAATCCCACAGACCTGCTCTGCACAGCCCTTCAGGACTCTGGGGCTGACACCATCTGGAGCTGCAGCCTTGTTCCGGTTCTTCACGCAATGATGCATTAAGTAGACATATTTGTGTCAGCCTTTTATTTTAATCAGTTAAATCAGCTAAAACCATCATACTGCTCAGTAAGGAAACGGGTTTTGTGTCTCAGAGATTAACATGTATTGGTTCGAATTGCGCAAATTTACACCAGAACAAAAGTCAAAGACCTTGTGAAGATGCTGGCTGAAGCTGGTAAGACAGTGTAAAACATGTCCTGTATCAATATGAGCTGAAAGGCCAATAGGGGTAGAAGATGCTATTACCAGCCAGATTGCAGGTTGCCTATGCACACAGGGACAAAAACCTTCATTTTTGGAGAAATTTCCTGTGGTCTTAGGAAAAAGAAAAGGAACTCTCTGGCCATAATGACCATTGTTACATTTGGAGGAAAAAGGTGATCGCTTGTAAGTCTGGGAAAACAATCCCAGCAGTGAAGTATGGGAAAAGCAGCATCATGTTGTGAGGCTGTTTTGCTGCAGGAGGAACTGGTTCACTTCATAAAATAGTAGACATCACGAAGAAATAATATTATGTGAAAATATTTAGGCAAATCTAGAGAAATCAGCCAGGAGGTCAAAGCTCAGGCACAAATTGGTCTTCCAAATGGACAATGACCCTACATACTGCCAAAGTTGCTTAAGGACAACACAGTCAATGTTTTGGTGTGGCCATCACAAAGCCTAGTCTCAATCCTATAGAAAATTTCTGTCAGGAGGAACGGGCTAGAACTTCAGTAAACTATTGTGAGAGGCGTGCAGAAGGAAACCCAAAATGTTTGACCCAAGTCATACAGTTTAAAGGCAATGCTACCAAATGCTGAGGAAATGAATGTAAACTTCTGATTTTGTGGTATTACAGGAATATTTCAAGGTTATGTGAAATAATTGATTAATTTCACATTAGCAAAAGCACCTAGGGAATGTGGCATAATACGAGATGGTTAGATGTCAGTGGGGAGGCCTTTCACCTAGTCTCTAGCTGCAGTGAGAAGTGTTTGGTTAACCTTGCAATGAAGACATAACATTGTGGGGATTGAAGGTAGAAGCTGCTTACAGAGAGGGCAGACATCATCGGGCGTGCAAGGGAGTTTGAGAGTTGGCTAAGACAGGCTCATGTACAAGACTGGCTGTAATGAAATGTAAGAAACGCTGATCTGGACTCCAGCCTCATCCTTATTTAAAGGAAGAACATATTTCCTTTCCATAACATAATAAATCTCTGACATATTCTCTCTCTCAAGGTTGTGACATTTAGCAAATATAAATAATTTTGGTAATTCTACCTGACCTAAAATAAGAGAAGGTTGGTCTGATTTAACTTTAGACAGTGACACAAAAAGGTGTATATGTCGGTCTATGCAGTTTCAACTGAATGTCAGGACGTTCCTCCCGACACCTCACTTTGAGCAGGCTTCTTTATATCAACAAGTCATGCGGGGGTTGAGCAACTCACTTTTCCTCCAGTAATCCATCCACTTGTCCATTTTAAATGCAATGATTTAGTTAGTTAGTAAAACAGTAAAATGAGTTTGACTTTCTTCAAAAAATTGAGATAAAGAAACATACCATTCTAATTATTATTTTCAAGTTCCTAGAAAAAAAAGAGAGACAAAAAGAAAAACAAAGGAAGTTTTTTTACCGATCCCGATCTTAAAATCCAACATAGCCACTGCTTGTTTGGTAGCTGCTGTAATAAATTATGTATTTCCACTTTTGTTTGTTGTTTAGCCTATGTCATGAAATCCTTCACACACACAATCAGTTAGTAAAACATATATAAATGAATATGCAGCTTTTGACAAAACAGAAATTAGCATACACTACTGGTTTTCAGACCTGCAACTTGAAGATTGTTAAATTTTGTTTATTTTAGTTCTTCGCAGACCCACACAGGGACTTTCAAGGTAAAAAAGTAGAAACCAGCACTTGTTTTAGTTCCCTGTTGTCCATTTCAGCTTATACAACGAATGTTCAGCATATCCCTGTATGGCTCTTATGGGTAGATTCTGTTTTTAGCAAAGCTCAGTGTGTTTGAACAGCATTTCCTTTTGGCCATTTCTGCTCATTACTTCTACATCAGTTATTTTGTTGATACCAAAATTTGCTCTGAGTACCACTAGGGAAAACCCAAGTACCACTACTTGAAGCACAGTTTGAAAACTTTGGATGTAAAACATTTGTTGTTAAAATTTAGTGTCAAGAGGAACTTCTAACAACTCATACCTCACCTTGTGTGTGTAGTGCATCAAATAATCCAAACAATATATTAGATATTTTTTCTTACAATAGAATTCCAAACTTTATTTTTTGCCTACAACCTTTAGAAGTGATGTGATGTAACAAAATGCTAAGCTGCTTTTTGAAATTGGAATTCAATCAAAAAGTAAATAATAAGTGCAAAGTTGACACAATTACAGCCAAGGTTCTTTAATATTGTCATTAATGTCCTGCTTGTTCAGTTCTTTTCATAATAAGTTTCTTAGCTAATTCTTTTGTTCTCTTCTTGTATTCTAACCATTTCCTTGTTATTTATTAACATTCTTTAGGTCTTGCCATACGTGTTTTCATTCCTTTGTGTTAGTTTATTTATTCTTACATTTTGTTTTTCGTACTTATTGGATTTTGTTCTGTTATTCTTTTCCCCTGGACTTGTAGTTTCCTTGTGTCTTAGTTCTTCTCCAGGGTGTTTCATTCACCTTCCCTCAGCTTGCCAGTATGCTTCCCTTCACAGCTGTTCCTTATCACCTGATTGTCCTCTGCCTGCATTCTGTCTCAGCTGTTCCCTATTTGCCTCTGATTACTTCTCCTGGTTGCCTTGTCATTTCCACCCCTGCACAGGATATATGCACATCGGTTTCCATTGTTACCTCCACCAAGGAGGTTATTTTTCCCCAGGGTCTGTCTGCCTGCATCATAACTGAAAAAGTTATAGATGGATTTTGATGTAATTCTCAGGAAATGTCTGTAATAGGGCCAGGAAGTGATTAGAATTTGGGGATTATCCGAAAAACGGCATTACCGAAAAAAGTTATTTTTGTGAATAACTACTTAAATAATAATCATATCGGTGTGAATCCAGCTGCTAAAGATATATTTTCATGGTCAAGTAATCTAAAAAATAAAAAAAAGAATTAGATTAAAACATTGGGGGCTGAGCTGACTTGGCAGAGGTCTGGGCTCTCCAAGTGCTTATCTAGTTCATAACTGGATCCTTCTGTTTACCTGGCCATGTGCACACATTCCTATCACCTCTTTAAGTTAAGTGTTATATTAAAATTAACATTTTTCATCCAACGTTTGGGTCTTTGTCAACAACAAACATGACACTTGAAGCTCCACTCCAGTTCATGCCTTGTGAATTTCCCTTAAACATTTCATAATGCTTGGCTTATATCTTTTCGAAGCTTATTCCTGTTGCCTGTACATATATTTTATCGCTTTTACTTTCTGCAATTACATTACATGACTACGGCATTGCACTTTTGTATTAAAATCATTTTTTAGTAGTCTAATATAATATTCAAACATTTTGAGTAGCGGAATTTTCGCGTTTTTATTAGTTGCAAGTCATAATCCTCATAGTGAAGACAAATCACTCTGTGTAATGAATCTACTGAAAAAACAAATGTGACTTTTTGAACCAATATACAAAGTATTTAATTTTGGCATATTCTATTTTATTTACATATAATCTGAGACAATATTGTCACAAAATCTTGCTTTATATCTAGCTCCGCCCGTTTTAAACCCCCTACTCTCTCACCCCCTTCTAACTCTTCCCTTTTCCTCTTGCTTTTCAATCTTCTCCTTCCTAACAACAAGTGAGGACCATCTCTGCACATCCATCCGTTCTCTGTTCAGCGTCGGGCTTTGAGTTGAGTTATAGATGTCTGCTGGAATTTCTTTCCCCCTCATTCATTTCACTGTTTAATCGATAAGGATGACAGACTGCAGGTGCAGCGGCGGCGTGCGTTAGAACCAACAGGGACCGGTGTGGTGCACTAGGACCGGGGAGAGACTACACTCATCGTGAGCATTGGAGCTGTAGAGGGAACCCCCTCTCACCCCCCACCTCCCCTCCTCACACATCGGATCTGGCGATTATATCCATACATTTCTTTCACACACACACCCCCCCCCCTCTCATCTCCGCGGGGATCGCACCAACGTCTGTGTTTGGGAAGCACACAAGAGTGGATTTCTAATTCAGTGAGATTTGCGTAAAAGTCAGCTCTTAGATGTTTCTTGTTTTTGTTTTTGGAGGAGGAAGTGAGATTAACATTTTGTTTTCTAGGCTCTAGAAAAACCTTTTTTTTCCCTCCGTCTTACGTATATTTTCAAGAGCGCAAAGTGACATCTGCGCTGAAGAGCGCCTGATGCACCCCCCCCCCATCCAATAAAGGACAGAAGCAAATAAAAATCTCCATTCTCGTTTGAATTTCAGTTGGACGATTGGCTGAATGGGTGACCTCGCCGAAACACAGATCACCTCTAGCTTGCAGCCACTGTACGCACAGGTTTTTTCCCCACTACTGACCAGGTGTTGTGATGTCCAGAGCCTTCCCTGCTGACTGACTCGGCGTCGTACCATTTTGGAATCGAATTGAAGGTAGGCCAGTTTTGCTTCTTCCTCTGGGCTTGCTTACGTATTATGGTGCAATTTGGCAAAGTTTCTAAACGTCATTTAAACTGGTTCTGTTGTTAATTCTGCGACGCATTTATCCTATCTGACTCTGGGCTTCTTTCGGACATTTGAAGTTGGTATTTTAAAAAAAACAGTAAGAGTGCAAGGAAATTTAATCTGTCCGACGCTTGAAGGAGAACTTAAGCACCTGTCAGATAAAACCACCTCCATGTATGTTATTACAAATCTTCAAAGAAGAATTGAGTGATTGTCGAAGGAAAATTTCAGCGACTGTTTTGCTTCCTGAGCCTCAATCATGGAGATTCCGGAGGAGCCCTCTGCAGTGCAGTGTCTTGTACATACACCGATCCGCCGGACTCACTGGAGCTCACTCAGGAGAGGATTTAGATAAAGGTGTAAGCGAAACCGAAGCTCTCCCCGAAGGCAAGTCTTATTATATGCACAATCCCTTCTTTATATGAGCTGCTGGTTCAGCAACAAAGCAGACACAAAAAACACACAAATTAAACTTATGCAGTGTTTTGTGTGTGTGTGTGTGTGTGTGTGTGTGTGTGCGTGTGTGTTTGTGATGCAGTTTGAAAGAATTGGACGAGGGTTTGCGTCACTGTAGTTACAAATAACCCCAAAAGTCGCGCACACGTTAGGATTTCTTTCTTGTAGCGAATGAATGAGACAGCAGAAATGTAACCATGTTGGAGTAACCGATCAGGTTTATTCCACTCTACTGTACCAGCCCCCCCATGGATGAAAGCGAGGGTGGAACCGTAAGAATACCGACGCATGACGCAGGAATCTGAGCGATGTACAGAGATTCTATAGTTTCTGCTGATGTTCCGCATTTGTCATCTCTAAGGCTGCGTTTGTTCAAACCCGCCTCAGTGAAAACGCGGGTGGTCTGTCAGTCACCGAGCGTGTGGTTTAAATGAACCAAAACGTACGAGTTAAGTCTCTCTCTCTCTCTGTTGCTCTCGCTCTCTCTCTTATATGTGTTTGCCAAGGCGTTCACGCTGCTTAAAAGTCAGACTCAACCAAAACTGTGAATCTTAGAAGACACCAAGCTCGGGCATAAAACCCGTTAATCATAGCAGACCGCTACCCCGTCCTTCTTGTCATCTGGCCTACATCTAATTGCGCTTGCAGGGGCCACTTAGAGGTGAGCCACATCTTCATCTTACTTTAACAGCTAAAAACGATCCTGGGTGAAAAATGCCTTTTTCTTTATCATGACCAGTGCGGTTTCTTTTCTTGGAGCACAGAGCTCCAATTCGCAAAGTCGCTTGTCTGTTGTTGCAAAGTGCGGCAGATAACTGGCAGCTCGTCGCTCCCGCCGGCAGCGCCTAGTCAGAAGGAAGATGACAGGAACTGTCCGTGGTGCTCAAACAGACAGCTCCTTTGTTCAAGTCTGGCCTCATTTTGTGAAGTTGGTGCTGCGGTAACTGCCGTGAATTCGTCTCTAAAATGCTTGAGTTGCTAGACAAAGACTCATACATGTGTGCCACTCTATCAGATTTATGCATGTGACGCTCATTGCAAAGAAAACATATTCCTTTTTGATAATCTAGCATAAGATTAAGACCACCTGCCAATAGTGTGTTTGTTCCCCTTAGGCTTTCAGAAAGCCCTGGCCTGTAGAGGCTTTGACTTTGCTCAAGCCCTGAAAGTGGCCTGTGGTATAGCAGCAGCATGTTGGGTCTTTTCAGTCCTGGAAGTTATGAGACTGGGCCCCCATTGATCGGACTTGTTTTTCCACCACCTCCCACAGAGGCATGATTGGGTCAAGATGTGGGGAATTTGTTGGTTACTGAATCCTTTTCTTTCTTTGTGGCAAACATTAATCTGCTGAAAGAGGCCACAATCATCAGTGAATACAGTTTCCACTGTGACTGTTCTGTATTTGTTGACCCTTACTGGAAAATGTTTGGAAACAGGATCTGCTGTTGCATCCAACATAACGCAGTTCACAAAGCAATAGGCTTTGTGACACTCCCGCAAAATTAGGAAAATAAAATGAAAATCATCCTCCTAGATTAAAAACACAATTGCATGCACAATAAATTTGTTTTATCTTGTTGCTCCACACTCATGTGCCTCTGTATCTGCATCTAGGGGGAAGGAGTTCAAACTCATTGTAGGACTACATTTGATCAATACTGAACAGTGCTGACTGGGAGCATCCCACAAGAGCTCCCGTTTTTGAGATGATCTGACCTGGTCAACTAGCCATCACAGTGTTGCCGTTGTCAATCTAGCTCTAATCTTTCTGAATTCCTGCTTTCCCTGCTTCTAACATGAACTGTGAGGACATGTTCTCATGCTGCAAAATATGCATCACCTATGAACATGTGTCATGATGAAATTACAATCTGTGTTTACTTCACATGTCGGAAGTCTCAATTTATAGCCTAACAGCTGTATAGCAATGTTTTTGGCGCAAGGTCACAGTATTTCCTCGAAGTTATGCTAATGTGCAATCTGAATTTGTTTAAAGGTAATTTTGTGAAAACAGACTTTGGGGAAGACACCATATTGACGCTTCAGAAAACAATAGCAAAAACTTTAAAATGTGGGATAGCAATCTTATCTAGGCCACTTATGATTGCACAGAGGGTTCTATTTGCTTTCTTTAATGGCCATAACTGGATGTCATTAAATCACAAAATGCAATTACTGTATATTATGTACAACTTGCTAAGGTTGTGAAAATAATCAATATTTTGATTTAATTGATGCAAAAAAAATATTAGTCAAAGATACTCATTGCACCAAAATTGATACAAACAGACCCATTCTCATTTGCTTAAGTTGTAACACTACTTCCAGCAGCTGTGCTGCAATAACAGACATTAAGCCCCTCCCCTTCCTGCAGGTGGTCACCTGACCAAAATTATGAGCTGTACTTGGAAGTTTTAAACTCTGCTAAGATGGCAATTACATTCAGAGAAAAACACACATGCCACCCCCTTTAGCCGAAAAGGCAAGAAAAAGCATTGTTCAGATATACAGGTGAAACTTAATTTTTCTTTTTAGCAAAACTTCATTTATTTCAGTAATTCAACTTAAACGGAACCCCGGCTTCCAAGACTTGTAGTTCTTAAAAGATAAATGTTAGTATCAGTTATAATAAAGTGGTATAAAAAACCTTCTTGATGTCTTTGTTTTCATAAAATTTGTAAAAATAGTTTAAGTTGTAGGTCACCATTGTTATTAGCGTCATAATGCACTCTGGGTAGTGACGTCATATGGTTGGTACAAAACCGGTGGTGCATGTACGGCAAATGCGTCTCCATTGTAACCGAGAGGGAGAGCGTTTGTTGTCAAGAGCTCCCATTTGTGTCAGCAGAAGTTCATGGTAAGCTATTGTGTGATCAAACTTATTCAATTATCAATAATTTTGGAGATTATTAGCATTCAGAGCTGTCGTGTGCTTTATAGATAATTAGGATATACAGTGAAATGCATCTGACATATCTGAATCGGTTAAATTTGGAGAACACTGTATTGTTACACTTACTGATTGCTTTACTGACTGGAGAGGTGAATTATCAGTTTCATCTGTGACGAGTGGCGTGTCCGATGGTTCGCCTAATGTGACAGAAGCGGCAACTGCAGGAGCGGGTTGTCTGCTCAGGAGAGCGTCCAGCGTCTCTTGTCTTTGGTGCTTTTTACAGCACATTTCACTTTCTCCCCGAGGACATTTAGGTTCCTTGTGTGGGAAAATGGTCGGAAAAGCATTTAGTTTCAGTCTTCGTGTATACCCAGCCGCTCCGGTGAGATCTTTCAGTAGTTGTGGTTGACTAAAAGCCTCAAACGCATCAGGAGAAAAATGTTGGGAACATAGCCGCGGATCTTTGGGAAGTTGTGTCCGTTCACAGGCATCTTCCCACTGCTTTCTCCTCCTCTTGTCTGTAGGAAAGCATTTGTAAACTCACATCACTCCCCTTGTTGCCTTTTGACTGGAAATTGCATCCAAAAGCAGCGCAATGTGGCATTTTACTTAAAAATTAACTACTGGGAGCATGTAAACAAACACTAGCGTCAATAGCTATTCTACCAAATATTCAAATTTTTCGAGTTTCACCTGTACTTTACCTATGAGGTACACTGATAGCAAAAAATGAAATGCCAAACAATGCCACATGCTACGTACACTAGTGCTATGAAATAGATGTTTGAAAGTAATGTAAAAAGGTCAGTAAAACCTCCTGTATCTACAACAGTGAAGTAGTAAAGCTCCCAGATGAGATAAGCTAAAGCTATCTGTGTAAATATTTGCTTCATTGATATGTACATCCGAATGACGATGTTCTATTGGGTGGAGCTCCCCTGTAATGTTATGTGAAGTTCTGCACCACACAATACTTTGTTCTACTGCGATACAAATTAAAGCACAATGACTTTAATCAGTTGATGGCTCAGTTGACTACTAATTAGTGAAGCAACAAAACAAACCAGTGTGCCCCCTCTATTACTCAAGCATTTAGTTGTAAAGGCATTGGAGGCTAATGTGGCAAATAATAACACAGGTAAATGGTGGAGCCAGAATTAAGCTGACAATTAGCTCAGAAAAAAGTCAGAACCTGTGGCAACCTACCCTGCTGCTTTGGATAATTACAAATGGAAATATTCTGCAAAATTACCAGAATGACAGAAACTCTGCAGGGCTACTGTTTAATACATGTGCATTGACCAGATTCTTGTTTACACTGTAAAAAATGTGTTTTGTATGTGCCAGATCCATGTTTGTTTTAAAACAATGTATTTGACTATAGAAATATTCTTTTGTCCCTCAGTTGCATCAACATCCAGTTGACAGGGGATTGAAAGCTCATAGTGGCACACAGATAAGCAATTATAAAAAACTGACTGAATCAAAGGTACATATTTCCTAAAAGGATAGTAACGCTTATACTAAGTGTTATCTTGTCAATTGTTTTGCCAAACAGGGAATTGACACTTAAATTCTAAAGATGTTTTTTTCCAAATGAGGGCTCAATTGTCCCCTACTTATTGGCTTTCCCTAATTGCAGAAGTTCAAAATATTGTCATATTGTAGTCATTTATGTAACTCTTGAGGTATGTGTAAGCTGGCTCTAGTGGAGTCCATGCCTTGATGGGTAAGGGCTTTTTTGGCAGCAGATTGGCATGGACATTCTGTTAAACAGCACAACAAAACCATTACATCAATAAATGCCATATTAGCATGAGTTCTAGCCAAGAATGCCTTTCTCTTACTTCTTGCAACTTTCTTCAATTAAATCATTTAGTTTTTGTGATGCAATGTGGATTCAACAGGGTTAAAGACATAACGTCTGATAGTGTGTGTAGACCGCACACCATGTCTGCTATAAACACAGCTGGGGAACTGCTATACCACCCAAGAGGAAATCAAATTAACTCTGGGGGAGCTGTGACAGCTTCTGTGAACCCAATAATTGACTTCAATGCTTTTCTGTGATTACTATTGCACAACATCTTTGAATGTGCATGATCCTGGATGTATATCAAAATAACTAACTGGTTACCGTACTGGAGCACACAGAGGGTAACTAGGGACTATCGACATTAAGCAGGGCCATTGTTGCTGGTCATTTGTTTCATAGAATAGGTGGCAGAGGTGCCCGGAACTAGACTTACCCAGTGATGGACAACATGTTTCCCCCTACTAACATTGATTGAATTAGGCCACCCTGCAGACCCATTGCTTTCCCAAGGAGGGGAAAGCAATCCTGTAGTGAGGTTTATCAATAAGCGGGTGGTTGGAGTGTAAGTGCTGGTATTCCCCGTGGGCAGACAGCCGGTGATGAGGAAAGAACTCGCTCAGGGAGAGTCCCTGATCACACGGCAGATTGGGAGCCCTCGGTGCTAACGTCTGTCGGTCCCTGCCGCAGGGGAGGAGATGGGTGGAGCCACACGGAGCTGACCCAGAAGCACATGCTGGGCCAACTTCAGGTCAGCCTTCACACAGAAACCAAATCTGTGTAGCTGTCCTTTTTATTTTTAGTAGATCTTCTTTTTTTTAAGCTGTTAAATCACAAGTTCATGATTTTCGTGTATTTGTTCAGTTTATCAGAACTGTTATTCGGTGACAACTGATAAGGAGCCAAAACGTCTTGCAAGCCTAGGATTTCTTTAATAATTTCTTTGATGGCTTTGTTTTGAAGGCTGGTTACTTTGACGTGGACCCCTTGAGGCCACTGGCAGCTGAGCTCCCACTGTGGCAGATTGATATTTGTAATTTAAGGGAAGCTGTCACACAGCATCCTCCAGATGGAGAGAACTGCAGAAGCATGCAGTCTATTAAACATGGTTTGTTTAGAAATAATCATTGTGATGCGGGAGCTGGGGAGCTATTTCAGGCAAATTGGCTCTAAGTTTAAAAATCTGCAATTACACACTAACACAACTGAGCATGTTTTAATATCACACGAGTGTAGAGTGCAGAGTGAATGAGAAGGAAGTCCCCGAGAGCAAAAGATCAGAGCAGAGACAGCAGGTCAGTGATTTGTAGCTGTACTGCAGAAGAGGTTATGGGATGGGTTGAGAGCAAATTCATTAATTGCCACCAGCATGCACACACATGCACACAAACACATGCATCTGGAGCTGAGTTATGTTGTTTCATCCCTCTTGTCACCTTGATTGACATGAAGACAAGAATAAAAAGATTGTATAAAACACTACTCAACTACAGTGTTGTGCAAGAATAGATTCGGTTGGTTTAGAGTAACTGATAAGTGCCAAAGGCAATTATTGAGTTTGTAACTTTATCAAAATTGACAAGTTGGGGCCCCAGAAATAATAGCCAAATAGCTGTCTGCCTGGTAAGGTCTGGTATTGTAGAAAAATGGTGTAAAGTCGTACACTGATGTTCTCAAACAGCCAGCCTCAAACTTGTTTTCTCCAAAATCCAAAAACCTATGATGTAATACTTCAACTTCCAGTTAAAATACTTTAGTCAAGAAACTCTTTAACTAGAGTAGCAACATTCAGCTAAACTACTACTAAACTACTTTTCACAAAAAATGAAAAAGAACAAGAAAACTGATAAAATGAGGAATAATAATGATGGGGAATAAAATAGGAATAAGACAAAAACTACAAAAAATGCAGGGCTGTAACAGTTCAGTGTGAATATGTGTGTTTAAGAACAAATATTTGTTATGAGGAATTAGACATTTTTCCAAATTAGCTTTAAAACTAATTAAGAGCAATGTCTATGGTATGTGTTCAAACAACTACTTTACAATGCAAAGCGAAGTTAAACATAAAACATTGATAAAAAACTGCTTCAGAAATCATTTGCTGAATTAAATACAATGAAACATGCACTGTAACTTCCTGATCCCAAATTAGGATGCTGGTATTTTAGCTGCTGTTTTGATCACTACTAAGTTTAAACTCCCTTCACAGTTGTACAGTTGTAAAAAATAAGAATATCTGTTTTTAAAATGTTCTTTTTTATATCGAGACATGATTAAATTGTCTCAGATTTTCTTGTCTTTGGATTTTATTTAACGATATTTCTTTAGTTTTTTGACGTACTGCCATAGCAATTTTTCCTGAGCCTTTTCAGACATTCTGTGGTAGATTTCCTGCTTTGCATGGGGTCACTGTCGTATTGCATTGTTAAGTCAGACAGATCCTGAAACTAGCCTCTAAAATACGTTATTACACAAAGAGGTTAGTGGTTAACAAAATGCTATATGCCATATCTTCTGGTTGAAAAACATTTGTAATGGGGTGTTTTTAATGCTAAATTATGTTTGAATTTCACCTACATGAAACATAAAGTGAACATAAGTGAGCACAGAAGTAAAATATATGCATTAAACAAATGTCATCACTACATAAAACATATTTACACAGAAAATGAATGGAATAATGTGAGTCTCTTGGCTGGATCTCTTGGATCCAGTCAGATTGTTTCAGCACCCTGTGGGTTACACAGTCCATCCAGCTTGACAGGTAGTCTCTTTTTCAGATATGCTTCGACATACCATGAGGGGAAAATAACTGTTGCTGCATGCTCACTGGATATTTTTTCCAAATCGTGTGTATTTTTTGCATCAACATAAGAATATAATGCATATCTGACACATTCAAATGGTTTCTTGGCAAACTTTTCAAACAAGCCATGCTCTGTTTTTCTATTTGAACGGATGTGAACTTTAACATTGAACATGGTACTTAGACATTTTTCATTTATATTCAAAGGTCATCAAAGGTACCTAACATTGCATAGTCCTGCTTTGTAGTTATTTCTTACTAAATATAACAACAAAGTATAAAATTTTTGTTATTTGTTTTTGTTTTTAGGTACAGGGAATAAAACATCACATTCACTTTGCAGGCAGTTCTATCCAAAGCAAATTGCAAGTGAATGCATTCACTTGGGGATCTTCATAATGAGGGTTCATCCAAAATGTCAGCTGTCACCTGCAAGTCAGTAAAAGACTTGGATGAGAGGAGAATGGAAAATAGACGTCAAAAAAGTCCAACACGGTTGCAGAAAATGAGGCTACAAGTGCAGGGTTGGATTGATGATAGACGCACACATTTCTGATTAATACTAAACTCTGATAACCCCTAGTTGGTTCTATTTATTTTAAAGATCAGATGAACAATTGATTATCTTGCCTTCGGCCAGGTTTGAAGAATGAAGTGCTTGAGATATTTCTTGGGAAACATTTAGTTTATGTCTTCTTATAGTTTTTATTAACCAGTGTATCAGCGGAAACCAAGAAAGCTATTGTCACTTACAGTTGATTTGGTATCTGAAAATTGATTAGATAAGACTATTGAAGCATTAAAATTAATAGAGAAACAGGGTTTAGGGTGCTTTTTGCCTAGTAAAATTATCTGGACTCCATTTTTGACTGCATTTATTCATTTGAACAAATAAACTGTTGCTAATGGGATTTCAAAGAATCAGCATGGAATCCTGAACATTGCATCTACAAATAATTATCATACTCACATCATACTGTTGTGTTTCTGCCTTGTGTTTCAATGGAGTAGGAAGATCTGATAATTTTGGTAAATAATGCTCTTGCATCACCTTCCTATTCTTCTGCAGCTTGTGCAATTTGATCAACCAGTCAGCCAGGATATACCAGATGTTTTAAACATGTCCAGAACTTCTGTTCCATAAACTCCGATAATGTCATATACATTGCACATATGTTTCACTGCTACAGAACTTAAACAAGTGCTCGGAGTACAAGTGCAACATTGACACTCTTTCTGTGATGAACATTTCACATCAAGGTACTCCAGTTGATGACATCCCTACCTAATTTCTGATAGATTTAGCCAGTAATTATTAGACCTCTGCAGGGCACTTATAGAGCATTCTTAATCACAATACAAACACCATACAAAATAAACACGCACATACTTGAAAGACACAGCAGGGCGTGATGTTTCAATTCCTCAAATTAAAAGTCATATAAAGGGGTATTTTGTTATGCCCATATACAGTGGTGCAAAAAAGTATTTGGCAGCCCCCAATTGTGCAAGCTGCCCCACTTGAAGAGGTGGGAGGTTGGTAATTTTCATCATAGGTACACTACAACTGTGGGACAGAATGTAAACAAAAAAATTGTCCAGGAAATTACATTGTATGATTGTTAGAGAATTTATTTGAAAAATGGGGCAGAAAATAAGTATATGACACCGACAAACAAGTAAGAATTCTGCCCCTCACAGACCTGTTACTACTTCAAGAAGTTCTTCTATTCTCCACTTGACAGCTGTTTGAACTCCTTATCTGTATAAAAGACACCTGTCCACATCTTCAAACAGCCAGACTCCAACCTCCACCATGGCCAAGACCAGAGAACTGTCTAAGGACACCAGGACAAGATTTTACACCTGCACAAGAGTGGTATGAGGTAATCTACAGCTTAGTGAGAAGAGATCAACTGTTGGAGCAATTGTTAGAAAATGGAATTAATACAAGATCACTGACAATCTCCCTTGACCTGGGGCTCCATGCAAGATTTCCCCTCCTTCCATCAGTGAGAGCACTGAAGATGAAATGTGGCTGGATCTGCCCAGCAACAGCCCCAAAACACCACAGCTCTAGAGAAGATCTGCATGTAAGAATGGGCCAAAATACCAACTACAAATAATGTAAAGTATTTAAGTGAACTTTTATGGACCAAATAATTTTTCTGTACCATTATACAAATAAATTCTTTAAAAATCATACAATGTGGTTTCCTGGATTATTTTTTTTTTAAGTGTACCTATGATGAAAATTACAGAACTCTGGTCTTTTTAAGTGGGAAAACTTGCACAATCAGTGGGTGGCAAATACGTTTTTGCCCCACTGTACATGGAAAGATGGGAAGTGTGACAGCAGCTTGACAATACTTATAAAGAGCCAATAACTTAAAATAAAAATGGAATAAGTTTTCATTTAAGTTTAAATCATTTTTAATCAGATAGTTCAACCAAAATAAATAGGCCTAACCATGTTCATTTCTGTACTCATACACTGTTTTAATATAGCAAGTTATGCTTTTTACTAAATAAGATGTAACTACCTTTAATAGCGACAAAAAAGTGTGAAAACACAAACCTACCCAGATCTCAGCATATTTACAAGCTCAAAGAACTTACAGTATATTTTTAGCTAATTTTGATTTCAATACTTGATCTATTATCAATAGTAATCATGGAAATCTCATTGATTTTTGTGATTATTAGCCAAATTCAATAAGTGTTCACATCTTTAATATTGCAATGAACTAAAATAGCTTGCCAAATACCCACTACAGACAGCTGACAAAAGTAAAATCGTTTCAGAAAGGCTTTTTCATAATTTTCAGTTCTGGCATTATAGCCTGTATTGTTGGTTGGAAAATCTGAGCACATCTTTAATGGGATTGATCACAAAAATTAACCCAGCACAATATAGTCTGTGTCGTTTCATTAGCTCACAGGAACTCGGCATCTGCAAAAATGTTTCTTACTCCTGAATTTTTTGCTCAAACATTTTGTCCTTTGCAAAAGTCTTTTGCCTTGAAGGTTTTGTCCTAATTGTCCAGCTATTCTATCAAAGGTGCTTTATCAAGGACAAAAACACTACCAAGTACACTTGCTGACCACACTGTGCTCGACCATGGTGCTATGGACATCCAACACCAAACACAGAAATTCAGCATCATTGACGCTGGGGCTATCTGAACCATTACCTTGACAACAGTCGGAACCTTCCACCTTGCAACTCCGGGCAACGAGATGACCCTCTCCTTTACCAAGGCAGAATCCAACACCGAGGTGCTCAGCTGGTTGCTAATGGGTATATACACGTTCATCCAATGCCTCTCTTCCAAAGAGAGTCCAGCCCACTCTGAGATGGGCTCTAGAGACCAAGTTGTGTGCAAAGATACATCTAACTACTCTAAATGTTATCTCTTAAACTTGCACAGCAGCTCTGGCTCCTTTCTAACAAATGAGGTGACATTCAATGTCCCTGGACCCATATTATACCATTGGCAATCAGCATTCTCTGGCCCCCTGGTTTTGCTTGAACCATCACTTTGTGGTGCATCTGACCTTTACACACCTCCCTGCAGTTGGTGGACATATGTGATGTGGGCTGCTTGAAACTTTTTTCAGGTTGAACCCAGTCAAGTCGGAAAAACACCAAGGCTTAAATGGTTTACCCACAAGGCATGGCTTTAGGAGGGTGAGCCAGTCTCCCTAATCTTGGCATGTTTAGCATATTTTTGTGGTCATTTGCCTTTGAGAATCCTCAAAATGCTGACAACATGATTGTCTTTTAAAGTCAACAATCATATTCAAATTATAAAATTCGTTGGTTGAAATGCACAGAGGTTTGTCACAATGGATTTTCTAAACCTTAAAGTGGTAACTGAGGCAGATGGTACCACTGGCAGTGAAGGATCTGTGACTGGAGAGAAGATACTGTCTTATATGCAACCCAAAAAATATTCTAGATAACTAAGAAGCAGAAAGCTTTAAAATAAAATAATGTTCATATGAGTCCTCTTTACAGATTTTTCCAAGTTTACATGTAATAGTATATTTTGTTTGAAAGACACTTTGCCCTTTCAGATACTCAGTGCATATGGATGTGGATTCCAGTCCCATCAAGGACAATGTTGCTTTTTCCTCATGTGATTGTGTCAGACATGACACCAAACTTTAACAGATCTTCTTCTTGACCCTGCTGTTATTAATCTCTCCATCCCCGATCACATGCAGGCTATAAAACACGGAGGCTGGACCACACCAGTTCTAATGGAATCATTCTCTCAGCTGTCACTTTGCATTGGTTCTGGGCAAATCTCAGCAATGTCCCATGGGATAAGAGATGAAATATGAACTGTCTCAACTCGTGCACACTCAACACACACAAATGAAAAGACCTCAGGAATGTAGAACAGAGAAGCGCTCATCTGTCTTCCTGCTTGACACATAACACTTTGTGCACACAAGACGTGTTCTGGAAAATTGCCTTGTCATACAAGATGAGATTGTATTTAAAGATGTAATTTAATCTCTTTTTTTGTAGAATTGGTGCAGAAAGTGAATCGCTGTGATAGGATTCCTAGGAGACATGGAATGTTGAGAATCCCAGAGGTGGCAGTGCTATACTAGAAAATTGTTAGTTTTATGTATTTGATTTGGTCACAGCAATGACATTGCGAGCTGTGATCTCTTCAAAAGCAGTCGGTTCATAAAAGAAACAGATGGGACAAAGAAAACTTTTTCTAAATATTTTCTACACTGACTTAATCCAGCTGAAATCCAAGTTGACAAAAAGATTTAAAAGAAATAAAGACTAAATTGTAGACAAGTTCATGGAAGAATTGGCAACAGAGAGACAGGACGAAAACCTGCAGTGGGAGGAAAAGAGAGCAAGAGGTATTTCTACAATTTCTTAAGTTCAAATACTCCACCCTCATGTTATCAGCTGCATTGGTCTGTGTTATGGAACAGCAAGTCTCCGGGGAGTGGGGACTGCCATAAATATTGCACTGTTTTGAACAGCCGTCTCTGATGTTGGGCGCCAATTGAGTACAGGATGCTGGCTATTAGCGCCATTGGCCAGTAATGAGTGGGAACAGAGTCCCAGCCAACTGTTAAAGGTCTTTAAACACTCTTCCAATCGAGCTCACACAGTCCGAGACACATGGCAACAATGGCAACAACAGAAAGCCTCCATGTTGGAGGATATGTTGGAGTCAAAACTCTCCGATGGGCAGATTTTTTTAAAGGATAAGAACAGATTGTCTTTAAGGAGCTTTAATGATGTATGAACACTGATGTCTCCGTTTGTTGAGTCTGTGACATTGCTGCGTGTTTACCGAATGTCAGTGACATCAATGTGTTTGTTTATCTTACATATGCTTATGTGTGTGCCTGTGCTCACTAATTTGACACACAAGCCCAGTCAGTCCTGTTCTTGGCCCCAACAGTGATCTGGCACTTCTCCTAGTCCTGCAGCTCCTGCAGTGCATCGCTCCCTCCCTCCCTCTCTTTCCTGCTGCCTCTTTTCTTTCTTTTCCTTCACCTCCTGCTATCCTGTTTTCTGTCTCCTCCATCCTCACACTGGTGCAGATTTTTTCATGTTTTCAAGGAACAAAGAGATGACTATGATTTAACCCAGGTCAGGCTCAAGCATCCTTGAGTGATTTTGACACCAACAGTAAAATACAAAAACAAAATTACGTAGCCAAGTATAATGTGCCATATAGAATATGTTGAATACACATACTGAAAGGAGCTGTTGCAATTTACATGGTAGAATCGAACCTTGAACACCTTGAGTAACCTCGGAGCAGGGATACACACATTCATCCATGCGTACACAATGCTGCACTGTCTGTCTGTTCACAAAAATCCCTTAATTAGATCCCATCTGAGATAACTGGACAGCTCCCTGCAGGGCCTTTATGTTTCTCTGAGGCCCACAGCAGCTGCATTATAGTTGGAGAACAATCAATGATACTGACTGTGTGTGTGTGGATGTGTGTGTGTTTTTCCAGCGTTTTAGATATTATTTCTGAAAATACTAGATGAAGTGGATAGCCTACTTTATATTAAACCTTAAAAGCCCCTCTGAGATTTGAAATTGACAACCAATCTGTTTCTTTGATTGCTTTGAAAAAGTACATTTTTATCACCCTTTTAACAATGTATAATTCATTTAGGAATTAACAGTACAGTAAGTAAGAACTGTTTTATATAGGTTTTATTTGGGGTAAAAAAAAGTCATAAACTAGTAAATAAAAGAAAATAAATTAGCAAATAAATGTAATGTTAGAAAAAACGCTCTCAAATTCAGTACTACTGTTGCTGCCCATGTTAAAAACAATCAATTCTGACCAAAATCCAAAAACCTGCAAGGCAACAATGTGTTTATTGTACATGGTGCTTTGCAAAAATAAGCACAACACGTGAATTTTTCAACATTTCAACTATTCAACACTTGAGCCTTTCAACATTGTTACCGACAAACTTCAGTGAGTTTTATTGGGATTTTATCTGACCATAAAACATAAAGAAAGCATAATTGTGCACTGCAAGGAAAATTATAAATCTACTTTCTTTTTACAACTAAAAGTCAAATTTTGTTATATGCAACTGTGTACATCTACCCTACTCTGACACCTTTAAGTCAATTCCATGACAAACGCATGCCCTTAGGGGCCTCATAGTTATAAAGTAGAGTTTGCATGTGTCCAATTTATTTCAGCATAAATCAGCTGCTATATGATAAGAATATTAGTGATCAAATTGTTTCATGAAAACCAATGAACACAGCAGACAGGACAAGCATAAAGTTGCAGAAACATTTAAAACTGGGTTAAGTTATAACATGATATCTCAAGTTTTAAAAATCTCACAGAGCACTGTTCAAACCATCATCCAAAAAATGAATCAGAAAAGGCCATGTGATTGGAGCAACAGGTTGGTTGTTCTGTACTAATTCCAGTAGATATGAAATAATATTCAATAAATTAAGCTGTCTGAATCAAAGCACACTTTGAAAACAACAACCCTTATTATACACACTTTTTGTCAAGATCACTTTTTTGTAATAACATTTTTTAAAAATATTTTTTGGCATGATATTCTAATCTTAAACTATGTGTTTTTATTAGCTGTTGTCATTATAAGTAACATAGAGAAAGGCTTGAAAACACCAGTCTGTATAGCTATATAGTGAGTTTCACCTTGTGAATTAGGTTACTGAAATAAATAAATAAATAAATAATAGTAGCTCTATATACAGCTTTATAGAAACACTTTCAAGATTTTATTTAGCAAAAAAAAAAAAAAAATGGAATGCCATGCCATGCTACAATAATGCACTACCTTGTGTTTGTCTGTTAAAGGAGCATGGGGCAGAATGAAGAAACAAAACTCACGAGCGACGCGGCCGGCGCTGCAAGTAACTGCAGCCAGCCGCACGGGAGCGCGCACAAACGCTTCACAAAAAAACATACATATTCACAGTGACATACTTCTTTTTCTTAGTGCCACTTTTTAGTGGGCTGTGAGTCGTCCTTGGTTGTTTCCCAGTTGCAGAAGAATCCATGCTCACTATTGAATCAATGGAGGTCTGCGACCATTTTTCTTCCTCTTTTAAAGCTGTCGAGAACGTACATCCGTAGGACAACGCGGGAAATTCGGGCCCCGAACTGCAGCACATTTTGCACCACACAGTCAGTTTAAGAAAATGGAGTGATACGTGGGTGGGCTCATTCTTTTTGATTTATAACGCTTCATCACCCAACAGCATTAAATAACTGGACATGGATGTTTATTTTATTTACAAATCCTTCCCCCTGTTCCTTTAAATAACATCCCAATGAAATGCATTGACATTTGTGGTTGTAACATGACAAAATGTAGGATATGTAAAGTTTTTCGAGGCACTATATACAGTTAGTCTTATATTGTACTGAGGCAAAAAAAAGTAGGCCTGTTAAGTTTGAGGCGGTGAAGACTGGAGTGAAGGTTACTGGGATGTCCTTATGAGGTGTAATTCACACACAGGGGGCTGGAGTATGATGGCTAAGTGCAAATAAGAGCAGCACATGTTCAGTTAATTAAACATTACCATGCACCCACAGTCCATGCATCCATCCCTGCTGAGTTTGTAAAACCGATCGCTTGTACATCCATCCATTACTTTGTTTTTGTGCATCTTTGGCTGTGTTTTATTAAAGAAGATATTTTCACCTCTTTTCAAGTCTGCAATATGCTTTCAGTACATCTGGCTCCCCCATACTGTACTGTGTTTTCTAGAAACTGCATTGTTGATTTATCTTCCTCTCGCATTTGAACAAAGTGCTTTACAATGCCTCGAATGTACATCATAGATTACATCTTGACTTTAAATTATTCGAGTTTATTACATACTCTGAATGTTTTTCCTCTACTGTGTGCTCAGTCATAACTTTTTGTGTTTTATACAATTCTGACTTAATATTTTCAGTTGTTAAAGTTTTATTGAGTTCAAAGATGTCACCCATCACCAAAATTTGCCTGTCTCAAAGTTCCTCCAGGATGATTCAAAAGTTTTAGTGCAGAAAGTTATTTTCTCTGTTTTTTGTACATGCATGTAGATGTTAATACAGTCCAAATAAGAAATTAGTTGATATCCTGTCTATCCAGTCTGTCCTGGCTGTTTTTTTGGGTACAGATAATCAAGTTCAGATAATATAATTTGTGCTGCTTTTTTTAAAGTTTGAGTTTCCCAATGGAATTTAAAATAGCATTGAGATGACTGGGTAATTATGTGAACCTATGTTTGACTTCATTACTTGTCTTCAGTACGCAGTGTAAATTCCAGGTGCAATCTTCATACTGTAGTATAATTAATATACAAGCTTTGCAAAGTTGGATTACTAAATCTCAATAAAACAGAATTTTTTCTCATGATACTTAAGTTATTCTTTCAGTATTTTACTTATTGGAGAATTGAGAACAGACAGCAAAAAACCGGACCTAAATAATGAAGCAGCACTCTAACCTGCTCAGAAAATGTATTTGTCATGTTAGGGTGATAGCTTAAATTCCTCCAAGTAGGGTTCTGTGGAGTGTATATCAGCAAGTACTATTTTACCAGCAGCATAGAGAAATTTGAAAAGTCTCAGTTTGGAGAAAGTGTTATGATTCACTTGTGTTTGGTTTCTGGTCATTTCAGGGTTCTCATTGTCTGAGAGGTCTTTCCATATTTGTTAATTCCTTTGTCTTGAGTTTTTGTTATTTCTTGTGTTCTGATCTCTGTGCATTTGGATTTGTTCTCTAATATCTGTGTTAGCCATTTGCCCTTGGTTTATAGATCCCTTTATGTCTTAGTTCTGCTCCCTCTGTGTAAATTAGTTACCCTCCTTTAGTTTCCTTGCTCTCCTTCTATCACAGCTCTTCCACAGAATGGCGGATCTAGAGAAATTTTTATGTAGTGGCAAGAGAGAGGCAATGTTTTTTCAGGGGTGGCACCATATGCCAGAATGATAGTGTATCCCACAGCATTTCGACCAAAGTCAGCAAATGAATAATCACATACATGTGAATATCTGTAGACTGAGCTGGACCAAGGTGAGAATATGTACATTGTGTTTAAAGAAATGTTTTACTAAAACAAGCTACTAAACTTTGGTTTTATTGTTCAGTCAAAACACATGCTTCACCTCTTCACTCAGCAGTATTTACTTATATGACAGATACATACATGTATTTGTTTTGCTTCAGGTTATTTAAGCACCTTAAAGCTACAATATGTAATATTTTTGTTAAAATGCAACTGTTTTTTTAATCTATAGTCGTTGTTTTTCATGTCCTGACGATACGATTGACTAGCACTTTTTGCAACAGTTGCCTGTAGAGGTTGGAATTCCATTTCTTTTGAGGCGGTTTGGGTACCATTACGTAATGACGCACGTATGTACCCATGTATGCAGGTTCACGAGGAGGCAGCGTTCTCCGTCAGTTAACCGCTAGATAAGCTAGGGTAGCCAGTCCAGACACCCACACAAACTCCCCCGTATGTCAAAGAAGAGAAGAATTTGGTCCAGTGCTACAAAAAAAGCAAAAATGGCCTCTGACCGTCGTAGAGCTCGGACCAATGAGCACGCACCTGAAAGTCATGGGAGTGCGCATTTTGCTGATTGCAGTTCGTCTAACGGCCACATGGTGCACTCTCTGCAGCACCCTCAGCAAACTCAGGAGAGCAGCTTTAAAGGTTCACCAAAGACAATATAATGCAATGATTTTCATGTGCCATGAAAAAGGAGCTTCATGCTCTCAATGTCCAATTCTACGTAACTATTTCTTGAATTCATAGGTGACAGCTGGGGTGGCAGCAGGAGTGGCAAAGCTTTCTTAAACTGCCATGTTATGCCTGTAGATCCACCCATGCCAGGATATCAGTGTGTTTTTTGTGTGTTCCTGGGAGATGTATTATCCAAATCTGGAAAACAGTAGATCTTATTACACTTTGTTTATATTCTTCTTCGGCTCTTAATTTGAATAGTGACCAGTGAAAAGGGTTAGGCCTATAATTGTTGTTTGGCGCCACCCTTTGATTGGGAGTCTTATTGTGCTGTTGGTACACAGATTCAGTGGTGGCACAAAAATCCGGACTGGACGTGAACATTTGAGGAGAGTTCTGGATGAAGAACTTTACTTCACATTTTTTGAGGTCAAGCTGAGTGCACTGGGACCTCCAAATTTGCCTTTAAACAGAAGTCAGTTTTGAGTTATGGCATACTAATGTATTTTAACCATGCATGGAAAACAATCTAATGTAGTAAAACAATATAAATCAATAACGCATGACAAGTTGTGGGCTGCGTCGCTGCGTTGCTTCACGTGATCTGCTATAAAGTTTTGAATTTAATATTGCATTACTTTTACTTGGGAAATCCACATTTCAAATCTTAAGAATATGTGATAAAATAAGTTTACTTAAATGACCATCTAATACAAAGGTGAAAAAAGTGTAAGGGTTTGGTAAATTCTTTTTTGCATGAATCACTATGAAATTGTTGATTTGAGGTATTTTAAGGCCCTGTCTACACAGAGATAAAACCAGTTGTAGTAGCAAAGATATTTCATCAAATAAGTGCCTGATCCACAAGGAGCTGGCGTTTCAGGACACCGTAAACGATCACATTTGAGACCGGATCCCAGAGTGGAGAAATCTCACACCGGCTCAGTTGTCTTTGTGATTTTAAGCTCTCTGGCATTTTTTCTGAGTGGATGACGTCGCCCCCCCATTCCTGTATTTTACTCGCATTCTGTAATAAAGTAAACAAACATGGCAGCCTACGGTGTTGCAATCCTAATTAAGCAAATACTGACCTTACTATGGATCCTAGAATACCATTTACTGTCACTCTATCACCAGGAGCAAAAAATGAAAACGGAAAACCACTGACATCATATGCTTTTGATTAAAGCTCTCATTTGAAGCTAGATTTGTTTGCCACCAGGTTGACTGCACATGCTCAGTGTTCTCTTGTGTGTTTCTCTGGCAGTGTCACAGCGCCACCAGTGGGCCCGACATATGTACTGCAGCATCTTAAGCTGGTTTGTGTGAATACATGTGGACAGAGGTTTTTATTATTGTGGTGCCGTTTTTATAGACTGTTTTTGAAACTATACCCATTTTGTCTCCGTGTAAAGCAGGGCTAAGATTACAAACACACTTTAGAAAGTGCCTTAGATCTTATTTCTTGTTTAATCCAATGAGAGCTGCTCTCAGTTTTTCTTCACACTGGGGTCATTCAAGGAACCATTTGCTATAGGTAAGACAATGGCTGTAGAACAGGACTGGGCTTTAAAAACTCTAAATAGTCCCTTTAAGAAAATTTACAGTAGCATATTATTTATACATGAACAACTTTTCTGATCAAACCAGTGCCAATTTGTTACATCAGTTTCTTTCAGATCTATTGTTAGCAATCTCAAACTCTCTTCCTTCTTTCCCCACACTTTCCTCTCAATTTCTTCCACTTCTCTCTATTTCCAGGCTGTCCCTAGTCAAGCAGAGAATCGATTTTTAAACAGGCAAGGCTCTAGGGACCGAGCAGAGAACCATTACTGGCCTCATTTAGGCTCCATTGCCACTGCGATGGCTTCTCAAGACAATAGGATGGACTCTGTCATCGACACCAAAGCGTAAATGCACATTCCAACTGAAAACTGCTCAAGCCAGCATTTCCTGTCTTCAGAGAGCTTTATTTATTTATTTAAAGAGGATCCACAGCGATGGCTCTTCACACACCAGTAATGTGGTCGTCTATTTCATGGTTGTAAACGAGAAATGAGGATATAGCTAATTCAATTCAAATTCAAATTCAATTCAAAATTACTTTATTAATCCCAAAGGGAAATTAAATGTTGTTGTAACTCATTATACAAGTTCCTTCAAAGATTTGTTGTAGATGCTGATTACTGTGGGTAGGGATGATCTCTTGTAGTGCTCTGCAGATCTGAAGAAGCCTCTGACTGAAGACGCTCTGTAGTTGTATGACAGTCTGATGTAGAGGATACTCTGGATCTATGGCGTCTTCTTTTCAACTCATCAGGGTTTTGTGGCTGTAGTTGAGGTCTTATTTGAGCTTTTGTGATGTTAATCAGTTGCTGCCAGTTGTAAACCACCTTGTTGCCATGGTTATGCATCATAACAAATGTCCAAAAATAAAAAGTATCAGCAAAAATCCTTCCAGCTGCACAGCATTCAAAACCAGAGAGAACAGTTGTCCACAAAAACAATGTTTCTACCAGAAATGGAAGAATTAAAGTTTTAAAAAAGCAAAAAATATGAACCAAAGTAACAGAGCTACTCCAACATGCTGCCACCTTGAGCGGCGCAATTCCGGAATAATGCATGTTTTTATTTTTTCATGCTACTTACTGTGTGCAGCTTTTCTCTTTTCTGTTTCTCTGATACTTTTTGTGAAGTCTGCAACATATGGCAGTGCTTCTCTACTGTAAACAGCGACTGGTGAGACCTCATCTGGGAACTGAGTTCCTCTATAGCAGCTGTATGGATATCAGACTGGTTACACATGTGGGGGCAATCACAGCTAGGTTTACTCTATCTAGGATTAAAAGTTTCTAGGAATCCTGCAGTCTGGGTTTATATGACAGAGTTACAGTATAATATGTCTAATAGACCTTACAAAGATGAGAAATCCAGGTCTGCATTATTTTATTGAGGCTGAGGAATCACAACAAAAGACTGTAAATGTCTGTCGCATTAATCCCATATCGCCAAAATATATTGTAGTGTTTGACTTGGGAGGCTTTCTGTTGTAACAGCAACCACTGATTTAGAAAATTGTGTGGGCAATGCTCTGAATGTCCTCTAACAACAAATGTCAATATCAGACAGCAGTTTTGTAAATAAGGGATATTATATGCTTCTTTTGATAAAGAAAATAATCCATCGGAAGAAATCATTAACTATTTTGTTATTTTTATTCACTTAGGCTGATAAGAGGATACTATTTAGCAAATCTATAAAAATACAAAGCTTTGTTGCCAAGCTACATGATTTATTCTAAAAGGGCATTTTTATGTCAGTATAAAGAATGACCTCAGTCTTCCCACATTTGCCTGTGGAAGTGTTTGAAATGGAAAATGAAATGATATAGAACAAGTTGGTAAGTGATTTTGGGCAACCCTGAATATTGAGGAATGTTCTCATAAATAACGAGGCAGTTGTGTGTGTGTAAAATGTATCTTTAGATGATTGTTTTTGAACAAAGAGAATAAAGCAGAAGAATACATGAAACCTAAACTTTATTGCTTTATCCCTACGTAATCTGACAAACCTTCTAGAAAGACAGATTTTGCATTTTGGTTAGTAGTTTTGTAGTTCTAAGATTGAAACCAAATCTGCTTCTGTGCTCCAGATGCGTCAAACATGTCACTTTAGGTAGAGTCAACAGTTTCCAGCAAAGTCTGGTTGCAAAACTAGCATCTTGTGTGACATTGGGTGAACAAAAGTTCCTGCATAGATAATGACACTGTGATATTTGATGTGTTAAGTTGAGGGCTGCATTATGGCTGTTAAAGCTGTTGCCTCTAAACAAGAAAGCCATAGTCCGTGAGGTTTTCAAGTTATCTCCAGGTGTCCTTCTACAATGCACAAAACCTTCTTAAAGAATATACTTCCAAGCTCCAGAAACTTGTTTTGAGGCAACTGTAGGACCTAGACTAGGGATATGCAACTCTCAGCTCTGAAGCCACAAGAGACCCTATGGAACTTCCACTACTGCTTTTATTGCCTTTGGCTAAAATTGATTATAAACCAATCAACATTTTAAACATAGATATTCAGATTCTAGCACGTTTTCAGTTTTCTTTTTATGAAATGATTACATTGAATTTGCACAACAGAATGACACTAAATATACTTGTACAATCTTTAGGTCTATTTTTCTTTTAATGAGGTTGGAAACTATACTTTCGCACAAATAGCAGCAATCCATAGAAGAAAATGTATCCATTCTCTTCTAGCAAAAGTTTTGTGTTTCTTTATTTTAAAACCTAAAAATAGAATTTAAGTTGTGGTTATTTAAAAAAGAAAAATGTGCAAAAGTAGAATATGTTTATTTATTTATTTTGTTTTTCAAGAAATCAGATAACGTTTGTGACTCTAAACAACTTTTATTTAGCTAGATATAGGGCAGAAATGGCTCTCTGGATTGTGAAGGTTGCCCCTGACTTAGACAAACATCCACAGACCTGGGAAAAAAGTTTCAAGGACTGTCAATGCAGTCGTGGAAAAAAACTAAGTACACCCTCTGATTCTGTCTCTTGATGAACTACCTTTAGCTGCAGAATTTTGAAGTTCTGTACAACTTTCAGTCTTTTGCTTGATTATGGAAGAATTTTTGCATCCTGTTCTCTCCAGTTTAGCCTCTTTTCATTTAAGTTTGTAGGCATTAGTTTCTACACAGATCTCTGAAGGTCTAGCAACACAATTTCTTTCAGCTAGAGTTTCTAGACTTTGTCTTAGCCATTGCAATAACTTGTTTTGCCAACGTGCATGGAGCTTCAGCTGTCTGACTGATAGCCTCACATTCAAATCTAGAGTACTTTAGGATGCAGAACAAGTTATTTTTGTCTCATAGACTGTGTGGTGGCAAGGTCATGTGGCTGTAAAACAGGCTAAAAGCATCGCCCCTCCACTGCCATACTTGAAAGATTATATAAGAAAAATATTTTTCTTGGCAACCCTTTAAAAATGCATTTGGCTTCTGTACCGTTCTTTTTTTGTTTTGTCACACTTGCAGGTTACAGATCATCAAACTAGTTTTAATGTCAGACAGAAATGACACAATTCAAAAGATTTTTAAATGATGACTTTAAATAAAAACAGCTATCCAAACAAACTTGGCCCCATGTGAAAAAAGCAATTGATCGTAAACCTTCTTCTTTTTTGATCATCAAGATAAGTTATCAATTAACTCTTGGTAATAGGCTGGGGCTTCCTGGAAAGGTTCACTAGTTACTTGTTTTTTCCATTCGTGGATAATCATACAGTGTGGTTCAAGTAGTCCCAAAGCTCCAGAAATAGCTTTTTAATCCTTTCCAGACTGAAACATGTCAATGACTACGTTTCTAATTTTTTTAATTCCTTTAGAGAAGGGGATGAAGTGTTGCTTTTTTAGATCTTTTGGCCCCTTTTCACATTGTCCGGCTGGTTCTAATAAGTTCTTCATTTAGGAAGGACATGCAGTAATCAGACACTAAAACTGTTGAAAGTTAGTAACCTCAACATTTATACCAAGAGAGACAATTGCTTTTCATTTATGGCCAAGATGGTTTGGATAGATCTTTTCCCCTAATAAAATAAATATTTTGGAATCAGTTTTTCTCAGGGTTTCTAGGTTTGATCTTAAAATTTGTTTGGTGATACAAGTTTGACAAAAAAAAAGAAAAGGAAAAAAAGATGATTAATAAAGTAAATTTAAAAACCCTAGATTCATGAAATTAGGTTTGCATGTATAAAGCCAAACCTATATTAGGACAAATTTTTGTTTTTTGTTCTATATGTTTAAGATGAACAACATATTGGGAGAAATAGATACACATTTAAAGCAGCCTCTCTAACACCTAGAGTGACCCTCTATAATTCTTCACTTTAGTATTTCGACATATAAAAACATACAGCTTTGTTTATCCCCTCTAGATCTTACTACAAACTACCCTACAAACATACAAATTAGGGTTATTTCCAAATAAATTTAACACAGCATACAGCACTTCAATTATTATCACTTGTGCTGTTTGTTTTGAGACTGTTTTATGATATTCCACTTTTCTGAGCAACTTTGACTCTCAGGTTTATCTTTGACCACCACTTCAATAAAGCCATAAAACCTTCGGATCCTGTAATTGCAACAGTTTTTCACGTAAAACAAATGTAGCCATTAGGATACAGGTAATTGATCAAAATTAAAAGGTCAGCTTAAAAAAGGTCACATCCTTCAATTCCAATTTATTCTACAAGTATCTTCCTAAACCATCACAGTTATACGTTTATAGGAATTATACTCTGAGAGTAAGATAGCCTTGTCATCTCGGGCTGCGTAACACAGCAAGACTGTGACTGTTCCCAAAGATTTGGTAATTGGAATAAAACTAGTAATAATGTATCCTCTATTTTTACATTGCAACACACAATTAAATAACTACATTTCTGAGTTTCCAGTTTTTCTACATCAGCAAAAGTGGGGGATATATGTAAAAGCATAAAGAGACTGAATGATCTCTTTAAGCTTCAAGTGTCTCTGATATAAGGAGGGGTTTGATTAATGGACGTGGACTACAAGTGCCATTCAAAAACAAACCAAGGAAAACTATTGTGTTTGTAGCTCTGATGCTCTCACAGCTAATCCACTCAAACTTCACATGGATCCACTTGAAATGATTCAGAGTGATACAATGTTATGATACAAGATTATTAACACATGCCAAATCAGTGCGATCCTTTTGCCTGGTTTTGGTCTCTACTGTAGTGTCCACATAGTGCCTACTCCTTGCAATGTCACATGCTAGCAAATGTTATTTGTTTTCCTATTAAAAGTGCACCTTTGTTATTTTTCAGATAATTCAAAGGCACATTGATTTTATCTTTTTTTCAGTGAAAGTCAAACAAGTTTTTTATTTTATTTGATGCTATATTCAGAAGTAACTATCAATACATGTGTATGACATTTGCATAAAAACTAAACTCAACAACTTGCCTGTTACTGCAGTAAAACCAAAAACACGCCACCCCATCTAAACACCATCACCACAGTTAAACGTGGTGGTGGCAGTATAACGTGTATAATGCTGTAGGAATGCTTTTCTTCAGAAGACACAGGACATGGCCAGGTCAAAATCTAGGTCTCAGTCCAATTGTGAATCCTTTCCAAATCTAAAAAATGATGTTAACTGACGCCATCCAATCTGATTGTACTTTAGCTAATTTACAAAGAAGAATAGACAAAATATTCAATCTCTAGGTGTGCAAAACTGGTATATTTATATCTCAAAAGACTTGCAGCTGTAATTTCAGAGAAAGGCAGTTTCATATAAAGTAATGCCTCTGCTGCGCTATAGACAAAATACAGATTTTTGTTTAAGACCATGTATCAAATAAACAATTTTTTTGTTCCCCCTCACAATCTAGTGTGACTGTGTGCATTTAGTCTCAAAACACACAGAGCTTTGTGGTTATACCATGACAAAACGTAAAAAAACAAACGTTAAAGAGGTATGAATATTTTTGCAATGCACTATACATATGTTAAACTGCTACTACTGCTATTGATATGCAAATGAATAATAAGTACAATCAGTGTGGATTATCCATGCACAGATTCATGTTTTAATATACAAAGCATAACAAGCTTGAAATGTGATCCCTAGAAATGGCTCCACGAATGAGTGAATGTTAAACCTAGATATTGTCATCCTGTGTGGGGGAGTGGGTGGTTGACAGTGTTTTTAGTCTTTCTGTGCGTCGGTAGTCTTCCAGCTGCCCCCAGTGGGGAGTGTGCACTAAATGGGTGAGGAGAGTCTTGGCCCCTGCTCTCCATCAAAGGCTGCATTGACTGGGAGCACGAGAGCGTCTCTGCAGCCAGTCATCCTTGGACAGCTGACAATGGCCTGAGCACTGGGGACGAAGCTGAAAGCAATCAACAACAACTGGAGGAAAATGCTTCACTGCTGGTGGAAGGTTTCTCAACCCAGACCTCTGCAACAGCTAAGCTTTGCTCATGACCGATCATGAGCAAATGGATTTAGTTTGCCCTGAAGCTGTTTCAGTTAATTACTGACACAGTGTTGCTTTTTATAAGCCTGAATGTGTTCTTCATGCATGTGTGTTTCTTAGGAGAACAACGCGGCGGCAGATTGGCTCAGAATTGTGCGGTAATTAATCTCACTCAGTGAAGAGGTGCATGTTGGGACTGAGGCAGGGCATAGCTCACAGCACCTTGCTCGTTAAGTCTAACCACCTATGGCTATCCCCTGGAGAATTAACCAGGTCCTGCCATGGTCAAATGCATTTTAACAAAAGCTCATTGAGCCCACCACCTAACATGATTTTTTTTTCTCTGAGGCAAGGATTCACTATACTGCTCCCCAACGATCCTCAGGGGGATTAAATCACAACCTGACATATGTAGCAAACAGCTGAGCCTACAGTATGAATGCACACATGCAACATTGATAAGACATCAGTGCAGGTCGACATACAGTAAGGATAGTAGCACTGCGCTGTGCCCTGTGCTAGCTCTCTCAGCATGAAAGTCTTTTACACAGTCACACAAAAACATTTATGACTCATTCATTTATGGTGTGTGTTTCTGTTCCAGTAATTCTTCTGCCTTTTCTGCTTCTTATTTGTTGTCTTTGATAGTGCTGTAACTAAACCTCGAAATGTGTGACAGTAATATGTGCATCCATGCACATATTTATCTTTTTTATATTATATTTTAACTTTGTCTTTACCAAAATGCCTAAAATTATTTTGTTTCGAGGCTGTAACCATACCTACAGCTCACAAGACAGCACGTGATATTAGGTTCACGAGACAAGATTGCAACATGTTTTTATTTTTAATTTCACAAATATTTTACAAACCACAGGGTGTTCTTTTATCTGTAACCGCTGTGCAATATTATAGTAAAACTTTGACTGTTTGCTTTCCATGCACGTTGTATTCCAAGGTATTCTTAATGCCATACAAACATTGAAAATGCTCATTTTTAGTTCTCTTTTCAGATATTACAATTTATTTCTATCCAAAACTGTTTTATAGATTATCTGTGCAGTGTTTAATTACTAATTTAAGGTTTGAAGAAGTGAAATATTTTAGAGATGATCAAATTCACTGTAATTGTTTCTTTTTTTTCTACCAGTCCCCAGCAATGTAACAGCATATCTATCAAATATTCTGCATG
The DNA here is from genome assembly GCA_963556495.2 of Valencia hispanica. Lineage (NCBI taxonomy): Eukaryota > Metazoa > Chordata > Actinopteri > Cyprinodontiformes > Valenciidae > Valencia > Valencia hispanica. The sequence continues at coordinate 35,433,992 of OY747707.1, read as the reverse complement.
CAGTGGAAATTAGGGGTTACAATCCACTTAACAGCCCCACGTCAGCAGCCACTCAGCCAACGGTGTAACATTGGAAGTAGAGAGGTTAACATCTCCTGCTCTGACCGTAGCTGGGTGGGACTGCTGTGCGATGACTTGACTGCCTGTGAGGGCTTTAGGATGAGGGAAGGTCAGGCTTCAACATATGCTGCTTAATAAGAAAAGCAAGAATGCTTGCACACCAAAGTCTCTAAAAGTATTTAAAACAGCTGATCCTGCTGGGCTACCTATTAAAATATAGACAAAACCTATTTTGGAGTGGCAATAAGAGTAATTCTGAAATATCAGTTATAATCCTGTCCGGATACCTGCCTGGTTTCTCCCAGCAATGGATCTATTTTTCTCAGCAAGTTATAATCTCTCCTTACCTGTGAAGACCCTGCATCATTGTCTGTTCTGCTGGCCTCTGGTCTTATGTCTCCTCCCTGACTCTGGTCTTTGCTATCGTTGCATTAAAAATAAATGAAAATGTAGAAAGCAAAATTTTTAAATAGGCTTTCGCAGCAATATTATTGAAGAAACTAACCTCGAAGTCCCTCTTATACCATATATATTTTTTCTCTGCCACTTATATTCTTTTCACCTGTGCAGACCCTCCCTGACCCTGCTTTGTTTATTGTGGCAATAAAGATTTTTTTTCAGATATATGTAAAGCAGTAAATTTATGCAAAGAAATGAAAGGGAATTGGGTTTATTCCTATAGCATGGACTAACTAGCAAGGGATGTAACATAGGTAAGATTGGTATTGTCAACCAGCTTAACATGATATATTATCATGTATTAACTAGGCTTCATTTAGCAATATTACCTGCATGCAACAACATAACTCAACTTACATCTTGTTTGGAAAAAAAAAAACTGCACTAAGTTTTTTGGTCCTTTTGCTGGCTCTGGCTGGTTTGCTGAACATGCTGCTCTACTCTGTTCAGCAGCACCTGTCTGCTATCCACTGATTTCCCACGCATGTGTAGACTTATGCTTTCTGTACACCTAGAGACGTTGAAAAGATTTAGAAAAGACTCTTAAAGATTATCAGCTCAAATCTAAAGACTTGGGTTAACAGTTTTTAAGTCTCAGAGTAAAGATTTTATAAACACTGAATCTTGTAGGGACACTATTTAAAAGACTACACCTAGGCTATTTTAGCTTCCCGCAAAATTCCTCCAATTATGCTCAGCATTATACAGCTTCTTTAGACTTAGACTTAGACTTAACTTTATTCATCCCTTTGGGATGAATCCCTCAGGGAAATTAACATTTCCAGCAGCAAACAAAAGGATGGAGTAAGATAAATAAATAAACATATACAGAACGTTTGATTAAATAAAATAAAATAATTATATATACATATACATATAATATTGCACTGTGGCTACTGCTCCTTCACCTCTTTCCTCCCTATTTCCTCCTCCCCCCAAGTGAGGAGTTGAAGAGGGTGATTGCACGATGGACAAAGGAGTTCTTGTGTCTACTCGTCCTGCATTTGGGAAGAAGCAGTCTTTTACTGAACCGGCTCCTCTGGTTGCTGATGACAGTGTGCAGAGGATGGCTGGTGTTGTCAAGAATATCCAGCAGTTTGTCCAGTGTCCTCATCTCTGCCACCGGCACCAGAGAGTTCAGCTTCATGCCGACCACAGAGCCGGCCCGCCGGATCAGTTTATCCAGTCTGGATCTGTCCTTCTTGGATATGCTGCCCTCCCAGCACACCATGGTGTAAAAGAGGACGCTGGCAACCACAGACTGGTAAAACATCCCTAGCAGTTTGCTGCAGATGTTAAAAGACCTAAGTCTCCTCAGGAAGTACAGCCTGCTCTGTGTCTTCCCATACAGGTGGCTGGTGTGTGTTGTCCAGTCCAGTTTTTTATCCAGCCACTGCCCCAGGTATTTACATGAATCCACAGCCTCCACCTCAGCTCCCTCTAGCAGGACTGGTCGCGGTTTTGGTCTGGACCTCCCAAAGTCAATGACCAGCTCCTTTGTCTTAGAGGTGTTGCGCTGTAGGTGGTTGGTGTGGCACCATGCAGCAAAGTCCCTCAGCAGTCTCCGATACTCCTCCTCTCTGTCGTCCCTGCTGCACCCAACAATGGCTGTGTCATCGGCATACTTCTGTAGGTGACACAGCTCCGAGTTGTAACAGAAGTCTGAGGTGTACAGGGTGAAGAGGAGAGGGGCAAGCACTGTTCCCTGGGGTGCTCCAGTGCCGCTGACCACAGTGTCAGACGTGCTGTCCTTCAGCCTGACGTACTGTGGGCTGTCAGAGAGGTAGTCAGAGATCCAGTCCACCAGGTGGGGGTCCACTCCCATCCTGCTCAGTTTGTCCTGGAGCAGAGGGGACTGGATGGTGTTGAAGGCACTAGAGAAATTCAAGAAGAGAATCCTCACTGAGGAGGCTGAGGAAGAGCCGCTCCAGCGTCTTCATAAGATGTGATGTAAGTGCCACCGGTCGGAAGTCATCCAGTTCACTGGGCCGGTTCTTTTCGGGACTGGAACGATACAGGATGTCTTCCAGAGGGTGGGCACTCTCCCCAGCTGCAGGCTAAGGTTGAAGATCCACTGAAGTGGTTCTCCCAGTTCTGCAGCACAAGTCTTCAGAAGTCTTGGACACACTTTGTCCGGACCTGCTGCTTTCCTGGGCCAGATCTTCCTTAGCTGTCCTCTGACCTGGTCTGTGGTGAAGTGTGGTGGAGACTGTGTTGAGGTGGGGGAGGAGGGAAAGGGGGGTGTTGTGGTGTTTGGGGGAAGATGTGTGGAGGGAAGAAGGAGAGATGGCTGTGCTGAGGGAGGTGGTGGGGGTTGAGGGGACAGGGTCCGGTTGAACCGGTTGAAGAAGTCATTCATCTCATTCGCCCTCTCCACTGTCCCCTCTGTAGCTCTGGTCTTTGTGTTGTAACCTGTGATGGTCCTCACACCTTCCCAGACCTCCCTCATGTTGTTGTCCCTCAGCTTCTGCTCCACCTTTCTCTTGTAGCTGTCCTTAGCTTCCCTCACATAGTGCTTCACCTCCAGCTGTGCTGCCTTCATGGCCTCCCTGTCTCTGCTCCTGAAAGCAGCCTTCTTCCTGTTGAGGACAGCTTTGACTTCCTGCGTTACCCACGGCTTGTTATTAGGATAACAGCGGACTGTCTTGGCAGGGGAGACCACGTCCGTGCAAAAGTTCAGGTAATCCGTCAGACAGTCATCCCCTCAATGTCCTCACCATGCGGGTCCATTGGCACATCCCAGACCGTGGTGTTAAAACAGTCTCTGAGGGCACTTTCCATCTCAGGGGACCACCTCCTTATGGATCGGGTTGTCACCATCTTCTTTTGGACCAGTGGGGTGTACAGCGGCTGTAGGTGCACCAGGTTGTGATCAGACTTCCCCAGTGGGGGGAGGGGAGTCGCTCTGTATGCATCCTGTACATTTACATACAGTAGATCTATTGTCCTGTTGTTTCTGGTCGGACAGTCGACAACCTGGTTGAAAACAGCCAAAGTGGAGTCCAAAGTGACGTGATTAAAGTCCCCAGAGATGATCATCAGGGCCTCAGGGTGCTGTGTCTGCGGCCTTGCTGTAACAGAGTGGATTTTCTCACAGGCAGCGGCTCTGTTAGCTCTCGGAGGGATGTAAACACAGATGGTGATCACGTGACTGAACTCCTTCGGAAGATAATAGGGCCGGAGACTAACGGCTGTCAATTCGAGGTCCTGACAACATCGAACTGTCTTTACGGAGATATGTCCTGGGTTACACCAACGGTTGTTCACATACATGATGAGTCCCCCACCTTTTCTTTTTCCGCTCGCTTTCATGTCTCTGTCGGCTCACACAGCTGTGAATCCCAGCAGGTCCACGTTAGCATCCGGTACGAGGTGGTTTAACCATGTCTCCGTAAAGATGAACAAGCTGCTCTCCCGGTAGATCCGCTGGTTGTTCAGTGCGGACAATTCGTCAATCTTGTTTGGCAGCGAGTTCACATTTCCCATGATGACGGAGGGAATCGATGGTTTGTAGCACCTCCGTTTCTCCGCCCGCTAAGCCTTAAGCTTGGCCCCGGCTTTGCACCCCCTGGGTCTCCTCCTCAACTCCACCGGTATAGGGTGTTGTATTGTGGCTTGTGTTTTTGTGCGCAAAGCCAGCAGCTCCTCTCGTGAATAAGTGAGGAAACTGCCTTTTGGGTGCATATTAAATTAAAGTTGAACAAACACAATATAAAAAAAGGAATAAGGTAGTTAATGTAGTTAAAGACGCTAAAAGAAATAAAAATAGCTAAAAAAAAACAAAAAACTAGAGAGCTACTGGAGAGGCAGCCGTTTCTCACAGCGCCATGGCAACTCTTATATTTATGTGCGAATGTTGTAGCATTCTTTGCCAAGATTAATGTTATGTCAAATAAAAACTTGCATTAAAAATGGGTACTGTATTAACAAATAACTGGTTAACTCATATCTTTTTAATGCAAGGTATTTATGCTGTACCACTTGCTCCATGCAGATGCACAGATAGCACTGGTTTGTGCCTGTATTCCATGGGGCAAGGTTGCCATAGACTTTGTAATTTATGGCCCATTTCTAGGCCCTTTTTCAGCCATGCAACACAAATATTGTATTTGTTGTGTATGGACCCTGCCAGGCTCCATAGTTGGCTACAAAACTGTTATTTATAAATATGACACCTATGTTTATAGCCTACTTTCCCGCAGGAACCCATAAACATTGATGTGTGGCAAGGTGCAAGACAATATCATGAACGGGACTCGAAACCACCATCATCGCGGATGTAATCCTGCTTATTAACCATTGTGCCATAGCAGCAAGGTACAACCCCATACTGAACCTGAGTGCATTTGCAACCATTATTCTGTATTTTTTATGATGCCTTTGGAGTCATAGTTTCTTTCTCACTGTGTGGCATTTCAGGGCATGTTGGTACTTGTTAATAATGACACTGTCTTAACAGCACCAGACAGCATCTTCACAAGGTCTTTTGCTTTTTGTTGTGAGGTTGATCAACAGGATTTACACAAAAAATGTTAATCTCTAGGACACGGAACCAATTTCCTTAATGAGTGATACACTGGCAGAACATTCTCATATTGTTTATACTTGTGCGTTACTGCTTGAATGGATAAACGTGAAACATGATCCAAATGGATATATACACATTTGAACTAAAGTGGTGGAGGGCCACATTTGTCTTCCTGATATTTTTGCTGATTTTTCAACTTCAGAACTGCCTCCAATTAACTCAAATTATATTACTTAACCAACTTTCAAAGCCATGGCATCTCCTTCTTCTGAGGGGTTCCAAATTGTATAAAGGCATAGTAAACTAAATGCGTTTCAGTTTCTAACCTTGTAGAAGACAATTCTCAAAAAATATTTTTTACAGTGTATGTTATTATTTGGTTTCAGCTGTATATTTTACCCTGTACATGAATATGCCTCTGGACAAGAGTTAAAAACAATGTGGTACTCTATAGAATAAATCATGATGCAAAAATGCCATAAATACAGTACATTTGACATGGCACCAGTTTTTGACTGGAACGACTGAGGAAAATCTTTTAACCTCACAACCTCTCATTCAATATTAATTTTTTTTCTTATGCACTATTTTTTTTAACGAACTACTGGTCTGTTGGCATGTCTGTTTGTGTATGAGAGACATAGCCATTTTTATCTTCCTTATTTACTCCTGTGTAAATGCATACCTATTTTATCTCTTACTTTAAACACTGCTCATGGTAAACCTCACACTGCTGCATGACAAAAGAACACTCAGCCTTACGTTTGTCCAATTACATGCACAATTTTGCTTGTAATGTTTGATCTCTAATTCACAAGATTTTTTTTTACAAAAGCAATATTTTGTGCTTTTGAGGTGAACACAGGATGTGACATACACAATGTTCATCCTTTTCTTTAAAAAGGAAAACAAGTGCCATGGCTGCCTTTTCAATGTCAAGATGTCCAGCCAAGGCACAGGGCCAGATCTCACTATGAAGATGTGTTTTACCTAAAACTGTAGAGGCGGCTACCTTCAATTTAATTAAATCCACTAAATCATTTGATCAGTCATCCACTGCTTGGCATGACAAAATGGTGGGACATTCCTTCAGTTTCTCAACGTGGCACAGCAGAATGCTGTCACAGAAATTGAATCATAATCTAATGGGAATCTTTGTCTCTGGAGAGATGAGAGAAAATTTTTTTTGCGAAAAAGCATACCTGGACAACAAATACAGTAAAATGTGTGCTCCCAAGAAAATGCACAATGTGGTAATTGAGTTTGGGGAAAGATGCATATATCCTTGAAGATACAGTCACATATTCAAATGCAACATGAGGTACATTCCTCTGCTTCTTTGTCAGAGGAAGTCAGCAGGCGGGGTTGGGCCATGCCCCTTGTTTTCTGGTTTACAAGCAGCAGGCGAACTGCATGGGTGCTGCTGTGTGTGATGATGTGTACATGCTTCATGCATCACTGAATCGTTGAGATCACGCAATGCCTCTGTGTGTTCCTTCTCAAACACACCTGCTCCTGAAGCCTCAGAGAAGGAGCTTGACACGCGGTTCACTACACAGGCAGTACCATATCCATGTGGGATTGTTTTTTATGACATACTGTGTAAAGTACTGTTCACTGTGCACAGTACATTATTTGTTTCAAAGTCACCAATCTTTATACATCACTTAAGTTAGTTTGGTAATACATGATTTTGAAGATTAATCAAGTTGCCGTTTTTTACCTGTATCGTCCTGCTTATTACGGCAGCTTCCTGTCTCCATGTGGTCAAAAAGTGAAAGGCATATATTCTCTGGACACTGTATGATATAGACCACCAGTCTATATCATATAGAATGACAATTCAGACAACCAAACACCCACATAACCAAGGGTGATTTAGAACCTCCAATTAACACTATGGGAGAAATCTGAAGAAAAGTCACACATCACAGGGAAAACATGCAGACTCCACAAAGACGAAAGGAAAGGATTCAGAGATGAGACTTTACTTCCATGAAGCAACAGTGCTAACAATTGCCTCACGATGCAGTCTGCTCTAAAATATTTGAATCTGTTGTTGAATGTTTTTAGTCCAACCAACAAGTCCTTCAGACCTTCTGGTCTACTGGGAAATGTATTTTCTTAGTATCTGAAGTAAAAACTAAACTCATGGTGAGACGTCATTCATCTATTACATCTTTATAGCTTCAACAATGTTGACTAATTTTTTTCCGTATTCTATGTTAACTTCTTTTTTTGACTTAACTTCTTTTTTTAAATGTAATATTATCTTTTTAATGTAATTTTAATTTCAGACTGAATGATAAACTAAATTGAAAATGTGTTTAAATAGTTTGGCCTCTTTTTACAGCACATTTACAGTACAACAAATAAAAATACTATGGTCCCTGTGTTTTTCCTGTTCTAGATTTTATCTGAAATTTTACGTTGGTTGCTAAAGAAATTATTACTACTTTAATCACTTGGTTCTGTATTCGCATGCTCTAAATGTTGTTTGCATTCCTTTCCCTTAGTTTTTACCTTATGACGTGTAATTAATTTAATCCAAATATGGTGATGTTTTGAACTGTCACAAAATACCAGTTGCAATAGGTCTATGATCTGTACAAAATGTTAATGAAATTCTTTGCACCAAATCACTCTCATATAAAGTGATCTCACTAGCTCACTTCTTGACAATTTCAGTTCCTTTCAGAATGAGCTGTTTAGAGGGCTCTGTCACTTTTATGCAAATTAGCGGTTGCAGATCACGTTCACTCATCCTGTAACTAGGCTATGGGTTTGCCACACATGAGAATGGCATAGAATTGGAATTGGAGGGCGGGGTTTAAAAGGTGAGGGGCGGTGATGTGCAAATTTCCCCTATTGGGCATCACGATAGTGCACATTTTCAAACGGCTTGTTGAAGGATAAGATTTCTCACAGCATAAAAATACAAAAAGTGGATGGATGGTTTTTATTCATGTTTTGAGTGTTTATAGAGGCAGCAGAGACCCGAATGGCAACAGAAAAAGATAAAAAACCTGCTTTGAAGGAATAGATTATGCCCGAGGCTCTGTTGAAATTAATGAGCTGTTGAGGAAATTATTCAGTAAATTCGTCTTTAAAACAGCTGGTTCATGAACCAGCTGTATTGGAGCAGGTACATATCTAAGACATGCATGCCACAGAGGAATATAAATGGATGCTGTTAACTTACTGTTTTGTAAATGGTATGTTATGACATCACCAACATGAAAATATACAATTATCATGGGTTATCTAAATAGCCAGACCCTGTCCACAAACCATGGAAAAAGAGTCTATTAAGCTCTTACCTATGGTGTGTTTATGGACCAGATAAAAAATGTATTGTGGAGTTTTATGGTTTGTGTGTTGCCCTTTAAGTCTTGATTACTTTTGGCCTGTTTGTTGTAAGTCAAACAGAACCATATTGTTTATGTAAACTAAGCTAGCCGACTCCGGGTGGCATGTATCTCCTATACTGTAGGTACTGTTTGCATCAGTGTTCCTACTTTGAAAAGAGAAAAAAACGACTGGGCTCTTAGTTGCACACCATAGAGGGAATTGTTTGGAAATACACATTTAAATTAGGCTTTTCCTAATTTTTCATTCATTTCAGGTCATCTTCTCTCGTCCCTGGCCAGCATAGAGGAATCTTAAATGCATGGGGCAGAAAACTGTGAAATCAGATCAACAAGTAATTCATCTCAGATGGTATTACAGCAGTTACAGTTTAAAACACTAGTAAAATTAGTCAAACGTGTAGAAATCTGTAAGTATGATACATTCTAATTAGGGCTGTCAAAATTAATGCATTAATGCGGGTCGATTAATTTATGGAATTAATGCCATTAATTTTTTTAACGCAATTAATGCATGCACAGAATGACCTGCCCTGTTTACCCCGCAATTAAATCCGCGCTGCTTTCAGTGCTCGCTTGTCACGTTAACAGTATGATAACTGTTTGATAACTGCAAATAATGACAGTGGGAACCAGGGAGTAATGTAAAGGTTCGGTGCTGATAAACAAATAATCGCTCTATTAGTTAGAAAATTAAAATTAAAAAATACTTAATTCCTCCAAGAGAGAAATTAAGTGTTATTGTAGCTCATATTTTTTAATTTTTCAAGGAGCTATTGTAGATCCTGATGGCTGTAAGCAGTATAAAACTGAAGAAGCCTCTGACCGAAGACACCGTTATTGTAGGATAGTCCCATGAAGAGGATGCTCAGGGTTGTCCAAAATTGAATAAGAAACTGTCAGCTTTACATTCAGAAAATGTTAACCATTTAGTTTGCCTTAGCAACTAGCTAAAAGATTAATAGGTAAAAAGCTCGTGTAAATGTGATTGTGGAATTCAAAACAAAAGTTCTATGCATCTCTCCTGTATTTCCTCAAAAAAAAAGAGCAACAGCTTCCGGTTTCGTCCTTTATTTACACCAAAAATCTTACTTTTTTGGTCATATTTGGGAATGTTAATTAATCGTGATTAATTTACAGCTACCCTGTGATTAATTAGATTAAAATTTTTAATCGTTTGACAGCCCTAATTCTAATGTTTCGAAGATCCTTGCATCCTGGGAAACAAAGACTCTCCTCACTTTCCCCATTCACAGTGGTTATTCTCTGAAACTGAATTAAACAAATGAAAAAAAAAATCAGCTGAACTTTATCTAACATGCTGAATATAATAAATCATTTCTATTTTATTTCATTAACGTTGCCACTTACTGCATTATACAGCAAAGCAGTAAGAAATTCAAGAATCTCATACTTCTCCAAAATCATCTCGGAACATAAAAATAATTTCAAAATCCTTTTTTCCACCATTGATAAACTTTTTAACATAGCTACTAATGCATTTACTAAAACCCCCTCAAACACTCTTTGTGAGGAGTTCGCAAACCACTTCAGAGGGAAAGTAGAGACCATCAGATGTAAGATTTTATCTTCTCAGAGTAACATGGTTTTCGACAAATCTGATCATGTGTGTTTACCAGAGGAAACACTGGACAGTTTTGTCTTGTTAGAAGCTGGGACACTTGATAAAGTTTTCTCCTCAGTGAGGCCCACCACATGTGTCTTGGACCCGATTCCCACTTCCTTTTTTAAGCAATTTTCTGGATCTTTTAGAGATGAGATTTTAACCACGATGAATTACTCCCTTCAGACGGGGGTCTTTCCTGCCGCCTTTAAAGGGGCGGTAGTGAGGCCCCTGTTGATGAAGAGTAATTTAGATTTTAATGATTTTAACAATTTTAGACCTAACTTACCTTTTTTAAGCAAAAGTTTAGAAAAAATTGTTTTAATTCAACTTAATAATTTTTTTTAATGAGCACAATGTCCTGGAGAAATTTCAGTCTGGTTATAGGGTGAACCACAGCATAGAGAGGGCCCTTTTGAAGATTTTAAATGATTTTACATTAGAGTATGATGCACAGAAGATGACACTGTTGGTTCTACTGGATCTAAGCGCTGCCTTTGATACAGTGGACCACACTATTCTTTTAACCCGTTTAAAACAGATTGGCTTCTCTGATGCTGTTCACAAATGGTTCACATCCTAACTCACAGACAGGACTTTTATGGTAAGTTTAGATACCTGCTCCTCTAGGGCCCACAGGATTACCTGTGGTGTGCCCCAGGGTTCAATTTTAGGCCTAGTGCTTTTTAACCTTTATATGCTCCCTCTTGGCAACATCATCAGAAGACATGGAGTTAACTTTCACAGTTATGCTGATGATACACAGTTATACATCTCCATGTCTCCTGATGACACACGGCCAATGAATGCACTTTTTAATTGCATTTTAGACATTAAATCCTGGATGGCAGAAAAAAATTTAGGACTGATTTTAAGGTTCTTTTAATGGTTTTTAAGTGTCTTAATGGCCTTGGGCCTTCTTATCTCTTTGACCTGCTTTTACCATATGAGCCTTCGCGGTCTCTGCGCTCCTCTGGTAGCCGTCTCCTTGTCACCCCAAAAGTCAGGACACACACTCATGGTGAGTTGTCTTTCCAGTTTTATGGCCCTCACCTCTGGAACAGGCTGCCAGAGAACCTCAGGGCCGTGGAGAATGTTCATGTTTTTAAGAGCAGGCTCAAGACTCACCTTTTTAGCCTAGCTTTTAACTGATTATTATTTATTACTGATTATTATATATTACTGTTTGTTTAATTGCTCTGCATGTTTTATATGATAATATTTTTATCTGTGTTTTACTATTTAATCTTAGCACATTATTTACTGTTTATTTTTATACTTTAATTTATCTTAATCCCCTTTCCAGTGGGGAGCTTCTATTGGAGCCTTCTGCCCTGGGAGTGGTGGTCGACTGTAGCTGCCTGGGTGCTCTCCAGGCAGAGCTTGGGTGGAGGTGAGGGTCTTGGCCTTACCTCCACTGGGCGCCCGGTGTCAGCGCCTCGGCTGCTGCTGTTGATCTACCGCTGCTGGGGCAGATGGCTCCTCTGATGGCGTTTCCTTGCATGGTTCATCTGCACTCAGCCCAATGTCCTTTTTTACTGTTGCTTTTAACTGTGTGTGTGCATGGGAGATGGGTTGGGGGGTATAACTGACCATGCTTTTAAATCTGTGGGGGAGGGAAGGGAATGTGGTTTTATGTGGGGTCATTTTAATCTGTAAAGCACTTTGTGATGCAACTTATTGTATGAAAAGCGCTATATAAATAAAGTTTGATTTGATTTTAACACTGCCATTTATTTAATTTGGAGATTGCTGTACAAAAGCAAAATATGGTCCACTGTCCCTGGTTTAAGATGTTTTCTCCATTGTAATCACAAATTCAGCTACGCTCAATTACCTAACATTTGTGAATATTCCGGCATGTTATTGTGTCGTGACCAGAGGTGGGTATGCAAAAATTGTTCTCAAGTAAGAGTAGCCATACTTCAACATAATTTTATTCAAGTAAAAGTAAAAAGTAGCCGTCCAAAAAATTACTCAAGTAAGAGTAAAATAGTAGCAATAGTAATATGTAAATAGACTCAAGTTGCCTACTGAGCAACTGATCAGAACATAAGATCAGTTCTATTGGCACTAATTTATTTGAGAATGATTTTTATGAGACAAAGTTATGTGCAAGTTCTGGTATTTTAAAGAGTACAATGAAATAATTAATACATTTATTATAAGTACAAACTAAAAGATTAAAGCAGAATAAACTTTTTCAAATCGAAATTTTCATCATAAAACTTTAAAATCAAAATAAAGAACAAGTAATGTATGTATGTTAGAACAGGGTAAAGTGCTTCCAGTGACAACATATAGCTAGTGTTTAACGTATATATTTAGTTCATCTCCAAAGCTCAGCAGCTAGAAAATAACATCAGAACAGCAAACCTTGTGTACAAACAAGAGGTCTCACTTTAACATAAGCCCTAGGTTTGTATCCCACTTCTAGTCATGACAACATAAAAACATATAATTATGTTAAACATTTTATTAATAAAATTGGTAGCATAGCGTTAAGATGCTGTTATACTACCAATACAAGTATTTTTGGTAGCGTTATTGTTCCACTTCCATCCTTTGTGCGATCCAATGAAAGGCCTCTCCGAACCAACTCCTGGGCTGAATTTCAACACCAGTCCACCCTTGGTAAAACCTCATCTTTTCTGGTGACAAATGAAAGTTGTGTTTGCGAATTAACTCTGTAAAACATTTATTTTGCTGACATTTATGTGGTGATAGGGTTTTGTTTTTGTAGTGCTGGCACTACTGTCTTGGAGGAGGACTGCTACAAAGGAAAGCAAAAATAAAACTATTTAGGGAACCCATCAGTTCAGCTCAGTTTATTTCACCATGTTAATGCACCATGATAAATTCTTTTAAGAAATAGGTTAATAGCTAAGCTACTGTACTGCTCTATTTGTTAGTTAAACAATGAAACTAGACTTTGCATCCCATGAACGTTACTAGGTAGTTATAAAGATTCCCTTTTGTAAGGGTAGCTTACTTTTCTGTTTTTGTTTATACAAAAACAGTTTTCTGCACACTGTTGAGATACTGGCTCATAAGCATTGTTTATGTGGTAGACTTTTTCATACTATACAAAGGCATATGATACTAAAGTCTTAATATAAATCTATTTAATGAAATAGTTTTTTTTTAAATGTAACACTTATATTCAATAAGTTGCAAATAATTCTGTGTCCTAATTGATTGTATCATATTACATAGGATTGTATAGTAGTTAGCTAAATTTTGAACATTGCCATGTGCACAAAAGTCAATAACATAAAATGGTGCCATCTAAAAGCTTATTAAAAGCCTTTTTTGTCAAACATAACATATGTTCTGAGGTAAGACTGGCCTTACCTGAAGGCTAAAGTCTTGTTTATGTACAATAAAAGCCAGTTCTGAAACCCCAGTGGGTAAATGTGCTTGAGGAAGGTTTGCTGACCTTTCAAAGGTGATTTGCATGCCATTCAACTGCTGTGTGGGCTCCAGTTAAGCATCTTGTTACGTTGAAAGCACCTTAAAAAGTTGAGTGACAGAAGAAAGAGAAAACAGCACAAGTCTCCAATTGTTGCTGCATATAATGCTATTCATTTCAAGAGTTAACAATGGGAAGCTGAAATCGCTGCTTTATGGAGTTCAAAAACTGCTGTTTAATGTGTGTTAATGCTTTTTTCCACGACTTGGTATATTAGGAAACACTCCGTTTCAGAGAGCAGGAAGTGAGTCATACGTGTGGACCATTTGGCTTTGGCTCTTATGGGCTGCTTTTTCAGCACTTATGTCTTTCAGTGGCAGCTGTTTTGTGGTGAAATTGCAGAGAATCTATGGGGAAGCAAAGTGGTAAAGAGATGTGGAATGGCAAGGTAGTTTGTGTTCACAATAGTCCTGTGAGTCCCACAGTGTCCTCTCTGTACAGCAGGCGAGTGATGTCATGGTTGGCAGGGCCCAAAGCCCTCTGAGCTTGTGAAGGCATGAAGACATGGTCTGAACATAGAGCACAGGTTACTGACATTGTTATGCTGAATTAGGCTACTGAAAAGGCTCCCAAAGGGGAAACTAAGGGGCGGGAAGGGAAGCTTTTCACAATCATCTACAGACATTTAAATTGGTAGTCATTTAGTTGTGCCAACCAAATCTATTTTATGAAAGAAATTATTTGGTGGGAGGTTTGAGTGGGGACATTTTATATTTTTTTCAGTATTACACAAAAATAGAGAGGATACATTAAAAAAAGTCATGGTGCTCATCCTCACTTATAGATACTCTGAAGTGAAATGATCTGATTTCATTTCACATTTTCACTGTATTTGTTTTGTCACAAAACCACTCTGGATCAGAATAAACTCAAATCAAACATCCCCACAGGTAATTTACTCAAGACTCCATTGCTGGAGTGATGCTTCATAAGTGGAAAAAAGAACCGTAAGCAAATGAAATGTATAGCTGCACCTCAGTCAGTTAGAATATAACCTAAAATGTATTTCAGTAATTTGATAAAAAAAACTACAACTCATTTATTTTAATGCATACATATTTTAGTGATTTTTTGATGGGTTTTTCTATTAATTTTAAATATCAGGATAATTTAAAGAAAACCCCAAATTCAGTTTCTATTATAACAGTACTTTATTATTATTGGATAAATACAAAGCTTTTTTGATACAAAATGTTATGTTATGCTATGTATACAGAATGCCTTGTTATGCTCTGTGCAGACTCAGGGAAACAGTTGACTTAACATGAACAAGGAGCACAAATCAGAAAAGATCCGTATCTGAGCATGTTAATGTAAAAAGATGTATAAAGGAGGACAGAAGGCGTGGCCTTTGATTGGAGTCAATACCTCAAGACCAACCACACACAGACATGGGCTACTGCTTTTTACCTTCATTGTATTAAGTTACTCCTAAATCAGAGATGTCAGAATCATCTACTTTGGGTAAAAAAAGAAAATGAATGGGCTGTTGCAACATTGTCCACTTTTATATTTGCAAATGAAGGTAAAAGTTGTATTTCATTTGGAAATGAAAGATCCCAATATCTGAAGGAAGAGTGAAGATGCACAGAATTCAAGCTGCTGGAGATCCAGTGTGAGCCATGTAATTTCCTGCTATTGGTCCAATGTGTGCAATCAAAAAAAGTCAGCACAACCTACTACCAGGAAATTTAGGGCACTTCATGCTTCTCTCTGCCAATGAGCTTTGTACTGATACTGATTTCATTTTGAAGCAAGACTGGTAGCACCAATACCTGGTTTGATTACCATGGTTTGTGCTTGGGGTGATGATGTAGAATAGAGAGCCCATTAAGAGGAGAGAACCCTTGTCTGTGATGGTGGTACCCAAACTTTTTCAGTTGCAACATAGTCCAAATTTATATTTGCAGATAAAGGTAAAAGTTGCATTTCATTTGGAAACTAAACATCCTAATAACTGAAGGAAGAGTGGCAATACACAGAATTCAAGCTGCTTAAGATCCAGTGTGAGCCGTATCATTTCCTGCTTTTGGTCCAATGTGTACAATCAAATAAAACGTCAGCATAACCTACTACCAGGAAATTTAGGGCACTTCATGCTTCTCTCTCTGCCAATCAGCTTTGATTTCATATTGAACTTTTGAATTTTTGTGCTTGGGGTGATAATGTAGAATAGAGAGTCCATTAAGAACAGAGAACCCTTGTCTGTGATGGTGGTACCCAAACTTTTTCTGCCCCCCAATTGAATACAAGCTATAACCACTTTCAAATACATAAGAAAAACAGACCGCCTTATCAAAAATGTCTCTCTTTGCCCAATTGGTTAAAAACTGATATTCTTAGCAGAAAAGAAATACCAAATGCAAAGGGTTGTTTTGAAAAACACTAAAGCTGTTTTCAGACAGAAGTTCTGGAATATTTGTTAACAATTCCATCCGGTCTTTAACCGGAGTTGTGTTTTCAAATACACCACTTTTTTCCAGATCGTTGCCTTTCGGCTGCTTTCACACAGCAAGAAATGTACCTTACGATCCTGATGAATGTCTGGGGGGTGGGGGGTTGTATTTGGATATGACGTAAACTGTCATTTTCCCAAACAAATGGATTATTGCAAAGATGGTAGACGAAACAGCAGATCAACCCGTAGTGCTCATCTTTGTGATATGTGCAATTTTGCGCACATGGAAACGCTTATGGGACATCGATGAAGAAGCTGAAAGGGAAATAGTGAGATTTATACGTCATCAATGTGTGCGCTCATAGCGTTCCCTGCCCCCCTCCCCTTTTCCCCACTGCCCCACACCCGTCCAGCTTTTCCAGAACATTACCTGATAATCCGAATCCAAAAACCATACCGCGAAAAGTCCGCTCTTGTTACCAGGTCTTCATCCGTAAAATTACCGGTAAAGGGAATCTGGACAAAGTCCGGAAGATTGCTTTCAGACTCATAAGCAAAACAGACGAAGTCTGGAAAATGACTGTTTTTCATGGCCTGTTTGAAAGGGGCTGAAGTCTTCAATCATCAACTTTTCAGTAACTGGTGTGAGCCTGCTCTGCATTTGTTCATTTCATGAAATGATTTTTCAGCAGAGCTTGCTCTTACTGTATATAGGTTGTATTAGACTTCTTTTTTGTCTGTCATTTTGGCAAACAGGGTTTACGAAAAATCTATGATAATAATAATAATCTATTTTTTCCCCTACATCTCAAAAATTATAATGATGACATTCAAGAGTATTTAATTTTAATTCATTTTAAGTAATTAATATTCAATCTTAATAATCTGAACAGGGAATCCACATCATGCCTTTACACATTGAGCAGATGGATACATATATTAAATATAAACATTTCACTTGCTGTGGCCTGAACAGTCTCACAACTTTGTACACAGCCCTCCAAGGCATAATGTCAACCTTTCTGAAGGCTCCTCAAATATATTAACTGTTGTAGTCTCCAAAAGTTGTCAAAAGCCTCTTGAGAATGTTTCGACATTGTTGAGTTAGCAACAGTAACTAAGGAGGGTGGGGCTTAGAAGGACTGAGGCACATGTCGACTGTGCACCTACTCGTATGTAATGGAGGCTGAATCTGCGCTGCCACACTGCAGACTGGAATTACAAGCAGCGCCACTTCTGTCTGAGTGAGAGCTTTCCTGATTGTTTCAGTGGGAGGAAATCTGCAGCATGCGTTTCTTCTACATCGGTAAGTAAAATGGAACAGTCTGTGCCCAGATCAGCTATGTGCTCCAAAGCCCCCATAACTCTCCGCGGTACTGTCAGCTCCTGGACAGTGAGATTCACTGGGTACCGTGTCTAGTTCTAAAATGATGGTCTCATAGGAATTTTTTAATTTTACTTAAGTTACCTGTAGCCTACTCCGTGCGTGAAATTGAAAATGTCTGCTTCTTTGCACCAAGTGGTAAGGGGTGTAAATTGTAATCTGTTAAAATCACAGATGGCCTTCACATTTTTCGGGCCACAGTTAAAAATGAAAAGAAGACAGAAAATAACAGGTGTTATGTGCATTGCACATCTGACATTTATTTAATGCCAAGATTGCTGTGCAGAAACAAAATAATGTCCACAATCCCTGGTTTTAACTGTGTCTTCCATTCCCGAATCACAAATCCAGTTGCAGAAAATCTCTCACTGGCAGGGGTGGATTGTGAGAACATTCCGGTATCAGTGTAAGGTTGGAAAATATTCTGGTATGTTCCTTCCACCTACACAATGCAACAAAAAGATACTCTCTTGTATTCGTAAACAAACAAAATTTATATATTTATTTATATATATATAATGCAAACTGCAAACTGCAAAAATAAACTTCTGCCCCTGCATGTACAAATTTTAATTTTATGTATTCGTTTAGTGCTGTTATTCCACATTTCTAAATATGACTGGAAAACTGGACGGCGTTGCTCTTTTTCTTTTAAAGGAAATTGTTTTTTAACTTGTTTAAAAACACAACTTTTCTGCTTGGCCTTCAACCCACAGTGAATTTTCATATAACTTTTATATTGTTGTTTCCTCTTCTTTGAATGTAGAATTAATTTTTATAAATTGTGCTGTGCTTGGTTTGTTTTTGTTCTGTTTTTTAAATGTACAGCACTTTGGTCAGCTGTCATGTTGTTTTTAAAGTGCTTTAGAAATAAAAATGGAACGGAATGAAAATACAGGAGAGATGCATGAAACTTATGTTTTGATTTCCACCATCACATTTACACATGGCTGTTTTAACCTGTTCATCTTTTAGCAAGTTTCTAAGGCAAACAAAACTGGTTAAAATTTTCTTAATGTAAAGTTGACCCTTTGTTGACCTTAGTTCGGCATACGACATGGGTAGTAGAGCAGGGAGTGACGTAGCCCGATAATCCCTGAATATGGCCTGCAACTGAGAAGAGACATTCACATGGAACCGTGGATGGAGTTTGGGTCTGCTATGCTGTTTATGTGACGAGCACTGAACCTCCCCTCTGCAATGGCTCTGCCCCCCCCCCAGGTAGCACAACTTCCACTTTGGGAACCACTGGTCTGATACAACATAGACATATTAGTAGCCATTCGCTGCAATACATGGCCTTGTCCCAGTTAATTTTGTTCCCTTTATTGATTGTGCAAATGTTTCTTTATTATTGACTTTGACTTTTTTAAGACCAATTTCTTTCCCGGACACAATGTCTTTGTTTTGAGATACAAAAAAGCATCAGTTAAAGCTGTATCAGCAATACTGAGGATGCTGATAGTTTAGATTTCACGTTATTTGTGTTTGCACAAATAGGAGGACCCTAGATCCCAGAGAAAGGAAACATCAATTCAAGCCTCAACAAGTTCATTGTTAAATTTTCAGACCTTTTTTTCCCCGTACAAAGAGGCACAAATCCTTAAGCTGTGGCATTTAGCAAAATGTTATTGGGAACGTGGAATCTTATCAGCCAATAGTTGTTTTCTAGCACACAGTGATCAGGCAAGAGAGAAAAGTGTGTTTTTAAAGCACAGAGTTGTGAGTACCTCGGAAACACACACTGAGAGAGGCTCTTTTCATCAGCTATGCAAATCTAGAGAGCACGTGACTTTCTGCACATTTCAAGGTCCCCTATGGCTCAGTCTCTCCTAGTTTCAGTCCTCAAAGGCCAGGATTCCATTTTCTACCTCCTCGTTTATTGATTGAATTTGCTGTTGTACTCTGGTTTTATATAGTCAACTCACAAAAAATGTCAGATCTACTCACTTTTTATCGTTCTTTTTCATTCAAGACTTATAATTAAACTTAATACATCATAGCATCTTAAGTAATGGGGACCCTGGAATATCGCACTCTATCATTTTAGACATCTGAGAAAGGCACAACAGATTTCTCTGTTTAATAAAAACGACAATAAACTTGCTAAGAGATATTTAACACATTAAATTATACTTTCATAATATGGGGAATTAATAGTATTTCTTCGCGATATATATTTTGAAAAATGAAATTGGCACACCCAGTATCTAGAAAACCTAAAACAAGTTCCAACAAACTTAATATAGCATGTACACTTCTGAACACACAGGTTTCACTTGGGTTTTCTTGTGAATATGCCTATTATTACAACTATGCAGCCAAATAGTGTAAGCAGAAATGTTTTGAACATTTTGTCTTTACACATGCGATTGTATTAAATTGTACCATGTGTTGAACAGCAGAGAAAGTGTCAATCTTAATCTTCAGATTGTTTCAAATCCTCCTCACACAAAAATATTTACAAATATAAAAAAAAATATTCAGTCCAGGGGGCAGAGGAATGTTATCTATCTGAGTCCATTTTGTACCACCTAGACTTTATAATGTTCCATAAAAGATATTATGGTTGCTTTATGATTTAAAACAGTTTTTTTAAAAACATCTAATGGATGTGATGAGGAACATTATGTACAGACACTATGTACGTTCCAGTTTGGTGATAATGATGCACTGACAGCTTGAAAGGCAGTGCTTTTATAGTCTTGGAGTCAAAACTAGAATATCCAACCTTAGTTAATATAGTGACAGACCCAGAAATGTAGTGGATAGCTTTGTGATGTTGAAAATCCTTAACTTGAACAGAAGTTCCCTTTATAAGTCGTCAAATCTGCTTTAAAGAACATGCCGCATAGGTGAAGGCACCAAATTTGTTTATATTTATATTAAATATAAAAATATCTGTAAAAAAAAAAAAAAAGTAATTGAAAAGTTTGTAAATATATGGCTAGATGAGGTCCACCAGTTATCTTAGGGATGCTACAGGAAAAGTCAAAAGCCTTAACTGGAATTCAGGAATTTGTTTTATGCAGCCTTTGCATATAGGGGTGAGCGAGCATGCCGAGGAGTGAATGACTGTAATGGAAACCAAGGGTTCCATTATTTCATGAAATATAATTATTGATATTGGGTGATGTTTAATTGAGTTTGACTCAATCATACATGAGCATCACCAAATGTTTTTTTATTATTTCAGTTCTGTATTCTAGTTGTGTTCGGACATTTGAAGTGACATTCATAAGAAAAAGAGGAACTGGCCATGATTCCTGTATGATGAGAATGCAGTAAAAAATTTTATTTATGTTAAATACATTTCTGTTGGTTTAACGCGTGAGTTTAACAATACAACTGTTTACTGGCTCAAGCACTCACTTTCTTCTGGTTTGTCTCCTCAGCAGGGCAGAAAAACATGTTTCATGCTGAAAAGCTCTTTGAGCAAACAAATAAGATTATGAGGATAGTGCTAGGAACAGTATGATAAATTTGATTTATTCCAAAATTAAAATAAATAAATAAAATAAATGTGATTTATTATTTTCACTGATCTTCGATTTGTTTAGTTGCAATGATTTGTATTTATCTAAAAATGTATTGGGTGCCATTTATTAGTTTTGGTGTTTGGTTTGTTTAAATATAGTTTATTTCCTGTTTTCTTATTACCCAATTTCATGAGTTCTTCCTGTGAATCACTCGGGGTATAAAAGGCAGCTAGTTGCTTTCAGTTTGTAATAGTGTTGCTGTACACATGACCTACAGTTTTAAAATAAGTCCATCCATTCGTCTGGCCCTCCGTCCGTCCATCCATCCGGGATCGGGTTGCGGCGGCAGCAGCTTAAGCAGAGAGCCCCATACTTAGTCCCTCCAGCTTTTCCTGGGTCTTCCTCTTGATCTCCTCCCCATTGAGATGTGCTCGTAAAACTTTACCAGGGAGGCATTCAGGAGGCATCCCTACCAGATCCCAAAGCTACATCAACTGGTTCCTCTTGATTTTGAGGAGCAGCAGCTACTCCTCCACAATGACTAAGCTTCTCACCATATCTCTAAGGGAGAGCCCGGACACCCTGCGGACTAAACACACTAAAAAAATCCACCTTAAACTTTATTTTTATGCCTCTCTCTTAAACATTGTCATTGTCAGTGTTGACCGGCAGAGGCTCAAACATTCAGAATTTGTGCAGTATGAAGAACAAAACCATTTGATTAGAATAGATAGATGGAAAGACAGACACCCAAATACACTCTTTTGTTTTTACTTTCTGTTCTATTTTTAGTTGGTGTATTCATTTTTAGTTTATTTTCAAATATTTTTTTTGTTATACTTCAACTCCAGGCTGAGGGACAACATCTCAAATTATTGTTTTGATTAAATATGCATAAACCTAAGATTACACTGAGAACAAAAAATAATAAGTGTCCTTCCTCGTTATGATGCCAAAAATGAATGTAAGTGAATTAAAAATATAAACATTTAACCCTAATAAAGCTATCTTCATTTCGTGTTTAGCACTGTGTAAACCATTATATGCGACTGATTACTCGCTAGTGTTGTTTTACTGCCGTTAAATGGGGGTTGATGTTGAAGGGCAATACTATCAGTCAATAAACGGCTACTTTGATGAGTGTATTCTTATTTCATTTAACATCAAATTTATACAGCAGCACAAGCTCTATTTCAGGAGCCAGCTATTATAGGGTAATTACTTCATGTTAGATTATGTCATTTACTCAGAGAAGATGAGGAGTAGAAAATGAGTCACCTCCGTCAATTGATGTAAGATAAGTCGATCAGGGGAATAGGCGGTATATTTGCTACATCTCTACAAGTCACAAGGTGATAATGTGAAATTCCCTATAAAGTGTCCCCCTGCTTGCCTTTATTGTAATGAAAGTGGTGATTAAAAGCTATGTTTCTTACACATGTAATTATTTCTTTATTGATTTGTCAGCGTATCGGCAAATGGCTTCCCATGAAAAATATCCATGTAATAATCACTTGTCTCAATTACAACGGTGAAAGAAAATCGTTACACAAAAGACACCTCAGGGCAGTGTTAAAAAATGGTGCTAGGTAAATGTTCAATTTCGTGTGTTGACAATTGGTTGTGCAAATATTTGTACAATTAT
This sequence comes from Valencia hispanica, assembly GCA_963556495.2. NCBI lineage: Eukaryota > Metazoa > Chordata > Actinopteri > Cyprinodontiformes > Valenciidae > Valencia > Valencia hispanica. The sequence goes on along the minus strand of OY747707.1, from coordinate 35,411,575 downwards.
GTGTGTGGAGAGTGACTTGATTACATAGATAGGCACATCACTGATGGCTATTTTTTTGCTTTCTTTTTTCCCTCTCTTCTGCCCCCCCATTCTTCTCTTTTCAGGCTTTAAGGACGGGGGAGGAAGATGAGACCTCCCAGCCCTCTTCTGATCCTGCTGTACTTCACCCTGTCCAAGAGTGTAAAAGTGGTCTCAAAGAGAGGCTCAGGTATTTAATGAACCATATCTGAAGCCTTTGCATACATGCGTTGATTATCACCTATCTAAATACTGTTGATGCTATATTACAATGTGCTACATCTGTCCTCGGCATGAGTTTATATTGGTGGCTTTTGATTAATAACTATATGATATTTATTATCAAGGCCTTTGAGGTGCTGAGAGAAGGTGATAAGGAGATCAAGAAATAAAAAAACTTTAAATAATGCCACCACTTTGTATATGAATTAAATTAGAATTAAATCAGAGGAGTGCTACTCTATAACAAAAGTGTAAAATGAGCTTTATTCAGAATGTTATGTCTGAGCTGTTCGATCATTTTCTACTGGGGAAAAAAAGTGGCTGACCTCTGTATGTGTGTGTGTGTATGTGTGTGTGTGTGTGCTTGTGTGCTTGTGTGTGTGGGTGTGTGTGTGTGTGCGTGTGTGCATGCGTGCATGTGTGAGTATGGTTTGCTAGACGGAGTTTGTTTGTTCGGGAGTCACTATCAACCTTAAGCTAATTGATAATAGATATTTTCAAAAGCCAATTTTGTTTTGATTTACAGTGTATGTTTTCTTTATTGCTACAAGCTGTTCTTCCTTGTCCAGGAACAATTTTCATAGGGGCCTAGGCTGAGGGTGGCGGTGGTAACCGATGGTGAAGAACTGTGAAAATTTCATTAGGAAGATATAAAATTATCACAGATTAGTATTTTTTGTTCCTGAAAGAGAGCTAAACACCAGAAAAGACATGCTTTGTTAAATAGTTAGCATAATACAAATACTTTCAAACAAGGAATTATTAGCTGTTTTGATGGACTCAGAAAGCCTTTGGACTGAGACAACAACTTGGAAAAAAGGCTTTAAAATTCACAGTTGCTTAGGTAAAGCCAAAAAAAACACTAGAGCATAGGAGGTCCTTCTGGTTGGTTTAGCTGTTTTTATTTAAGTCCTTTGAGTTTTTAATGTGCTGTTGGCAGTGTGTTACATACATCCCAGTCAAATTTGCCTTTTTTGACACCCGCTCTATGTACATATACATATTAGACATCATTTGAAAGCTGAGATTCTTTCAGAGGTGGGCTGGCCAGAGGGAGGTTTGGGAGTTTTCCCGAACAGCCGGTCTGTTCTAGATCGGTGGCCAGAACGCTTGTTTTTGTACTCCAAAAGCAGCCGCGGATGAGCCACTGTCATAATCCTGCTGTGTGTCTGCTTGTGTATGTGAGTGAGGCATCTTTCCTTATAGAATATCTTTGAATACACTACTGGTGGTGCTACAGCTGCGAGTAATTAGTACTTCTCGCTGCTGCGCTGGATTCTGCCGTCAACCATTTTGATATTGTTTGCTAGCTGCTACCAGACGTCTGCTTTAAAAGGAAGCCCGCCTAACCTCACAGTGCTTTCAAATATATAGGTAAAATATATAGGATCCCTTGATGCCAGAAATTTTGAGATATTAATGGGGGAAAAATAAATAATTAAAAATTCTGATCCACAACCCACCCAAGGTAAAGAAACTTTCAAGCTCCCAGGCTGAATTTCAACACCATCCTATCCCTGCTTGTGATTCAAATGATGTATGCCAATCAATGATAAATTAATAACTGTAGACAAAGTACAAACCTTTGTCAAACCACTTAGAAAGGTTATAAATGACAACTTACCATTTGAAGCTACATTTGTAACACAGGATAGAGTCCAATAATGTCCTTCTTTCAAATAGTTACTCCACAACAAATCTTGTGTCCGAAATCCAGCATCATCTGCTGCTCAAAACCTTGATAATTCCTTTAATTGTGTGTATTTCTCACAGTTTCATCAGAACTACCGTTAGCATGCAAGTTATCCTAACAATAACCCTGTCTTCTTCTTCTTCTTCTTCTTCTTCTTCTTCTTCTTCTTCTTCTTCTTCTTCTTCTTCTTCTTCTTCTTCTTCTTCTTCTTCTTCTTCTTCTTCTTCTTCTTCTTCTTCTTCTTCTTCTTTTTCTTCTTCTTTTTCTTCTTCTTCTTCTTCTTCTTCTTCCTCTTCTTCTTCTGGAATGTGGACCAAAGCAGAGTCAATACGTAGCATGGTTAGAAGTTAGGGCGTTGTAATCTGTCTTTGCGCCGGGCCTGCCTGCCTCTCACCCAATAATCTCCAAACAACAAAAAAGTAAACAGACCATACCAATCTAGGTTCTGAAGACATTCAATATCCTTGTCAACGTTGGCTTTGGCATCAGCATTCAGATCTGTTTCAGGTTGTCTGAGTCAAACTCGGGCTCGAACATGTACGACTGAACTTGTTGCAATTTCGTCCATCTGATATTTATTGTCCTTGTCTGAATCATATTCCAGGGAGAAAATTCTGACAGACTAGCAGAGGTTTCAGATGCTACATCTGACTCTGAGTTTCATATATATATAGTCACATAGTTTCCTATATGACTATAGTTTCCTGTTTTCTTTGCCTACACAACTCCCTGTTGTGATGTAAGCGACGGGGTGGCGCTAAGAGCTGAAACAGTTTTTGTTTTTTTTGCCATACTGTTTAAACACATCAGATTTTTTTATTCTGTCATGGAAATCGCAACTTTTTTTGCAGCACTTTTAAAACTTTTTACACATGTAATTATAGGAATATACGTCTGACCAGTATCTTTGTTCCTTAAAATCGTTTCTATGTTCTCTCAAACACAAAAATGGTGTGCCACAACTTCTGTCTTTAAGTCAGAAGTATAAAGTTCTCCCTCCTCTGCCAGAGGGAGGAAAATATCAATCTTCAATCTGTCCTTCCACTTTGGGTCAGGCAACCACTCCATCACTTCGAAATTCCGAAATTATACGGTGCCTGTCACTTGAAAAACACATCTCAGGCCACAGGTACAACCTAGATATTGATACATGGGGCAATAAAAAAAACAGTGTCTGTCTATCTGGAGTGTAAGTGTGAAGATGGAGACTGGGTTAGAATCCAGTGTTAATCATGTCTTGAAATGAAACATTTTCGTCAATTTTCAAACAGTTACATAATACCATGGATGAAGGCCCAACAAACAGTGTCTTGTCTAGGGCAAGTTGTTTCTGCTTCGTTCATCTTACAAACAATGTGTATCATGTCTCATTGAACTTAGTAGTTCCAATATGCTCTCACTGGATACTTCATTAGGCACACCTGTTCAATTACCTAATAAACTATGGCTAATTCATAATTTGTGTGATAAAAAGGCAACAGCACCTCGAATAACGATCTCTGAAACGCAAAAGAATTTACTTTGAAGCAGATGGACTACAGCCGGAGAAGACCACAGTGAGTGCCACTCCTGTCCTGAGGACAAGATAATCAAATTCTTGAAAAAGTTGGGTAGGATTAGTGTTTGACATTAACAGCATGACTGCATGATCCTGCCATGAATCATCAGTTCTGGCTGCTATTGGTGGTTTAATGGAGTACAACTAAGCATTGTTTGACTGAAGCTAAAACAGGGTTCAAGCTTCACCTGTGTTGCATTAATGTTGAAGGCTGGCCTTCAGTGTGTTCATTATGTTTATTTCGCAATTCAGAAAGTTTCACTTGGTCTACTGTGCATTGATTACTGATCACTGTCTTTAAATAAGAGAAACTGTAGTGTGTGTCTAGCTAGATATAATTGTGTTGTGAGCTTTTAGAACAGGAACATCAATAGGCTAGCTATGTGGCTGTGTTGTCAGTTTACCACTGTTCTGGTAGAAACAATGTGGTTATTGTAGTAAAGCTAAGAATGTTGGTTTCGTTGGAGCTTTAAAGACCTGTGGTTACAAGTGCAACCTCATGTGTTGCTAAGTAGTTGCCGAAATATTATGCTGAGATTGTTAAAATAAGGCTGTTTGATGGTAAGCTTGAATGTTCCCTGCCATCCTTAGAAGCTATACTGTTGCTGTTAAAAACAGTTGTTAGTTTCAATCTTCATATGCTTAGAAAGTTGAGAGATGGGTATTTGCAAAGGATGTTACCTTCTCCCCAATAGAAGAACTGTTTAGCAATTTGCCTATAATTGCAGGTTTCTTTCTTGATTGTGGCTCAGGTGAAGAGTACATAACTTAATGAAAAGATATACAGTGTACATCTTTAAATTTGCCAACCGTAAATCAATGTGGAGTGAGAGTGACGGCTCCAGAATGATCCAATTTCTCAGTGAGAGGGGTTACCAAGGGTTAATGTGAAACTCATTTTGGTCCTAAATGCCAGAAAATTGAACATCAATTCCGAACAATGCAAAGGTCAAAAAAGAAAATAGAGTGCAAAAAGACTTGGAGTAGAAACTTTTCATGATGTGAATACTGGTGTGTTAAAGATGCAGCCAAACAATAGGAATCCAAGCTGCCAATCAAAGAGTAAAAGGAATCTGCATGATATTTCTTAATTTTCACATCCAGTTTTCATAATGATGTAGGGTTAGATGTAAATTATCTAAAAACACCCGATTTTGTACGATAATCATCCAAAGCAAATTTCTAGTAGGAGGTAATCTCATATTCAGTTTCTGTTTTTTTTTATGTGTGTGTGCAGAGCCACCTTAACCAGCTGATAGGCCCCTAACTTCTATATGTGTGTGTAGATAGATACACTATCTATCTATCATAGATAAATAGATATGCTGAAAATTGAAAATATATTATCAAGCCAACATATCTATTTTATTTTTGTATTAAACAACATAAAACATATAACAAAGTAGTGAATACCACCATCACCTCTGCATAAACATCAAATAGTGATGACAGCAGAAACAAAGAACAGCAGCTAACAAGTCAGTGCAAGGACCTTCTCTTTAAAGAAGAAGGCAAGTTTATTTGTACAGCACAATTCATGTTACAGGACAATTCAAAGTGCTTTACATAAAACATCAAAAGCATTACAGCAGCGTGCAGAAAAAGCAAAAGCACAGGAATAAAACGCATGATCTAAAATGAAAAATAAAATCTATGTTAAAAGAAGCCGTGCAGATTTATAACTTAGAATAAAAACATAAACAAAAGCAGAGAACAGGTTGTTGTGCATCATGGATCAGCGGTCCCCTCTTGGTAGAAGTGTTACGACACTCCAGTCCCCTGTGGGATAGGTGAGACAGAGCACACACCCACACACACACACACACACACCCACACACACACACACACACACACACACACACACACACACACACACACACACACACACACACACACACACACACACACACACATACACACTCCTTTCAGCACCATGGGCAGCAATACGGCCAATGTGTCAGCAAGTGCTTATTAATTTACATTTAACCTGTTCCACCCCACAGCCCCGTCGCTGGGTCACTGTGGGGGAAGGGCGGAGAGAATGTCCGAATTTAGTTGATCTGTGGTCACTGATTGCTAAGCATGTCCTATCATTATAAACCTCAGAATTTCAGCTAAAGACTCATAAATAGTTTTTGTGACCTACAAACCCAGAAAAAATAACAAGCAATTAAAAGAGCAGTTGTGCTATTTTGCGATTTTTACATGAACACATTCAACCAAACCAGTCGGTCACCCTGCCAAACAACCGAGCAAACCTTGCCTTCCATGAAAGCCAGCATCTGACAGATTCTAAAGCTGGAAGTTTCATAACGCTACATGCAAATTTCAGCAAATGAGCAGCAAAATAAGCCCAAGAATACCTCAAAAATACGTACAGTATTTGAAAAACAAGAGCATAAATTTTTTCTTACCTTTTTTTCCGTGCTGAAAAGAATAATCCACCGTGATATGACTGTATTTCCAGAATAACTAAAATACCCAGTGTGTATTTAGAAAAGAAAAAGTGAAAAAAAACAAAAACCTGCAGTAGAAATCTCACATGTCCCGCTCCTATCGGCTGCTCCACCTCACCTGCGGTTCCCTGCTGCGCCTGCGCAGGCTGCTCCATGCCTACAGGTGCTGCTGCTGCATCCTCCTCTCTGCCCGGTGTGTCAGAGAGCTAGCTTAGCTATGGCCAACTTCTTTAGCTGATTTAAATAATTCTGTCAGCTTAGGCATTTTCTTTGTTATTTCTTTGTCTCGAAGCTCTTTCTCACGAATCGCTTTTCTTTTCTGAGCACTGCTCTCAAATTTTTCAATGTTTCTTTACATCTAGATGACCACGCTCTGAAATCGTCTAAATTGTTTGATTGGTGAGCTCTTGGCAATGGGAACTTTAGAGGCCACGTGGGTGAAGTAGGTCACTTGTAATTTGGATCAATCAGCAGCATTAAATTAGCATATAAGATGATTGACAGAAAACCTGACAAGTAATAAAATGTTTCTTTTGGGGTTTTTTTTAACCTGAAATGATAGGCCCCCTGAGCGTCATATGCCTCTGGCCACCGCCCCGGTTGGCTTGTGCATTAAGGCGGCCTTGTGTGTGTGTGTTTGGGTTTGCTGAAATTAATATCTTTCTGTATTTCTTGGTGTGATTATTTTACAGAAATAGTTGGATATGCCTGTCTCTTTAAAGGCTAATCTTTTGTCACACCTTCACATTTTAATGGCAAGTAAAATGTGTAGGTGGACAGAGAAACAAAGAACAAAAAGGGAACTCATCACTAACTTATGGGATATACAAACAGAGAATATATTGTAATAGATCCATCTATTTTTCTGTACCTGCCTTGTCCCATTCAGTGCCACAGGGGCTGGAATATCCCAGCAGTACACAGACAAGAGGTTGACCCTGGACATGTGGCAAGTCCATCACAGCCGTGCTCACACAGGACCAACAGTTAACCTACAGTTTTTACACTGTGGGAGTACCTGAACAAAACACATGCATACACAGAGTAGATTGACTGGAGTTTTTTGGCTTCACTATTACATTGATGTTAACCCTTATAATGTCTTGCTGTCTTGGTCAGTTTTGTTTTCTTTTTAACATATTTGATAATATTTTAGAATGGTGTCTGATTTTTTGGATCTGTTTAAATTAAATGTATCTGTTTAAAAGTTATCTGATTATCTGATTATCAGCATAATTGAAAAGTTGATCTTAAAGACGGTAAAAACTCAACTAAACAGATCAAGTTCAGACTTTAGATTTTCACTTCCATTGCTTATTTTATTTGTGCCAGGTCTCACCAATTAGACAACAGAGGACTTTAAGTGTTAAAAGAAATTGGTTACAAAAAACTTTGCTTGAGATGTGAATTAACATTATTTTTAAGGTAATTTTACAAAACAAATCGAATGCTGACATGTAAATGGTAGCTATTATATCTTGAAGTAAATCAAAAAGAATATTTAGCTGGGTGTTTGCTCAGACTTTTATGAATACTTTAAAAGGAGCAGTGACATATAACTGATTGTCAGTTTTGCTTAAAATCAAATGCATAATTACAGTCTCAGTACATCAAATAATAAATTGGCAACAGTTGCTCACTATCAAGCTGTTAGCTTTATGGACTGAATAGAGTAACTTATTGAGAGACTAATTCAATACAATATATAGTATTTTTAATAGGTAAACGACTGTTCCACATTAGGCATATTGGCATTTTTGTAGCTCCAATGCAATTAAATGGGACTGTGAATCCATGCATATGCAGACACAAGTGGTAGTTGTAGAGTTCATGTTCGATTGTGCATTTTATTGCACTTGTCAACACATGTAGCTATCTGAACTGTTGTATTCTTTGCTTCTTGACACTCCAGAAAATTAGATGAACTAGGTGTCTCCTTTGGGTCAATTTGATCCAATATTGATAGGACAAAGTCAATGTTACATTGTGAGCACAGGTCAGAGGTGAAGTGACTACCTGTTAGAATCATGGTGTACTTTTGTTTGGTGCTACAAAAGTACACCATGCTATTAATGCTATTAATGCAAGAAGGCATTTCAAATGTTTAAACTCAAAACTCACCTTAAAGTTGCTTTTTTGCAAGAGATGTATCAGTAGTTTTATCCCTAGTATTATTAATCTAGTCTGTAATTTTTAAATGGCATAGAAACATTAACCTTCGTAATACAAAAATGAATGTATCATGGTTGAAATATGATGAATATGTCATTTTATCTAGACATCTGTTCTGCAGTCAAAAAAAGAAGTGAATAGTTTTAACCTCCCTGAGTCACAAAATGGCTTTGAGTTTAAAAGTTTTTTTTACTAACATGTAAAGGGCACATTTAAATAATCATTTTACAGAATATGACAACACTGATTTCTTTCTTTAATACATACAGCTTTATTGCTTACTTAGCTGCATGCATCCATCTCAATAATTGCATTTCGTTTACTGTCATTTAAATTGCACAAACCTGAGTGCAAATGTATGTAGTCACTTTGTGGACTTAAATTCATTGAAAAAATTAATTACACCCTCTTTTAATTATGTAAAGAAAAACTATACAGTGATGATTTTCTAAAGCTTCTTTTTGACACAATATATTGTTTTATTTTGTTTAAAGCATTCATTTTCAGTATTACCTTTTCATGGCCCCTTGTCTCTCAATTTCAAACTCAAGTAAAATGTGGTAATTTTGTTCTTATTCAATGAATTAATTTTCTCAAACACATTTTTGTGTCCTCCTCCCCCCTCATCTTATTTCCTCCCCAGACTAGAAATGATCTAACTTAAAATGGACTAGGGTTTCTAGACTAGTGTTAAAGAAGAAATGCATTGTAAAGGAGATTAATTGGCTGATTATACCCTCAGTGGGTACTTGTTTCTTGGGTCATGGATTTGGGGCCTTGGTGTTCATGTGCTGGAGATAAAAAAGCTGTGAAAGGACTCTCCTGATGGCTATTACCTGTTCTTAACCTGGCTTAATTTGAACAACAGAAAACTAAAAGTTAGACAAAGGGATGTGAACCATTGTTTGGATAACTGTTTTAACAAGGTGTTTGTGGGGCATTGTGTTTCAGTGGGGAATACTGTGTTGTTTCTGGACTGAGGGAAAGAGTTTGGAATTTGACTCCTCAACATTGCATCAATAACAGTAAGGATTCACCTATAAATGCTTTATTAGTCCTCAAGGGACTCTGGATGTTGCAACTCTTCCATTGATTTTTCACTCTTAATGTATGTGTGGCATTACCAACATAGTAATACTCCAAAAATGCAGTAATTATTCAGTGTTGAGTCTGCATGGGTTTGCGCTGTCTGTAATATTGACTTTCCCTAAGGTGTGCAGATTTCATATGCCTTTTATTCTCTTTTTTTCTTTGTCTCGTGCATGGTGCTGTTCAAATTATAATGACCAGGGAATCTCAATGGAATTAGATATAAGTTGGGTTGGACTGTTGTTCCAGATTTCTCGTTGTTCCCTTCTTTGGACACAGATAAGTGGATGTGTGTATCAACCTCCTGCATTCGGCCCACATCGTGCTGTGCATATGCTGTGCTGCTGCAAATGAGGGTTTTTATTTCAAGCACCCTGTGTGATTGTTCAGTGAATTGATCAAGGCCATGCTGACGCTGTTTCTGAGATTCACTCCTTAAGACTGGGAGCAGCCCTCCGATAGAAACGGACAGTCAGCGTTCATCCCTCAGACTCCAGTTGTTCCAGTGGTGCTAACACTACAACACATTAGACATTTGGAGTAAGAGAGGGGGTCATGACAAGGATTGCATGTGTTATTTAACTTGTGCTGAAGGTGAGTGAGTGAGTGAGTGAGTGAGTGAGTGAGTGAGTGAGTGAGTGAGTGAGTGAGTGAGTGAGTGAGTGAGTGAGTGAGTGAGTGAGTGAGTGAGTGAGTGAGTGAGTGAGTGAGTGAGTGAGTGAGTGAGTGAGTGAGTGAGTTATTCCCATCAGTTTGTACTTACCTCTCTTCTGAAGAAAACCTGTAGGGAATTGAGGAGGATGTGACAGTGGTTTATGATAACCCAATAAACAGGAGTGATAAGCAGTTTTTTTTTTATTCAGAAAATTATCTTTGTTGTTTAGCTGTATAATAAAAATGGGACCGAAATTGACCCTTATTCACGGCACCATGTGTGGCAAAAAAAATAAATAAAAATAATAATAATGTCAGCCTATCAGCACTGTTTACAAATAAAAATGTAAAAATCTTGCATGGATATGTATTTAGCAACTATGAGTGAATATTTTGTAGAACACTTTTCTATCTACAAATATAGCTGCCAGATGCAACAGACTAACATTTTTTTTTCATTTTCTGCTTGGAAAATATCTCAAAGTGAATCAGGTTTGATGAAAAGCATTTGTAATCAGCAATTTCCAAGCCTCACCACAGACTCTTAATTGGTTTTAGTTCTGGACTTTGAGTGGGCCATTCTAACACATAAACATGCATTGATCTAAACCAGGGGTGTACAACTCCATTTCTTGTGGACCAGTGTTCTGCAACTTCTCAACTAGTACAATAGTCCAAAACACCTGAATCCAATGGCTGAATTTCCTCCATGGGTTAAACAGCATGAATGAGATGTTCAAAGTTTGGGATGTAGTTTTATAACCTGACTCTGTTTTTAACCTCTCTACAGCTTTATCTGTGACCTCTCTGCTGTTTTTGATGGTCTTCATGGTGATGTTTGTTCTCTAATGTTCTCTAAAAAACATCTAAGGCCTTTGCAGAAATGCTGTTTTATACTGGGACTTAAGCTCTTAGGATTGCCATGTCCTGTGTAACTGAAAATCTACACTTGTCCCAGTTCAATCTGATGCCCCAGTAGTAAGCAGGGACTTCTCAAAGTGAAATTCAGCCAACAGTAATAAACTTGTACCTCTCTTGCTGTGACAAGTCAAATTGCTTGGCAAAGACAAAATCTGTTCTTTGAGCACTGCGCGAAACTGTCTATCAATCAAAGTTGTCTTGTCAAAACGGGATTTTTAGTGCTCTGCCATGAACATGGTGCTCATAAAACAGTGTGTGTTGTGTTTTACCCCAGGCTTTCCAGAGAATAGCTCTCATTATGAACTATACATAGCTGCAGCTCCTTCCAACCTTACAAAAGCGTAGTCTGTAAGAAGTTATAAAAGAGACAAAAAAAACATTATTAGAGACTCTGAATACCCACTGACCAGTCTTTTAGTTAAAATGTTGTATTTTAAACATACCTCTGAATCATACTACCTGAATCATGCATTAAAAGAAAGTCAAAGCAAAGCAATTATTTTATCACAGCAGCTGTAGGAAGAACATATTTTGTATTATCATGTTCTATATGTGTATTGATTCTACATTGTCGTATTCCATTAAGAAGAAGGTCGATCAAATAAAGATTACCTTATGTCTTAAACTGCAAGAGGTATGAAAACAAAGGGTGTCATTAAAAAAATTATTTTACATTTTAGCAATAAAATGGTGTCCAAAATTATTCATACCATTTTCAACATTGAATGGGGAAGTGTTTGTTTGAATCACAACATTTAAATGATTCTAATAACTGCTAAAAATCTGTTTGCATGTTTCCACTTGAATTTTTGACTGTTTGCAATGAGCTCCATATCTGTGAGGTTAAAGGCCTCCCTGCCATCATCCTAATCTTTAGTTTTCTTCCCAGATTCTCTCTCAGGTTCAATTCTGAACTCTTGCTGTGCCACTCGAAAATATTTAAATTACCTTAAATCTAAATCTGCCATGGCCTTAGATCTTCTTGAAATCAAATAATTTGCCAGAAGTCTTTAGATGAGAAGTTATTTGACAAGTAGAGCTATTTGTAAAACCAAAAATATTCCTGATTTATTTACAAAATCAATAGTTGAAAAGAGGATTCATTTCAAACAGCTGTTTTAAATGGATTTTGTTTTTGAAAAACAGTAAATGCTGTAATAATAAAACAATTTTGGACACACACAAAATGCTTCTAGCTGTGACTGTGGCAAAAGCCACTGCAGTCAACTGTCTCCGCACTCTGTTATGACAGCTTATTGCTACCCAGTGCTGGCAGCAGAAGACATCAGGGACGTTTATGTTTGTATGTGTGTATGCACTGTCTGAGATTTCAAATTCATGTGAGCTATGATATCCAGACCTGGGCCCCTTGTTGTTTCTCCAAGCAGGGATAAAGAAAAAGAAATGATGCAGCCAATATTCTAAATGACTCTGCAAAGTCTCGTTCCAAATCTCTGATAAGAGTATGCCATAGATAACACTAAATCTGACATGGCCCCAAGGCAATGTGGGAGATGAAGTCCATGGAGAGGATGCTTGAATAACCACTCGATAAGCATGAGGAAAGGAGCGCAAAATCCTGCCCGTCTGTCAGTCAGTTAATTTATTTGTCAAGGTTCTCTCGATTCATTCCACAAATCACACTGCAGCAATTTCTCTGACACTTGAAAACTGAAATGTGCCTCTCTATACATTTCCTCTGTCAAGTAGATGAGCTAAATGACATACACAAATAAGATGTGGTGAGACCTTGTCTCTGCTTGTCATGCTCGTCTCATTCTCCATAGCCCTCTGAGATGCTTCTATTGAACATTCATTCCCCTCATTTCTAGGGCAAGACATAAGCCTAATAGTTTATTGACTGATCAACTGTCCATTTTGACATCCAAACACACTAATTTATGACTGCAGTCAATCGGAAGCAAAATTACCGATCACATCAAACCTTTAACCCAATGTGCCCAAAATTAAACATATCCTAGACTAGTTTCAGATGCCTTCCATTCTTGTTACTTGCAACAAAGTGTAAAATTTGATGTATTTAATGCTCATTATTAGCCCTATAACACTATTGCATATCTGCATTGTTTCAATTGTATAGAAAAACATGCAACTTTAATTTTTTTTTACTTTTTTCTTTTTTTTCACTTGATGGCTGCTCAAATGCCATTGAATTTAATAGTAACAGTATCTGAATTAATGTTGCACTATTTAGATGGTCTTTCTGCCCTGGTGAAGATCAATTTTAACTCCTTATACTAACTAAACACAGTATCCGGGCATTTAGCAGAGAGAGAGAGAGAGAGAGAGAGAGAGAGAGAGAGAGAGAGAGAGAGAGAGAGAGAGAGAGAGAGAGAGAGAGAGAGAGAGAGAGAGCTTTAACTATATGTAAAAATAATTCCCTGCCTTATTTCCTTGTCATTTAATTTTTAGAATTTACTTTTAGAATTTTTAGAATTTATTTCAGCCTTATTATGTTTGTTTGTTTGCTTTTTGCTGTTGTTTCTGTCACGCTGCCCTATTCTTGCCTGATTGTCTTCACCTGTCTCATCATCCACACCTGATCCTACTCACCTCCTGCCTTTAAGACCCCTCACTTCCTTTCACTCCCGGCCGGATCATCCTAGTCCTCCTTCCTCCTAGTCCTCCTTCCTCCTAGTACTATATTGTCTTCATCCCCATGGTGTGTCGTCTTCCTGCCTCTTCGTTCCAGCCCGATGTCCAGTGTCTCCGTTCACCACCATCATCACGATCTCCTCACTTTAATAAAACATCCTGCACCTTCCTTCAGCGAGTGCGTTTGGGTCCATTCTCCACACACACCCCGTGACAGTTTCTCAATTTTTGATATGTGAATACCTACACCTCACAAGTTGCATGAGTTTAATTTAAATAGTTGCATCTATATGTACCCCAAAAGATAGTGGGATCTTTCGATGCAGAAGGGTGTGGCCTCATGTCTGAATGCTGAACTTTCAACATTAAGCCTCCCGGGGGAACTTATAGAGCCGATTGCTGATCCTTAAATTTGGTAGCTTTTTTTTAAAGACAGCTTTATCATGGCATAAGCAGCATACCTTGTCTGGATTTAGTACAACACAACATTTATCCCAGTGCAAGTGCACTATGCAACTCTGGAAGTGCCTTAAAAGGAACAGATACTTCAAAGATATGACTGATATGAAATAAATAAACGCACTTTATTTCTTTTCATTTAGAATCAGGTAATATTTTTTGATAAATTAATTTACAACACAAGATAGGAAACTGTGTAACAGGGAGTTAAGAATTCCAAGCTCATCCTTTTTACATTTCCCCCCACTAAGCAGCAATAACAAATCAAGAATCTTTTGATAAGTACAGAGACCTGGGCTATTCTGCAAGGCATCAATAATAAAAGAAAGCAACAGAGGGAAAGATTCGTGAAAGTGAGAGGAAATGCCCATGCTGTTTTGTCCTTACATATCCAAGCAAATTGAAATTGTACATGTGCTGGCAGAGATTACTTATATTGTGCATGATTAACAAAACCTAAAAGGAATGCATTGGATATTTTTGTTCATTATTCTCTGTTTGTTCACTATCCACACTACCCACACCAATTCACTAAAACAGAGGCAGTTCAGGCATGGTCAATACCTCTCTCTTTCTAAATGATGAGAAATGACCTGCACTGCAGTAACATTGTGCCAGCAGATTGATCACATGCAGACTACTGGAGATTGAGTGGCTTTTTTGTGGAAAGCCTGACCGCCTCTGGACGATGTGTTGTGAAGTAAGAAAGCTATTCCCTTTGTCTGATTCACAGAAACTTCTCAGAAGAGGAAATTTTGTTTATTTAGTAGAAGTTGAAGGACTAAAAATCACCTTTTTCAAGGGGATATATTACCTACAAAATGGTACTTTATTTGTGCTTGAGAACTTAGGAGACCACATGTTAAGAAACAGCTAGCTGGGAGCACGGTGGTGCAGCTGGTAGCACAGCTCACCTCACAGCTAGAAGGTTCGATTACCGCCTGGGATGCTGTGGGTGCTGAGGGTGTATTTGCCCACATCATCGGCACCCACACCCGGGGTTGGGTTGACAAAAGGGCCTTTCTGTGTGGAGTTTGCATGTTCCTTCCGAGTTCCCTTGAGCAGCTAATGTGAGCTACTCCCACAAAAACATGCACTAGTCCTGGGGCTATATACTGGCTCCTCCTGGCCGGCCGGGCTGCCTGAAGGATTGGGGAGGATTTGGCTGGAGTAATCTGATCCTTCTACGCACTACGTCCAGCCGGGGAAACCCCGCCCCATCAGGTGAAGAAAAGGGCCTGCTCACTCCCCAAGCATGAAGGAGGCTTGGGTTTCAGTGCGGGGCCCCCCTGGGGCTGGCAGAGGGAGAGCAGAACCCTAGGACTAAAACTAGGTAGGAGCACTGGGTGATGAATAATGGGAAAAAAACGTGGGGAAAAAATAAAATTAAAAAAACTAAAAAGAAACATCAAGCTCAAAAACACAAACACAACCTGATTTAGTTGTTTTAGGCCCACTAGGTTTCCAAATGCTGTATTCAGCTAGCTCCTCAGATTCTCTGTGCAAAGGTATGTTACATGTTCAACTCAAAAAAGATAACATCAGACTTCTTTTCTTCACTGCCTCCCAAGTAAACTTGAAATCATGCTACATTCACTGTCCATCAGAAATAGGAAATTTTAATGTTTTTAATTTTATTTCTTTATTTTGCTTTGCTGCAACTGTTTTTTTATTTTATTTGCTGCAACTGTTAAGATTCAGTGGAAGCTCTCACTTCCAAAGTTCCAAAGATCTAAAAAATCCTCAAACAAGTTCTATGTGTTTTTTTTTAATAAGCTGGACTAGTTTATTGAATTACTTGGAATATGTGTGCCTGCAGAAAATGGACATTTAGAAGTGTTCAAATCCACTGTGTTTTTTTGTGGTCTAGGGAGTGTTAGTCTGCTGTCAAACTTGCTGTGGTTGCTGTTATAAGGTGTCATGGAAATACTGAGGTTTTGTTTTTTTTGCTGTAGACTATTCCTCATGAAAGACATACCTCACAGAAGAGAACTATGACTATGTCTCTTAAAATCATCAGTGAAGCCTACAAAAGACACACTAGTAGAACCTTACAATGCGAGCCATGAAAATAGTTACAGTAAAACCAGTGAAAAGTATGTAAGTACTCATTGGGAAGCAGCGAATTCTGTTTTCGCATCCTTTATAATGTAGATGCCTGGGCATTGACTAATTACCACCATCTTATAGTTATTTAACTAATTATGATCTGATGGAGTTTATCTTTAGGTAATACATCTTTACCAATTTGCCCCTCATTTATTTCTTGTTCATATCAGATTGACTGGTAATTAATCATCGCCTTATGATTAGCCATTTAAGAACATGTCACAAGGAGTATATCACTAGATTATGACAAACTACCAGTTAGTCCCTGATTCACTGGTCAACTATTTATTTAATAACTAAATAAAGAGACAAGATTTTGGAGCCTTCACATTGTGAAGTGTTAATAGAAATATTAAAGTAATATTCAGCTGAGCTGAGGAATTGTTTCAATCTTTGGGAGCATGGAGTTCATTTTCATAAGACTAAACACTAAATCTAAACAGATTCGGAATTTAAACCTACAGCATTTACCTTATTTAGCCCAAGTAGGTTTGCCCCTTCAATTTCATTTAAATGTCCTTTACAATTACTAAAAAGCAGCTTGACATGTCTGACTCCCTAAGTGAACAGTACAATACCGTTTTGATCCTCTTCTCAATTTTTATATTAAGGTAAAAATACTGATTGGCAGGGGAAACTCAGACTCTTTATTTATTTGAGAGCAGGGAGAGAATCATGGTAAATATATTTATGCTTCGCGTCCTTTTTTTCTTGATAGTCATGGCTGAGGCACATCTAAATTTAAACAGTTTAACTTCATTTGGGTAACTTCTGCAGTTTCAATTTCCTACCAAATATGTTTGAGGGTGTGAATGTTTGGAGGCCAATCTGTTTAAGTTAGATAATCAAATCAAACTTTATTTATAAAGCGCTTTTCAAACCACAACAAAGCTTCTCAAAGTGCTTTACAGATTAAAAATGACCCACAACCCCCCCCCCCCCCCCCCCATTCTGTAAAAGCTGTAATGAACTTTGGGGTGCCGCGTGGCATAGTGGATAATACAGGTGCCCCATGTGCAGAGGCCTTTGCCTTCAGAATTGTTGTCCCAAGTTTGACTTTTGACTTGACCTTTGCCCATGTCTTCCCCTCACTTCTCTCCCCTTTCTACTCTGTCCCCTATTAAATAAAGGCCACTACAGCCAGGTCTTTGTGTGGACTGCCTACTGCTGCCTGAAAGCAGAAAATTGCTGGGCTTTCACCATACTGCTTGTTAAATCTCATATCTTTTCATGAAAACAGTGGTGCAGTCCCCCCCACTTGTGGCAAGTGGCATCATTTTGGTAACTAATCTAAAGCTTTTAGCTTTATGGTCTGCTTACATGCTATCTTAACACATATGAGTTGTCCACTAAATAAAGCATGACTGAATTCTTTACTCCACATTTTATATTTACACAACAGTTAGTTTTTATGGTTTATCTTGATCATTAAATATCTAAAAGTCTTCAATTTAGAAAACCCACCACAGCCTGGTAATTATTTCCCTCAATCAATCTGTGGTCAGGAGAAGCTGTGTGTGTATTTGTGTGGTTGAAGACTGTTCATTCCTAAATGAACATGTAATTAGAGAGATGCAAACTTTAACATGTTTTTTTTTCTGTTCACTGCTGATAATAAAGCAATCTTATTTGGTAGTAAATCATGTTAGTTCTATGTGAGAATCAAATATAGCATTTAGAATATTATATGAAGCTTCATGTGAATGCTTAGATGACTGTGTTTAAATCTTCTACAGACATTTTCTGTCAGGTAATTAAATGATGATGAATGAGAAGTGCCTGAGACATCAAGGTAACTTACTCTGCATCACATAGCTGTTTTACAAGTACATTGTGTGGAATTTGGAAAGGGCAGTGAGAAATGTACTTTCTGGTTAAACAGTGATGTGGCCTACTTTTTCAAAGAGATGTTAAACATCTGTAGGATATTTGTTTGAGCTAACCTTTAACCATTAAACTGGTTTCACCTTAACACTGAAAACATAGTGCACTAAACATGCTAGATTAAACTATTTTCTGAAAAGAGTGAGTTATAAATAGAAGGACAGAATGATGGCTTGATGGGGGAAGGATATTCAAGACGAAAACCTTAATTACACTAAACTAGATATGGTTCAGGCTAAAAAATGTTCCTTCATTAGATTTGTTAGATTCCAAAAAAAGAAGCTGTATTGCCTGTACTATATCATTAGGTCATGGTGATGAACACATTAACTACATTAAAATTTAAAAGAACATCCTGAGCATGACTGAAGCAGTACTAGGCTAAAGATTGTCCAAAAAGAATTGCAGCTTTGGCTTCTTTAACATCATTTGCTATTTACTGGAATTAACTTCTTCATCTTCCACATGAAGTTTAATGGAAACAGAGTTAGAACTAAATGAGAGGGATGTGGACAGTAAGCAAGTAAAGACATGCGCGAAGTTAGCCTCTACATCATAATTTATGTGTGTATTCTTGCATTTATACACTCCGATCTGTTTTTATAAAGCTCAGTTTTTGTCTATAAAAACTCATTTTGCATGTGAATGGCAGATTAGGTAAATGAAGCAGATTATCTTTATTTTGCAAAATATCTGTGTTAGTTTGGAAAAGGGCTTAGCCTGACACTGGGGTTTCACATAAGTTACACAAAGACTTGAGACAATTTGGACTTGGGCCTTGTGAACAATTTTTATGTCTGATGTTAAGTTGGTGATTAGGATACGAACCACAACTCAAATAGGAATGTGTAAAGTCTGAAAGATTGTTATGTCTTATGTTATAAGGTTGTTTTATTTAATGAATAATGTTTGTGGGCTTTAATTGGTTCCCACCAATCTGATGCTGGTAGCAGTAGCTGCATAATAATCATGACCTAGATGTATTTCAAACTAAACTCTGTAGCATACAAAACAAACTTGTGTTGTCTATGTTGTATTAAACTGATTTAATTTTTGCAATGACATCACACAACAAAGATAGTCGCACACCATCAGTCCAAAGGCAGGGTGTTCTCTTGTTTGACCTCTTTTGCCCAGCCAAATTCTGTAAAGCTGTCAAACATTATGTGAGTAGTGCTTGCCAACCAGTAAGATCCGCATAGCAGTTTGAAAGAAAGTTCCTTTTAGACGTTCGTATAGATAAATAAAACCACTGAGAGAAAATGCATTGCAAAATGTTATGTAAACTTAAACTGCCTAAAGGCAACACTTGTAACGTTATCATGTGCATTTAGAGTTGAATGTTAGAAATGTAAACTCTGAATGGAGGTTGATTTGGGTGTGCAAAAATTACAATCCATAGTACTGTCAGTGTTGTGCATCTAAAGCGGCAGTACATAATGCAACTCCATCCGCAATGATGTCACAACTTGCTTACAAAAGGACCAATTTAAGATCCGAGACAATGCACCACCATAATTCTCTGTTAAACTACCATCATTACAAAGACACTACCGGTCCTTCAAGAACAGCCATATTTAGTGGTGATAACTCAGATTATCTTAAACACACTTCTTTTTGTTGACTGCTGAGATGGGCTTTAGTCCCCCATTGAAACACCCAACAAGATTTATTGGGTACAGAAAAAGTGTTGTTGAGGTAATTAAGAGGGAAAAATAATCCTAAATGTCTTTCAAAAAATTGTTTCTCGTATGTATGATTTGAATCATTGGATAGTATTTCTCTATTTCCACCATCTTTTAGAGATATAATTTGTTGGCACTGGAAATATAGAGTCATGTTTAATTGTTATTCGACAGTGATTACATTAGATGACTTTGGAAAACCCAGAGGTGACACCGCAGGCAGCAATACAAAAAAGACCAGAATACTAGAAACCCCTCCAGGCTATAAAATAGAATTTCTCACAGTCCTTTGTCATCTCCTTCTGGTAAAGGTTGCTGTTATTAGACCTTTAGAAGCACAGGCTTACAATAAGTACACATACACACATCCTCAGTTATTATGTGTATCTATCTCTATCCCTCATTAGGCTAAAACTTGCAAAAAAGTGAACTGCATGCCGAGAGTATGACTCTGAATGCAAATTGTTGATCCTTTGCTTCTAAACACTGATGTTTGTGAGTGTATGTTTACCCTAGCCTGTGTGTGCTTATGTATATTTTTTGAAGTTTTTTTGGCAAATGTAGGGTGATTTCTAGGTAAGCTGTTATTTAAAAAAAATATATCATTAGTAGCTGAGCAGTGCAGCCCCATCACCCTGACAACTACATCTTTCCTTTCCCATCTGCTTATCACCATAACAACTAATCTACCGTAAATAGTGCTTCCTATCTGTCGGCCATGTCACATTCTTTCTTTCTCTTCACCTCTCTCTCCATCACTCTTTTCTTCATTCTGTTTTTTCCCTAGTGTCTTTTTCCACTCATGTTTTCATTCTTTACCACCATGTCTTTCTTTTTTTTTATGTTTAGTTGTATGGTTCAGAGCTGAGTTTTTCTTTTTTTTTCGTTCCACTGCAGATGTGGGTGGTTCTGATGACTGCACAATACCCTTTCGGCTGCCTCACATTGTCAAGTGCCTAAGTTCACATAATGATCAATACAAAGGCAGCTTGAACAAGTTAGCCAGAAAAGTCCCTGAATCCTATACTGATTTGATACTTTAAAAAAGATAAAAGTTTAAAAATACCTTTTTCAAAAGCATCCTTTGCATACATGCATACATGAGTACTTATGTAAATGGATCTGATTTGATTAAGGTTTGTCTTAAAAAGATTCAAGCCTTTGTGTTTGACCTGAATGTGTTATCGACAGTGGGTCTGGCCTGACAACTTGATTGGCCTACTCCGCTCAGGGATTAACTTGCCAGCCTGGCAGGCTTTTACAATCAAAGACCAAGCCGATGGTATGTTTGGCTGAGTAGCTCTGGGATTGACTCAACAGCCGGATGTGCTAATGCAGAGTTATCCCAAGGTTGAGCAGGATAGCAAGGACTCACAAGCTGTTTCATGGTCCAGGTTGAGGATCTACATTGCGATGTAAAAGGAAAAATAAATCCACTTTCTGGCTGAATAGTTTCAAGAGCGGCACACACAATTCACCCAGATGCTGGATTTATGCTGTTAGGACTGAAGTTAGGTAGTTTGAGTCAAACACAGGGTCACACATTGTGATCCAGTATGTCGGGATAAAGAAGAGGTTAGGAGACTCGATATTCTTTAGAGACAAACATTTTTAACTGAATACCAACCTGATCAAACTTCACTGGATTTATTCCACAAGAGGAATTAATAAATAGAAAGATGATAAAATGATGCTGCATAATGATCGTAATGTCAGTGACTTTATTTCACACTGTAGAACAAGTTTGCTCAACTGGTTGACAACTCTCAATCTTCTGAAGTGAAACTCAAGCTTCAGTCCTAATTTTCACTGTCTCACTGTGTCTCGATACATCTCACTCCAAATGTGGAAAATGTGTTGTGCTATTGATATGAGGTTTTTTTTGTGAAAAAAACATTTTGTTTGTATATGCTAAGTAGTTAGCCAGCATTGCCTATTCTCACTCTTCTGGAGTAAGATTCAAGATTTTGTGCTATGTCTTACACACACTTTGCCAGATAATCTCACACTTAAAAATGAAGTGCATGCATACAAAGCGAAATAATATGCACCTTAATGCTGACAGTCTCGGAAACCTACAAAGCATTGACTAGAAAGCTTTTCTAGCTGTTTGTTTAATTTTAAATTGATAGTAGAAGTAACTTGCTTCTTTGTTTCAAGCTGATGTCACTCAGTCCTGCAACTCTATGTAAGCTTCACTGAATAGTTGGTAAACCTTAGTTAGTGCAAGCTAGTTTCAGCTAAGTTAACTGTGTATTGAATGTTTTGGCCTCTGGTGATAGTCCGTATGAACAGGCAAACCAACATTTTGTTTCAGTTTAGATTTTCTTGCAATTATGTTTTAGTAGTATTATTTTTCCTGTAATAAGTAGTTTAATCAAAATAATTTATCACATATGATTACCCCATAAGCTAATATGATCAAAGCCAGTCAGTGTCCATTAATTTGAGTCAAATCCAAAACCCAACACTATTAGACTAAATCAACCAAAGTTTGGATCAGTCAACTATAGACACAATTAGTGGGTTAGCAAATAACCCAGATTGGGGTGTTTTTAACTCAAGAGTTTGTAGATAGCACGTGAGGTCAACATTGCTTACTTCTGCTGTGTCTCCCATCATGTTTCTTTGTTCAATTATATTCATCGCCTTTTTCCACTCATCCTCATCCACTCATCCTCTATCCAAAGCCCAAGGGAAGCCCTCCTGGGTCCCTCTTATGTAACTACCACCCACTCGCTCTCCTGGATGTGTGCATGTGCAAAACACAACGTGAATGTTCAGGTGGGAGGAGAGTTGATATCATTGATTTACAAAAAAAAATATTGGTTTCATCCTTACTGCTGACAGCTGTAAGCTTGATTACTGTCCTCTCAGATGAAAAGTTGGGACAGTCTCCTTGAGTTTGACTGGCAGCACATCACAACTAAACACTTACTGATAAAGAAATGGGTAAATGATGCTTTGGAGTATACCAGTTGAAATGTCTCCAGAAATAAGACTTTATTTAAATTTGGCTCTTACGCCACATATTCAATTTCTATCTCAACCTTTTTCCTTGCTTCCTATGTGCATGCCTCTTCTGTGGTTTGCAGTAGGTGATTTTGCAGCCCAGGGCACGTTCTCGGCATAGGTCATATAGACAGTTCCCTACAGAGCCAGCTGCTAAAGGGGGTGCTGGTGTGACAACTCACACAAGAAGTAAGAAAACACATACAATGAAATAGATATCAACAATGTGTGGTCTTGATTGGTGCCCTTTTTTAATGCTTTGTTTTGAAAATAAAAATTCAGAAAGTATAAAGACAAATCCGCCCCCTGCACCTTGTTCCTCATTCTGATGGACCTCCTACCACTGCCAATCAAATGCCCCAAAAGCTGAATTAAATCTACCTGCTGATGTTTCACAATCAACTGATCCAACGGAAGAGAGTAAAGACAGTTTTTATTGAATTAGTTTGCGCTTAAATGAATTTGCAGAATTGAATGATGTATGAATGCTATTTATACATTCTTCAGAAAATAGTTGGTAGATTAAATGATTGGTCAACTGATAATGCTGCAGTAGATACAGCAAAAACTATATATATAAGTGTGTTGGAACATAATAAAAAAAAAAAAAAAATCATAATCTCAACTAAATATGTTGAGCACATCAAGTAGTCTGTCTACTGCATCTGCATGTTTTGCCTATACCGTGTAGCAACAGGTCCAGCTCATCTACATCTATCCTGAACAGATGCACTGACATTGCTAGATTGGTCCACAGATGATTGCTCTAAAATGAATTTTTTAATGTGCCATTACAATAGCTAAACCTTAAAACCTTTCCTAAACCCACATAGAGGCAGAAAAACAATGTGAACTGTAGCTTCAACACAGATTCATTTTTTTCCCTGTTTGATACAGTTTTGGCACCTTCTAGAAAGGACTCAATTTTTGAAAATGAACACGATCTGTTATTAAAAACAAACTTCTATTATTGTGCTGAAAGTTGTGGAATAAAATATATTTTACAGTGAATATACTGTAGTTTACACAGAGAACAGAAACCAACCAACATTATTTATTCCAGTATCTTACAGAACATAACATAATAAATATGAAATAGCTTGTTACAAATAAACCATGAATACATAGAGCTGTTGACCCCCCGCTCCGAGATTGGCTCTTGGGGTCCAAATCACAATCTCGCCTGGGGCACCAAAATGGGTAGAGCCGGGTCTGTTGCAGCCTGTGTTGTCAGGGCCCCTTTTGAAGCTGAAAATGGCTACTCTTCCCTTCTCTTTCCTTTTCCTGTTCTGCCTTCACACAGAGGTTGTGTTAAGCTACCCAGCTTAACGCTATTTACATTTTCATTATTCTACTGCTACCAGGAAGAAATGGCATGAAATCCTGCAGTGTTCAGTACATTAGACAAGCTTCATTCTCACAGCAAGTGGATTTACATAAATAAGGAGCCTGATACATTGCAAAGGGAGAGACAGAGGAGACAACAAAAGATGAGGTAAAAAAAGCACAAAAGGAGTGAGAACCTTGAAAATGCTCAGTTGACACAGGCCAGAAAAATAAAAATAAAGTGGTAAATGAAAGGACATTGCAGCACGTTCTTTAGCTGTTTAAAGTGGGCTCTGAGGGACTGACAGAGGTCCTCTGATCCACTGCATGTGATCAATACAGCTCTGGCTTCCCTCATTACCAGCTTAGATCTCATTGTGTTTACCATACCGTAGGGTAAGCTGCTCATTGCTATGTGTGCTTGGATGGTAAACTCAACTTAATCTTTAATTATTGTATTTTTATATCTGCAATATATATATATTCATCATTACAAAAGTGGATGTTTAACACCAGCTGGCACAATTTCATCAACTAAATGTATTTGCAATATCAACAAAACTGCATCACCGTATGGAATAAGGCAGCAATAGTACAGTAGATGCAACAGGATGCACACTTTCCAAAAAGTTTCAATTTTGTCTCATCAATATATGGAATATTTTCCCAAAAGTTATAGAGGTTTATGTTTGTTTTGGTCACCACTGGTTTTAGTCTGGGAAGATTTTTACCTGATTTCATTCTTACGGTTGAATAAAAAAACACTGACCTTAATTTAGTCAAGTGATTTAAATACAGTTTTTTAATTCTTTTGTGATCTCTTTTGGAGTAATGTTGGAAGAGCAGCCACTCATGGGAAGGTTCACTACTGTTCCTTGGTTTCTGTTTGTACATAATGGCTCTTCCTGTGGTTCACTGGAGTCCCAAAGCTTTAAAAATTACATTTTCCAGACTGATAGATGTCACTGACTTTCTTTCCTATCTGTTCTTTATTTTTTTTAATTAAGGCATGTTGTGTAGCTTTTTTTTTAGAGTTTATAACTTATGTCATGTTTTTATACAGGTTTTATGAAGTTAATTTCCTAATTCCACAGGTCAGTAATCAGACACTCCTGTGGCTTGTACAATTGAACTAACAAAATGTGGTTAATTAAATTTAATTCATGAGTTAATAAACAAGGGGTGCAATTATTTTTCCTTGGGGTTACGTTGGTAGGGATACTTTTTTTTTTCTTCACATGTGAATTCATCAAATGGAAACTGCTTTTTCTATTTACTCAGGTAATCTTTGTCTGATATTAAAATTTTTGATAATCTAAAACGTATGACAGATTATTCATATATTATGAATAGATCAGACTTGTTTAATTGTTTATATTCATAATATATGAATTATTGCTTAATTCATTTTATTGTTTAAGCTAATAAAATAAATCAATAGGAAATCTTTTTTCTTTCTTATCTGCTACCTCAAATCAAATGATCTTCTGTATTGCCCTTTATCAGCCTCTTTTCTCAGTCAATCTGGTTTGTGTTGGACTTTCTTAGACATAACCTTTTTTGTTGCATAGATCCTGTCACAACTAAGGGTGTTAAAAACTTTCTACCTGTTCAAATTTCAGAGGTAGCAGTAGCACCAATAATTGATTGCAGTGTATTTTTTGTGCTCCTGGGTTGAGCACCTTTTAACCAATTTATTTTTTTCCATTTATGAAGGATTATTTTATTTTATTGCATGTAATCATTTGCAGCGTGTTCTTTAGATTAATTAAATAGTTAGCAGCCAAGGATTGTCTATTTGTTTTGGATGATTATGTGAAAAATACTGACTGTTACATTTCTACATATTGTGAAAATGTATGTCCTTGGAAACAAGGGAAATTCAGATGTAGGAAGGAAATACATAAAAGACCCTCTGTCTTTTATGTATTTCCTTTCCATTTCCTGTAATTTCTCTGGAATGCTAATGACAGATTAGTTTTTAAAGATCTTTAAAGATCAGCATTTGTTCTTGGCCAATTCGCCCATGGATTTCCCTCTTTCAACCCTCTATGAGTATACTTTTTCCAACCACTCTGACCTTGGGACCTTCTCTTCAAAACAGGAAGAAAGGCTCACCAAGAAGAGGATAGAGTTCTGCTTCGCCTCAGTCGCTTTAGTGAAATTTTCTTAGGAATTTCCCATTTAAAATCCTTCTGGGAGAGTTGTTGATGTTGTGTGCTGGGTGAATTCATTACCTGTGAACTTGAGACTCTCTCAGCAGTCCAAAGCGAACTTGTTGAAAGTGTTCAAAAGAAAGGGAGGCTCAATAAGCTTTCCAGGAACATTTTGTAAGAGTTTTTTTACCAGCTGCTTAATGCTAACGAGCATATGCTTTTATCAATGTCATGACTGACGGGCAATAAAATGATGAACATAGTTGAATACCCTAATTTACTAATCATTCTTAAATTATAGAGTTAGATTTTTTAAGTTATCTTGTAAAACAAGATTACTATGACCATTTTGTCTTTAGTCTTCCAAAATACACTAAAAACATATCTCTGAAAAAAATGGCTAAGCTTTAATGGCATTCTTTTTGTGTAATAAATAAATTTCTCAAAAATCAGATCTTGCTTTTGATGAGTGATTCAGCGTAAATTTGACATAATTAAGCAAACTACAATTACGTGAACAAAAAGTTGGCACCCTTTAGAATTTTGTGGCACCTTTACCAACAGGTGATCTCTGTCCTTCACAATTAGAAAAGACCTCACTGTTGTAACTGATGGCACATACATATATACATTTGTTTTGTAATTGACAACACATGTAGATATGTGTGTATATATATGTACATATATATATATATATGTATGTATGTATGTATGTATACACATATACATATGTATACATATACATATATACATTTGTGTAGATAATAAATATATATATAATTTCTATTTCTCATGTGTAGATAATAATAAAAAAATTATATATATATATATATATATATATATATATATATATATATATATATATATATGTATTAGGGATGCACCGGTACCGGTATCTGGTATCGGCCTCGATACCACATTTTCTAAAGTACTCGTACTCGTTAAAAGTCCCCCGATACCGGGGACCGATACCACGGTCTGAGAAATGTCTATGTTTGAGCGGCGTGTAAGGGGTTAATCACAGGCGCCGAGTGCCCGCCCCCAGGCCCCGGCTGCAGCTCAGAGCGGGGAGAAGGCAAGCCGAGACGAGACATGTCAGCCGTGTGGAACTATTTCAAGGTGAATGAAGACGACAAAACAAAGGCGGACTGCAAATTGTGCTCAGCGAAATTGTCCAGAGAAGGCTAAAAAGGTAGCGCATTAAACACAAGTAATTTAATCAAGCACCTAAAATCCCAACACGACGAGTACAAAGAGTTTACTCACGCTTCTAAACCAACACAACCCACGCTACAGCAAACTCTTGCAAGACGAGAGAAAATGTCCAGAGATAATCCACGTCCTGTGAAAATAACACAGGCAATTATCGAGTACATTGCATTGAGTGACCAGCCACTCTCGGAGGTAGAAAATGTGGGATTCCTGCGTCTCCTCCATGTTCTGGAGCCTAGATATGATGTCATCAATATAATTATTTACTCTAATCTGTTGCATACAATATGCTTTTCATTTTAAATAAATGTTCTCAATTTAAAACTAGTCCCTTGTTTTTTTGTTAAATTATATGACTAAAGCTGTTACCTGTAAATTTAAATCATGTTTTTATTAAGTACTCGGTATCAGTATCGGCAAGTACTGAAATGCAAGTACTCGTACTCGTTTTCCAAAAAAGTGGTATCGGTGCATCCCTAATATATATATATATATATAATTTCTATTTCTCATCACGGCACACTTTTGCAGCATATCCAAGCTGAGGGTTCGGATTACCAACGACATTTAGCGTGCGTCACACCTGCTTTGTTTAACCTCTGAGTGAGTTTTAAAGAGGCTATATGCAATTTTCTGAAATTTAAACTCGCGACTGACACCTGTGGCCAAAAAACGGAACTGCCCTTCCTTTCTGCTTGCTCTTGCAGCGCGCGCTCCTACGCCGGTCGCTCTCAATCTTCGATCTTTTTTGGGCACGTTCTTAACTTTTTTTGTCTTATGTGGAGTTACTGTTGGTGTCAAAGTTGTCCTTGGTCTCTTCTGTGTATTCGCACAATCCATTGAACTGCTTGCGAGTGCCGACTAGCGGTGGTGGCAGAGTGATCTGAAACATTTAACATGAACGCACTTGACGTCACATCTGCAGACAGCGTGGGAAAATCCGACTCGACAGAAAATAGAAAAAATTGGATACAGGCTAATAGGTGCACCCACTGTGAGCTGACAAGGTGTGAGTATGCTCATCAGGAGATGTGAGTCATAAATGGTTAAATAAAAAGGCTATTGTTACATTTATTTTGGGGAAAAAGTTGCATATAGCCCCTTTAATTTAATGCGTCAGATTCAAAATATTCAAAGGTATCAATTCTCAAATTTAATGTTTAAACACATAAAAACACCTCTATAGGAATGCTGAGCAGGGGTGTATCTAGAAGTTTTTAAAGAGGGCTAAATGTGGTTCACTGATGATCTTGGGATCACAGTTAAAATAAAAACCTAGGCAGGAAAAAAGGGTGTAACACAAAGGGGGTGGGGCTTAAACAGAATGACTCAACTCAGCTAAACTTTATTGTCCCAGAAGGGAAATTTGCTATGCAGTATTGTAGAACATTGGCGGAGCGGGGGGCTGACTTATTGGGCTTAAGCCTGGGTTGATTGGGGTGTGCCATTTTTTTTCATAGTAAGATGTCTGACTGACAACTGTATGAAACAAAATATACAAAAAACTACACACAATATTAGAAGCACATAGCGCACAGTGGTAAATTCCACCTAATTTTGGTATGATCTCAGTTCAGGGCAGGGACTAGCACCACTATGTGTTTGTGCGCAGCACCAACGCATGTGAGGGAGGGGTAAGACATGCTGCCTGTGAATTTCCTGTAGGAGAAGTGCAGGCAGATGGAGGAGAGCTCAAGTTTGACCAGGTGCCAAAGCAAATCACTCATACTGTACAAATAATGTAAATATGATGATGTATCATAAAGACTGATGCCACGCTGCTCACCTGGCGCGTTACTTGCTCTTCGTATTTTTGCTAGCTCTGCCAGGGCTAATCAACCATTAGCGAAATGAAAAGCCAAACAACAATGCTGGTTTTCTTGTTGTTGTTTCTTTAGCTTACATGTGTGTTTATTTCATATTTTCAGTTGCTATCCCCCATGGCTAAATAAAGCACTCTCTAAATTGGTTTCAGTTATGTATTGATGTACAAAACAATGGACATATGGGGCATCTTTCAAAGAAAAATCGGAGGTAAATTTTATTATAGATATTATGCTTTATATGTCGCTCATTATATTTCTATGCAAAACAAGAGGAATTTCAATACAGCAGTATATTCACATTTGAAACCAAATACTTACATATACTTCAGGGAAAAAGACATCCTTTACTATTAAACATCAAATTAGAGTAAACTTTTTTTGTTTTAGCTAAATAAATATTGACATATTTTTGAAATAGTTAAATGTCAGAATAAAGAGAGAGAGTTATGTATTTTTTTAGCACTTTCATCAAAGTCAGGAGTATATATGCGCTAAGTTTACTGCATCTTTAATCAAAAAGAAAACTCCAGATGTTTCCATTCTGAGCTTAAGAAGCTTCTGATAGGTTAATAGAGTCTATTTGAGTTAATTGGTGGCACACCTGTGGATGCATATTAAGGCACCCCAAAACACAGAGCCTCTTTCATTGACATGGGAAAATCAAGAGTAATTAACCAAGACATCAGGAAAAAAATTGTAGACCTCCACAAGTGTGGCTCAATTTTAAATACAATTTGGGTGTGATTTGCCATTAAAAAAATACATAAAAATTATCTCTTTATACTTAACTTTAACAAATAAATTTTTTATATTTATTAATCTAAAAAGATAAACGTTTAGTCTGATTTGATGTTTGACAGTAAAAAAGCGTTTTTATCTGAAGTGTATGTAAAAATCTGGTTTCAACAGTATATTTGATGTTCTTGATCTTTGGCTTTATTGCTAGCACAGAGAGGGAGAGGGAGAGGGAGAGGAGAATGAGGATAGAACAGAGATGGAACAAGAGCCAGGTGAGAAAGACATGTTAGTCACAGACAGTTGTTTGCCAAGAACATGTTCATAAGTGTATCTTATTAGGTTTGTAATTTTTCTAATTCTATATTTAATAATAATCATGCAGGCTTTTTTGCACAGCTAGGCTAACTAGTCATATTAATAGTGTAGTTCTTTGGCAGAATTAAAAAAATAATATGGTGCAAACTAGTAACTTAGAGAGACGAATAAAGAGATATCATTAAATAGTAATGACTCTCTTTCTGATCATTCAGATAGGTCAGGGGAAATCAGGAAAGAGAGAGAAAACACACCTGAAACGGAATACTTGAATAATATTGACCCTGAAAATGTCATTGATAGGTTCGCAAAACTCATGTTGCCACAATAAAGAGGTTTTGATTTTCAGTGCTACTATCATCTAGTTTTGATTTTGGTTCAGTCCTGAAGTAGTCCTGATTTAGAACAGTTACAGTCCTGGTTTAAGCCCAGATCAGATTAGGTTTGGTTGAATTGTGGTTTAGTCCTGGTGTCTAGATACAGCCCTGGTTCTGTTCTGCCTCGTTGCTTAGTTAAAAATCTAATGTGATTTTAACGTGTCACATGTACTGTATGTGATATAATTTGTTTTCTTATATAAAGTTATGCTTGTCGAACACAACTTAAAATTAAGAGTTTAATGTTTGTTTGATTTAGAGGGTATGTGCTTGCTGTTGCATTTAACCCA
The DNA here is from genome assembly GCA_963556495.2 of Valencia hispanica. Lineage (NCBI taxonomy): Eukaryota > Metazoa > Chordata > Actinopteri > Cyprinodontiformes > Valenciidae > Valencia > Valencia hispanica. Next base: position 35,380,787 of record OY747707.1, on the reverse strand, counting down.
CACATATGCGTTGCAGAAAATATTAACACAATCATGGATCATTCCTTTTAAAGTACTCTTTATCAAGCCCAGTCTAAGCTATCAGTAGTATTATCACCAGTATTATCTTTGTGTGAGATAAAGACAGGCAAAAGAGAATGGGTGTAAAAGCAGTGTTTAATGTTGGAGGTGAAAGTATGAAGGACAGCACCTCTCCACAGATGCACATCACGACTTCCAAAGAGCCTTTATATCCCTGATCATGTATTCAGTTCACTTTTTTTTTATCCCACTCCATGCCTTGCTCTAACCATCAATAATTTAACCCAGGGGTTTCAGTGAAATTAGCTGAATTATTTTGAAGTAGCCGAACGGCTGCTTTTCACTAATGGAATGGTGCTTTTGGGCAGATGTTTTATTGAATAGGAAGAGGTTTTAATTCACTTTAAATTTTTGATAAGTAGTGTTGTACTTAGATTATGGGCAAACCGATTTCCCCCAGTCTAATGGACAGGGAGGTGGTGGAGGTGTCTTGTTGGAGCACATTCACAGCAAACACCAAATGCTCTGGGGTTTAAGTACATCCCTTATTTCCCACAGAAATAGGAAATTTCTGTTTCTGTAAGATTGAAAGAGACAGTAATGACCATAATTGCCTGACAGGGCCCATTCACATCCACAACTCAATAAGCTTCTTGCTGTATCTGCACCTCTCTCTTGTGAATACACTTTTATTCATCATCGCGCTTTTATTTTTTCTCTCTTTTTTTGTTTTAAACACTGTTAAGAGGCTTTAAAAAATGCTCTTTGCTTCTGTTCTGTACATAAGTAAGTCGATAAAGAGACTGAAAATACACCAACCCTACTCTTTCCATGTTCTTTCTAGCTTTCAGCACATTTGCACACATTCCCAACAATACCTCATGGTTCTTTTTTCCCCCTTGTAATGCTCACTTTAACACCAAGTCCTCCTACCGTCAGCCTGTCTGTTGCGTATGTATGATCCCACGTGCCTCATTGGCATGGCATGACTGATCAAGGCACAGCTGTTGCTGGATAGAGCAAATTCGGGCTCAGGTCCAGCATTGCCAGCAGCTGGATTAGCAGCGCAGCCATTAGCATCTGAACTCCTGTAATGGGACAATATGACATGGATTATGCCTTCTGAGGAGCTGACAGCAAGACAGGGTGAAGCTGGGAATTGGGGGAAATTCAAACCTGGCAGGCAGACAGTTAAAAAGAAAAAATAATGTGCGGGTGGGGTGTGGGATTATTTGATGCTGAACAGAGGAAAGGGAGTTAATAGGCTGAAGTTGCAGAGTGGACAAAAAAGAGGAAACAGAGAGAGAGAGAAAAAAAAACAGGATTATCCTCACAAACAAAATCTTTAATTAATGAAAGAAAACAATTCATGTATCAAGAAAAGGTAGTGGTTGATGATGAACTCCTGTTGATTTAAATAAAAAAACATTGTTGTTAATGGATAGACCTAACAATTAGTTTCAGAGTAAAATACAGTCTTTAATACGTACTTGCTATTAAATAGTCTCTGCATTAGAACATCCATTGTCAAAAAGCTGCCATTTGTAATTATACGTTTTACAAATGGCTTAGTTCACTCAATATATTTATTACAAAGAACAAATGAATTACAGGAGTTTATGGCATTTTTTGGATGCTGAACTGGTGCTACTGAAAAAGCTCAATAGGTTGCAAGGTTAAGCCAAAGAAAAACACCTTCTCACTCAGCTTTAATGTGGCAGTAGACTTGATGAAAGATGAGCCATGGTTGAGATGCCTTGGTGAAGGTCTGCGCTCTCCGTGTGCTTTTCTAGTTTGTACTGCTTCTACAACATCTTTTCTTTCCACACATAAATATTGTCACACATAATCATTCTAGGGAACAGAAATAAATCCTTGAAGTATATCACTCTATGGGTAATGATTCAATATAATGTGTGTTTCATTTTAGTTGCATTACAAACATAAATTCTCTTTTTAATGATATTCTACTTTATTTCTGTTTACCTGTGATATTTTGCAAGCAATTTCCTTAATTTCCGTCTCAGTAAAAAACTTAGGTTATTTGTTTATTTTTAAAAAGTAATTGGGCCACCTTGGTCCAGATCTTGACAGCAAATCTTGGTGAGCACTCTTTGCAGCAATAAACGAGGCGAATTACCTAAACAGCTGTATTATCATTCTTCTCTAAATCTATGCTGCTTACTTGTTTCTTTTATATTATTCAAATAGTGAAATGTTCCAACTTTAAACCCATGTTTTAGCATTAGTAAAAGTGATATGTAGCACAGAGATAAAAATAAAAATGTCTGGGTTTATAGTTAAACCTATTAAACTCATGAAGTTCATGTTTACTAAAGAAAGAAGTAAAGAAAAGACAAGATATTGAGTTTCAAAATAGCCCTGAACATTACTTTTGTTAAGTTATGAATATTGCTCAACAGAGGGAGAGAAGGAAGTGTCTTGAGAGCCTGTTATACATGGTCTGATCCTGATTCTCCTGTCCCTCTTCAAGCATGATCTCACTTGAAGGCAACCGATTAGCCCTAAACCGTCCAACAGAATCCCTCTCTAGTTGCTGCTGCAATCAAATCTTTTGTGGGTCTCATCTTCAGTGAAGGAGCTCAGCTCTGATGAATCTTGGACTTTAAATGGTCCACAAAGGTGTGGCCCCCATTATCAATGAGGAAAAGGGATCAAAATCGAGTCCTAACAAAATGGAGGATAAATTTACAGACATGACTCAAGAGTAAGATTAGGCTCTACTTCTAAATAGACATAACAATTTATGGAGGAATCATAGTCTGATACGATCATTATGATACAGTCATAATGAAAAATTACTGTCAAATTCTTGCTGCTAAAGGTGATGCTACTGTGTACCTAGTTTTCTGTAAAATAATTCAGTTTCAATTTGTTGTTATTTTAGCTATGTCAGTTTCTAGTAGACATAAAATTTCTTTTTCATGTATCAATATAAAAAGAACGTGACATTTAAAAGAATTAATAAGTTCTCCCTCCCAATGTTGGGCATTGAATAAAGTATTTAACATTTAAATAAGCTTGGTCAAAAACTACATGAAGGATTATTTTCTTAAGCTACCAACCTGCTTATGTAATGATACTTTTCCTTCTTTGATTGTGTTATACACATACACACCTTTCTTGTCTAAACACAGTTAAATGAAACATTAGCATCATAAATTGTAAATTCTCCGTTCTTTTAGATGATTATGGTGTGAGCACTTTAACCTTTAATTTCTTCAATTGTCATAAATGACGTTGATAAAAAGAAAACTATTTGACAGATCTCTGTAAGGCAAAGTACAAGCCAAAGTTAACCACCTGTCCAGTCGTTTCAAACAATCCAATAGGCGCTCACAGCCAATGGCCTGCTTTGCTGTTTGCCTTCAGGCTGAAGTGCTTGTCACAGGCATTGCTGCATTTAGATACAATGCTCCATTACATCAATAATGGATAGTAGGATGAAGGAGGAAAACCAAATAGGATTGGACAGTTCACTCAACAGAAGATAACAAGTATGCATGATAAGGAAAAAATGTGTGATTGTTTGTGCACACAAGCAGTTTGTGTATGTGTGCACTACGTTGTGCGCTGTGCACAAACTAGACGTGCATGTGAACGATAAGAGGATAGGCCTGTGGAGGACAGAGGAATACAGAGGGATATCGAAGTAGGGTGTTTCTGCTATGATGGCACCATTTCGCATCAGTCTGACCCAGTTTCCACAGAGCCAATACATTTTAGATAATCCCTGAGGAAACTGGGTTTTCACAGTCTGCCTCTTTTGCATGATTTTACATTGTGGTATACAGCAGGTAGAGCCAGGGACACAAAATGAAGCACTTAAACGTACAAGCTGAATCATGCATGGACGTGTTAAAGAGAGGATATTCATTTCCCGAATGCTGTTAAATCGTCTTCTTTTTGCTTTTCCCTCCTCCTCCACCTCCCCTTCTCCGCCTTTTCTTTTTGCACCACTTGAAGTGGTTATGTGGCTTTATGTGGCAGCCATTTAAATCATTACCTTTCCAACATTGATCCAGCCAGAAGGTAATTGGCTCAATCAAGAGAATTAAAAGCCAGCATAAGATTGAATAATTCAGCTTTCAGATGAAAAGAGGAGGGGAAGACTAGAGAAAGAAGATAGGAGGGATGCCAATGTTAACATAATGAAGAAAAAATGAATTCTTAAGTAAAAGGAAGGGCAATAACGAATTAGAATGGGACTGAGGCACAAGTGTATGTAGAGTGAATGAAAGAAAATTAGGCTGTATTGTGATTCAGAAAATGATAGACAGAGAGCGGTAGGGTTGAGCAAAGAGAAAACAGTCAAGCTAAAGTGATTGTAAGTTTAGCTCTCAAGGCTTCTTTGGTAATCAGAAAATATTCCATCATTAACCTGCCGCACCGTTCTTTTTGTAATTTAATCTAAAATTCCCTCAGAATTTCTGATTGCCCCAAAGATTCATTCCTCTTTTGGTAATGACATATTGAGCAGCATTTCTGCTATTTCTGTTGCCCTCTAAGCAAGCTCACCAAACATTAGGTATGTTAAAAATAATAGTTTGCTTTTTCACTCACTTATTTATCTATATGTTTGATACGTAAAGGCCTAAAAAGTAGAAAAAGGTGGCTGTTGTTTTGTGCTCCCTGAGGGTTGCTCTACTTCACAATGATGTGGCGAGTATAATCTTCACAAGGATAAATGGGGGTAAAAAATGTTGAACAGTGTTGCTTACCTCTTTTTGGCAGAAAAAACATGGCAAATAAAGTCAAAGTGCAAGCTGTGGATGTTTGTCGACCTATTAAACAAGCATAAACTTTTCCAGATACCAAGATTTTAAGAAACTCTGTTTCTCTGCTGCTCAATCTCCTCTTGCTCATCATTGGTGAATTTGAAAGCAAGACTTTTCTTTCACAGCTTAAGGCGTATGGATTGCGTTCATACTGCAGAAAAAAACACTACTTTTTTTTAGTTAACAACACAGGACACTTGAGCCTAGACACACATTTGAGGTGTGCATTGCCCTCCCAAGCTCAGATGAAGCCCATTCCACATTATATTCTAAAGCCACTTTATCTTACAACTTCTGTACACAACTATTACTGCATCACCTAACTCATTTTGAGTACACTGTGTCACGTTTTAGACGTGTATCACTCACGAAAGCGTTCCACCTAGCTGATCCCGGGAGATCACGAAATCACAGGAAAATTGCAATTGCATAACTTAAAGTGTAGTATGCAGGGGGGAATAGCAATTTTAAGTTAGTAAGCAGCATAAACTCACCATCCAGTTGTGTCCTGGTGTCACAGGTAGTCATGTTTTGTTTTGTTTTTTTCATAGTTAAGCAGACAGAAATCTGCAAGTGTCTTTTATTTTGCAATTTTGGGCTATTTCACATTGCTTCCGTGCCTGATTTCCTTTCTGACCTGATCTAAACTGCAGAGATTGATGCGTTTTTGAAGCGTTAAGCATAAAAAATAGACCTGCCGCATAAATTTAGGAGAGGGCTGCGACACAACGCTTCTGAGACGTGTCTGATTTGCACTGCTTCTCGCCATGTTGAAGCGGTCCCATTGACTTTAATGGCGGCTATCAGTTGCGTGTTACGCTTCGCAGATGTTACGCGCCGCTTACGCCTCTGGTGGAAAGCAGGGGTAAGTCCAACCCCTCAAAGACATGTATACAAATTTCCAGTGAGCGTGGCTTAATTCCAACACAGCGCCCCCTAGAAGCATTAAAATAATTAGCCCCGAGCCACACTCTGAGGATCTTGAAATTCATTTCATGTATTGTCTCAGGACCAACAAAAATGTTGTGCTATTTAAATACATTGTATTTGAACAAACTCCTCCTAGAGCATTCGACTTACGCACTTCAAAATGAGGCGTGGAATCGGTGCTGCGTTTGGCCCGCGGTCGCGACTCAGTCCAGAGCAGCTCTAAGCTGCAAGTGCTGTTAGAGGCTGCTTGCAGCTTTGATTTCAGATTACAGCTGAAAAGTTAGAAGGACAAATTCAGCTATTTCTTGGTTCCGTACTGTTATATGGTATGTCCTATCTGCTGATGCACTGGCGCCATGCTCAGTCAATGTGTGCCTTTAATTGCATCATTTCTTTCCAAACTGTTTCTTTGTCACAAACACAGATTCAGTTTCAACTGGGAACATGTTTTCATTTAATCTAAATCCTCCAAGTATATGTGCAATAGCCTCAAAGGAGTCTTCCTGTCAACTTAACTGGAATCCTGGCTGTGTGTGCCTGTCAGTTTTCTGCTTCTTTCTCACCAGTAAAAAGGAGGCACATGAGCACCTTCTTCCTGCTGTGCTCCCCTGGCTGCTGTGCACACCACTGCAGAAAAACTCCAGGGGAAGTGTCTATGATTCGAAAGCTGCATACCACCGAGCAAAGAAAGACAACACAAAAGGATAGATGGATATGTAACCTGAATATACAGTGCTAGGGCATGGTAACTTTAATTAGTAACTGTGTTTGTATGTGCATGCATCTGTTCAAGTAGATGACTTTATGTTTTCGAATACATTTTTTCTTGATAGTATTTAATAGATGCCTATAGCTTTTGCAAGTGAATAAACTAGTTTCACCCAAATCTTTGCTCACCAACCCCAGTTTTGTAAAACAAAAGAGTCTTCAAACACAAACACATAATCCAAGTGATATATTTACCCTTTGCACGTACGTCCCCTGATCACGTGTCGTCGCCATCACGGACGGCAGAAGTAAACATACGCTAGCGACAAAATATAAGTAAACAAGGGGTAAAATTGAAAAAGAAGACAGACTGTGGTTAGATTTAGTTTTTCTAACTACAGTTATGACTACTTCTTGTCATAAAGATGTCATGCAGTTGTCGGTTGAAGTCAGTCACCTTGTAGGTCTACACAAAGAGCGGTATTTGGAGAAGCTGAAGAGAGCGCGGTAACATACTGACTCGTACCTTTTTCCTCCTGGCGTATTCACGGACTTAACTAAATCTTCACGCCTGCCTGACTTCACTCCACACGACCTGTACCACTATGTAATCAACGGAGTATCCCCATACACCGGTGCTGATCTTAAGGCGTACAAAAGTCTAGACGATTACCAGCTTTTTGTTGCTCGTTGGGACGCGATGCTACGCTCACGAGGGGGAAAGGTACCACATAATGGCAAAGGTAAGACATTAATATTTGTTATAATGTTGTATAAGTAATAGTTTTACATGTGTGTTACATTTACATAGAATACGCTGTTTTAACGTGATTTTTGAATACGGGATGATTCCGTTTTTTACGGGATTTACGGGTGAGTACTTAGAGGGATAGTCCTTCCGATAGATGGCTGCAAGCCATAGCCGTCTTCTATTTTCATGTGCAGGCATACGGTAAAATGCTACATTAGCTTTATACCCTTGCCTTTTAGTGCAACCCACCGCACAGCAAGATATGACCATTTTTTTATCATGACAACCATGCGAATAACAAGAAAATGTTCTCCAACATGCCGTTTGCCGCAAACTAGCTTTTTATATAATGTACTTTCGCCGTCCGTCATGGCGCGGGCCAAAAAGCGCTACGTCACATGCAAAGGGTCAATAAAAAGAGTTCCCTGCAAAAATTTTATTACCCCTGAAGCTTAAAAAAATGTTGGCAAGTTTATTGGGAACAGACCATTGAAAAGTGGTGCATAGTTAGAAAGTGAGGGTAAAAGAATACAACGTTATGTTCACACATAAAAATAGAATTTTATTTGTATTCATCAATAACCAGCTTTGGCTCCAATAACAGTCAAAACTCTTTCGAGCTATGTCTACCAGCTCTACACAACTAATTTTTCACCTATTCTAGGATATTTAACTGTTGCTTAATTAAATTGTATTGAGCATGTCCGTAAACATACATTTGTAATTCTTACCTCAGATTCTCAATTGTATTTAGTTCTGGAATTTGACAGGGCCATTCTGACACATAAATGTGCTTTGATTTAGGCTATTCTGTTGAAGCTCTGACTGTATGTTTGGGGTTGTTGTTCTGCTGAATGGTCGTGTCGAATCATTGGCGCTTTCTTTGCCATAGGTTTTCTTGCAGGATTGCCTTGTATTTAGCTCCATTCATCTTTCAATCAACTCTAACTAACTTCTCTGTACTTGCCGAAGACAGCCCTCTTCACAGAATGATGATTCCACCGCTGTGTTTCATCATGAGAACGGTATGTTGAAGGTGATGTGCTGTTTGATACTACACAGCATTTTGCATGCAGCCCAAAATAGTTACATTTTGTTCTCATCTGATCAGAGCACCTTCTTCCATGTTTATGGTTGCCCCTACATGACTTTTGGCAATCTTTAAAGAGAACGTCTTATTCCTTTGTTTAAATTAAAGCTTTCTTTTTCCAATTACCCTAAATACTAGATTTGTGGAATGCACTACTAATAGCTGTTCAGTCAACATATTCTCCCACCTGAGCAGTGAATCACTGCAGCTCCTCCACTGTTACCAAGGGCCTGTTGACTGCTTCTGTGATGAATGTCCAGCCTGTCAGTATATGTATATGGCCAAGTCTTGGTAGATTTGTATGTGCCACATACTCTGTCCATGTTTAGATGATGGACAAAACAGAGCTCTAACCCCTCTTTTCCACCTGACGCGTAAGCGGCAGGTTACAGGAGCAGCACGTTTCACTTGTGTATTCTGCTGCTTGGCCCTTTCCACCGGGTGCGTATGAGGCGCATAGCAGCAGGGAAGCAGCTGTCCCTGAGAGCACGAAATCACGCGAGATTAGCAAAATCACGCGTGGTTTCGTCAGTAAACACAACAACCATAGACATATATAAACGTCTATGACAATAATAACCAAGAAAAGACAACAACATGGCTCCAAAAGGTTGGTGTTTTATGTTATGTCCGTTTTATATTCGCCAATAAGTTTATGTTATGTCAGGGAAAATCCAAAATCGCTCATTTGTGTGATGACACACAAATGAGACCCTCCCGCGAGGTACTGACTTCTCACCGGGCCGCACAGGTAGTGACTTTTTTTTAAGTAAAGCAACCGCAAAGCAGCACGTTTCTTTTATTTTGAAAATTTCCGGTGCCGAGTCATATATTTCCTGTCTCCCCTATACAAAATGTAGAAATTTACGTGTTTCAGAGGCGTACTGCGTAGAAAATAGGACTGCCGCGTATATTTAGAAACATGCTGCGACATGTCGCTCCTCATACGCGGCAGACTCGTGCTGCTTTCGCCTCTGGTGGACTACAGTGGTGGCTATCAGCTGCGTATGACGTGCTGCTCCTGTAACGTGCTACTTACGCGTCTGGTGGAAAGGAGGGGTAAGGTTGGATTAAATAGTTGGATTTAAACTGAGAATAAATGACACAAATGTGGACTTTATTTAGTAATTGGGAACCTACTGTAATTTATTGGTTTAATTAATTTTTAATTTAGCTAAATATCAAAGCAAGCCAAACTTTTCAATTTTTATTTTTTTTAAATGTTTTTGTTTATCAATTCTCTTCCACTTCAGGCTTATGCACAACTTTGTGTTGGTCTATCACATGAATTCTGAATTAATATGTTGATGTAACCTGTCAAAATGTTACAGCAATGTTGTATACACCATGAGCCAGTCTTTTTCATGCAATCGCTATACTTTCAGTCATCAGCTTACTTTTAAGCCATCTTTCTTGTTTTGCCCCAGCACTCCCTCCACCAAGGAAGCCAGTATCAGCACAAGGTTCCTTTCAGACATCTCTGTAAGTTGTCACTGGTAATGGACCATGAATTATGGATATGGTTCATACATCATGCTAACATTCGTGCTATAACATGCACAAATTTACATGTGATATTAGTGGAAGGAGCCTGACCTCTAACCAAGGGCGTGATGGTTGGTGGAAGAATTTGATGGGGGAGATCTGAAATATAAGTCAATTTCCTGCAGTACTTATTAGAGCTATTTGACTGCTAAGACAGCAGCGAGTGCCCATCAATTTCAAGGATTTAAACTTAGGCAGCAAATGAACCATTGGGGTATCTTTTGAATATCCTACAATGATAAGATATAAATGCGAGAGACAGGAAAGAAAAGTCACACGAAATACTTTATGTCAGTGTAGAAAAGAAAGCATGTGTCAGTGGCATGATTAGTCTTCATACAGCTCCAGCAGTAGCTTTCACTAGTGTGTTTTAAAATGATCACAGTACTTTACAGGCTGTGGAGACTTCATCAGACTGTGTGACAGACATATATTTTCCCCTTCATTAATCTCCATTTTGTTGTGCATGGTAGGGAAGAGGGATAGAGATGAAGAAAGAGAATCCAGCGAGCGAGCGTCGGACAGGGTCAAAGGAGGAGTAGCGAGATTAAAGATACGGTCATGAAATCAAAAATGAGACGGAGAAAGGGGCAAGAGTGAGAAAAGATTACGAGAAAGAGGATGGTGGCAAGCAGAAATTTGCACTGAAGCTGAAGATTCAGTTGCCTGGAAGATGGATGAAAAAAATGAGGATGATGCTGATGGTTAGAGTGAAAATGAACTGAGGAATATACGTTTAAATTGGAGGAAAATTGCACTGTGAAAGAATGGTTTGAGGAATGGAAAAGGAGTCTGCTTTTTGATCTTTAACAGGATTATTTTCCCATGCTGCCCCTTTTATTTATTTATTTTATCTTTTTGCCTTCATATTTATTCATATGCAAATGTTGGCTATGCGCCAGCAGAAAACCATATTAGAGCTGTGTGCTGCACTGAGCCCACCCTGTGACTGTGCATCACCAGTGCACATTGCCATCCTGGGTAATCCTTAAAGGATTTCTGTGGACCTCAGCATCCTTGCTGCTGTAGGCTGGGACACAGGCAGACTTTTGCTTTTTCTATTTCATGCTGTGTTTAGTTTCTTGGCCATTTAACAGCTCAACCTTTAGAATATAACATTGGACAAGGTGACTATCTGTTAGTGTCCTCTCACCGTGTATTAAAGAGATGCTTGTCTTGCTTTTAGCTTCTATCTGTCAGCTCATATTGAAAGACGAAAACAAAGCCAAGGCCAGTCTGATTACTGATCCATCCCTTATTAAAACAAAGACTTGGCAAAATGTTTGGTAGCTATCAGAGCATTTCCAAGGTTTTCTTTGAGCAGGTTAAACCTCCATTTGAGTGGTAGATATTAGATCCTGTGGAGGATATTGATTTGGTCTTACACTCAGATTATGCAACTTTGGCACTGTGGATTTTTAATGAGGCCATCAGTGAAGGATGGTGGTTGTGCTCTGTTGCTTTAAGCTGAGGAGGGATTTCATTATATCTACTTTTCCTTGTCTGTGGGTTCTACTTCTTGAAATTAAATATTCAATATTCCTGGATTTTAAAATCTTCTGAGTTAAAAACAACCTAATGTAGGTATGCTGTATTCTGCTGCTACATGTTTGTCCAAGAGGAGTGAATGCTGTAAGTCAATGACACGATGAAATTTGCTGAGTTTTTTAGATAGAAAACTTTTAAACTGATTGAACTGTATGTATGATTGAATTGAAATGACTTATAATGTGTCTTGATGACATGTGTCGTGAATTGGTGCTAAATAAACTGAATTTATTTGAATTGTTATTTTGCAAAGCCTGTCCTGGTCAAATATAAGCTGATACAGGCATGGGTTGATTTAACACAACAACATTCAGGTACAGGTTTGACCCAGCATACAGGTAGGTACAGGTTTGACCCTGTTACACTTTCAACCCAAATACCTAAAATGAAGGGTTTTTCTTTTGCATTCCCATTGCTCAATGATATTAAAATATAGAAAATAAATTCCAAACTTTATTGAAAGAAAAAAGTCGAAATGTTGAGAAAAAAAATTGGCAAAAAAGTTTTTGTTTCCTTGTTGCTCTTAAAATGGCCTGTTTTACTGTTAACCAATAGGTGTAGGTATTTTTCTTGTACTGTAAATCTACTAATATGAATATATAATTATTATAATACATTTAACTGTATGATATGTCAACATTTTAACAACTTTGCACAAATGTAAAAATTAACCATAATCATTTTTAAAATGATGCTCCTGCCCTGACAGATGAATATAGCTAAAGTTTAGCTGAAATGTATTCATATTCCTGGGACATTTATTGCAAACAAATTTTTATTTGACCATGAAACTTATTCCAATTAGAAATAGCACTTAAATATGAGTTCTTTCAGGTCAATAAGCATAGAGAGAAAAGTTATACCCATTCTCCTGTGACAACTCTTTATGTTTGTGAGATTCCTCACATTCACTGAGTATGGAATCATAAATTAATACAGCTACATGCATACACATATAGATGTATAATTGAAAGTCTATTTGCTCTGTGATATATTATCAAGGACAGCAAAATAGATATCTAACACTTTGCAAAAAACCAATAAAGTGGACCATAAGATGATGTCTGTCTGTCATGTGTATTAGTGTTTATGTGTGCGTCGGTGTGCCTTTGCTACCCAAACATACAACGAGAGCCCATTAAACCAGCTGTGTCAATTGTCTTGTAGGGTGCTCAGGGCCACAAAATGCAATTAGATTTTTCTATAAAATATTTATTTCCACAACACCTACGGTGCACCGGAGGGGCCTTTATCCACTGTGGCCTTAAAAATGAAAATAGTTTATAAGTTCTTGCCTGAGAGAGCAGCAGATACAATTTCTCAGCGTGAGCTTGTGCTCCAGCATACTTTGTTTGTGGGCATCGATGAGTCCATGCAAATAAAAGGGAGGACAGTGCATGACTGCAAACTATATTACGCTTATTTATTCAAAGTGAACGTATTATAATTTGTATTTATACACCACAGCTGTAGTTTTTGCTGTTTATTTTAAATTAAACAAATGGTAGTCTAGCAGAGAAGAGTTAACAAAGTATACCAATCCACAACTCCAAAAGACATTAAAATACGGCCCTGTTTGATATTTTTATGCTGTATAGGAATACCCTTAAATCAAAAAAATGACTTTTGCTAACTTCTCTAACCTGACTATGTTTGGCTGACATTATATTTTAAACAGGATTTACAGTATAGTTTAATAAGGTTGCATACATTTGGATGTCATCATAATTCCCTTTTGCAGTGTGTGAATACTATACAACATGTAACTTCTGGTATTTTCCAAAACAAGAACTGGGTGCACAAGGTAGAATTTTTTGTAAAATGTTGACCCTGTTGAATAAAGATTTAAAAATACATACGGGCTTTAATATACAGTGGGGCAAAAAAGTATTTGGCAGCTACCGATTTCTGGAAGTTGTCCCACTTAAAGGAGCATGGGTCAAGATGAAGAAACGAAACTCATGAGTGACGCAGCCTGAGCTGCTAGAAACTGTAGCCACCAGCCAAGCCGGAACTGGAGTGTGCACAAACTCTTCACAAAAACATAAATAAAAATAATCATCACAGTGACGTACTGCCAGATCCCTGCGCATATACTAGTATTATGAAAACAAGCACCATGTCGAGCGACGAAGTAAGTAACAATGTTCACCATCTTCTTCCTGTTTTAAAGCTGCCGAGAATGCGGAAGGAGGGACGATTAAAGTCACATCCGTAGGGTAGAGTGGGAAGTTGCGGTGCAGTCCAGGGTTCGGCCCCTAGCACACATGGGTCAGGTCTGTATGGACTACCGATGAAATGGCGTCGTCAGTGCAGCGATTTTTCCTGTAGGCATACTGGTGGGGGTCCACAGTGATATCGATGGCGTCTTTGATGTGGGTCATGACCAACCTCTCGAAGCACTTCATGACTACCGGGGTTAAAGCTATGGGCCGATAGTCATTCAGGCTTGTCACTGTGGAGCACTTGGGGATGGGGACAATCGTGGCAGTCTTTAAGCAGGTGGGGAAAGATGACAGTGACAGTGAGGTGTTAAAGATGTCTGTCAGCACCTCAGACAGCTGGTGTGCACAGGCCCTCAGTACCCGCCCTGGGATGTTGTTGGGCCCTGCTGCTTTGTGAGCGTTGATACACTGAAGGGTCTTCCTTTCATCTGGTGTGGTCACACTGATGGGCGTGTCACCAGGTGGTGGTATAAGTTAAGTGCGGGGGGAGACATCAGGGAACTCAAAGTGGGCATAGAAATGGTTGAGTGCATCTGGCAACAAGGGGTCTTCTGGTGCATTGTGCGTCCTTGGTGTTGTAGTCCGTGATGTATTTAATGCCCCTCCACATTCGCAGAGGGTCATTGGTGGTGAAGTGACCCTGGATTTTCTGGGTGTATGTGGCTTTGGCCCTCGTAATGCCCGCAGTCAGTCCTTTTCGAGCCTCTCTGAGTGCTGATGCCTCACCTGCCTTGAACGCAGCATCCCTAGCTTTCAGGAGAGCTCTCACCTCAGAGTTCAGCCAGGGTTTCTGGTTCGGATTGCAGGTTATTATCCTGGTGGTGGTGACATCATCAGCACATTTGGAGATGAAACCAAGGACAGATGATGTATATTCCTCCAGATCCACCTCTCCCTCATGTGGAATCTTGGAATCCAAGATGGCGCCGCAAATGGATGCCCTGGTACTTCAGTGCGTTATTTCTGTATTGTTTTTGTGCGTAATTTGTGTTTCTGGTCACTCCTCTGGGTATTCTTACTCCAGAGAAGAGCTCCTTAACTACAGGACTACAACGCCTGTGGATTTATTTCCAGTATTTGTCGCATCTGCTGGGGATTTACAACAAACTCTGATCAGAAAAGTGAGACGCCGAAGGAGAGGAAAGCGACCCGGCACACTCGTGCGTCTGAGGAGACGCGGACTTCGGACTGCTCTACCTGGGATCTTCCTCTCCAATGTACGCTCACTCCGAAATGAAATTGACGAACTGGCCCTGATGAGAAGCATGAACAGAGACTTTGCCTCATCTTGTGTCTTATGTTTTACGGAGTCGTGGCTCTGTGAGGACTTTCCGGATTGCGCGCTCCAGCTGGAGGGCTTTCATCTGCTCCGCGCGGACCGGCAGGCCACTCTCTCCGGTAAGACTACAGGTGGAGGCGTCTGCTTCTACATTAATAGTGGCTGGTGTACAGATGTGACAGTGATTGCTCAGCACTGCTCTCCCTCTCTGGAATATCTTTTCATTCACTGCAAACCGTTTTATTCTCCGCGGGAGTTCGCTTCATTCATTTAGGCCGCTGTTTACGTCCCGCCAGACGCGGACGTGTGCGCAGCTTAGTGCGCCCTCGCGGAGCAGATACTGCACATGGAGTGGATTTATCCGGACTCTCTGAATATTGCTCTTAGAGACTTTAATAAAGCCAGTCTGAGAGAGGAACTTCCCAAATACAAACAATATATTAAATGCCCGACCAGAGAGGAGAGGACACTGGATCCCTGTTACAGCACGTTAAGAGGGGCCTATCACGCAGTGCCCCGCGCTGCACTCCGACTTTCGGATCACTTGATGATCCATCTGATCGCCGCGTACAGACAGAGGCTGAAGCTCTCCAAACCTGTCGTGAGGACTAAAAAACTGTGGAGCAACGAGGCTGTGGAGGAGCTTCGCACGTGTTTAGTAACTACAGACTGGGACACAATGAGGGCTGCTTCTAACAGCTTGGATGAGTTTACGGATACTGTCACCTCCTATATACACTTCTGCGAGGACAACATTGTGCCATCATGCACCAGGGTGAGTTATAATAATGACAAACCCTGGTTTACTCCTAAACTCAAACAGCTGTGGCTTGAAAAGAGAAAGGCATTCAGAAGCGGAGACAGGGACTGCTACAAAGAGGCCAAGTACAGGTTCAGAAAAGAATTAAACACTGCTAAACACCAGCACTCTGAGAATATTCAGCAGCAGATCTCAGAGAACGACTTGGCCTCTGTGTGGAAAAGTTTTAGGATCATTACCAACTACAAGCCTAAAACTCCCCACTCCACTGATGACTTGCTGTTGGCCAACCCCCTCAACGACTGTTACTGCCCTTTCGACCACCCACCAAGCAGCCCTCACATCTCCACCAGTCACAACAATAGAGACACTTTGGACACTCATCCCCCCACCCCCACCACAGAGCAATTAACACCATCAAATACTTCACCCACAGCAACCCCCTCCTCACCCCTCACCTATGACGAACTCACATCAACTCCAACTAAAACCCTTCATATTCATAAAGCAGATGTGAGGAAACAGTTCAAGAGCCTAAATGCTAGAAAAGCTCCCGGCCCAGACGATGTGTCTCCTGCCACTCTCAGACACTGTGCAAATGAGCTGGCCCCAGTGTTCTCTGGCATTTTCAACTCCTCACTGCAGGCATGTCATGTGCCTGCCTGCTTCAAGACCTCCACCATAGTCCCTGTCCCCAAGAAGCCAAGGATCACGGACTTAATGAATACAGACCTGTGGCTCTGACATCTGTGGTCATGAAGTCATTTGAGCGCCTGGTTCTGTCCTATCTCAAGATCCTCACAGCCCCCATCCCGGACCCTCTGCAGTTTGCCTACAGAGCCAACAGGTCTGTAAATGATGCCATCAACATAGCTCTTCACTTCATCCTGCAGCATCTACGCCAGGATCCTGTTTGTGGACTTCAGCTCTGCCTTCAACACCATCCTCCCCAGACCTTCTCCGAGGCAAGCTATCCCAGATGAACGTGCCTGATCCCATCTGCAGGTGGATCACTGACTTCCTGACGGCCAGGAAGCAGCATGTGAGGCTGGGGAAGAATGTCTCGGACTCTCTGACCATCAGCACCGGCTCCCCTCAGGGCTGTGTTCTTTCTCCTCTGCTCTTCTCCCTGTACACCAACTGCTGCACCTCCAACCACCAGTCTGTCAAACTAATTAAGTTTGCAGATGACACCACCGTTATTGGACTCATCTCGGACGGAGATGAGTCTGCCTACAGGATGGAGGCTGAACATCTGGTGTCCTGGTGCAGCCGCAACAACCTGGTGCTGAACGCCCAGAAGACAGTGGAGATTATTGTGGACTTTAGGAAGCACACAGCCCCACTCCCCCCCATTATCCTGACTGACACCCCCATCACCACTGTGGACTCATTCCGCTTCCTGGGTACCACCATCACCCAGGACCTAAAGTGGGAGCCCACCATCACCTCGGTCATAAAGAAGGCCCAGCACAAGATGTACTTCCTGAGGCAGCTGAAGAAATTCAACCGGCCAACACAGATGATGAT
Organism: Valencia hispanica; assembly: GCA_963556495.2. Classification (NCBI taxonomy): domain Eukaryota; kingdom Metazoa; phylum Chordata; class Actinopteri; order Cyprinodontiformes; family Valenciidae; genus Valencia; species Valencia hispanica. The sequence continues at coordinate 35,363,601 of OY747707.1, read as the reverse complement.
GCAGTTCTACACTGCAATCATCGAGTCCATCCTCACCTCCTCCATCACCGTGTGGTATGCTGGAGTTACCATCAGGGACAAACAGAGACTGCAGCGTGTTGTGCGCTCTGCTGAGAAGGTGATTGGCTGCAGACTCCCATCTCTGCAGGACCTGTACACCTCCAGGACACTTGGGCATGCAGGTCAGATCACAGCCGACCCTTCTCACCCTGGACACAGACTCTTTGATCTGCTCCCCTCAGGCAGGAGGCTCCGGTCCATTCGGACCAGAACCTCTCGCCATAAGAACGGTTTCTTACCCTCTGCTGTTGGACTCATGAACAATAACCTTAAGACTGTTCCCACCACCCGCTCAGTTACATGACCCATATTGTGTTTTTTTGCACCTGTCTGATTTGCACCGATCGTTACCTGCACTCATGTATATAACAATCTGTTTAGCATATTATATTTTTATTTATTAAATATTTTATTAAGTGTTTGTCTGTTTGTTCTTGTATGTTTGCACAAAGTACCGCAGCAATTTCCTAATGTTGTAAACCTACCCAACATTTGGCAATAAAACCCTTTCTGATTCTGATTCTGATGTGTAGCTGCCTCTTTGAAGACCTGCCATTCTGTGCACTGAAAACAGTCCTGGAGCACACAGGCCGCATCTCTGGGCCACACAGTGATCGTTTCTTCGTTGGCCTTATACGTCTCAGCAGGGGACGGTATACTGGCACCAGCAGGATGGAGATGTGGTCGGAGAAGCCAAGATGGAGGCGAGGAAAAGCTCTGTGTGCACCATGGATGCTGCTGTACACACAGTCCAGAGTATTTTCTCAGCGTGTAGGAAAGGTGACATGCTGGTAAAAACTTGGCAGGGTGTCCGGCAGTTTTACGTGGTTAAAGTCCCCCGGAACCACGTAAAACTCCTCCGGGTGCTTTGTTTGCAGCGAGCTAATGGTGTCCTTTGATGCTTCGTTGGCATTTGCACCCGGTCGAATGTAAACAATGGTGACGAACACTGCAGTTAACTCTTGTGGCAGATAAAACGGCCGACATTTCACAGTCATAAGCTCTATCTCCTCAGAGCAGGAGCTTTTCACCAGTCCACAGTTCGTACACCAACTTTCATTCACGTACACACAGAGTCCTCCTCACTGTGTTTTACCCGACCGGTGGTCGCGGTCCACTCGGAAAAACTGAAGCCCTTCGATCTGGAAAGCTGAGTCTGGCATGTTGCTGTTGAGCCAGGTTTCTGTTAGGCAAAGAACAGCACAGTTCCTCATCTCTGTAAAAACACTCAGCCTCAGACGTATCAAGTCCAGTTTGTTATCCAGTGAGCGGACGTTGGCCAGGAAGAGAGTTGGTATCGGCGGTCTCCTAGCCTTTAACTGTTCCAGCACACCCGCCTGGTTTCCTCTCTTCTTTTTTTGGGTACATCGTTTCCTCTTGCCCGTTGCTTTCCGAATCCTGCTGTGCCACTCAATTGAGAGCATTGCAGATGAAATGTGGCTGGATCTTCCAGCTTGGCAAGGATCCCAAACACACTACCTGGGCAATGAAGAAGTGGCTACGTAAAAATAATTTCAACATTCTGTGGTGGTCTAGCCAGTCTCCAGACCTCAATCCAATAGAGAATCTGTGGAGGGAGTTGAAAGTCAGTGTTGCCCAGCAACAGCCCCAAAACATAACAGCTCTAGAGATGATCTGCATGGAACAATGGACCAAAATACCAGCTACAATGTGTGCAAACCTGGTGAAGACCTATGGGAAACGTTTGACCTCTGTCATTGCCAACCAAGGTTACATTACAAAGTAATGATGTGAACTGTCGTTATTGACCAAATACTAATTTTTTGCAACGTTATAGAAATAAATTATTTTAAAATCATACAATGTGCTTTCCAGGCTTTTTTAACATTCTGTCTCTCACAGCTGAAGTGTACCTATGGTGAAATTTGCAGACTGCTCTAAACCTTTGAATTAGGACAGCTTACACAAATCAGTGCCTGGCAAATACTATTATTTTCCTGGCACAGACCCAGCTTTTAAGGATCTTATAACAATTTTCAATAGGGGTAAAGTTCGGCCCATTTCATAAGCTTAATGCAAGCCTGTTTTAACCATTGCAAAAAGGTTTTTGATGTAGGTTCTGTTGTCATTGTCCTGTTGGAACACCCAGAGGTGTCTAAGTTTTTACAATATGACCCAAAAGATCACACTCAGATGAATATAAATCAGTTAGGATGGTCAAGAACGATTCAGGATTTTACACGATGCAAGCCTATCATAGACTTGAATTGCTGGTTACTGTCTAAGTAAGTTCTTGGTGAGTATTTCATATAAATCACAAATCACATGACAAACAGACTCGAAATGCACAGCATTAGTTATCATTTAAATTGAGGTACAGGATATGGGCGTAAAGCAAAGCAGACCAGAAAATAACTTTTATCGCTCCATTGACTTTTGATTTATTTTTTTCTTTGCCCAGGGGACCCATGGGCTGACCGGAAGAGGAGGAGACTTAGGCCCTGTCTACATTAGGCCGTTTAGGTGTTTAAAAGAATAAATATTTAGTCAATACCCCATCTCTGCCACACTAGCCCATCGTTTAAGGTTTCCCTCCCCGGATATTTTTTTACACGGGTACGGGGGCTGTCTATTTTTTAAATCTCCAGCTCTTGGATTGGTGTAGATTATTTAGGTGTTTAAGAACTCAGTTCGTTAAGGAAGTAACGTCGGAAAACATGCGCCACAGCCAGCTTGAAAACAACTGGTGACCACCAGTGTTGCCAACTTAGTGACTTTGTCACTATTTCTAACGACTTTTCAGACCCCCTTAACGACTTTTTTTCCAAAAAGCGCCTAGCGACAAATCTAACAGCATTTCTGACCACCCTTAGCTACTTTCTGTGAAACTTTGTCGCCGATATTTCCTGCATTTTAGAGACCCAGCTTGCTCCTTCCCGACGCTCAGAAAGGGAATGATCTGCGCATGTGTACGCAGCATGACCAGAGTATGTCGACTGACCAATCATAAACCTTTTTCGGTTCATTTCACCCACTCCAAAACAAAGTTGTTTTGTAGTTAATATAAATTAAAAAGTTAAAAAATAAATCTGCATGTATATAAAACCGATCTATCAACTGGAGTTAAGGCAGAAGCTTGTCTGTATTATGCTGCAGCTCACACCTGTGGTGCATTCAAAGAACGTTCGAAATGTATAGTGAGTTCAAAAACGTAGGACATTTAAAATTTATGACAAAAAAAAACCCACTGAAAATAATATCATAAGCAATAAAGTTCTGTTTAAACATTTGATGCATGCTAAATATGCCCTACTTATTTTTACAAAGTACTAAAAAACAAACAAACAATAACTATATTCTCTCTATTAATTTCATCTTCTTGAGATATCTCAGCAAATGTATGTTTCAGAACTTAAATTTTTTTTAAAGGTTTTGATGTCCAGTTGCAATTTGATATCTTGTCAATTTTGTAGGCTACCAGGTTTCTCAACAGTTTACTTCAGGCAAAATAATATAACATGTTCCACAGTCTCTTCTTGAAGACAGAAGTCACATTTCCCTGTTACATGTTTCCCTTGTTTAAATAATGTAAATAATTTTTAAATAATGTATTAAATAATGTATTATTTAACCTGTATGGTCAAATCCTAATCTAAATATAATTTTTTACTCCTTTGTTTCAATCGTCATCACGTGATGACATCATCATTATGCAAATTAGCGAATGACGTCATCTGGCGACATCTAGCGACTTTCTGGGGCAATTTCAGCTACTACAGCTACAGACAGTTGGCAACACTGGTGACCACTCAGAGGTAAACAATTGGAATATGGAGACGAATCATCCAGACATGCCCTTGTTGCTCCTTCTTATACATGTAGAGGCGCTTGTAAAAATCACACAAGAATACCTTAAGAGAAGACAAGGTGCGATTGCAGCAATTTTGGATAAACCATATCTCAGACAGTGACTGTGACATCATATATGTGGGTCTGCCTTTTATTCGCCCATGCCAACTAGGTCGTGGTTGTGCTGGGTGGGGGGGGGGGGCGTTGTAAACGACCCGTTGTATGTGTGTGGACAGGTATAAGATTAGATTGGATATACCCTGTATAACCTTAGCTGTGTTCGTGTAGTAGCAAACTTAGGCTCCCCATTGCTCAGTTGAACATTCCATAGAATTTCCATAGAAAATGTTCTAACTTTAGTGGGGATACATGTATATATTTGTGCCTAGTTGTATACTTTGACACTGTGGATTAGAGAAAATCCACCTTACATTCAAGCACCTAGTCAGTATTTTAAAAGCGTTGACATATCAGTTCAGCCTAAAAGAATGGTTCAGATAATCATTAAAACCCCCAATCATGAGATTCATGCAAAGGTGAGTATATGTAAACATCAGACCGCATTTCATCATTAGAACTTAAAAAGTGCTCATTAAAATGTTGGATATACTCCAACACTAAACCAATAATATTATATTAATATAAACTATATTCAATCAAGTATGATTTTTAGCAACAACAGAATGATAATCTCCTATTTCTTTATAGTAATTTGACATTTTTACTTGGGTGGAAGATCTGACTTCAGAGTACAACTAACTGCTATCAAGAAAAATTTTAAGCACTATTTTGTCCTTCTACGCTTGCACATCCATCTGTTTGCTGTTTTTGAGCTAATAAAATACTCTCAGGGGACATTTTAAAACCAGGAACTTAAAATGTCAAAATTCAATATGGCTATATTTCATCTTGACCCTTTTCATCACAAACTTTAGAATACATTTAAGTTTGGACTCTTGGGGAATTCAATATATAAGCTCAGAATACTAATTACGTGACCACAACCTTATGCTGCAGCAGCTGGGGATTAATCGATGTGGTTTTTATGCCTCTGAAGTTTGTCATGCTGCTTGGAAAAAAGAAGAAACGTATAGCAGTTTCCTCTTCCCTCTTTGAAGTGCTTAAGATTCTCAGCTGATCAGGCTTTTTTGTTGACCTTTCGTGTGAAGTTCACATATTGCTGCTTGAGAATATCAAAGTGAGTCCAACAGGTGAACTCTAACTGTGGGAGGAAAGCTTGTAAGAATTTTTTTTGCACTCTTACAGTGTCTTCCCATGCATGTGCTCATGTGGGAAGATGAGTGGGTGGAGGCCAAATGTCAAGGAATAAGCAGGTTGGACCCTAGTCAGTGTAAAGATGAAGAGTCTGTGCAACTCGAATCTATGAACCACTATGGAGTCTGTGCAACTCGAATCTATGAACCACTATGAACTAAACATGAAATGTAAAACTCTCATGGTCTCCCCAGGTGTGTGTGTTTACTTACTGTAGATGTGCAATGTAGATATGCTACGATTCAACTGTTTTGTGTATAGGTATATTGTATGAATCTGTTCATGTATGTGTGGGCCTATGATATTCATGTAACGTGTCTGTTCTGCACTAGGAGGATTATTCTAGATTTACAAGACGTGCCAACAATAAGCAGACACACCCCTGGGACCCATACTCAATCACTATGACAATGAAATGCTGCTAATTCCTATTTAAAGCTGCCACACAGGCACGGCCCTCCCTACTCTCCAGGCCGGAGGGAGAGCAGGAGGCACAAAGCAAGAGGCAGGAGGAGGGATCTGTGTTTTGTTAGTCCGTATAATTTCTGCTAATTCCTCCTGCTGATTTCATCTCTGTAAAACCTCTCGTCTCCTGTTTGCTTATGGATGTTTATGAGGTAACTCCACAAGACCAGTGCATTTGCTGCTGGAGAGCAGCACATGGTAGCATGTGTCATTTGTCTTGGAAAATGCCCAGGCAAATGTACCCTCCTTATTAGACCTTATTGGCTTTGCACTGAATTACTTTGAAGTTTCAGACTTAAAGAGGATTGCTTTCATTCGTGGCCAGCAGGTTAATGTTGGGAGTCCGTTGTTTCATTAAATGTGCGCATTAATTCATAATGTCAGTGCAGTCAATGTGAGCAGCAAACGAGGGTATTATTTTCCATTGTTAGGAAGTGTCACATCAAGGGCAAATGTGCTGCTTTTGTGAGTTTATTCTTGTTTCATGGTATCGCTGCTTGCACTCCACTTCTGCTACAGCTTCCCTGTGCTATCTCCTGCACAACCACACTCATTTAGAGAAATGCTTTAATTGGGCACAGAATCAGGGACAGAAATCTCCAGCTGCATAAATATTTTAGAGGGAAAGCATTCAACAGCGCTACACAATCTTGTTCTGTTCTGTCTTTACGTCCCTTTTAAATCTCTGCTTGTTTCTTCTTGCTCGCTATCCATGTTTACTCTACCACACAATAAGCTGTGCAGGGTTTTTAGTAGCTGTACTGTTTTCGTTCTTCCTTTGACTATTAACATGTATGATTTACAGAAAATAAATAGAACTGATCCTTTTTGCTAACACTGTTGAAAATGTTCCATGCAATAGCTGCCAAACAAAAACACATGCACATATAAAGTGGCTTTAAACTGGGACGCCATAATAAATGGGGTAATAGTTTCTGCATTATTAATGAACCAGCAGCATACTCATCTTAATTGAAAAGTTCTTTTATCTTCAGCACATGCTCATTATCTGTTCTTTTACAACATAAGTGTTGTAACACAAACTTCAGATAGCACTCGTGTGCTTTTTCCATTTTCATTTCAGTTTCCAGTCTCAGTACATGATTGTACATTATTTTTATTGGAGGGGTTGTAGGTGGGGTGTGGGGGGGATGGGGCTTGGATGGAATAATTTGTCATGACATTTTGTGCTGTTGGTCTTCCCACTCCTGCAAAATAATATACACATATCATTAATAACTAATTATAACTTCCAGTTGAAAAAAACAAAAAACGAAACATGATTAATACACAGTTTTAATTTCAAAGTTCCATACTTTTTCCAAACTCAACCTCCAGAGGTATGTCGTTTAAGCCCCATAATTTGAGAATATATACAAAACTTTATAATGGATGGATGGATGGATGGATGGATGGATGGATGGATGGATGGATGGATGGAAGGAAGGAAGGAAGGAAGGAAGGAAGGAAGGAAGGAAGGAAGGAAGGAAGGAAGGAAGGAAGGAAGGAAGGAAGGAAGGAAGGAAGCTCTTTCCTCATGCTTATTTAGATTTGGAGAATACTTTAAACCCTGGAAAAGGGAGAATCATGATACAGAAAAAAGAAGCTAAGGGATGAGCTTATGTGTGTATTAGTTTCCCAGACTAAGAAGCACTGGAAAAACATATCGACTTAAGCAAATGGATGATTAGTGCAAGAAACGTTGGTATTTACCATGTTTTATTGATTCGGCAGAGCTTTCAACCGATACAACAAAGTAAAGGGAGAAGATGAGATGAAACAGGAGGAAATATTTAAGGAAATACTGATCAATGAAAATTGGCAACTCTTCAGCAGAATGTCATCGGTTATATGTTTCATGCAATAAGTCCGTTGCTAACAGCAGTTGGTCATGAAAGGGGATGGATAGACCTTGCTGCCTCATTGTGAGATGATAATGGCATTGTGTCATGCCAGAGACATGGGAGACATTGTTAAGATGGATGGATGGATGGATGGATGGATGGATCACAGTGATTTGCCAATACATTCTACAATTGCCAAACTATTTTTTTCTTATTTAGGCTTTCAGACATAATTCCCTGTGATCCATCTACTATTTTACACAAGAACTTCATAGCACAATGAAATCCAAAAATATTGTTAGCACTGTTGCCTGACCACTGTATGTTGAAATATCAGCAGGGGTCTTTCTATGTGGAACCTTTTTGTCAGTGAATGTCTTTTTAATGTATTCTAGTTTTCTTCTACATTCCAGAAAAGTAGATGTTAGGTTAACGGCTTAATGGCTCTTAGGCATTAGTGTGTACGCGCAAGGTTGTCTCATGTGTTTCTGAGTCAAAGGAAGCATAGCAGGCTATGAACAATGTATACTTGTAAGTGATTTAATGTAGAGGATTTTACATAACCAGTTCGACAATAAAACGAAGACAGCAAAGTGACAATGAAACTGCTTTATTTTGCTACAGAATAATTAATAAACTACTCCACTTAACCACAAAGAGCATTAGTAACATCAGAGTAATGAACAATTCCTTGGTCTATCTAACTCAGGTATGATTGTTTTAAGAAAATGGTGCAACACTTAAGGCTTTAAATGGAAATAGTTCATTTGTTCAAGGTTCTGTGATGTTATTTTCAGTAATAATTCCTTTATCTTTAGTCGACAGATGTCATATTGCAGTATGTTTATAAAAAACTGAAACTGAAACTAATCAAATAGAACCTTTGTTTTAGCTGATTACTGAAATGTAAAACAAATCAAAATGAAAATAACCCTTGTTTATTTGCACTATATTAGCTGATAGAAAATGTCTACACTTTCATAAGATGCCATTGTTGCAGTATGTTGCTTTTTTTTCAGCTGAACGTCTTTGTTGCTGTGCTGTATAAATCCATCTGAACACCAGTGATTCATCTGTCTACTTTAAGCCCACCTATGGCACCTAAGACATTCTGTCAAACGTGCAACAGCACCAAAGATGTGTGTTCCTGTGCAGGTCTTTGAGTGGACTGATCAGCGCTGCTGATCAGGTGACTGATACAGCCAGCAAACTCTACCAATGAAACTTTACTGTAGCATCACATACATTGTCCGCCCAAGTAAACAGCAACAAAGTTTATCTTCTGTTTTGAAAAAGTATTATAATTTAGCATTGCATACAAAGGATAGAAAAATTAGTAGTATGAGTAGTTTCAAATTGCTACAATCAGTTACAACAGGGGCCCCAGCCTGAGTTTAACTGTAAGCCGTGCATTGCTCTTCCAAGAATGTATTTACTTTTCTGCAAACTGAGTTCAGGTTGACCTCTTTCTACCACAAATTGGGAGACTATGATGATGACTCAAAAGAACCTCACTTTAAAAAATCTGATCTATCCCTATGAGGAGGTGCTGCTTGTGTACACATAATGAATATTAATTTGTCCAAATGCAAACAGGAACTTACATAATGATTTGTAACCTACTATCCAAGGCAATTGCTTGTGTTCAAGTTTGCTATTGTGCAAAAGTTCTTCTGACTTTGCTGTGGGCCAGAGGGTCTGAAATGTTGCGTGCATTTTCCAAAACACACAAGGTAGCCACCAGCTGCAGCTTTCCATAAGACGGCCAAGAATCTTCACTGTGAGGGCTTTTTCTTCTGGTTTTCATGCTAAGACCATAACCAGTCCTCAGGGAACAACTTTTTGAAAGACATCAAGCTTACAATGGCATTTGGAAACTTAATGAAAATAACAATAATCTTCACAGTTGTAACTCAGGATTTTGAATTACCTGACTATGGTGAGCACATTTGTATGTTTGTAAAATAGAAGTTAATGCCCTTGTCTTGTCTCTCCCCCCTTTATTTTTGTGTTCCTCTGGCCACGAGAGGGGAGAGGCAGAGAAGCAGGGGTGATAATGACTTGTCAAATTAGAAGCGATGGAACCTGCAGCGGGTGTAAACACAATTCGGGATGTTCAGATGACATTTTCCAAGCTGTATTTCTACTTGGGGAGATTAGCAGAGTGACAGCTCAGCCTGAATCTCATGGATCACAGCTGCACAATGGAGAGCACTGCCACACACATACACATCCACTTGGAGAGAACAAATTACTGGCATTTTAATACAAAACTGCACACTGACACCTGCATAAACAAACACAAAGATTTCCCCACCGAATAATACATGCAACCACACACACTTTGTATTTGAAGATGCTTTAATATGAAAGGCATTTCCTTTCTGGATCCCTCCTCTCTTTTCATGGTCCAGGAGGCCCTGCAGTCTCAGCCAGTCAAGCCCGTGCATGGATTCATGTCTATGTAGTCGGCCCACACCCTGTCAACATGATAGATTGTGTTCCTGCACAGCCTTGACTCTATAACTTATTGGCACCATATTTGCATATGGTCTTTTTGTCAGTAAAATTCTACATGATGTAGGAGAGTAGTAGACGTTTCAGTTGTTAAAATATTAGGGGATTCTGTTTCTTAGCGTCCCATTTTACGCATGGCCGTCCTTCTCCGCACAGTAGAAACCATGAACAGCACTGCTCATTTTCCAACTCAACTGATGAAATAAAGAACCATTTACGAGGAACAATATCCAGACCTTCACATATCCCGCCTTCCTGCCTCCACCGTTAGAGAGATACTATTGAGAGTCCTGAGCACATCAATTTGGGCCTCAAATGACTTTCTCCGGCTGGCCAAATCCTGACAAGCTTTCTGTTCTCCTTAAAAAGAACCCTTTTATCACCACAAAAAGAAAGAATAGATGAGCAAGGGAAAGAGAGAGGGAGAGAAAGAGTGAGAGAGGGGGAAGTCAAAAAGCTAATATCACAGTGACACCCTTACAGTGCACAACAGGGAAAATTTCTGTACTATAACGGGTTCTGGTTAATTTGAAGTCAATTGGAGAGTTATTAAAATGGATCTGAATGAGCTGCGCTTAACTTGGTCAAGGGCAGCAAACTCACCCTCATTTCTGCATGGAACATTAGAGACATGCTTGTCACCTTCAAGAAAACTTGGAAGTTTATTTCTGATCTTTCACAAAACCACTTTTGCTTCCAATACTGTTCACTTAGAGGCTGCTTTATTAAGTATACATATCCAACTACTTTTTAATTTAAAAGTGAAGTTGTTGCCGTTTAAACAGAGTATCAGAACGAGGAAAGAAAGATGTTTTAGGACTCTTTTAGCATTGCATAGTTATTGGTGCCAAAGGAGAAACTATCCAACTACAAAACTGCCTTGTTGATTGTAAATGGTCTGTACCTGTATAGCACTTTATTTAATCCCTGAGGTCCCCAAAGAGCTTCATACTACATTCAGTCATTCACCTATTCACTCCCTGTAAATATCTAGCTACAAAATTGCCTTGTTGATGCCTGAGTTCCAATGAAAACGGACAAACTGGTGCAGTACCATACAACCAAAGATCGATCAATCAGATGGGCTTCAGCACCAGAGGACCACACTACTGCAAGCTAAAAACAGGAAACCAAACCACTGTCCACACAAGGTCAAGTGGGAAATGTTGATGGTAAAATCATTCTGATTTGCAACAGCAACATTCAGATGTTAGCTTCAAAGATGGGCATAAACAACAGGAAAGCATGGTCCATCAAACCTTGTATCAATGGTTCAGGACGGTGGTGGAGGTGTGATGGTGTGGGGGAAATCTTTATCCTGCCCTGTGTGGCCACCATAGTCATATGATCACAATCCAACAGAGAACCTTTGGGATGTGGTAAAATGGCAAATTCTTCTCCTGGGATGTGCAGCTGACAAATCAGCAGCATGCTGTTGATTCCGTTAGGACAAACACCTTCTAAAAACTATGTAACTAACTAATACACATAGACAGCTCTGAAGGCAAAATGGGTGCAGTCTGTTAATAGAAAGGTTTACCAAATAATTTGGTCAGTGTGCAATTCTTACCTGTTACACTTCTGTCGTTTTAGCTTCGAACATCTCCCTGTTGATTCTTTTGGGACACTTGCTTAGATTCTCTGAGCTAAATCTCATAGCTGAGAATTTGCTTCAGTTTAGGTATTATTTTTTGGTTTATCCCTTAAAACTCCACATTGTATTTGAAAATTATTCTGCCAATATGTATGCAAATGTCAACATCCACCAACAGAAATTAGATTTACAACATTTCCCATATTGCTGTGATATTCTTTCTATGGTCCTCAGGTGCAGGCTCAGTGGTTTAATGCAGCATTGTTTTGCATTACAACACAATTTAGATTGCAAGCACAACAAATAATACCAGGATGGAAAATAACAGAATAGGCTTGCCGAGAAATGGAAGATTTGATTTATGTCATATATCACAGTATTGGATGGATTTTTAGACTAATGTGGCAATAAACACATACATGGCATTTAGATGGGTTATTTTCTGGTCCTAATTAACAAGGATTAGGGCTTTGGTTTTTAGTGAATTCAATTCAATTCAATTCAAAAATACTTTATTGATCCCAGAGGGAAATTAAGTGTTGGTATAGCTCATATAATTAATTCTTTAAGGAGTTGTAGATGATGATGGCTGTGGGCAGGAAGGATTTCCTGTAGCGGTCTGTATTGCAGCAAAACTGAAGAAGCCTCCGACTGAAGACGCTCTGTTGTTGTATGACTGTCTCGTGAAGAGGATGCTCAGGGTTGTCAATAATTTTTTTGATTTTATGAAGAATCCTTCTTTGCATTATCATCTCCAGATGTTCCACAGTTGTCCCAAGAACAGAACCAGCCTTCTTTATCAGGTTGTTTAGCCTATTTAAATCCCTGGCTCTGATGCTGCTACCCCAACAGATGACGGCTGAAGAGATTACACTCTCCACAACAGACTTGTAGAAGATCTCCAGCATCTTGCTGCAAACCTTGAAGGACCTGAGCTTCCTCAAGAAGTACAGTCTGCTCTGTCCCTTCTTGTAGACGGTTTCACTGTTGTGCTTCCAGTCCAGTCTGTTGTCAAGGTGAACCCCGAGGTATTTATACTCCTCAACCACCTCCACTTCTTCTCCCATGATAGAAACAGTTTTTGACTTATCCCTGTTTCTTCTGAAATCTACAATCATCTCCTTTGTTTTGTTCACATTCAAGGTGAGACGATTGTTTCCACACCATGTCACAAAGCGGTCCACCAGCTCTCTGTATTCAGCTTCTTGTCCATCTCTGATACACCCAACAATTGCAGAGTCATCTGAGTATTTCTGCAGATGACAGGTCTCCGATTTGTACTGGAAGTCTGAGGTGTACAGAGTGAAAAGGAATGGTGAGAGTACGGTGCCCTGTGGTGCTCCTGTGCTGCTGACCACCTGGATTGACACACAATTCTTCAGTCTCACAAATTGTGGTCTGTTGGTCAGGTAGTCATTGATCCAGGCGATTGTTGTTGAGGGCTCCACCTGTGTCCTCAGGAGTCTCTGACAAAGCAAATCAGGCTGAATTGTACCAAATGCACTGGAGAAATCAAAAAACATGATCCCCACAGTGCTGCCTGCTCTGTTCAGATGACAGTGGGTTGGTTGAAGTAGGTGGATGATGGCATCTTCAACTCCAACTCCACAGCGATAAGCAAACTGCAGTGGGTCCTTAAACGTTCTTGTTTGCTTACTCAGGGGTGCCAACAGGAGTCTCTCCAGGACCTTCACGATGTGGGATGTCAGGGCAACAGGTCCACAGTCATTGATGACCGATGGGTGAGCTCCTTAGGGCACTGGAACAAGGCAGGATGTCCTCCACCACACCGGAACCCTCTCCTGAGTTAGGCCAAGGCCGAAGAGGTGCTGCAGAATCCCACAGAGCCGCTCAACACAGGCCCCCAGGACTCCGGGGCCGACACCATCTGGACCTGCAGCCCCGCTCCGGCTCAGTCCCTCCAGCTGCCTCCCCACCCGACCCCCGGAGACAGACAAGTGGGAGAGGGAGGCAAAGGGGGTAGCAGCACTTCCCGACCTGGTTGAAGTCAAACCCGTGGAATTAGAAGAGTCCATGGCTGAGGCGAAGGACAAAACACCCGAGGAGCAACAGGAAAGCTGTTGATCAGAGGAGAGTGGGATGTCTGTTGGCTGGGAACAGAAGAGGGGGATGCTGAGCTAGTTCCTGAACTGAACCTGTTGAAGAATATGTTCAGTTAATTGGCTCTGTCCAGACTTCCATCTATTCAAACCTTCCTGTGCTCAAAACCTGTGATCTTTCTCATTCCTGACCAGACATCTCTGATATTGTTCCTCTGCAGTCCGCTCTCCAGCTTCTTCCTGCACGCCCCCCCGCTGTCTCCGATCCTGACCCCAAGCCGCTTCTGTATACTCCTCAGCAATTCCCCTTCTCCCTCCCCGAAGGCTCCCCCCTTCCTGTTCAGCAGTTCCTTCAGGTCACTGGCGATCCAGGGCCCACCATCAGGGAAGCATCCCACCGCTCCGGTGGGGATGACGTTGTCCACACAGAAGCCCACATAGTCAGTCACACACTCAGCCATGGCCTCGATGTCCTCTCCATGTGCCCGGCAAAGAGTCATCCAGTCTGTAGCTGCAAAACAACCCTGCAGGGCTTCCCCGCCCCCCCGTGACCATCCTCCCACAGCTCGTCCCGCCACAGGTTGCCCCCGAACAAGTGGTCCACACTCTGAACAGAGAAAAACAAGACCGTGATCCGACCGTCCCAGAGGAGGTCCCGGCTTGGACATGTATGCCTCCTCCACATTTGCACAAAACAAATCCAAGGTCCTGTTTTCTCCTGTAGAGCAGCCGACAAACTGCTGAAATGCCGGAAGTGCAGCAGAGAGCGAGGCACGATCAAAATCACCAGACACCGCCACAAATGCATTGGGGTGCTGCGTCCGCAGCCAGGCAACAACGGAACTGATGACACCACATGCATCGTCTGCAACAGCTGAAGGTGGAATGCAAACAACCGCCAAAGCTACACTGGTGAACTCCCTTGGTAAACAAGTTGGTATGCATAGTGGTCTACTAACATCCATCCATCCATCCATCCATCCATTATCTATACCTGTCCATCCTCTGCGGGATTGCAGGGGGCTGGTGCCTAGCTCCAGCATTCATAGGGCGAGAGGCGGGGTCGCCAGTCCATCGCAGGGCAACACAGAGACACACAGGACAAACAACCATGCACGCACACACTCATACCTAAGGGCAATTTAGAGAGACCAGTTAACCTAACAGTCATGTTTTTGGACTGAGGGAGAAAGCTGGAGTACCCGGAGGGAACCCACAGATGCACAGGGAGAACATGCAAACTCCATGAAGAAAAACCCCGGACTGGGATTCGCACCCAGGTCTTCTTGCTGTAAGGCAACAGTGCTACCAACTGCACCACGGTGCAGCTGGTCTAATACCAGATATTTGTGAATTTATTTTGTTCTTTTTAACTAAATAAAATCTGTAATTGTCTCTGTTTGGAACTTGATTCATATCACTTAAGGTGGCATCTCTAAACAAAAATATTTTTAGGAACATTCTAAAATGTATTTTATAAACAAAATTCTACTTTGCTTTTATGCTATTCCATATATTTCTTTGGTTGTTGATATATATTCACTTTTTTTTCTTAAAATTTTTTATATTTCATTTTATTTATTATTTATTTATTCCATTTTGTCATTATGTACCATTTCTGTCTAAATACAATACCAACATGTGTTTAAAGTTGTTTTCTCCAAAAGATAAAAGCTTTTCCACAATGCTTCATTGCTTCAACTAAGCACACATAACTTGCTAATCGCAGCTGTATTTATGGAATTAGGAAGAAATAAAGTGTATTAGATTAATTGTGTCAGACATTTTCAAAACTAAAACAGAATTCTTTGTTGAAATAAAACACTGTTTACCCTGAACCCTGCATGCAAATACACTATCCTGAAACATACATTTTTTTATTATTATTTGGAGTAAAAAGTAAGAAGAGTGTCATATGGGTAGCAACATAATTGGATGTGTGGTGTGGGTGTGGGATAAAGGTGATAATGTGTGTGTTGGTGCACAGTCTTTTGACATTTAACTATCTTGGTCAAATGAGGTGATGAACAACTTTGACAAGTCAATGGGTAATGTTCACCATGCTTTGAGAAATTAATTAATTGATCAGGAAAATAAGTGTGTTCTACTGACATTTAGATGAAAAAACAATCATGTAACAGCCTGGCATCTCATTGTTTAACAGAGAGCTCAAGGTGCAAGAAAAAGAAAATATCTTGACTATTTTACAAAAGGTAAAAAAAAAAGTTTATCAGCATTTTTTTGGGTGTTTGTGGATGGATGTATGACTGTACATATACTGTTGAGCCCAAATTATTCATACTCCTGGCTAATTTGGATTAAAACATGTTTTTCTACCAAGCCCAAGTGATTCAACCAAGAAGTGTGTTACTGATAGGAAATGAGAAAGGCATTTCTCTAAAGGTAATAAAATAGTAAAAGGAATATAAATTCTGCACACGCAATTATGCATGTGCAAGAGTACAGACGCAGGTTTGAAAAACAGGACACAAAAACTTGACAATGAAGGGAAGGTGACTTGTAAATATAAAATTTTGTGTGATGCAGCAGCAACAATTAAACTACACCCTCTGGCCTGACTAATTGGCTTGTTTCGATGTGATTTGTTTATCTGTGTATTTAGGCATGGGTCAGAATGACATTCTATTTGCGTTATTACCTTGAATAAAATGATCAAGGTTTCAAAGCATCATTCTATTTGCAACATTTTTTTAAACAAAAATGTCTAATATGCTCTACGTGGTTTTATTTAAAACACAAAGCAACAGTTATTCCTAATGGAGCTGAAAGGGTGGGTTAGAGTTAGAGGAAAAGTGTAGTAGCCTTGTTTAGCCAGCTGACTGGTGATGTGCAGCAAAAGGTGGGGGTGGGGCAGTGGTGAAATTTAAACCACAGGAGCAGTATGAAAGCGAAATGTTTTATCTTGTTTACTTCACATAGGTAACTTAACCATGCCTATATTCGACTCAATCCCAACTGATTTTGTAAAAAACTTTTTTAAATACATTCATTTGTTTTCTTCCAATAACCTAATGATATTAAATCTGGTCTTTAAGAGAATCATTTAAATTTACATATATATTTTAATTGTTACAATTGTCATCCACTTAAAAAAAAAAAAAAAGGAAATGGCAAGATATAGAAAAAAATATTAAAAGTATATTGATGCTCTTAATCTACATGCTCTTTGTGTATAAAGAGCAAAGGTCGCTCATCGTCTTAAGAGTAAAATTATCTGTAGGCTACTTTTCCCATTTGCATATAAATGAGAACCGACAATATGTAAAAGATGATTTTTGGACAGAAAAGTATAAAGTAGCAAGACAAGAGTGAGGGGTCCATTGTCCAAGATGAAATTTTTGCTGTGTTCATTCATTTAGTGGGAACATGAAAATTAATATGAAATTGGATTTGTGCTGCAACATCCAAAATCAAAGTAGCAAATGGTGAACCCAGATCTGGAGGAAGTAATTTCAGTATTCTGTAATTTTTTTTATTGCATGTTAACGATATGTACTTAACATTCTTAAAGACTTTAAAGAAATAAATATAGCATTTCGATTTGCTACACTTTTAAGTAATATGATTTGGTGTGATATAGGTAAATGCATCAAAGAACTGGCAAAAGTATCAGTTCAGACTTTCCCAGGTTTTGATGAACAAAGGATAGTGTGTTAAGGCAGAACTTAACTGCATTGCTTAACAGGGTCTGATCTTGTGTGGTAAATCTCAGATATACTGCATAATAGTGTAAATAGTACAATCTTTGATTTAAGTGTTAAGATGGCAGGTGGTAGTGAGGTGGCAATAATAGCATTTATATTATAAACAAATAGGTATGTTTTGGCTTATGAATAATTATGAATAATTGCTTAGGGCAATTATTCATAAGATTAATAATTTTATTTAAAAATTACCAAGTTTGGGGCACCATTCTGGGATCCAGGAAAATAATAATTGCCAAATCGTTCAGTCTCAGTTAATGTTTATGATTACCTGCCTGATAAGGCTGAGATAATTAAACAATAGATGAAGGTGTTCTTTGAACAGCAAGTTACTACACATGTATGTGGAACAATGACAAAAAATGACTTTCCAAAATAGTTTATTACAAAAATAATTCAACCTTCAGTTAAAATGCTTTAATCAACAAACTCCCTATGGTAGTGACACCCAACTAAACTATTAAGAAAATGGAAGAATGAATAATTAAACTAACTACCAAAAGTAAAACCCTAAAATGGACAAATATGCAAAGAAGTAGAAACAATAACCAATAAATTTAGGGATGCACCGATACCGATACCGGTATCTGGTATCGGCCTCGATACCACATTTTCTAAAGTACTCGTACTCATTAAAAGTCCCCCGATACCAGGGACCGATACCACGGTCTGAGAAATGTCTGTGTTTGAGCGGCGTGTAAGGGGTTAATCACAGGCGCCTAGTGCCCACCCCCAGGCCCCGGCTGCAGCTCAGAGCGGGGAGAAGGGGAGGCGAGACGAGACATGTCAGCCGTGTGGAACTATTTCAAGGTGAATGAAGACGACAAAACAAAGGCGGACTGCAAATTGTGCTCAGCGAAATTGTCCAGAGGAGGCTAAAAAGGTAGCGCATTAAACACAAGTAATTCAATCAAGCACCTAAAATCCCGACACAACGAGTACAAAGAGTTTACCCACGCTTCTAAACCAACACAACCCACGGTACAGCAAACTCTTGCAAGACGAGAGAAAATGTCCAGAGATAATCCACGTCCTGTGAAAATAACACAGGCAATTATCGAGTACATTGCATTGAGTGACCAGCCACTCTCGGAGGTAGAAAATGTGGGATTCCTGCGTCTCCTCCATGTTCTGGAGCCTAGATATGATGTCATCAATATAATTATTTACTCTAATCTGTTGCATACAATATGCTTTTCATTTTAAATAAATGTTCTCAATTTAAAACTAGTCCCTTGTTTTTTTGTGAAATTATATGACTAAAGCTGTTACCTGTAAATTTAAATCATGTTTTTATTAAGTGCTCAGTATCGGTATCGGCGAGTACTGAAATGCAAGTACTCGTACTCGTTTTCCAAAAAAGTGGTATCGGTGCATCCCTAAATAAATTGATAGTGATGTCACAGTTCAGTATGAATATTTATGCTTAAAGACCAAGGCTTGTATTGAAGAGTTTTGGGAGTGAAGCTAAATTATTTTAAACTAATTGTAATTAGTTTTAGACTAATTTGTAGCTTTTGGTTTGCGTTCATACCACCAATTCACAATGCAGAGCAGAAGTGGAGACACAAAAAAATACATTCTTTGGAGGAAGCAATGTTTCATTAAACCATTTGCTAAATTAGAAATCAATAACCTTTTGGATAATTTATTCTATTTTATGGATCGTCACCGCATTGATTAATCTAATTTAGTATTTCGACATACTAAGAAGGTGGTTTCAAAAACGACTTATATGATTAGTTTTCTGTGTTTAAACTATCTATTTCGAAGCCGATCTGTATTTTGAATACCGAAGGTAGCAATCCTTATTTTTTATGAAGCCCTGGCGGTCTGCTAGCACAGGCCGCACTGATCAGATAAAGCTTGCGGAGCTGATGTTTTGATGGCTCATAGCCACTCAGGTTTAGCTTAGCACCAAAGAACAAAGGAAAAACTCTGGTTGGACGGAGTAGCTAATTTTGCATGATTTAAAACGACTATTAGTCGTCACAAACCTTTAGTAAACACTGTTCATACCACAGGCCGACTGGCCTTGTATACCCAAGCGATCTGAAAAATAAATCCTACAAATGCAGCAATAACACAGTGAAATAAACAAAAACAAACCTTAAGATTGTTTTCCTAAGCTAATTAACCTCTGCCCAGAACAACTTTCTGTTGAACAATTCTTAAATCTTCGTTTAAGATTGATGGCAAGGGAAACTTGAGCCATAAAAGGAGATACCTGCCATCAGCAGTTGGGCTAACAGCTGCATGTGCTCACGGCTAGCAGTGAGGCCTCGGGGTTCTGTTGCTAGCTAGCCATGGCTGGCTCAGACGTCGGGTGTTCTCCTCAGCTTTGCTGCCCCTGGCTCGGCGGATCCAGGTGTGCAGCTCGGCTCAAGCAGCGGCAGCGTGTCCTCGGCTCGTTCAGCCATCGGCTCCCCGTGGCAGGTATCAGCAGCGTCAACAAAGGTGGAATCTGTAAGTCAGAGATTCCTTCGGCAGAGTTTGAACAAGTCAGGTTAAAGACCCACTCCGATAATCTTTTTGAGCTATTTTAAAGTATTCTCAGTGGTCTTTAAATTATGATTTTGCCGTTTTTAGCCAAAATCACAAAACCTGTGCTGTTTTCTAGGACATAGCTTCAGAAGAGCGACAGTTGCTCATTAGCAATTCGCCTCTATGTTGTGAGCGGATCCGTTGGCACGGAGGAGCCCTCCCTTTCCCCGAGCTCTCCGTTTACGCTAGCTCTCCTGCTAGTTTACAGCCCCTCACAAACAAGCGGATGGTTCCTGACAGAAAAGAATAAACTTACCGGTAAATATAGAGGCTGTCCACTTGATGGTGTCTTGATGTAAGGTCCTGCACCCGGATTTAAAAGTAGTTTACTAGCAAAGCCCATTTTTCCCCCCTGCCAGCAGCACCCATTACAGCACACAGCTGTTGATCTGCGATCGTCTTCTTTACTCCTCAGAACCTGAGCGGGCGGGGCAGAGCGGAGCAGGAGCTTGTAGCTCGCCCAGTGAGGTTGCTACATCACAAACCCAGTCTGTTTTAGACTGCCTTTTAGAGTCTGCTACTGATTCACAGCGATTTGAAAGCAGAAATACTCAGAAATGCAATTTTGAGCTTTTCTTAAGATATGTCATCTGGCATCAGAAAAATGGCACAGAAAAATGCCACAAAAACATGTTAACAACACAAAAAACACAATTTGCATTGGAGTGGGTCTTTAAGGACCTGTTTTATTAGCCAAGTACAGTTCACCTGATCGATCAGCAGGCTGTAGTGTCTTCTGGATCCAAGAAGTTCCAAACCTCGCCAGCGAAGTTGGAAGTGTCCGCGCTGAAGTTTTCCCCCCTTTTGTTAGCCGTAGCTAATGGGTAGTGAGGATGAGGGTGGGGTAGAGCTATCTTATATAGGGGTGATGATGTCACACAGAATTCTTTCCTGTTGAATCTGAAATTGGAAAGCACTCCCACTGGCGGGAAGCTCTGTGTTTTGGTCATGGCTGTGGCCCAACAAGGGGGAAAAAAGTAAAACTATCATAACAGAAAAATAAATGCTTAACGGTGTTAGATGAGATTAATTAATTGGTATAGTGTTAATAGTAATAGATAGAGGTAGGGGTGGACAAATATTGTAGCATATGCTATTGTTCCTTATCAGAACAACATAAGTATTGTGATAAAATTTGGGATTTATCGTGATAATGATAAATGTTAAATTATTCCAAACCTCCAACATGGACCGGAATGTAGTTTCAATTGATACTTTTGCTTTTTACCCCATTTGTTTTCCAATGTTGCTTCTACTAGTGAGAGTATCACCAAATATATTTGAAAATATGATTGAAAAGCAACCATTGTGTGCTATTTAACAGTACAATCACATTTTCACATTTAACTGGTGTACTGAAGTAACCTGTCTGAAAATGATCTGGTTTTCTTTTTAGAGCTTTATTTGAGCTTGTGACTGAATTCAGAGAAAACTCTATTGTCTTATTGTCTATTGAAAAAAAGTATTGAATAAATATCTCAATACCGGTTTTGATCACATTTACTTGTATTGGACTACAAGAATCAAAATACATTGAAAAAAATAATTAACTCCATATTACACTATGGTTGTTACAGGATGTTGCGCAGCAAGATTTAGTAATATTATATTACCAAAATACTACTCAAACTGTGGAAGTTTGTTTACAAACCAGAAGTCCCACCAGACACAGACACGTGTTCCTTGTTGATCATTGAGTGAGGTTTCTAGAGGTGGGAAGTGTAGCCAAAAGTTTTACTTAAATAAGAGTAGTGTTATTTCCAAATAATATTACTAAAGAAGAAGTAAATAGTATGGTGCAGTAAAGAAACTCCGACAGATTTTTTTCTTTTTAAAAAGTTACTTAAGAAAACTATAACCGTGTAAAAGCATGTGACTTTGGGCCCGTATACATATAAATCTTTCATCGTATTAGTGTTTTGGTCACACGGATCCGGCGTTTTCGGAGACTGAAACCGCTATTTTTTGAAACTGGGTCCCAAAGTGGATAAATCTGAAAACGACGCCCTTGCGGTTTCGTGTGTACAGCGAATCCGTATATTTTCTGAAACGATGATGTCATCACATCACGTTTCGGCTGCGTCACGCGTAACTGCAACAACAATAATGGCGGACTACATGATTTTGTACGTGCTGCAGAAGCTACTAAGCCTACTAGCTTTATTACCTCAAAATGTATTGCTTTGTTATAAATTTATTCTTCTTGGTTCATATACAGCGCGCAAGGTTATGCGCATGCTCAAAGTCTTCTTCTCCGTGTATAGTGTATCTCTGCGGTGGAATTACAGCACTCCATACTGGTCTGGCATATATACTACACCATTTTCAGTCGGTTTCAGTGGTTTCGTGTGGACGCAGATATTTCTTGAGACGACGCCGTGTTTACGGATTTTTTTTTTAGAACGAGGGAAAAGAATTATCGGATAGGGAACGCACCGGCTTCGTATGGACGTGGCCTTTATCTGATGAAGTGAGTTTCTGCTCATTTTTGTAGCCTCGGATATGAAGCAGAAGTATTTAAGTCTAAAATCTCAGACCTATGTTAGAAACTGTTTTGCTGACAGAATCCAGAAAATGCAACGGGCTGACAACACTTTATTAAAAAAGGCATTGATGAAGCTTCCACCAATTTGATATTCTTTGTGTACCATCATTCTGGGTACTGGGTAAGAAAACAAAACGGCAAAAGTCCAACAGACAAGATATGAAGGATTTTGAAATATTGAAAGACTTTAGAGATTTGCTAACTGTTAGCTACTAATAGCATTGGCTTTGAAGCATCCTATCTGTGCTAAAACAAAGTCTGGACTGCATTTGATAATCTCTAGCTAAAAATCTAAAATACTTTAACTGATCAAATCTAAACTGGATTATTCAGCACTCAGGAAGGTTTCTAAAAAACACAGTTTGAGAGGTTGAGGTTATTTAATAAAATCTTTATTCCATTTGTGTAAGGTTTTTTTGGCAATAGGGCAATCTTAGAATGAAACAAACACAAAAACCTCCGTGTAGAATAGAACAAAGGCTATAATTACTGCTTTATAGTGGAAAATTCAGGTGAGGAAAAGAAGGACTATAGACTAGTGAAACCTGAATAATACAGTTTGTGATTTGTAAAACCTTAATTTGAGAAAGCAGTCACTGCGTTTACATGCAGTAAGAGAAAATCGAATTATTGCCTTAGTCTGAATGATGTCGAACTTTTGAAATGCGTGTATACACCTTAATCTGACTGAAGTTGAACTGAAATAGCAGAAGCAGGAATAACAACACCGGTAAACAACATCACTGCAGCAACAAGTGTAACGCAATCAAACAGTACAGTAATTACTAAATGTTCTGTGCTGCAGCATTGTTGTCATCCATTTCTTGGCTCATTGTGCATATCCATATTACTCCGCCTGCTTCACTGCTGTCAGCATTCCTATCTGAGTGACTCAAGGCCAACCAGAAAAATCCAACGTGAAACGGTACATGTTGACACCTAGTGTTGCGGTGGTGAATGCACTTCATTCAATAATTCGATTTTCTGAGAGACATAAACTGGGATAAAGGCAGGCTCTCATTCTGGTTAAGCTATTAGTCCGATTTTTGCCAAAAGCTTGGTTTAACTATGAATGTAAACATACTGAGTGAGACAGAGATTACATTTTTTCCCAAAAGATATTGCTCAAATCTAAATGAGTATCTTTCTAGTAAACCTAGTATTTTGTATTGTCTTCTATAAGATGGATATGTCATTGCATCCCTAGTAATAGAAGTCAAATCACCAATCACAGAAGGGTATAAGGTCCCAAAGTCATCTTGGACAAAATCACAGTCATGCACATTGGTTGTAATCATCTGAGTTGTAACCACATATTCATAAAGGTGTAAGAGGACTAATTTTATGATAAGCAGAAACCTCTTTTTATCCATTTTTAAAGCATACATTTTGAATGTATTCACAAAAATCTAACTTTCTAACCCAAATCCCTGAGGTCTAAGAACATTTAGATTAAAAAGCATCTCTGTCCAAGCCTAGCACTAACATTTTTTGAGTTTGCATGAGAAATATCCAGTCTTGTTTTCCCCAGTCAAGAGGTATTATACAACTGCATTAGAAAGGCACAAGCACTTTCCATATTTGTAGTTCTTGATTTATTTATGGTTTCTGTCTTGTGCACTTTGTCACAGTTTACAGTTATCCCCTTTTCCACATCAGCCCAGCATGAAATTATTTTTAGTGTTTAAGTCACTTTCTATAAAACCATTTTCAAATGAATGTAAAGTAACACAATGTAAAATGCATAACCATGCAGGTGGCTATAATTCCACATTGATGTTCACTTGTTCCAGTTAAGAAACAACAATCAAGTAACAATTCAAGCAAACTAAAAACCAATTTAGGTGATATTAATATTGCAGGGTAATCTACTATTTATAGTTCACTTTAAAAGTGTAAAGAAATGAGTCAAACTCCTATTCATGTTGTCCCACCACAGTAATGATCATGTTTGATTTTTTTCTTGATTATTTCTTTTACCTTTATTTAAAGGTTAAGAAGCCACAAAGACACATTCAGATTCAATTTAGGAGGATACACGGAGGAATTGTTGAGATAAACCCTAAAGCTTGTGATTCACAAAGGCAGCTGGGATTCTACAAGTTTAGACCCTGGTTTTCATCAGCTCTATTGATCTGTGATTAAGTAATCTTGAGGCTTAAGTAAGAAGAGTAAGACAAAGAGACAGATTGTTGACAATATCAAGCCTAATTCAGCAAAGTGTGATTGGAAACTGAGCCTGGTTTAAAGACTAATGTGAGAATGCAAATTGTCACATTATGAGTGCAAAGAACTCAGTGTGAATTTGGACAACACTGCAGAATCAAGTAATTTGCAGAAAGATTATGGTAGAGGTTTTTACCTTATCCCCAGGCTTGCTTATTCAATGAGTCATTTACCTTAGGTTCTGAACAATTACCTTCAGTGGTGGTCATGTTTCATGCCAACACTTGTGGAGCAGGAATATAATTGAGCTCTATTGTTCATAATTAGCCATTGCCAAGACTTTTCTGAGCGAATAACAATGGTCTTTTTGTCTTTTCTGTAGCTGGTGATGTAAGATGTTTATTTTCAAATATAATGATATGATTTACATAGGAATTATTTCCTCCAGAAAAAAATTACTTGTTGTCGTTCTAAAGATTAGTTTTACCAAAATGCCCAAAGGTACCTCACCACAACGAAACATTCATGATGTGATTTGAGCAATAAAGATAGAGCCATAAATGCACTCCTCATTTCACAGGAGATTTACGTAATTGTGGACTTTTAAATTTTTTTCTGAACTGCTCTTCAGTGGAAATACAACTTCAGTGAATTTTGAAAACAACACATGAATGAGTTTGGATTTGTTCTCTAATCTACACAGAGTCTAAATACACTTAGAGGCTCACATATATAAATACACCCCCAATATTTTTCAGTTAAAATTCCACTAGCAAACTGGTAAGAAAGCCTACGATTTCTATAGAATTAGTAAGCCCCTGGCATTATTCTAGCTGGATATTTGACCACTGTTGTTGGGAGAATTGGCTAAATACAGTTTGGTTAGTTTTCTGGCAGAGAGGTATATTTCATATATTCAAAGGGGATGAAATTGAGTGGTTTGGCCATGCTGAGTTCTGGCCATTCCAGAAGTTTTATTTCAGCCTGTTTCGTCTTTTTTAAATCAGCCCTGATGTTTGTTTAGGATGGCTGTCTTGTAGATTTGGCGAACTGTGTCCCAAGTTTCCAACCTCTAGCTGTTGGTTTGAGGTAAAGTTGATGCATTTGAGGGTTGTCAACTGTCTTGCTATTCCATCTGCTTTAATAAACACACCAGTATCACTGACAAAGAAACATTAAGTGTTTCTCTTCACAACACTAACTGTAGCATACCCCTTTTGTGACTCAAGGAAGACACTTGAACTGATGAATTTTTGGGTTTAATGGCAATAAGCCTTCAGTTTCACCGTAAGAGCTGGGTACAGACAGAAAGGAATCCTGCTTAAACTCAAATACAGACAAAGCTTACAAAGGTCAATAAAGTTTCAATTGCAGTCAGCCGAATGATTAAAATAACTAAAACATGTACTTATTGACATTTTAAACATACCTTGTTCCTCTATCAAGGGGGCTGCTAGTAAACAAACATCCGATATGAATGCGCTCTGTTTCTGCCTTCCGTTCGCAATGCCGTACCATTAACACTGAACTAGCTTGCAGCGAGAATCCTAACAGGAAATAAAAGTTCCATTCAAAATAAAAGCCCCCGATCTTCAATAGGGAATCACTTAGAGCTGATAATAACGGAAAACAATGCATGCCTCAATAAAACATGGGGAGATAAAGGCGCTCATGCACTGAGGGTTATTTACACAAACCATCACACTATTTGACAGACTCAACACTGTTCTTAGGTTTTAAAGCTTCACATTGACTCCTCCAATCATGCCTCTTGCCACAGTGGTCAGAGACCTCAATGTTTCCCTCATCTGACCATAAAAACCTTTCTTCAAAATGGATTTCACTTAACCATGAGAGACTTTGCAAATTTGAAGGTGCTAATGTTAGAGTAATAGCTTCTCAGTGCATGGAGATGCAATATTGGCTTCACTGTGAAGAGTAATACTAGTTTTCTAGCAGCTTCTGGTTTATGACACTTCAGCCTTGGTGCTTTATGGGTTGTTCTTGAACACCAGAATCAGTTTTCTTTTAACTTGCTTGAATGACGTCAATGAATCCAAATAGATATCAAAACTGTTTTTGGGATTGATAAATCAGTTTAGCATTAAGGTTTTTGGAAAGCCTTGACCTAAAACTTTTTGAAAATATGTTAACTACCCTTAAAAATCCAGGGTTGCGCCAGGACAAATAACAGTTTGAAAAGCGTTACTATTTCCATGTAACAAAGTGCTGAAATACCTAACCAGAAAAATGGAAGAACATGTTGATGACAAAAAAGTTTGGTAAGTTATGTATTTAAAAATATTAGTGGGGTTGTATGCATACATTAAACCTGTATGTTTAATATGGATCATATGTCTACAGTATATCAGGAAATCCATAACAAGTTAAAATATGCACCAATTTCTTTTCATTTTTGGTAATTATGAAAGTTGTTTGTTTTTTAACCATTCATCCGTGAAATAAAAATGGTTCGAATGCATCTCTAAAACCCAAAAATTGAAATCCCATTCCAGTCGATGAGTGTATGTAAACCTCTGACTAGAACTGTATATGGTATAGTATGTGTCACCTGAGAACAAGATGCAAAGAATGAAAAGAAAAAGTTATTTATTATTTATATCCAGTTACAGATCATTAAATGTCCTGCTCTGAAAATGCCCAATTGCCCACCAAATATCTGATAATTCTACTTTATCAGAAGAGCAGGATGAGAGAAGAGAGAATGCCTACTGAGCACAACATCAGTGTCAGGAGATATACAATGGGAACAATGCAAAAGTAGTATAATGTAAAAAACAATGGTCATGGAAATATAATAATAGGGGAAAGGAAAGCAGGAGTTGACTCAAGTCCATTCTGTGATTGGAGGTGTGGATGTGGTGCGTGTACATTTCTTTGTGTGACTCCTTGAATGTGTGGGGGGCTAAATTTATTCAAGCTCTAGGGTATGTATTTATTGGCTTGGTTTAGTGTCACACAGTGACGGACAGGTCTGTCCTGCCGTTGAATGTAATAAGGTTTCTGCGACGGTCACGCGCCTGCACATTTCCCTGAATTATGACATCCCCACCTTGGAGTTTTTGAGCACCAACTCCACTCTACCTATACCTTATATATCATGTGATGTAGCAATCACAGGTAAAGGAGCTTTGCAGCCCACATCGCTGCAGTAAGAATCTGAAGACTGACAGCCATAGGGGAATGTGTCCATATGGAAACATTTTTTCACAGTATGGGCTTGTTGGACGGCTGAGCAGACTTGCTACAAATCCTTAACGTCCCAGAAATCCAGGGTGAGAAAGCACGAGATCCTGTAGTTGTGTGTAGTTTTATGCAAGCTGTCAGCAGCAGAGAGAGTGAAAGGTGGGGACTGCAGTATTCCTGCAGCGGGAAGCATTGATTTTCTTGCCTAGCATGGGGATGTGGGAAATGTCAGCCTCTAATTGAGTTGATAAAACCGTTTTGAGTCTCAGACGTAAATATGCCCCCTCTGCCCCGCACACACACAGTCATACAAAATGCCACTGCATTACACATATCTGCTTGGGATGGCTGTAAGAAAGGAAAGGTCTCCTTATTTTTGTTTGCGTTTGCATGTGCATACTTTCAGTGCATGCTGAGTTGCTTTGTTGGACTGCACACCTCTGCCAGTGGAAGCACATGGCCGGGTAGCTTGCCACTGAGTTAAATGTTTTCTTTAGTTTTGATTTAGCAGGGAAGCTTCTTTGGATAAACAGCTTTTTTGAATAAAGATTGTGAAGAGGGACACAGAGGTCATATCCATTAATGGTATAGAAAGTGAATAAAGAAAAGGATAAATGAAGCTTCTGCTCTCCCTGCTGATTAGAAGATTGGTATGCAGAGAGGACAGAGCATTTACCTGCTGCCTTTAGAGGAAGTTCACTACAATGTCAGAGGATAGATTATGGTCTTTAGTTCAGTGTTTCTATGAGGACAATCTAATTTTTCTTCTATAATTTTAATAATTATGTAAAGAGATTCAGTGATATTAAAATGGCAATTTTTTTGTCAAAGTCCTGTGATGTTCCATGGTGCATCTGGTCTGTTCAAGAATGTAGATTGCTATCTCAAAAACCAGTCAGAACAGACTACTAGACTTCAGTCATAGTTCTACCAGAACCAAATATGCCTTTGGAACAGGTTCAAAAAAGATTGCTAGGCACTGCACCTCTAGTAGCCCTTTTCCACTGAGGCGGAGCTGGAGCTCCCGTGGCTCCCGTGCTGACTAAGCTCCGGTGTTTTCATTTTCGATTCCCGCAGAGCCAGAAACGGGTGCTACTCTGGCACCACTCTTGTGTGGGGCCAAAGCGGAGCTATCCAAGCACTCACTACGTCAAGGAGGAACGTAGAGGGATTTACAGCCTTCACAATAGAGGACCGCCATATTTAAATCCAGACAGCTCGGAATGTTTTTTTTTTTTGTTGTTGTTGAAAACATGGATAGCATCAAGACTACGTCGCCTATTACGACGTTGCCTTGTCGACAGTAACTGCAACAGCGATGCCTTTTGCCGCTGTATCGCAACAAATGCTTGTAAAGCAACGATTAGCATCTGCAACCAGACGAGGTCATCCATCTTGTTGTTATGGTTTTCTTGTTCTGCGTCTGCTTTATTTTCGGCGAGCGGCTTCCCGTGTGATTTCTGAAGTGACGCGTCGATGACGCAACGCCGTAGCTCACGGTGGCTCCAAGTTGGCTCCTTGTTATGGAAAACGAAGGGGGTTTTGTGAAAGCTCTGGCTCCAGCACCAACCCCAGCTCCAGCTCCGAACAGGCTCTCGGTTCTTTGCTATGGAAAAGGCCTATTAGTGTCTGACACCATCAGAAGCCACCGGTCTGAGTTGCACAATACAAAAAGGTAACATTGCCGTATTTTTAGAAGCGGTTCTTACTCTACCAATGTGTGTTGTCCTTAATCTATTATAATTCAGACATATAGGTAGTGCTATAAGGTTTAAAACTCTGCTTTATGGATGCTTGAGGCTTTTATTTTGAAGTAGTTTTGAGTTGCCTAGTTGTGCTAACAGCTAACAAAGACTACTGTGGTTAAAAACGGTCGATTACTTAAACATAGAAGAAGCTCCTACCACTTTTTACATTTTGATGTGGCAGCATTTTGGTGACTTACTATGAAAAAGTAAAGTTGGCAGATTTAAAATATATAAAATATGTATAACCACTGCAATAATTTTGTGACTTGCTAACCATAAGATGCTAACCAAAGATGCTACAGGTGGTATCTGATTGTTACCCTCCTGTTGGCGCTAAACTAAACGATTATTTTTGCAAGTTTTAAACAACTCTGGGTTGAATTTAATAATCCCTGTCTAGAATATAAAATACTTAAGACAGATCAAAAAGGAACATATTAACACCAGACTGTAGGTATAAATATTTATAATAGATAGGGGTGTGCCGATTCACCAAAAATCGATTAATTGCAATGTGGAATGTGAAAAATAGATAGTGATTCAAAAGTGTTCAAAAATCAATTATTTTTCATAATAATTAAATGAGAAAAACATAAAAGTCTGACGTGTCGGACAGAGATCTTTAGGGGACGGACCGGTGAAAACATCATGGCGCAGATGTGGGGATTCCGGGGGTACAGATACATTGTTGGGCTTAGGTTACCCTTACTAAATCTTGTAATAGTCAGTGCCATGAGCTTTTCAGTGATGCTGTTATTGTATTTATATATCTGTTTTTGGGTTGTGGTTGTGTAGTTGTCAGTTTGCATTGTTTGATTTGTTTTGTTGTTGTTTTGTTTTCTCCCTACCGTCCTGCAGGTGTGGAGGGGGACTGGGATGTTTTCTTGTGTTTTCTTTGTTCCCCTTCATCTCTTGTATCTTCAGTTTACCCTCTTATTCCTACCTATCTTCATCTTCTTTTTTTCTTCCCCTTTATTTTCCGTCTCCATGTCCCTGGCGCATCAGGAAAAAACTAAATCCCACAGCAATTTCTAATAAAGATTTCTTACACATATATAACAAGCAGAGTACTACAGAAAAAGCTGTAATGCTCCACTTGTGATGGTAAATCTGTCGGGCTTCTACTTGGTCCTCAGACTCCAATTCTGAGTGCCACACTGCCAGACAGGACACATGAAAAAAAAAAATTTAAGAAAAAAGAAAACATCATGGCTGAAAACAGTTTTTCAGCCATGCAGAGCTTAATTTACAAAATACAGAAAATATTTTGCACTTCAGTTGTGAAAGAAGCATCTTTGTTGTTGTGTATCATGTTAGCAGCAACATCTTTTTCCCAGACATGTCCACTTTTTCGGTGCTGTCCAGGGCGCCCTCCCCAAGCGCACGGCAGGGCAGGGCAGGGGAGTTATTAAGTATGAAACACAAAGGAAATTTCCTTCATTCCATCCCGGTCGCGATTAATGTGTGGCGGAGAGCACTTTACTCATAGCTGGCAGATTAGTTTATGTGTATGACACACGGCAAACATCCCATTGGTCAAACTGATGCAAAAACTATGTAAACGCTGTGCAAAGTTAGAGTTCTGTTTTAAGTTGACAGCGGAAAAAACAAAACAAAGACTGGAGTATAGACTTTAAGTGTCTTTGGGGGAATGCTGGTTTTTATTTTCTATTACTTTGAATAGAAAAATAATTCTTATTTTCTCAGAATATTATTTCAGATTTTGGTGTAATTTTTGTTGTGTATAACTTAAAAAGGGAGCTATTGTTGTTATAAGTTTATTTTCTAATACAGAAGATTAATTATTTCTATTTAGGTTTTAGTAGTTTCTTTAATGGTTGACTTGTAAATTTCCTATTTTATGGAAATCCAAATAGGGTCACCCTATATTGTATTTAAATTGACAACACACATTTCCTTTAGCTTTCATTGAAAATATGTAAAGAAAAAATATGACCTTGATATAATTATGAAACATATTTTGTACATGTGTTGGTTTTATTTGTGGTTTTTCATGAACAAAAGACAGGACATCAATGCCACAGTAAATCGACTGGTCAGACCTGAACTGGAATATACTACATTGACTGTACATTTTAAAACGCAGTTTGTGATTTATGAAACATTTACTATATTTTCTCAAACAAAAAGTGTATTTTTCTCTATAGTACAGCCCTTTTGTTAATCTGTTCATGTAAACTCAATAATATATATTGTAAATGTATTTTATTTTTTCATGATGCATGATGTATTTTTTATTTTATGATATACTTCAACAGAAATGCTTGTTTGCTGTATACAAGCATAACTAAAGATGTTCATCTGGACAGAACACATCTTGTATGTTTTCATCTTTAGGGTTCTGCTTATAACTCTAGTGGTGATAATAAAGCTGTAGGGTTATAATGAGTTCTAGTTTGACAAGACCTCATGATTTCAAAACATCAAAGTAAAGCCTGCCTCGCAAAATGCTATCCAGTTGCTTTCAGCAAAGGACTGGCTGATTAATTAAGTGTAAGCTATTATTATGAGCCCTGGATGTGAAAATGAGCGCTATAAATCATTGAATGGTTTAGCACCAAAGTGTGTTGAAAAACTGTTGGCACTATACTAACCCCCAGACCGCTCAGGTCTTCCGACTCTAGTCTACTAATCATCCCTAGAATTAGAACCATGCATGGAGAAGCAGATTTCAGTTTCTATGCTCCCCTTATCTGGAACAAACTTCTAGACCATTACAAAGCTGCTGAAACACTGAATTTCAAGGCTAAAAACCCATTTGTTTTAGAGCTGCCTTTGAATAAGTGATTATTAATAGCTGGAATATCATATGTTTTAATGTGTCATAAGTTATGTGTCTAATGTTGTTTTTTATGCTTTTACTGTTGGTTTATTGCTGCTTTTATTTTATCCATTAATGATGTAAAGCACCTTGAAATACCTTGTTGTTAAAAGTGTGCTATACAAATAAAGTTGCCTTACCTTGCCTAAAAGCCTGACACCCTATGTTTCAGACTTGTTTTGAAACATAAAAGGAAGTAGTTTTTGATAAGATAAGATAAGATAAGATAAGATAAGATAAGATAAGATAAGATAAGATAAGATAAGATAAGATAAGATAAGATAAGATAAGATAAGATAAGAGATACTTTAATAATCCCCGTGGGGAAATTAAGTTTCGGTACAACCAATCCAAGATCATACAAACAATTACAAACATTAACACAATACAGGATTTGGAAGCAGCCGGCTTTACCAGCGCCCCTTTTAGCAGATAGAAATGATTCACAATAGGTAAGGGGGGTGAACAGGGGAAAAAAAGGCAACTCAGCCCAGCCCCCTACAGGGAGCCGAGCCGAGGTGCTGATAAAACCACTGCAAAAACATAGAAGCACATGTATCGGTCATAACATATGAGAACACAAATGGGACGGGGGGAGGTTCGGGAACCCTCCGTACAGAGAAACCGGTCGCGGCCATCCAAAGCACGCGGCCATCATTTCGCTGTCCGAAGAGTGGGCAGGAGTCTTAGGGTACAGCGAGCATTTTGAAATCCAGGACTGCGTGCATGTCTGTAGCTGTGGCGTGAGCGTGCGTGCATGAATGTGTGCATTAATGTGAGACAATGAAACTCCTCTCAGTTCAATCCCAGAGTCTGTCGCCTGTGATGTAATGTACGACCTTGGGGCTGAGTCAGGGAGCTCACAGGCTCCTGTGGGGGATGGGGGAGTGGGGTGGGATGGAGTGTCCTTTTGCACACACATCCAAGGGAGTTTTTGTTTGGTCTACCAAGACCAGGGAGTCAAATTCCAGTTGATAAGAAGTTGTTTTAGAGACAGGCGAATATCACTTTTTCTCTTGCCTTAGAGTCTGTCAGTGGTTCTAGTTCAGTCCAAATGGCCAAATCGTGGGTCAGATTACCTTCCAGCCGGCTGAGAACTTCTCCAAGTTATCACCCAAGCAGCGAAACGAGTCCAATTTTGCTCGCACATCACAAATAGTCTGAGTGTTGACAGCACAGCAACCTTCCTGTAGCCCAGGCAGCCTGCCAATTGCTGCCTTTAAGCTTGAAGTTTACGATACCTCAGAAAATCCACCTGCGATAATCAGCAGATATCCGGTTATCATGAATCCAATTATATAAATGTTTCCAACGTCCTCGATGGTCAAAAGTGAGAGACACAAGATCCTCCACGATATTCCATCGGAACAACTCGGCTCTCCCTTTTAGCTGTTCTCTGGGAAATTTTTTTATTAATTGTATTAAGAGACCAGCTGACCAGAACCAAATCCATAACCATAGTTGTTCTTTCTGGAAGAGAATGCAAAGAGAGGCTTCAAAAATAGTTGACAAGACAAAAGAATGCAGAAGTAGACAACAGTAGGGAGGGAAAGAGAAAAGCGTCCATCCTCGCGGAGAGCAGGAAGTGGATGCACTGTTGTATTGATGGGGTTGGTTAATCAAGGTCTTTTTACTCTTGCTCAAACAACACTTAGGTATAAAGAAATGATAGTAACCTCCATCACTTTTAAGTTGTTTAACTAGCAGCATTTGGGGTTTTCAATAGAAAAAAGAAATGCAGGCACAATGTAAAAATTTTTTAGGCACTGTGAGAGTACCTCGACTGGCTCAAGACATTAACAAACAAATTAACAAATTAACATTTACGTTTTTTTTTCCTTTAAAAAAATAGTTTTTACGCCATTTAATTATCTCTTATCCAAAATGTATGGTGGACTAGTCAAACCCAATCTGAATTAATCTACAATGCATAGATTATCTTAAAAAACTAATGTTTGAGAAATCCGAAGACTGGATTCTTCTTATGAAAACATTTTTTTTTAATTAGATTCTCAGTTTTCCCAAAAATATTGCTAAAATGTTCTTATCTTGTTGTCCACATGAACCAGGTCAAGTGTATCATCTTGTCTCATGGGCTGAATGATTAAAAATAGTAATTGTTTTCCATAATAAAAGTATTGCTGACAAACCAAGTATTGTGTTCACACAACAGTTAATCAAAGGATTATTATTAAAGCTATATAAGGTAAGCAATTAATACTAGTATCTTTGCATTTACAGGGCCCTGCTTATAATGTTAGTGAGAATATATAGACAGTGTTTCACACATTATGCCACATACATGCACTCTCACGCGTGCACATCTACTTTCAGTTTCTTTTGTGTGAAAGTGCACACACGCGCACACACACGCGTACACACTTGTGGTAAAGCCGATGGTAATTACTGACATGATTAGGCAGACAACCATTCACATAAGGAATGCACACTTATGAAAACAGACACACACATTCACTCTCACACACACATTATACCTCCCTGGTAATTAACAGTATTAATTACCATCATAGCTGTCCCTGTGAGGCTCTGTATCACTCATAGACGGCACGCAGTGGGGTTCTTATTTATCTCACTACAACATCACCTCTTCTGTCTCCCTCTCCTAGTCTCTGGTTATACACATTTTCTGATACACACCTGCTGGATAAACAAACGTTAGCTAATTAGTCGAAGAGTGATAGCTGGCCGTGGGTTAAAATTCAGTTGCTCAGGATGTGAAGGGGCTATGTTTGCAGGAAAAAGAGCAGGTCATTATGTCATTATGAGGGAGAGGAAGTCTGTTTAACCACTGTAGCCTTTTCTTTTGCATCTGGTTATGCTGTTGTAGCTCTAGTCTCACATAAGTTTTTATTTGTTTTTCATTTGTGTTGCATCAGCTACTTTTTTTCCATTGCGATACATGTAGCACTCCAACCGGACATGTTGGGCAAACTCTCTTCTGCATTTTTGCTGAGCTGGGAAACATTGAGCAGTAGACATCTTGCTTGAGAAACCTGGTGGCATATTCCCATTCACTGAGGTTGTTTTGTACCCTCCTCGAAGTTGTTATATATCCACAGCAGTTAAAAGTGGATGGTACCATTTTTTTAAGGATATTGTACAGTTAAATCCCAAGTGTCACAGTGCTTGCCTGTTTGAATATTGCTTGTGAGTGCATAAGCTTTCTCTGCAGAGGTAAAGATATCTTAGAGTGTGCAGGCAAAGGTTGAAGGTGAGGGGATAAGATGTTTCTTGCAAATCATTACATTGTAAAACTGCAATCCTCCCAAACTGTCAGTGCAATATCTCCAAAGAGCATAGAGATTTTTATGGATTTCTTACCTGCTATGACAACTGATGATTTAAAGCAATTACCTATAATCAATTAATGTCATAGTCCAGCAGTGGCCCTGAATTCACCACTAACAGCGGCTTAACTTCAGGAGGCCCTCCAAAGCATGCCTAATAAAAAGGCTTCAGGGTCAGATGGATTTCGAGCAGAGTTCTATAAAGAATTCTGGAATATTCTGACACCAACATTCCACAGGATGCTGCAGGAAACCAGGGAAAATGGCACACTTCCACCAAATATGAATTCTGCCTCCATTAGTCTTCTACTAAAACCAGGTAAAGAACCAGTGTTTCCTACCAGCTACCTTCCCATATCCCTTATTGATGTTGATCATAAAATAATCTGCAAAGCCCTCGCAAAAAGGTAGGAGAGAGTAACTCATAATACATCCTGACCAAACTGGTTTTATAAAAAGGAGCCATTCATCGACAAACTCACGTAGATTAATAGATTTAATAGATTATTCTTACTGTAAAATTATTGAAAGTAATAGCTCTAGCTGCAGAAAATGCATTTGATAGAGTTAACTGGAATTCTTATTTGCAACCTTACATAAATTTAGCTTCGGAATTTCTTTTATAAACTGGTTGAAAATATGATACAGTTCACCAACAGCATGTATCAGGACTAATAACCAAACATCATCTAGGTTTTATCTTCAGAGAGGTACCAGGCAGGGAGGTCCACTCTCTCCATCCCTGTTTGCTATTTTCATTGAACCACTAGCAGCAACAATCAGGCAAACTAAAACTACTAAAAGCATAAAATGAACATAAAATCAGTCTTCATGCAGATTATGCATTGCTTTTTCTCCAGCATTCATAAAACTCTCTCACATGTAATCAAGTTGATAAACTCTTACTCGTGAGTTTCAGATTATTCTATAAATTGGGTAAAATCTACAGTTCTTCCAATCAATTGTTCTTTGCAGAATCCCATTAATACACAACTGCAGTCAGGGAATATTACATATTTAGGTATCAATGTCTCACCAAGACTGGCAGATTTAACAAAGCTAAACTACATCCCACTTTTAAAGAAAGTGGAATAATATCTTGGTGAAAATCCCTATCCATATCACTTATGGGTTGAGCTGCATCCATAAAAATGATGGTTTTGCCCAGAATCAATTACTTATTCTCAATGATCCCAAGCAAACCATCACCGGATTGGTTTAGATCTCTGGACTCTTCCGTGTCTAAATTTCTTTGGAAAGTTAAACCCCCACGTATTGGCATAAAAAAACTACAGAAGATCAAAGATAAAGGACGTCTAGATCTACCGGACCTTCATCATTTTTTCTTAGCCAACAGTCTTCAATACATCTCAAGATGGTTAAAACATAGCTACCTAGATGAGTCCTGGATAGACGTAGAACAGAGATTATATAAGATAAATAAGATAATAAGAAAAAAATTTCAGACCTTCCATTTATTAGCTCAAATATAAGACAACATGAATGCTTTAAAAGGATTATTATCAGCTCCTCTCTAACAGCATGGTATGAGTTTCTAATTATGACAGAGTCCTCACTAATCCCATGGAGACGTACACCCATCTGGAATAACCCTGACATCCTGCCAAAAAAAAAATGGATGATACATTTTCTAGACTGGAGGTGTAAATAACTGGAAATCATATTTGAAGGAACAGACTTTATCCCATTTAACACATTAATTAAACAATATGGGTCTGACAAAAAATAAAATTTTAGAATACCAACAGATTAAATCTATTATAAAATGTAAATTTAGGGTCAATACAGTTAAATTACAAATGCCAGCAAAATATTTTGTTTTCTTTTTGTTTCGCTCAGTTTGCGTGGTGAAAAACTTAAATAGCATCACCACGAACACAAAGTTAGTTCAAATGGTTTACATTGCCTTATCTATCGCTAAGAAAACTATTCTCCTGGGGTGTGTTGGGCTCTGAACTCAATGTGGGTCTAATGTCTTTTGTGCTCTGATAGTAGACGGAATGTCGGGGTGAGTATAGCTCTTCCTCCAGGATGGGACCTGGGGTGGACGTGCCAGGGCTCATTGGCTTTGCTCCCTTGGTTGATCTTGGTGAACGGGGGTGCCTATTGGAGTCAGTGGGGGAGCTGCCTCCATGGGAAGACATTTTGTCCCCCAGTCCTTCCCTCCCCATCCCCGCCACCTCTGTCCACCCAATTCATCACTTTACCACTCATGTAGGGCCTTGAGGTGTAGGCATGTCACTGGGATGCGGGGAGGGGTTTCCATCTCCGCTACCCCATGGCAGCCTGGGTCCAAATTTTACTTTACAACTTAGACACTCTGACTTATAACATTCTCATGAGAC
Source organism: Valencia hispanica (assembly GCA_963556495.2). Taxonomy (NCBI): domain Eukaryota; kingdom Metazoa; phylum Chordata; class Actinopteri; order Cyprinodontiformes; family Valenciidae; genus Valencia; species Valencia hispanica. The sequence continues at coordinate 35,325,525 of OY747707.1, read as the reverse complement.
ACATAATAGACACTATGGGGTAGGCAGACTTTTCGACGTCCAGAGGAGGAGCTGTTCAATCGGCTTCACCTCTGGTGCTGGTGCCCACTGTTAAACTGCATACAGACACTGAAGGCTCGGGGTGGGGGATGGGGATGTGTGGCTGCCTTCCCCACATCCCACCTCTCTGTTTTAAATGCACATTATAACAACACGCATCAACACCATACTCGAGCCGGAGGAGGGAGGCTAGGGGTCTTTCCACACCCATGTTCACTATTGGCCATCAGGGGTTAGGGTCCAGTAGGAGGAACAGGCGTTCTGGTCAGAGCCTGGGCTTGTGGGCTGCTTCGCCACTGTGTGGGCTTTGGCGGTCTGCTTGTCCCCATCCTAGAGGGTAGGGGGACCACCTTGTGGATCCGGGGGTTGGTTGCTCTGCTGGGGTATCGGTACCTGGACCTGGGAGTATAGAGTGTGTATGGGGAGTTTGAGTTAGTGTACAGCGTACTTTCTTGTGTGTTTTGGTGTGCAAGTGAGAGTGTATGTGTGTAAGAAGGAGGGAATGTATGACTGTCGGTCTGTTTCTGTGTATCGGTCAGGTTGGGTCTTGGGCTGCCTTCTCGCCTGGCGCATCTCAGGCCCCCCACCGAATGAGAGGCCTATTTCCCCTCCATCACTCCCTGCCGGTGACTGATGCCTCTGCCCACCAGTGCGTTGGTGGCTCTCGGTGTCCAGGGCTGGGTGCTCGGGGGGCAGGCAAGTTAATCCCTGGTGCCTACCTAGCCGGGCCTGGGTGGACCGGAGTATCACTCGGCCGGTGTGCTGGGCCGATGGTGGCTGGTGTTGGCCTGAGGATGCCGTCCGTCCTCTGGGGCTCTTGGTCTGATCCCTGCTGGGCGGTGGGACGCTCTCGGGCCTCTCCAGGTCCATGGCTGGACCCGCCCTGGTTGCCGGCAGAGCCCGTGGGCTCCACGGGCCCCTGCATTGTAGCAGCTGGATGTTCACCCGCGGCTCTCCTCTGCTTCTCTCTTGTGGGTGCGTTCAGCCCTGCGTTGGTCTGCCTGGGGCTCCCGTGTTCTAAGGGGCCTTTGGATGTCTATGGCTCCGATCTCCTTTGCGTCTGTGTCAATTCCTGGGAGGCGGATTGATGGCTCCTCACACCAGCTTTTGAACACTCGTATGGAGAAACCTTATATGCACCAGCATACACACACACCCTCATGCACACGCACAAATACACACACACACACGCACACACAGGTGAGGCGATTCTGGTGTTTACAGATGCATTAATGGGCTTAGGTTACCATTACTAAAACTTGTAATAATCGGTCCATGAGCTTTTCAGTGACACTGTTATTGTATTAATTCATATATTCGTGGGTTGTGGTTGTGTAGTTCTCGGTTTGCATAGTTTGATTTGTTTTGTTGTTGTTGTTTTTTTCCCTCTCCCTGCCGTCCTGCGGGTGTGGAGGTGGACTGGGATGTTTTTTTGGTGTTTTATTTGTTCCCCTTGCTCTCTTGTAGCTTCAACTTAACCTCACCCTCTTAACTTTTTTTCCTACCTATCTTCATCTTCTTTCTTTCTTCCCCTTTATTTTCATCTCCGTGTCCATAATATCAGGGGGAAAAAACTCCACAGTAATTTCTATTAAAGATTTACACATATATATATCAACCAGGGTACTATGGCAAAAGCTGTAATAAAAAAAATAATTTAAAACATCTACCAGTAGGAGATCTGCATGCTATCCCATCCTAACAGAAATCAAGTATTATTTCAAATAATACGCAATTAAATGAGAGCATCTTATCCTTATCAGAGATTAAGTCTTCATCTTCCTGTGACTCAGCCACATCAAATGAGTCTCCATTTAGAAACTTTACAGACAGACTGAACGAGCAAATCAAATTTGGGACACAATTAACACCTAAACTTAGACTACACCAAACCCCTGGGACTAGTGTCAATAAGCATGGGAGCTTCCTCCCACTGATTATTACAGATATTTGAGGGAACCGGGCAGTAAATTTACCCCTACCGCCTCCCAGAACTCGCCCGGCACCCCTGAGTTTAGGATTTCAGTGATTATCAGCAGCAGGAAACATAAACCGTTAACCACACGCTCTTATATTAAACAAAATCTCAAATTGATAACCTGTCAGAAGGTTCAGCTGCCCCTCATCACAATACTTCAGTTAGCTTTATTAAACATTAGATCTCTATCCGGGAAGTATTTTCTTACCAATGACTTCATCATAATTTACATGCCCTTTTTTTATCAGAAACTTGGCTAGATGAAAATAAGGAAACAACTGCATTGATAGAATCTACTCCTCCAAATTACAATTTCTTAAGCGAGAGCAGGAAACACAGATGAGGTGGAGGTGTAGCCACGATTTTTCACAACTCAGTGAACTTTAAAAAGGTAACCCTGGGCACGTTTGATTCTTACCTACCAAGCCATTCAGATAAATGAGCCTAACAAAGCTTTATTTCTAAGTTTATATAAACCACCAAAACTTAACTCTAACTTCTTTAATGTTTCAATGACCTTCTTTCTGTAATATGTATCGACTATGACCAACTAATCATTGTGGGGGATTTTAACATCCATACCGACAACCCCCAAGATAGACAAGCAAAAACATTAGATAATACTCTCCACAACTTTGGCCTGACCCAGCATGTCAAACAACCCAACACACAATAAAGGACACACTCTGGACTAATTATGGTCTGGTCTAATTATCAGCAAAGGTTTAAATATTTCCAACATCTCTGTAATTAATATTGCATTATCTGACCATTTCTGTATTTTCTTTGAAAGTACCATCTCTGCTAAATTATCCAGCCACAGTAAGACCACTATAAAAAAGCATTTTCTAGGGGACAGCTCAGTAGAAACCTTTAAACGTATTTACCCTTCCACCACATCCCCCCCATCTCCCAACTCAAAGTCAATAAATAAGCTGGTAGATAATTTCCTTTTCAAAATCTCAGACATCATGGATTCCATTGCTCCAACTAAAGTGAAGGTAGTCTCAGGTAGAAAGAAGTCTCCGTGGACAAGTAATCCACTGGTACGTAGTGAAAAAAGAGAGTGTCGACGAGCCGAGAGAAAATGGCGGAAAACTCGACTCCAGGTTCACTGTGAGATCTACAAAGAGAGACTGAATAGATATCAGGTAACTATAAAAGAAGCTAGGGAATCGTTCTTTTCTGAAATCATCAGCAGAAACATTAATAATGCACGGACTCTATTTGCAACAGTGGAAAGACTAACTAATCCTTTAGTGACAGTAGCCCCAGAACTAAACTCTACCAGGGCCTGCAATGAATTTGCCAGCTTTTTCACTGAAAAGATTCTAATAATTAGACGGTCAATCTGTACCTCAATATCGAACCCACAACCAGTGCCATCCCCAATCAACAACAATGTAGAGAAAATGTCTGAATTCCACGAATTAAACCAGAACAGCCTTGAAAAAAATCATTATCCAATTAAGCTCCTCCTCCTGCTGTCTTGATATCCTACCCACAGCTTTTCTAAAGAAAGTTCTTCCTGTTATTGTGTCTGATCTTGTTCAAATAGTGAACTCATCCCTCCTGTCAGGTGTCTTCCCCCAGGCTTTAAAAACAGCAGTTATTAAACCACTACTAAAAAAGAAGAATCTGGACAACACGTTAATGTAGAACTACAGGCCGATCTCTAATCTTCCATTAATCAGTAAGATTATTGAAAAGGATGTGTTTCAGCAGTTAAATAGCTTAATAACAATGACAAACAGTTTTGATGTTTTTCAGTCTGGTTTCTGTGCTCACCACAGCATCGAGACTGCCCTCGTCAAAGTTTTCAATGACATCAGCATAAATACAGACTGTGGTAGAACCACAGTGCTGGTTCTGTTGGACCTTAGTGCAGCATTTGACACTGTTGATCATGATATTTTATTGGAACGACTGGAGAGCTGGGTCGGACTTTCTGGTACACTACTTGGCTGGTTTGAGTCTTACCTAAAGAACAGGGACTTCTATGTTTCAATAGGAAACTTTTCATCAGAACGAACAGAAATCACATGTAGGGTGCCCCAGGGCTCCATCCTGGGGCCCCTCTTATTTAATATCTACATGCTCCCACTAGGCAAGATTATAGCAACCAATAACATTAGCTACCATAACTACGCGGATGACACTGAGCTTTACATTACAATGTCACCAGGTGACTCTGAACCCATTCAAACCCTAAATCAATGCATTGACCAAATAAATGGTTGGATGTGCCATAACTTTCTCCAGCTGAATAGAAACAAAACTGAAGTAATTATTTTTGGACCCAAAGAGGAACGATCAAGAGTCAGCACACAGCTTCAGTTAATACAGCTAGAAACTACTGATCAGGCACGAAACCTAGGATAAGTAATGGACTCAGACCTGAACCTCCAGGGTCACATAAAGGCAATAACAAGGTCAGCGTTCTATCACCTGAAGAACATTTCTAGAATTGAAGGACTAATGTTGCAACAGGACCTAGAAAAACTCATCCATGCGTTTATCTTTAGTCGGATTGATTACTGCAACAGCATCTTCACAGGTCTGCCTAAAAAGTGAATCAGACAGCTGCAGCTGATCCAGAACGCTGCTGCTCACGTCCTCACTAGAACCAGGAAAGTAGAGCACATCACCCCAGTTCTAAAGTCTTTACACTGGCTCCCTGTAGCTCAGAGAATAGACTTCAAAATACTCCTACTGGTTTATAAATCATTTCATGGCTTAGCACCAAAATATGTTGAAGACCTGTTGTCACAGTACCAACCACCAAGACCACTCAGGTCCTCCAACTCTAGCCTACTAAACATCCCTAGACTCAGAACTAAACATGGAGAAGCAGCTTTCAGTTTCTATGCTCCCCTTATCTGGAACAGACTTCCTGACGAGTGTAGAGCTACTGAAACTCTGAACTGTTTTAAATTGAGACTAAAAACCCATTTGTTTAGAATTGCCTTCGATTAAATGATTGTTGTCATATGTATGAAATGTTTTCATGCTCTCTTGCTTTATTGATCTTTCTGTAATGTGTGTTTCTTTTACTTTTAATTTCCATTGTTTTTTTGTTTTTTAAATCACCAATTCATGTAAAGCACCTTGAATTACCCTGCTGTTGAAAGTGTGCTATACAAATAAAATTGCCTTGCCTTATCCTTGCTTATCTCCATATTTAATAACAAATACTCCACAATAAAAACATCAACATGCAATGGTTAAGTACATTGGTATGAATTGGTTTATTTGAAGGTAAGAGAGGGAAGTAATAAACATGCAACAAACTGGTAAAGGTATTCTCTATGTATGTGTTTTACAATGAAATTATTTTTAAAGAATAACAAATGTATATCCATAAGATTGTTCAAATAAGCAAAATTGTGTTTTTGTTGTTTTATTTAATCAAGATTAAAAAGAATAGTGTTTGGAACAAATTGCAATTATTCAGCAAAAACTTAAATATTGACCCAGTGTCTTTTGCCAGGCTGAAAAAAATATGTTGAAATGTTACATTTAGCCTATATTGCTTGTTTAAATTTAGTCTAAATAAACCTTTTAAAAGCCAAACTTTGTGAGGCCATTTAATTAACCATGACAACTTAATTACACAATGTTTAGACATTAGTAAACACCATTATATAGTTGTCTTGTTTTTTGCTTTCACAAATTTTTAAACACAAGACATTGTGGTAGTTTCTATACCTGTTCAAATACGTTTTCCTTCACACTTGTTTGGTCCCTCATATTTTACCTAAAGTATTTTTTACATCTTTAACATGCTATTGAAAGTATTTCATGTGTTTTTTGTGTTTCTGTTTTAGTGGACGGCTGCACAGATTGGTCAGTTGATTACCTGAAGTACCAGGTGCTTCAAGGTGAGCCAGTGCGTCTGAAGTGCGCTCTCTTCTATGGTTACATCCGGGCCAACTACACCCAGGCACAGAGCGTGGGGCTTAGCCTCATGTGGTACCGCAGCTCCGGCCTCGGCCACAGCGACTTTGAGGAACCCATTTCTTTTGATGGGTTGCGCATGAGCAAGGAGGAGGATGCCATCTGGTTCAGACCTGCTGACCTTCAAGACGTGGGCCTCTACTCATGTGTTTTACGGTAGGACTCGAAATTTAAATCTTCGAAGATGTACCAATTTGTTTAAATTGTAGGGACTTTTCCTATTGTTCATGAATTCATCATGTTAATAAGGTTTTACATTGAAAGCACCAAGAGGCCAAGTTTGTTGCAAGAAGCACAACCTAGCAGAGTTAAAGAACATATCAGTTGGATACATGATGAAAAAAATATTTCTGACAATAAAATATGAAACAAGTATAATTCAAATCTTGTTAAAACATTTTAGGTTAGTTAACTGACGCATTAGGTCTTCCCATCCAATAATGGGTGTCTATGGGAATCTATTTTATTGGATTATTTCTTTCTAACCCAGAAAAAGTTATTAAAGGTTTAATTTTTGTTCACAGTATTTTCTGTCCAATTTAGCCTGAACTATGAATGTCAGACTTGGTTACCCCTTTGGATAAACCCCAACAATGTTTGACGTTTATTGAAGCGCCCTTTTCACAACATAATAGTTTTTTCCACATTTTAAAAAATGTGAGGGGTTTTGGTAAAATATTACGAGTCAGGTGAAGTGAGCTGAAGACATTTTAAAACATTTCAAAGTAAATGTAACTTAATTTTTTTGTGTGAATTGACTAAGAAATGTCATGCATTGGGAAAAATTTAGGTCAGACAAGAGAGGGCTGCCTATCTCAGAAGAATACTCAAAACATTTGTAATTGAACTTGCATGGTGTGTTGCATTGTAGAAAATTAAAAGACATTTGTTTACAACAATTAAGTTTAATCAACAATATTTTACTCTCCTTAGGGATTACACAAATTGTCAAAAAAGATATCCAAAAACTGGTCAAACTGAGACAGACACTTAGAAAAACTCCTAAACTTTATTCTCATGTTGTTTTTGGCCTAGTGTATGGTAGTAACCTACTAACATCTTATTGCATAACCTTTGTTAATACCAAAGTGAAATACACAGCTGAGTGAAGATTTACTTTTCCTATTTTATGTTATAGCCATGAAATTTGTTTTATTTTATTGGGATTTTATGTGATGCAACAAAAAGTCAAATATGTTACAGTACTGTCTAATGCTAAATTAAAAGTTTATGGTTTATTAAGCAGATATTCAGTCTTATTCAAATGTTGAGCTTGAAACCTACGGAATACCATCGTTCAGTGCAATGCTGCACTTATAAAAAGTGCCTCCAGCTCTGTGTATTTCCCATCTGCTTTTGTTGAGCTAGAGGGATTTCTCTCAGATACCCTAATCAGAACACTGTGAGACAATTGCCTCCCAGCTCAAATAAATTACTCTGTTTGAGAAAAAGAATTTGAGTCACACATTGAGGCACATAAGTAAAAATTCTCCCTGAAAACCACAGGCAAAGACAGGACATATTTTGGACCACATTTTATAAACAGCACAAAATAATTTATGGAAGAATGTCTCGCTTGTACTATAAATGGAAAAAAAAATCACACTTGCATGCATAGATACTTCACATAATAATGTATTATTCTTTAATAATGAATACCCAGAACCTTTGACCCCTTGGGGGTTATTAAATTAAATACACAATTACATTGGCAAATGTCAATTAAAGGGAATATATGTATTTTACCCTTTTTTATTTAGTTATAAATGATTACTGTTCCAAAGCCCGTCTTCCAAACTATTTTATATACAGCTGATTTTAGGGGAAATAAGGATGCACTTTACTCCATATCCTCCTCCTAGCTTCTGGAGGATGTTTATTTTTAGAAAAGGTTGCATACTTACACATTGACTCAACTTAAAGAGACCCGTCAGTATTGACCCCAACAATTATTTCAATGATAGCCTGTGTCACATTGTTTCATGTCTATCAATATATGTTGCTAGTGAAAAACATGTGTTCAAGTCCTATCATATATTTAATGTATGTCACTTTTAATAATCTCTGATTGCAAATAGTGCGTCTATACTGAGATCAGTAGTGTAGAATTTAGTGTTTTACTGCATCTGTGACATTGTGACAGTGTTTTCTGTGACATAATCTTGTTTTTTTCTTTCTAATGACATAGCAATTGATTTTGTGGTAGTGAACTTTCAAAGCTCAATGAGTGTCGATAAGTTCTCTAGTCAGTAAATGACTCAAGTTTTACATTCAGTTTCATTCACCTAGAATCCTGAGATAAAAGAACAATCACCGTAATTTGGTGGAGTTTTTATGCAATATATTAGTGGCAGATCCATCCTTCTGGTGCAATGATCCACATGTGCAGTACAAGTTTCATTTGACAGGTATGCAAACTTGATGTTTTACATGTCCAAAAAGGTGGTAAGCTGTGGAATTGAGTGTATTAGATCATGCAGTGTTATATTACTGCTATGTCTCCCCATGTCATTGAAAGGCAGATTTACAGTCATGTTTTGAGGACATTATGTTTAGTGAATCTGCAGTTTAGCTGTGTATATTCAGAGATGATCCTATTTGTTTGGCACCGTGTGTTAGAATATGGGTACTAAACCATAGAGGCTTGCAGATACAAAGACGCTGGAAAGAATAAGAAAGAAACATAATGTAAACTATCATGAAATAAAGTATTGTCAAGTAAAATATTGAGAGATAAAGTTTCTTTAAGTATTGCAAAGTATAATGAATTATCATAAAGCACCACAAAATAAAGCATCTTTTAAGTAACATATATTTTTTTAATATTGTAAAGTGAAATATAACTATGATAATGTAAAGCAAAGCTTTAATCACCTCTTAAAACCTGAATTACTTTGTGCTTTACATTAAACACCACACAGCATATTTACTACAAACATAAAAAACAGTAAATATTACAGCCAGAGTTTATTTTCATGCTAAGGTTAAGAATGTTTACATTGCTGGCCATTTTCAAATGATAATTTCTAATTATTTTTTCTTGACTTCCATTAATAGTGCATTTTGGCTGGAATCCAATTAGTAAGTACACACCCTGCATCAGTGGCTAGCAGTGGCGGCTGGTGAAAAATATTCTTGGTGGGGCTGTGCTTTTTTTTCCTTTTCTTAAATCAAACTTGTGCTTTCTGAGCTTTGTGCACAGCTCCACTATTTCCTGAACTAAGTACAGCTCTTTTATTTCCTGTCTTAAATCATACGACAAACGGACTAATCCAGTTGTGTTTGACCATTGTTGTTGTGACTACTGAGGTCAGACACACCTGGATTGATCAGTTTGTCCAATACAGACAGGAAATAAAAGGGCTGTACTTAGTTCAGGAAGTAGGGGAGCTGTGCATATAGCTTATCAAGTCATTTTCAATAATCATCCCAAAACAATTGAACATAAACGGCTGGATACCAGTGGGCTGCTATGTGAAATACTGATTATTTTAATGCCAATATTAACAACTTGAGGCATTCTTATTCTTAACATAAATACAATGTTGCACAAACAAGTTTAGAACCAAACTGGAAACAAATAACATATTAGGTTTACACAAAGAATTTACACACAAAGCTTACAGCAGCACTCCCTTGTGGCAGAGAAATCACACTGCCAATGTCACCACCAGATATCTTGCCCGTCCTCACACCAGCCTTGGGGCGATTTCTCTATCGCTCTTCATGCGGCCGAATCAACGACGCTGATTGGATAAATTCCTTTGCTATGTGCGAATTTCTTGTCAGTAATTGGCTGGTTGCTGCACTGCTTGGGGCGATCTTTCTGTTGCCCCAGCTGCTACGCAGCGAGAGCTTTTTTCCGAAAATTATATATATAGTTTTATATGATACTTTGTTATGAATTTAAACTCACAATGAACTTAGAATATGTGATTATTGTTAATTAAAAATCAAAAATCCAAAACACTTGGGAAACACTGTGGGGGGGGTTCGCCCTATCGCCCTCTATTGGCCAGCCGCCACTGGTGGCTATGATTATCAAATTTCTAGTAAAGGATTATTGACTTGTGAAAAAAAACCCAGAAAAAAAGACCTAAAATATCCATCTCTAAGGTACAGTAAATGCAGAATAATTTGAAGTTAGAGATGAGATGAGATAAACCCCAGGAGGCTGGATTTCTTTATTCCTTAACTGGAGGCAGGCACATTAATCTCTTTCAAATTTTTCATACTTACTGAATGACAGAGTGACAGAGGTATTATTTTCTGAATTTGTGATCTGGGTTTGTTGAACCCTTTACAAAGCATGTTATTGAAATGGAGGCATTTTCCCTTCAACTGTATTTTTGTTCCTTTGCTGTTTGGTGCATGTTTGTTTCACAATTGGTTACTTGAATGAACTAAGCATTATGTAAAATTCTCCACCTCCTTCCAATTTTACCCTGACTGGGCAGTGATTTTTCTCAGGCAGCCACTGGCACACACTGACTTGACATTTTAGTTACAAGTGTGCAAATAGTGACTGTTGCTTAGTGCTCACACAATAACACCATCAGCAGAAGTAAACCTATGGGGTCAAAACAGGATCAGCTCAACGTAAATGAAAAAAACCGACTGTAAACTCGAAAAATGGACTTTGTAAATTTGAAAACAATTTTAAACTCGAAAAACAGACATTGTGAATTTAAAACAAAAATAATATTGAAAATTTGAACAAAAAAGCCTAAACTAAGCTGTATTTAGGTAAACATTTTTCCTTTGTTTATTGGTTAAAACTGCTATTTTGTATTTTCAAATTGTTTGACAGTTATTACGCTTCTCTTCACCTTCGCTTTCAGTCCTCAGCTTACAGTTTCATTTCAGACTTTTCGTTTTTAGAGTTTAACATAAGTTTACATGGGGGCAGGGCTCAGAGCACATTTGCTCACACCTCTTCGTCAGACTCACTGTGTTAAACCCTCCTGGGTTTAATTAGGTGTGTGATATTCAAATTGATTATAGGTAATAAAGTTTGAAAAATATTGTTTATATAAGCTTAAAAATAATTAATCAAGACTGGTGAGCAGGGGTGTATCCAGGAAGTTTTCAAAGAGGGCTTAATGGGGGGCAGTGATGATCTTGGGTTGTCACGCCAAAATAAAAGTAGGGCTGTAATACAAAGGGGTCTAGAAGGAGTGACAGATATTAGAAACCCAACATAAAGGTCAGAGATTGACGTAAACATAAATTAATAAATGGAACTAACTAATTAAAACTATCTTTCTTAATTTATCATTCATTAAAATATTAACTTCATAAGTAGTGATAATGTAGCATCTTTATAAATTCAGAACAGAAGGAGCTGTTGCAGAAAGCAGGGAAGGAATAAAATCCCTAACTAATTGATGAGTTATTTAACATTTTGGCTGACTTATTGACCAAATAAAAATTCACTCCAGCTCCAGAATATAATGAATGGTGTACATCTGCTTTTAAAGACGGTACTTTCTGGTCTCGGTAATGTCTTGTGTCTTGGTCTTGGGTGGTGTAGTATTGACTACAGCACTAACTTACAGTACTTGACTTGGCCTATATTAGGGTTGCATGAAGGGTTAACATGTGGCTCAGTGGTCTTATTGTGTTGTTAACTAGCATTTGTACAGATGTTTCAGTGGTCAAATGTAGAAGCCAATAGCTATGTACGTTTACCCACACATGTTATGTGTTAGGTGAATAGATCTTTCACAATAGCTTACAGGTTCCATCATCAACCCTCTGCTATTGTTTTTGACACAACTGGATACATTGCTGGAGCCAGTTCTTAACTGGGACTTTAGTTTTCCACTACCAGAATCTTCCCAAAAAATAGATGCCCTAATATTACCAGGCTCATTTGTTAACACAGTTTTAAACAAATGAGAGTGGTGGAGTTGTTTACACTATTGGCTTGCAGAATGTAGGTCTTGGGTTTGAATCCCGGCCTGGTGTCTTTCTGCATGGATTTTGCATGTCCTCTCCATCCATTCCTGCCTGGGTTCCCTTTGTGTACTTCAGCTTCCTTCTGAAATCCAAAATTATGGCTGTTAGGCTGATGATTCTAAAGTTGCCCTTGGAGGTGAGCATGAGTAGCTGTTTGTCCTGTGTGTGTCTGTGATGGATTTGCTACATGTCTAAGGTGTATTCTGTCCCTCTTCCAATGATTGCTAGAGATAGGCACTGGGAAAAGACAGTGGATGAATTTTTTTATGGTGTGGTATTAGGACCAAAATTAAGACTACTTCCCTGCTGCAGGAGGCTATATCCATTTGGAAGGCAGCAACTAATCTGATTATTGATAGGCCAGCATCAGTAACTGAGAGGCGCTGGCAATTGACAGACCGGTGCTGGTAACTTAGAAGTAGACCTCTCACTTGTGTTAGCATTGGAATGGCTAACGACTGGCATGCCTAGGTTGCATGGATTAGCATGGATAGACTGGCGATAGCATTGGAGAGGCTAATGACTTGCATGTCTAGGCTCGTCACTGGCTTTAGTAGATGTGTGTTTTCTTTTTACAACTTTATGGCGGTTGGCAAACAACTTGAGGTGTAATACCGCCACCTCCTGGACTTGAAGTGTGGACCGGGATAGTTTCAATACTTTTATTCTTAAGTAAATCCTGTTTACTCTTAAAAATCAAAATATCATCTTGTAAATTATATTCCCCCATACTCAATAGAAAATGGAGAACATGGCATGATTTAATTTAGTTTTCACCTTGCCACAGTGCCCCAGGTAACTCTGGGGAGTTTGGCTAAAATAAGAGATTTTTTTTCTTAACGGAATGGTTTCTCCACGTTTTAAAGTGCAACTCGCCCCCAAATCATCTTTTTTTCTGATAAACTGTATAAATGAATGTCTAATAGTGCTATCTACATGTCTGGTCTTATTTTTTGTATTTAAGTAGATTTCAGTAAAAATATTATTTTTTCCCCCTAAAAACCGTTAGTGGAGTACCCTCTTCATGTTAAAACTTCACACTGCACTTGAATTTGAATCGGGCATCAAAACTGGCTCAACTTTGTTTACTGACTTCAGTGGGTGAAACTGACGACAGACTTCCTGCCACTGTGGAGTAGAAAACAAGCCCAGTCTAGGCTACACCTCTGTAGCGAGTTGGAGTTGGAATAGCAAGGGTTTACAGCGTTTATCAGGTTAACATTTAGTTAGATTCCTTAGCATAGCCTTTTGAATTTTAGATTAGATTTTAGATTATTTAGTCTTAAAGGTTGAATATGGAATATTTTAATAAAAAGCTATCTTTTTTCTAAAGTAATACTTCCAGGGGGCATTTAGAGGGGTGCATAATGAAAGTACACCATTTCCTTAAAAAAATATATTTGAATTAAAATAAAATAAAATATAAATTTTGACGGGCACGACGTTGGCATTATATTTACATCTACCAGCCAATAGCGGGCGTCATTGCGGGTGGCCTGATAGAATAAATAGTCTGTTCGCCACAGCGAGGCACTGTGGAAAATGGCGGGGGGGTAGCCGTAGCTCCGACCGGCGACCGGGGGGTAAGTGTACCTCTGGGGGTGCTTGTGTGATCATAAGATCCAGAGAAAGCATGGGCCACACAGAATAATGAAACCCAGCGCACCTGATAAACAGCGCTTGTAGTATGTTTTTATTTATTTATTAAATAACTAATATGAAGACTTCCAGTCGAACACATGCAAACCAAAGATAATCTAGTATCAGTAAGCTAAGTAAATAGAATGAATGATAGCAGGCTAACGATAGCAAGCCAGAGTAGGACTGTCAGATTGCATGCATCAATTACATGCATCTAATAGATAATGGATAGAAAAGCTAACGTTAAATACTGTTGTAAAATAAACATATCAGTTGAAATTAGTCCTTACTCTGTACGATTCGTCACTGGACATGGGGCCGGCTGGTCACGTCACGTATCGGCAGCAAACCTGGCATCCCGATAACTGGAAACCTTGTTCTGTTATTGCAACTACCACCTGCGCTCACTAGATATCGCTATGGTGTTCGGGTTCCATATTCAACCTTTAATTTCCTCAATTGTAGTTACAGTGTATTATGGTGTATTATTGACTTTAGTTGATAATGTTAGATAAGTTGCATTTATTGTTCTATATCGTGTTTTATTTTAGTGTTTATTGTTGTGTATTTTAATTCTGTGTTAAGATGGAGAGAAAGTGTAGTGTAGTGGGTTGTGATAGGTATGTGGGTTCATATTTGTTGACAAAGGGAAGAACTGATATCAGTATATGGATAATGAAATCAGGACTAAGAGTTCTTTTTTAGTGCGATGTTTGTGATTGTGTGAAAAAAATGTTTTTGCTCATTACTGAATGATTTTCTCGTCATGCAAGGATAGTTTGATTTATAGCATGGGTACCTCTCTGCAACACACATTTTTTGTTGCGGACAATGAGGTACAGTGGCCCCAGGTGCACCTGTTGAGACAGAGTGACTCGATACTACTCGAGCTAATCTAAATTTAGCTTTTGCTTTGGCCAACAACAATGTACCACTCAGAGATGGGCCCCATTCTATGCTGCGATGCTGCTGCAGGCTCGGCATCTGTTGCCCCGGACAGTTCCCGAGTCATCGGCTCGAAACGATATGGCTCAGGGCCGCTTGTCTCCTCCACAGAACCTTCCTCCCTTTCCTCTCTTTCCTCTGGTGAAGGAGATGGAGAGAAATCGTCAACTTCAAAATTGCCTCCCTCTGAGGCAATGGAGCTCACATCCCTATTGCTCTCCATCTTTCTGGCTGTCTGTGTGCCGCTGCAACAGCGCTGCTGTCAACATGTCAATCACAGCGCAGACCACGCCCAGCCCTCCCCCTCACTAGTCCTCCAGGTAATGCATCATTTTGAGCCATTTTTCAAACAGGGAACATGGGCGGAGTTGGACTCCGCTAGGTGATGAGTTACACTTTAAATTTAGGTTAAACACCAGCAAAGTCCAACTGCTGGTGGTGTTGACATTTTCACAGAAGCGTGATTAATAAATTATAATAACTTTAATAACAATAATTAGGCAATCATATAATTCAATACAAAGGACCCCAATTTTATATCCTGCTAAAAAACTGAAAAAAGCACCAAATTGTTTTTCTCTGGCTTTTTCCCTGTTTTATATGTGCAAGAAAGAACAACATTTTTTTTTTTAACTCCACCATCTACCAGTAAATAAGAGAAGAGAAAGGGGCTAAAATGTTGGCAAATAACCAATGCAATACGCTATAATTGCAGGTTTTCAACTTTACTACAATATGGTATATATGCTTAATGTTGAATAATTATGTTTGATGTTACGTTGCTTTTTGTCAAAGGAATGCCTGTCCAAGCATGTCACTATTAGATTTTGTATGTCAACCATTTTCCTTAATAAAGTTTAAGAGAGAAAAATGTGTGTCTGGAAAGGTATGAAACAGAGAATTGTGATTTTTTTTCGGAGGGGGGAGGGAAGAGGAAACATTTGAACATGTAATGCTAGTTTGTGATTAATATTGGCAGGTAAGGAAAATACTCAAATTAGAGCAACAAAAATAGTGTAAAGGATTAAGGAGATTTTCACAAGAGTATGGCGTGACAAGATGATATTTTGTCATCTTGGGGCTCAGGAGGTAGTAGTTCGTCTTGTAACCAGAGTGTTGCCGGTTTGAGCCCCGCTCCATCCATCTCAGTCGCTGTGTCCTTGACCAAGACACTTCACCCTTCTTAAGAGTCACAGGTATTTACTTAGGAATAAAGGCATTAAAACTATTCCGGATGGTGATGGTAATGCACCTCAATGTACCACCTATTTGCCAACTGCCATAAAGTCATAAAAATAAGAAAGCACAGAAGAAGAAAGAAGAAACACAGAAAACACTTTCAGAAGAAGAAAACACAGGTCTAAAAAAGCCAGTGACCAGCCTAGGCAGTCTAGTCGTTAGCTTCTCCAATGCTATCGCTGGCCTATCCATGCTAATGGACTGTAGAGGGAGTATGTTTTAAGAATTATAGGTTTTTCAATGTTTCACAAGATCACTGATCACCACAAACATGAAACTGTTAAAACAGCATTGACAGCAAATGTTTAAGAAAATATTGGCTGTCCAGAAAATAATTTTATTCTTGTGAATTCTGTGATGGATGATTTGGGGAGCTTGTCTTATTTCACCTGCTTATCAGACTTTTTGTAAATGTTAAATTGTTGTTTTTTTCCCTGTTTTTGGTCTTAATTTAGGCAGAGCAAAAATTAAATTAACTCTGGAGTTTTAAAAAGAGCACTCTTAAACTTTTGAACGATTGTTTCTCTCCATGATACTGTCTCCAGCTGTAGATGAAAGCCATTTTTTCCTCAGGTCCAGCTCATATCGGGAGCCAGGGTAGCGCCATAGATCTGTATGCCATACAGCTGCACAATAGTTTTACTTGGCCTCAAGAAAATCCACAGTGCACCCTCTGTTAAACGTTCTGCCTCATATCCATATCACTCTAATCATGATTTCACCTTCCATGCCCTCTGCTGACAATTTTAGATATACCAGCTTGTTGCAAACCAAATGGCTTGTAGATTTATCAATGGAATGACTCTTAGAGCAATTCTTTTCTCCCAATACATATTGAGAAAAACAGGATAGCAGTCATGATATCTTGTTTAAAGGTGAGTGGACGTGGAGTTCAGTTTTACAGATCATTGATATATAATTTTATTTCAATGCCTTTTTACAAAACTAGCTGGAAATGGTGATGTTTGATGGGGTTTGGAACAGAATAGTTCATAATGCAGAATACTACAAGAGCGATGTATTTCAAAGAACTGAGACCAAAAATGGATTTGCTTGCACAGCAATGACGGGATTTATATTGGATCCGTGTGGTGATGACTAAACTGTAAATGAGATGTGTCCAAAAATGAGAGGACTGAACCCAAGACTGAACACAGACTTCAGAGAATTTATCCTTATTAAACCTACACAACAAATGAATCGGAGAGCTTTGCGAGATAGGCAGATTTAAAATTTGTGTGGCATAAATGTCAACCAAAACTGAAACAACAATTGAGTTTTATACAAAACCAAGTGGGACTAGAGCTTCATCTAACACTGTAATTTAGAACAAAAGGAACATGCTAAGTAGAAGGGCCTGAGATAATGTAGAACCTATATTGTAAATAATGTTACTGCAGAAACAAATACATTGGATGCCAACATTAAAGCCTACAATTATTTGGTCTGAGCTGTCATGGATGTTGCATTTAGACAAAAAATTTGATGTACTGTTGCTATTATAGTCTTTAGAATTGATGATCCATGTAGTTTATGCAACAGTAATGCTTGCTGTAATATAACCTTTCATCCATCCATCCATTTTTTGTACCCGTCATTCCTCGCCTGTGTCTCTCAATCATCCACACCTGATCTTCCTCACCTTCTGCCTTTATAACCAGTCACTTCCCCTCACTCAGTGCCGGATCGTTGTTATCGTTGTCTCCATGGTGTGTTGTCCTGCTGTTATGCTGTCCTGCTCGTATGATGTCCTGTCTCTCCGTTCCTGCCATCATCATCATCAATCCCTCCAACAGCTGCGCACTTCAATAAACATCATTGCACCTTCTACCGGCATCTGTCGATCGAGCCTTCAGATTCAGCCCAGACGGCCTCTGCGCCACCAGATTCAGCCCAGCCGGCTTCCGCAACGCCAGCCTCTTCTCAGCCGGCCTCCATGCCGCCAGACTGTTCTCAGCCAGCCTTCGCACCGCCAGACTCTTTTCAGCTGGCCAACCCTCATTATCGCCGCCCACCACGACTGACCAAGCCTTTTCATCGCCGCCGACCAGTCAAGCTCCTCAGTGGCTGCATGGTTCTCAGAAGAGGACCACCGAGCCATGCGTCAGAACTCAGCCCGGCAACGGGACGTCCATCCGACTGTCTGTCGGATCTCCATGTCCTGATAGGAGGACCACCAGGCCCTCCGCCCGACCGCTGTCCTGTCAAGGGACGCCACCCGGGATGTCCGCCCGACCGCCATCCTGTCAGTGGACGCCATCCGGGACATCCGCCAGACCGCCGTCCAGCCAGAGGACACCACCCGGGCCATCTGCCAGACCTCCAGGTCCTCAGGGACCGCCCTCCTGGCCGTCCATCAGACCTCCAGGTCCTCAGGGGCCACCCACCTGGCCATCTGCCAGACTCCCAGGGGCATACCCGCAGAGACTCGGGCCCTCCTTCCGTGGGCCCCCTCCACCCACCCCGGCAATGGTGCTTCCTTTTTTTTTTCTCTCCTCTTTCCACGACGTCTGGAATCCGCCTTTAAAGGGGTGGGTTCCTGTCATGCTGCCCTATTCACCCTCTCCTCATCATTGTTCTCACCTGTGTCTCTCAATCATCCACACCTGATCCTCCTCACCTTCTGCCTTTATAACCAGTCACTTCCCCTCACTCAGCGCTGATCATTGTTATCGTTGTCTACATGGTGTGTTGTACTGCTGTTATCCTGTCCTGCTCGTCCAATGTTCTGTCTCTCCGTTCCTGCCGCCATCATCACCTCCTCCACCAGCAGCGCACTTCAATAAACATCATTGTACCTTCTACCGGCGTCTGTGTTTGGGTCCATGCATCACACCGCACTCCTGACAGTATGTACCACTGATTCTGGCAGTTGATATACTTCCATGCAAAAAACAAAGGAATGATTCTCTGAAAAGATTTGCCTATTATCGTTTTATGGGACATTTCTAAAAGGAGCTGTATGTAAGAAATTTATTTAAATTAATCATAAAATGGCACTGATATGTCACTAGACATTACAACAGTAGTATGGCCAGGATATTGTCATTTAAAAGGTAAAGTTGCAGCCCTCAACTGATGTTAATGTTATCATCTTATGTTTTGGCCTGAAGCACCATCCTCCACCTATCTACCAGACCAGTCTATCACGAAGTCTGTAGTGTTTCGGCATCAGGGTTGCCAGCTCTGCTCTCGTTACTACAGCTGCAGCTACAAAAGTGTTTCGGATAAAAAATGTCTAACGTTACTACACCTAAAAGACCTCGTTATCATTCAGAAATACATCGTGACAAAGTCCGAAATAAAACAAGGATTTGTATAGGAGATGCCAATGCAAGATGGAGACGGCTGAAAAATGAAGAATTTGAAGACAGACGCCAACCTTGCTAATTTTCTCCTGCACAGGTAAGATTCATCTATGTTTAGCTAACTTGTACTTAATATAAATTGATATTTCAAATATTCATGACAGTCGAACAAAGTTATGCATGTCTATGCACAGTAACGTTACCTTTGTGCATGTGGAGGAGGAGAGTCATCGAATTGAAAAAGTAAGGAATTGTTTGGGAAATAAAAACTGCGAGTCGTTATTGCTAACATTAGCAATGCATTATCAGAGCCCATTTCTCAGTCATTATAATTAAACATAAGTAATAGGAAAAAAACTTCCTGCGTAGGACTCGTCACTTGCAATTGGAAGCTCCTTGTAGCAGCCTAAGTTCCTGCTGGATCCAGCAGCCTATCTGGCAACCTCGAGTCAGGGGGAGCGGGAGGGGATACATCGCTCTACAGTAATTTGAATGTGATTGCAGTACCAGTTTTGGCCACAATCTTACATACAGCTCCTTTAACCTTTCTGATCTTAGCAGGGATCCAGAGTGACAGGTAATGTGCTAGTTTTTCACAAAAAAACCCAACAATCTGCATATTCGGATTTGCACAAAGTTTTAACACTTAATCTATGTTGCACTTGGGATGTTCATGTCAGTATTTCAATGATATCTAAAGGGCTGGATGTAGCATGGGTCTGTCTGTATTATATCCAGTTCTTTTGTATATGTTGGCTGGTAGAGAATCTTTACTGTCATAAGAGATTTCTCCCGCTGCTTGGGCTTTAAGAGATGTGTCAGGTAGCTCTCCTCTATCAAGTGCTTTTTAATCTCTAACTTCTACTTCTACTTATATTCATAAAACAGAAGAAACACAGTCTTGATTTGCTTTGTGTTCATTTCAATATGTAAGACATGGCAAATACAATTTTTCATTTACCTTTCAGCTATATGTGTGTGATGTACAATCTTTGAAAGTAATGTGTGATTTAAGTAATTTTTTTCATAAAGGTCTCCAAACATGCTTTTTTCTCCTTTAAAGGCGGGGTATTATGCTTCTTCCAGGCACATATTACCCTTTTATAGCACACTCCAATAAAGTTGTCTTTTAAAAGTCCGTCATATATCCAAATCCACCTTAAAGAAATTTGCTTCTGTATTGGACGCCTTGATTTTCGCCTGTGCCTCTCTAAGACCTTCATACTCTTTCTGACACTCCCCCTTCAGTTTGTCACATACCGTGCATCATCGCAGCATGCACGGAGTCGGAAAACAAATCCCACAAAAGACACACAGCTGCAGCTGGTGTGTTATAATTACTGCACCTGGGACTCACCCGGAGTTGTGTGAGCTGGGGAGGGGTAGGGGAGCTCTGCAGGGGCGAGGCTCTCGGCTGAGTACGTAAGGTTGGAGGAGGAGATGGGTGGAAAAGGGGGGGATAGGTGGGAGCAGGCGTTTCAGCAACCCCAAGAACTACCAGCAGAGACTCAAAGATTACTCTAACATGAGTGAATGGGTCAGAGCAACACTTCAGGTATGTTTTTAATGAGAGAAAGACAGGTTCTCAGGTTATTAAGCTTCAGAAAGTCAATGTTGCATAATACCCCCCTTTTAAAAGACTTGAAAGTAAACTGATTTACTAAAATGTTTGTGTTGTGCGTGTGGTTTTTTTTCTTTTTGCATGAATTGTTATCTATGTCCTTTTCCTCATTCTCTGAAATCGAAGTCTAATTGTGAGTGTTTATGTGATGTTGACTTCTTTACATAATAATCTCTATATGTTCACCATGAATCTCTTTTATTTCTCTGGCTCTTTTTTCCCTCAGCATATCACAAATTTGGATCTCTAACACTTCTTCATATCCATCCACCCCCCACCCCCACGCCCCCACCCCCACTTCCTTTGTCATTATTACGGTCTCTCTTTGCTTCACCTGATTATTTTATAACAATTCTGATAATGAGTCAGTGTCTTAGAGTGGGTGAAACCATGCGTAATTCCTTCCTATGATTACATTGTCCTACATGTTGTGTAATAACGTGTGAAGAATTACAGCCACCATGAAGAGCTAACAAATATCGAAAGCAGCCACACTCAAATAGAATGTGACAGATGTGAAAGAAACCACAGGACCGAGTATCAAACCCCCAGCTGGCTGTCAATCAAGCAGCACCACTGACACCTTCCCACAATGCTACAGGGAGCCTACTGTGCATATTTAAAGAGTAGATGTATCTCCTGTTGGCTCCCTATAGCAGTTTATTGGTGCAGGTACATGCCAGTGAGGTTTTATTTTTCCTGATCATCTCTACACTGTCATTGATTTGTTTTAATTTACCTAGTGTTTCGTGTCCAGACAGGCGACAAACTGAAGCAGAAGTTAGAACGCTTTGTTTCTAATGTGAGGGCAATCAAGTGGCTCTCTGAAAGTCTTCATACCTCACTGTACCTAAGAAAATTAACTGTTTCACATCTTGGACGAGAATTCGTTCCTAATATTACTATTTTTAGCTCAGCTGAATTATCCTGAACTATCACTCAGATACTATGGTCTCTTATGTGCCAATAATATGCTAGCTGGTTTAAGAATTCTATTCAGAAGAGAAGAAAAAAGAATAATAATTTGTCATGAGAATATCAATGCAGTTTTTCCTTGTGTCCTTGTTGTTCCGAAACAAGAAGCTAACCACACTGGGAAAACAGCAGAGCTCTCCACATGCTTTTCTTCTTCTCTTCATCCGATCTGACCCTGCTTTGTTCTTCATCTGCTCCATGTTTGGGGCTACCATCCGACTGAGAGCATTATTGTTCCTTCTGGTGCATACAGGCAAAGTGGTTACAAAAATCTGGGCTGC
This sequence comes from Valencia hispanica, assembly GCA_963556495.2. Classification (NCBI taxonomy): domain Eukaryota; kingdom Metazoa; phylum Chordata; class Actinopteri; order Cyprinodontiformes; family Valenciidae; genus Valencia; species Valencia hispanica. Next base: position 35,303,580 of record OY747707.1, on the reverse strand, counting down.
ACACAGATGTTTGGAGAGAGCCCTAGTGGACCCTGTACAGATAACAAAGATTATGCTACACAGCCTTAACAGACTTTAATGTGAACTAAAAGAAATGAATTGGGCTTTGTGCTGTTGAAGCAAGTCACTGGCACAGCTTGTACTTCAATCTTTACACCCTTCACACTGCTGTGTATCTGCCTTTCTTTAGAATAACATTGGAAGGTGGTATGCCTAAACAAAATAATGCTCCTACATTGCCATCTTACACCTTTAACACCTTAGCAAACATAATTTGAACACCACAAAGCCAGGCTGCTGCTGATTTCTCAAAGACTTCTCAAAGAGCTCAACCATATGAATTTTTAATACAAAAATGATTAAATGAGTTGGTGACGTCACAACAAAGGTAACATACTCCTTGGCAAAGTTGACCACTTAAGATCCCAAACAACTGATCTCAATACAAATATGCCCATGTGCTGAACATGAGTCAGAGGTCGCGTTAACCTAATTTTTTTTCATATTTTACCATTTTTTTAAAAACATTGACGGAACAATCTGAAGGCCGTTGGTCATTTTGAAGATTATTATTCACACCTCTAACCACTTAGTGCAAATACACCAACTTTTTCAACTTTATGCAAGGAGTACAGGTAACTGAATCCATCAAAAAAAGATTTCCATGAGAGCGTCTGAGGATCATCTCAGACCTGGACATCTTTCTCAATGCACCTCCATAACCAGGAGCTGAAAGCGCATTGAAGAGTTACTGAGGCCTTGGAGCAGGTTGCTCCATAGAATCGAGTGTTGTGACAACCACTGGTGCATGCTGCGAAATTCCCTCACACTGAAGCAATAGCTTGCAGGTCAGTTTGTTTGGATTCAATATTATTTAAAATGAATAAAAAAATAAATACAATTGAAAATGTTATTTTAAAAATTGACGGGTGAGAATAGATTATGACAGGATTTTTTAAAAACCCCATCGGCCAAAATGACGGGCAACAAAAATGTCTAGCGCAACCTCAGATATGCTTTAGAGGAAAGTACAAAGTATAAATAAAATATATAATTACATGACAAAAACAGACGCTTGCTCAAGTTCAGGTGTGGTGGAGCTTGTTATTGAAGTAAAAAGTAAAGTATGCGATATGGACTGATCTTCAGTCCTTTCCAGGGCCAACACAGACAGAACAACAAGGCACACCCACACTCCCAGTTATTAGGTGTCTCAGTTGATTTAACATGCTTTGTTTTGGACTGTGAAACCTACATCTGAATGGGGAGGAAAGTCAAGCAAGTATGAGATAATGGAGATAATCACCATTCCAGTGTGCAGCCCTCATTTCAGACATTAAAGAGCAGACAAGCTCTAAGTAAGACACTGCAAAAACACAAAAATAGTGTAAAGGTCTCTGAAATGTTGCACTGCTAAATTAACTGACAAATGGTGAAAAGAAGGAAGAAAAGGTCAACATAGTTAAATCATGACTAAATCAAGAAGTACATTAGAGAAAGCATGACAAATTCGGTTTGATATTAACAGCAAAGGTTTCCATGGTCTGGAGAGCATGAATTTAAATTTTTGCTCTGAAAAGGTTGATGATATTACCACCTTTACAGAAAGGTCAAATGTGTTCTATGCATGAAAACTTTTTTTTTAACCTGAATTTAAAAAATATATATATCTTAATTTCCTTAACTAGATTGTTACTCTCCTTTGAGACTGAGGCCTTTTAAATTTACCTTAAGTAAAGTTGCAGTGAGAAAATCCCAATGTAAAATTATGATTTATTAAAAATAATCTGAACTGACAACATTATTTTAAAAAGCACAGAAATCTTGGCTAAGCAGATGTATTGGCAAAGTATCAGCTTGTAGACTCCCATTGCTCTATTGGCAAAGACAGTGACATCCACCAATGAAATAGTTGAAATTCTTTTTAAATCTAACGAACAAGTCAACAAGAAGTTTTTTGTCACTGAAAAGTCCTGGAGTTGGTAACTGTAGGTTGGTGAGTTCGTTTACAACAAAAGGCTTTTCAGTAGTATTGTTTGAATTAATTAACATTTGATCACTTGCATGTATCTTCCTGACCCAGAATGAAAATTTAAGACATGTTTCCAACTTGCCAAAAACGCCTTAATGATGCTTTGGACTTTTAATAAAATACAAAAATATTGTGTAGACTGACAAAAACAAAAGTGGATCTTTATGGAAGCCATGTGTCCTGTTATTTCTGGTGAAAATCATAGCACAGCATTTCAAAATAAAAAAGTATATCTAGAATTAAAGACTGCGGTATTGTAAGGGTCTGGGGCTGCTTTAGTGTTTTAGGACCTGGATTAATTGCAGTAATCTAGCAGAAAGGACAATGTCCCGAATTAAGTTTGTGGCCTCATGGGCACTTGGGTTATGTTGCAGTACAGCGACAATGCCTCAAATAAGAGCGATTTGTTTGAGATTGCTGTGGTATGACCTTAAACAGGCTGTTCATATGGGTGAATTTAAATATTTCTGAAAGGATGAAGATGATTCCTTGCCAGTTATCACAGACGCTTTATCGCAGTTGTTACTACCAAGAGTGACACACAGGGCAAGGTCGCTTTGGAAAAGTTTTATTTCTTTATTAATAAATCAAATCCTGGTTTAAAAAAATGGCATTTTGTGTTGTTGTCTTTTGCCTTCTTTTTGTGTGATGTTAACATTTCTTTGATTATCTAAAAATTTGGTCTAAGAAAAAAGTAAAACCATAGGAAATGTGCATAGGGGCCAAATGGATTTTCAGAGTACTGTTAGCTCATTTAAAGGTAATGTGATGAAAACTAATATACTGGACATACTTGAGCTTTTTTTTAAATTACTGTTTCTTTAGGTGGTGAATGAAAAGAGGAGTAAAAAAACTTAAAACAGAAACAGATTAAACCAAGATATTGCGTGTTTTTCCCTGGCTTCAAAAGAGAAAATAAATTGCAAAAGTAATAGTTTTCTGCCAGTGCCCTAATTATTTTCTTCTCTGAGATAAGATTTTTATAACTGATAAATGCCTTGTAGTTATTTCCAGATTTAAGATGACACCTGTTGGATTAGGTTCAGCACTTTACTGCTTATTAAATCTGTTTATTAATTTTCAATATAAAGAAAATATAGTTAAATGTTACAGAACCATAGACTGAAGCTATGCCAGGTGTGCAGATTAAAAAAGGTGGGACATTGATGGACATCTCACCTATTTTGGTGTTTCAGGTTTTTGAACATCTTATGTGCCTCCAAGTTATATTACTGAATTTATCTCTCAACTGATACATTGGAAAAGTCGTTTATGCTTCAGCGTCCTTCCATGGAAGTGTAGCAAGGGACCACACATTGCCTAATTAGTGCTTAAGCACTACTTGTATAGGAGCCTATGGTGACCAAAAACCCTAAAGAAGAGATTTTCTTGTCCTTTTTTTCCTGGTCATCTTTATGTAGGTTTATGTTACGTTAATGTGTATTTCCATAGTTCTATTTGTTTTCGGGTTCTCTTCGATATCATCCAAGAGTACTCTGTAAGTCTACATCACCACTTCCCACTCTCTTCTCCCTAGATAGAAGGTATTGAGTCAGAAATGTTCAAATCCAACACTAAGAGGGCAGTGCTCTTTTTCAATATCTTCCTTCTTACTTTTCTTCCCACATTTTCTAGATGCCCTTTTAGTCATCTCCTGTGTGGAGGTACGCAGTATCTGTTCTCCTCATTCAAGTTGCTATTCTCCCTCTGTTCCCCCTCACTGCTATCTCTAACCAATCTCCCACAGTTACACAAAGCTACATTTGTCTTTTGAGTGTGAGTGTGTGTTTGTGTGAATCTTTGTGTGTGTGTTTGTATTTTATGGCCCTGGGGGGGGGGGGGTCAGAGGTGTTTATATGGGAGAGGTGACTCCCTTATTGCTTCTATAACATGAGAATATCATATCAAACCATGTCATTAACAGTGAATGGGAACATCTGGTCAGCTGTAAATGTAATCTAATGAAATGAAACGAACGCCTGTTCTCACAGTCTCACAGTCCCCTCACAGTCCTTCAACCGAGAGACTGACCGAGTCAGATCATAGCTAGGCACAGGGAATGTATGGGCACTTTTAGGGTTGAACTGTTCTTCACAGTATGGAGCCAGCTATTGCTACTGACACTCAGATCCAGAATTGCATTACCTCCAGACTCAATAAGTGAAATAGCATCTTTTGAGAACAAAGTCAAAGATACAAAGATATACTCCAGAACATCCAGAACTCGGATCTATATAACCAGGCTCCCTCCCATGTAAATGATCTTATCCATGACTATTCTCTTTCCAATATTCTCATTTGATGTGCTATCAACCTTCTGATCCTCAAATTAAAAATCAAGCACAGGGGCTCAATATAAAGATGAAAACAGATATTTTTTCACAGTTCATAAAAAATACTTTTTCGCCCTTTTTACATTACATCAGACTTACCATTACTCTATTATGTCAGTCAGAAGCACCAAAATTATTTATGTTTGTAGAACAAGAAAAACATAGTTTAAGATTTCTTTCTTACTTTCTGTAAAGGCCAAAGTTTACATACACTAACATTTGTATGCTTTTTGACAGTCTGGGAAGGCCCAGGTGATAATGCTATAGCTTTGTGAGCTTCTAATAGGTTGACAGTGATTGACTTAATTTGAGGCAGGCCTTAGGCTGTACTTTAAGGCAAATGGAGAAGGACACTCCAAAAGCAATCAGCTAAGATATCAGGAAAAGAGCTTTGGACCTCTACAAATCTGGCCCATTTCAATTTCCAGATGTCTTTAAGTGCAACTTTCATCTGTTCAAACTGTTATATGCAAGTTTAAACAACATGGGAATGTCGAACCATTGTATTGTTCAGGAATGAGACTGGTTCTGTGTCCCAGAGTTTAATGTATGTTTGTGTGAATTGTCTATAATGCCCTTGAACAAACCCTTGTAAAGGGTTGGACCTTGTAAAGATGTTAAGATTCTGGTTGGTAAGACAATATCATAATCCACAGCAAAAGATATCCTCTACCAACATGGCAAGGAAGAAGCCATTACTTCAAAAGCAACATAAAAAAATCTAATTTGCAAATGCACTCAGAGACATACCAACATAGGAGAGTTGTCCTGTGGTTTGGTGAAACATTTTTTTAAGTATAATATACTTAAAAAAATGTTTCACCAAACCTTTTTGTTTATATTATAAATATCCATCCGTCCATCCATCCATTATCTGTACCCGTCCATTCTATGCAGGGTCGCGGGGGGCTGGTGCCCATCTCCAGCAGTCACGCCACTCCATCACAGAGTATATATATATATATATATATATATATATGTGTGTGTGTGTGTGTGTGTGTGTGTGTGTGTATGTATGTAAACTCAGCAATAAAAGAAACATCCTCTGACTTCCAACTGTTTTTACTTTCAGTAAACTTAATGTGTGTAAATATTTGTATGAACACTAAAAGAGTCAACACCATAAGACATAAACTAAAAATGTTTCACAGACATGTGTTCAGGTAGCCTATCACGGTGCACTTCTGAAAAAGTAAAAATTAACAAAATTATTAACAGAACATGTTTATATATGGAAATATCTGAATGCTCAGTTATACAGTTAATGAATTAACAATTCAAACTCAATAAAAGAAACAAATACATTTATACAACCCTCATTATTCACCTTTCAACCAAAAATCACTTCCACTCAATTATTCAATCAAGAGAGAACACACCCACCCACACACCCTACAAGAGAGCTTTATTGTAGGCAGACCTCCTTGACCAGTGACCAGAGTTGTTCTTCAGAATAAACACTTTGAAAGGGAATATTTGAGTTGACCAAAACCAGAAAACAAAAGTAAAACTAGATAAGTACAATAAATCACTCTTCTACACAAGAGGTAACAAAGATCATAAGAGAGCTAATGCTTTCTAACATAATCAATCAAAAAAAGATTCCAATGAGAGCATCTGAAAATCATCTCAGACCTGGACACTGAACCCAATGCATCTCGCTAACCATGAGCTGACAGTACGTTGAAGAGTTACTGAGGTTTGGAGCGCATCTGTGACTGAACCATACACAGACTGACAGTGACAGATCGCTACAGCTTAACCTAGCCACTTATGCAGAAGGAGTACACGCAGGGATTTCCTTCTGTTGAAGCCATCAGAAAAGCCATCAGAAAAGCTGCCATTCAGAGAGTCTTGCTGAATTCTGATCTCTTCAATTAGAGAAATGTTCCATAATTTTAAAACTTTGGCCAAAGTGGTGCTTACAGACTCCAGTGTGGCAACAGAGTGGGGATTCAGCCTCTATGAGTGAGAGCGCAGTTCAGCTCTCCACACCAAGCCTTCAGGTCACAGCAGGTGAAATGTTCATAATTAATACAAGTTGCTTATTAATCTGCTTGATGTTTGATGGCACGATGTGGATTCTCTGTTCAGTTTGTTCAGATTGAAAATTATTTAAAATGAATGAAAATTAAATACTACTGAATATGTCATTATTTGCATTTCAAAATTTGCCTTAAAAGGGGTGTGAGTTGATGGAATTCAATAGAACTTACACATTTTGTTGTTTTTATTACAGCAATTCTTGCAACCAACAGCACAAGACATGATCACGTCTCTGTCTGCACCCAACATGCGCAGTAGAGCAGGGAGTGACGTAGACCAATAATCCCTCTATATGTTGTATTACTATTATCAACGTCTAGTATGAACTGTAATCTAAAAAACTATTACTCAGTAATGTCACTGCTTCCGATTATGAAGCTGAACAGTCTTTTGTGCAAAATCTTGTGGAAATGCTTCATGGAAAAAGAGATGTTATTACGACAGCAAAGCAGTATGTATCCCTTCAGCCTTGTGAATCTTGGGAAGGCCTTGTCAAAGCCACTACTGGGAAAGTGGGAGCTGTGGAATCGCACAGTGTGACACATACCAACAACATTACCAATAACGATGCAGAGTCATTATTCTTTCCTAGATAGCAACGTTAGTTCTCTGGTATGATAGTTTCTGGGAAGCAAAATGGGGATGACAAGTGGTGAGGACTGACTCATTGTGATGACCAAGCAACTTTCTCCTCCATATGAGACCATCTCTGCATTTTTCTCTTCTCTAATTAGCATTCCCTGACTCCCTCCATAAATCCAACAGTATTCACTAGCGTTTGGCATTGACTCTACAAGGTTGCTGAATGCGTCATTATCTGTAAACCCACAATCACACAAAGACATCAAGGACAGTGTTTCTGTCTTACCGGATGTAATGTAACTGCAGCAATGATGATGTACTTAGTACTGTACCTCATTTTATATGAGGTACAGTACTGGACTCATTTATTTAGACCCTTGGTAAAGATCTGTAAAAACAAAACAAAAAAACATCTTTCTGAAGTAGCATAACTTCATACTGAAAACAGACAAAACTAGAACTAGAAGCACTCAGAGAATGCAGACCTCTGCCAGGACCACTCATTCCACCATCCCCATGTTGTTATCTACTGTAATTGTAACTTTGAGTACTTTTCCAATAGAATGTCTGTTAATGAGATGCATGGCTGTGTTCGTACTGTTGCTATGCTCTTCCAGAAGAGAGGGGAGATTCCCGCATACACAATTAATTTGCTGTGCATATGGTCCAACTGCAGCGGGGCTGCTGCGCGAGCTCTACCGTCTGTGAGCTCTTTGAGACGGGAGAGGAGTCCACGATAGCACTGCTGGTCGGTGGGTGAATACGTGCTTCATCTCAGATAAACCCTAGAATCTAATCAGTTGTTCCTAGTACCATTGTGGACATTTCCTGAATATTTCATCGAACTCTGTCTATAACCTTTTGAGTTATGTTGCAGGCAGACAGACAGACAGACAGACAGACAGACAGACAGACAGACAGACAGACAGACAGACAGACAGACAGACAGACAGACAGACAGACAGACAGACAGACAGACAGATGAGCACAAAAACATTACATCCTGGTGGAGTTAACCAGTGTTTAACTTAATAATTTGACAACAAGGCATCACTGGTAGTCTTCTTTATTAACATTTCACAATGATGGATCTTGCATAGAAAGGGACTTTTGGCCATTCCTATTTGCATAATCTCAACAGATTGTTCAGACTTCTGAGTCCTTTCCTATAGTCTCTTTTCTACAGGTGTTCCCTCAGGTTTTCATAGAATTTAAGGCGGCCTGAGATGACAATGGAAGAAGGTTGATTTTGTGTCTGGTGAACCATGTTTTCCTTGATTTAGCTATATGCCAAAAATGTGACTGGCAGTGTAATTAGTCTCTCAAAAAAGTAAGTCTCTGATGATCATTTCATCATCATGTTTAATCTTTAATTGGTATTTTTCTCTACCAACAGGAACTCTACATACTGCATGAAGGTCTCCATGTCTCTGACTGTGGCTGAAAATGACACAGACCTTTGCTACAACTCCAATATGAGAAGACCTGAGAAGGCTGAGCTCAGTAAGAGCAAAGACATCCTATGTCCTGACATTGATGACTATGTTGAATCTGGGAAGGAGCCTGAAATCACATGGTACAAGGTGGGCTTTCTTTGTGGATAAAAGGGATTAAATATTTGTTTAGTCTAGAATGGTGTGCTTGTCCTTTTGGTCGAATGAGGCTTTCTTATTGTAGCACTGCCTTTCTGAAACAAGCAGTAAGGAAAGGTCCTGTCTTTGTGATTATACAACTGGGAAATATTCTTCAATGCTTCATTAGTTTGTTTTCATCTCATTTATTGGCTGCTTAAATTTAAAAGCCTTGTTAGAAATGCAGTTCCACATCACTTAGGCAGATTATGTATGGGGACAATTACTTAAGCTATATTTGCAGTGGTTCACACCGCTCTCAGAGAAGAGAGAATAAGCACTGTGCAGAGGGCAGCCACAGCAATGACTTTCATAATGAGCACAAAACTTCTATGAGAATAAAATTGTCCAATGTCACTTTGTGCCCTGTGGAAAGAGTGGATGCCCGACAAATGCTCCTGCACCCTGAGTCATCCCCCTCCTCCCCTCTCCTGGGTCCTTGTCTTTCCCAGGTCAGGCACGGCCTGCGGACAACAAAGTGCATCCCAACCAAGGGGTTGAGGCCAAACTAATCACAGGCAGATCAGCAGTAGATTAACTGGCCAGGCTTGACCTAAAGTTCCCTCTAAAATTCAATTACAATCTGGGTAATGACTGGGAGTGCTGGGACCCAGAGTTATTTGGACCTCGGTGGAGCCTTTGTGATTGAATTCAGAAACTGCCGGGAGCAAGGATAGAATAGAATACGGCGAGCAGTTGTCCTCCCCGCCACAGCGTCAAGGAGCTGGAGAGCAGATCGTGTCATATAGTTACTCATTGCGCTTGCACGTGGATACTCACGCATTTGCACAGAAGCAGAACAAACACACTTATTGTGCCAGAAGAGACTTCTGTAAATAAAATTCTCCTTCCTCTGTGTCTTTGGGAGAATATTGAAAGGAGAATATTCAGTTCAGAGCAATAAATCATAATCAGATAAGAAGGATAAAGGCAAAGCCCGATCATTTTACAATATGGAATTATTTTGTCAGTGTCAATCCAAGCATTCGCAACACTTTATCCAGTGGCTTAGAGCTGGATGCTATTTTCAAAGCCTTTGTGTCAAGTTTGAGTAATAACTAGTTATTTGGATGAAACTATACTTTTACGTGCTTTACAAAAGTAGTCACTCTCTTTAAACTTGTTCACATTTTGTCACATTAAAACCAAAAGTGTTATTGTATTTTGTTGGGATTTTATATGGTAGACCAGCACAAAGTATGTTATTATTGTGAAGAAGAAGAAAATGGATACATAATTTTGAGATTTAAAAAAAAGTGTGGTGTGCATGTGGATTCAGTCCCCTTTACTCTGATTTCCCAAATAAAATCCAGGGTTGCTCATTACCTAATCATTAATAAGCTGCATTGTTAGACCAATGTCTAACTTAATCTCAGTATCTTAGCATAATACATCTGTTCCTGGGATAGCATTAATCATTGAAGCAGCCAAGAAACTCCATAAACACAAATAGTTAAGTAAGGAGAACCAGTTGGTAGACCAACTAATTAATGTGCTCCACCAATTTTGCTTTAATGTGAGAGAGCCAATAAGAGAAGCAAATTTTAACGATAACCATAATAAGCCCAATTGCAGTTTGCCTCAAGCCAATTAGGGAACACAGTACACATATGCAATAAGGTTCTTTGTTCAAATGAGAAAAAAAACTTTTGGCCTACCTGCAAATGACTATGTGGGGCAGAACAGAAATACTGCATTAAGAATGAGGCAGAGGTTCACTTGCAGCAGGAAAGCCACCTCATATACAATATGTGGCCAGAGCTACAATGAAATGGTTTAGATCAAAGCATATTTGTGTTAGAATGGCCCAGTCAAAGTCTAGCTCTGTATCAAATTGAGAATATAAGACCAGAGTTAAAAATTGACTTTCACAGATGCTTTTTACTCAGTCTGACTGAGTTTGAACTATTTTGCAATGCCTTTCTGCTTTAATTGCAGTGAAAAGTGGTTCCACCAAGTATTGACTCAGGAGAGCTGAATACCATAGAAGTGCATGCCACAAAGTACAGATTTTTAGCTCTTAAGATTTTAGAAAACCATGCATCATTTTCCCTTCATCTCAAAATTATACACTACTTTGGGTTGAGATTGGACATAAAATATCAATAACATGCATTGAAGTCTGTAGCTTTAATGTGACAAAATGAGGAAAAAGTGTAGTTTGGTATCAATACTTTTCCAGGACTCTATAAACAGTGTAAAGGTCTCATTTTTCAAACTGATAACAAGAATTGTTTTGCCATTTGCAGTTCACAGTACTTCTTTATGTCTGTTGCAAGTTTCTAAGTGAGGTATTAGTTATCATTGTTTAAAGATAATATGAGACACTTTGACCTGACTGTCACTCTCTATTATGCAGGAATGTCGTCCAAAAAAGTGGCGGGCCAGTATTATCCAGAAGAGAGACATTTTGTCTTTTCAAGAAGTAAAGGAGGACGACATTGGGAATTACACCTGTGAAATCCAGTTTGGTGGCTTTGTCATCAGAAGGACGACAGAACTCACAGTAACTGGTAGGAAGAAGCACAATGTTCTGCTAGTCATTTGTGTTCACAGAATAAAATTTAACACTTTAAGGAAAACAAGATAATGTAACAGATATTTGCACACATACACACATGTGCAGACTTACCACTGAGTAAGGCAATGATTTCCTGCTGCTGTGTTAATTGCTGGGGGAGGCTGAACGCTGCTACCTGGCCCCTATTCCTCCTTCTAGCTCAGCAATTCCCAGTCAACCGAGCAGTGCTGAAATATTTAAGGCTATAGGCAACAGCTCTTCACACAGAGAGCTGAAGAGCCAGGCACAAGGTCAAGATATTTACTCTTCGAGTCTGACTGTCTATCTCTTTCTTTCATTACCTATAACTTGTACAGTTGCAGGGTGGACATGCAACAAATAAATGCATCCATATGTCAAAACTGAACATAGAGAGGTGTGAGTGTGTATTCTGGTAAGTCAAGCACACTGATTTGTGTTGATAAAAAGGAAGCGTTTTTTTCTTGGTCTTTTATATTTCATCATGATGTATCTTTTTGATTCTAACTAAAAAACTGCTGACTTCAGCAACACTTTACAAAACTGAACAATGGAAATTGTAGCCGCATTGTTCATGAAATTATGTAACATCATAGTCAACGCTTGGGAAATATATTTTTAAATGCTCAAATGTTCTTTTTCACATTCCACAGCTACCTACCACATATTTCACCTTTTGCATCCGTCCTCACACACTCTTGATGTAGCATTATTTTGTTGCATAGTATTCCAATCCCTAAATATGCTGCATCCATGTCTGTACATAATTATTTGCATTGGACAAGGACAAATGCCCATCTCTTTTGCTTGTACAAAGACACTTTACCACACGGCCTAGTCGGAATTTCCAACCACCAATCTCTCAGAAGAGAGGTGACAATTGTGCAACTGAACCAAGTCAGAAAAGGCTTATTGAGTGTGCTGCTGTGCATATAATAGTGCCAGGACAGAGGTGAGCAGCATGTAGCTCTCATTGGAATGAGTAAGTGAATTTAAAAGATACAGATATTTGATAAGTGATTAAGATGAAGGAGGCTAAAAAAACCACATTAAAAGCGATGATCGAAAGCCATGTGTATTCTTTCTACTTGTAAACTATAGCCCAGAGAGGATGAAGATCCTTACCCCACTTTACTTGGACTATTTCAACTGACCAGCGAAAAAATCTTGGGTTCTGAAAAGAAATAACAGCACTGCTGAGAGGAGATTGGGTATATATATATGTGTGTGTGTATGTATATATATATATGTGTGTATATATATATATATATATATATATATATATATATATATATATATATATATAAATATATGTATGTATATATATATATGTGTATATATATATATATATATATATATATATATATATATATATATATATATATATATATATATATATATATATATATATATATATATATATATATATATATATATATATATGTATGTGTATATATATTTTAGGTTTTAGATATTAAAATAATCATGGTTACATTCGTATTTGATCGGGAATACAGTAAAATGATCACTTAGAAATCGTTAAATGCTCTCAGGCATAGAAAATGGCAAATTGATACTTTTTTTCTCATTATTTCCTTTACAGTCTGTAGCAGTGGTAGTTGACAAGGCAGCTACATATACTGGAATATAGTCTTCTACTTTAAAACAAAGACAAAATGATTACAAAGCTGACTTTAAAAACAGATTATGTGTCAATAGTGGCCTTTGATCACAGCAGTCATACAGGAAATGGGGAGATATACAAGTGGGGAGAACATGCAGCAAAAGCTAAAAATTGAACCCCAGAGTTGACATTTCTAATTTTCATAAGGATCTTGTAGTGCAAACTAGCATTTACAAGTGTAAATATCTCTGTTTCTATCCCTTGGAGAATGTAGATCCATACCTTTATATCTATTGAAGTTGATACAGGGTCAGTTAGCACTCCATGGCAGGCATGGGTTGTATTGACAACCTGAGATAGCTGTCTCTGTTTTTAATAGCTTTTTACAATTTTGTTTATCCACTGACTATTTTTAAAAACCTCACTTATACGGAAATCTGTTTTGGTCTTCTTCCTGCAGTAGTAACTTCTATCCCAAAGAGTGTTGTTCGAAGGGCAACCTAGTAGTACAGTTTGTTCACTGATTTGAAAAAAAGCAGCAACAGTGTTTCTCTTCAGCTGGTTACTAGTTAAGATGGTCAAGCTGAAAATCGACTTCTATTACAAGCTTATTTCTGTTTGTGTCTCTAGGTACACTGCCTCTGTATTAAAATGCAGTGAACACCATCTCTGTATGCATATCACTACTTTTGTCCAATCACAATGGTAGACTGGAGTATAAAAAACTAAGTTTAAAGAGATAATTTTTTTAGAAATAGCGATGCCAGATTCTGTGATACTGTACTGACCTAAAAAGATTAATTCAACTTTTTTAATCGACAAACATTTTTTGTAAACCCAGAATTATTGATGTTGTTTTTATTTCTATTACTGATTATTACCCTTTTGCAATCAAATGACAGTACATACATACAAGCTGATACAGTAGGATCAAAATTTTTATGCTAAGCAGTTGAATTTTACTTACAGCAAGATTGGCTAAATTCAGGCAGACACACTAGATGTGGTTATTTTTCCATCATGCCAAAGCCTGCCAATCGATCACTGTTTCCATGTGAGCAGTTCGAACTGGAAATATATCCAGACATATATTCAGACCTGAAAGCACAGGATATCATCACATAACTAGGTCTGTTAGTGCCTAAATGGTTTAGGTTTAAAGATACAGTTTAAAGGTCACTGCACTTAAAGAGTATTTGACAAGAAAAACATTTTCTTTTTGCTCCTTGGGGTGTGTGTCTTGGATTTTTTGTTTATATGCACCTGTTAGTGGTAAAGACTTTATTTTACCAGATCTTGGCAAGCATTGCCACATTGAAAATAATGTCCAAACATAATTCATAGGCCTTGTAATTTATAGGAACAAGATCCTGATTAGACCTAATTACAGATGTCACAATTGTTAACTATCATGTGTATTGTGCTAAATGTTTTCATTGTGTATAAGAAACCTTGTTCAGGAAGCTGTTGAATATGGTGTCTATCATGCTTCAGTTTGAGTCAAGCAAATTTAAAGGCCAATCCAGCACAGTGATACCATGCTCATTAAAGCAGGTATTGGTTGCTTAAGGGCAGGGTAACAAGGCCTGCAAGGTAAAAAGAAGTCAGCATCTCTATTAAGGTTGTCAACAAAAGGAAGCATGATGTCCTCTGAAACTTCTAGACAACTGTAGAAATGTCATATCAGACATCAAGCAGCTTGGATTCTGTGCCTCTCCCCCCTTCACCAGACTCTAGGACATTGATTTTGACAAGGTTTGGTCGAAAATCCCCGATCCTCCAGATTTCTCAAATTGCTCAGCTTTCTGTGTCGGACCTTTGCTTGAATTCAACTTTAAATTATCATGTATGTATACAGCACTCTAAGAACAGACCGATTATTTACCAAAAACCTTTTACAGTTTGCTCTCCTTTTGGAGTGTGTCAGTGACTGTCTGACACACAAGTGTCATCGGGGTGACCCTCTTCTCCATGATTAACATGGCTTTACTGAAAATCCCTTTTATTGCTTTTATGTAATCTTATGTAATCTTTCAACTTTCTTAGAGACTATGGTGTTCAGAAACTCTTACAGAAACAAACAATTAAAATAAATCACTGTTTGTAAAGAATCTGAGTTGCACTTTTTGAGTCAAATTTCTGAAATAAATTACCTTTTTCATTCATATGCAAAGTTATTAGGATGCACCTATATGTTCTTGTTCCTTTGTCTGTACTACTGTGTGTTTACTGGGTTCCTTGAATAACCTTATTTTTTATTACGAGGGTGACCGTAAAAATTATATGAGTATAAATAGGCACACTCCACATTAAAGATACAAAGAGGTAGAAAATAAGGATGTAAAAGGTTGAGTAAAAGTAAAAGTAGATATGAGCAAGACTGAAAAATTACAAAAAACAAAACACCCATTGCCCCTCTTTATTAGTGCTATATGGGGCAACAAAACAGTGGGAAGAAAGGTAAGGCAAGTATGACATAAAATACAAGTGTGAAAAATACTATGGGAGAGCAGCTGCTTTGATAAACATGAGACAGAAAAATAAGAAAACAATAGTTTTGGGTTAGCTTGTAATTTTCTCTCAGCTTAACCTTATAGCCCTTGTTTTGTGGCCTTGGTTTAGTAAATATAAAATAGATTTTTCTTCACTTACTCAGGCTTAGTTAATTAAAAAGCAACATCTGCTCTTCTTTGAAGTCCTGGAGAAGATGGCAGTTAATAAAAATATATGTAAAGTCTTAATTACAAAAACAACCTAATATTAAAGGAAGCCGAGCATAAACATAGTAGGAAGAATGTAAAAGCATATCAACTAAAGCAAGCAAATTTTTAACACGTAAAAACTCATGTGAATTTATTATTTTATAAAATCACAACAAATGCAGCAATGGTCCTGTTTCTTCTATAAAACAATATCTGTTACCATTTTTCCTTGTGACTATGGCTGGCAAAATTAACACGTTAACGCAGGTCGATTAATTTGTAGAATTGCGCTCAGTGTTCGTCACGTTAACAGCATTGCAGACCCGAACTGCATCCATGGTTCCATGTGAACACCTCAGTCGCAAGCCATCAGCACTCTCTAGGGATTATCGGTTTACGTTACTCTCTGCTCTACTGTGCGTGTTGTCTGCAGAAAGAAATCATGTCTTGTTGCGCTTAGTTGCACAAATCGCTTTGATAAAAACAACAGAACGTGCAAGTTCTATTGAATTCCATCGACTCACACCCGTTTCAGCAATTGGAAAGAGCAGATGATTAAAATTGCAA
The DNA here is from genome assembly GCA_963556495.2 of Valencia hispanica. Taxonomy (NCBI): domain Eukaryota; kingdom Metazoa; phylum Chordata; class Actinopteri; order Cyprinodontiformes; family Valenciidae; genus Valencia; species Valencia hispanica. Next base: position 35,287,524 of record OY747707.1, on the reverse strand, counting down.
CAATCTGCTGCAATCACTTCAAATCAGGTAAGCCTTGTTGGCTAACAAACGAGCAAAAATTGCTAACCAACACTGCAACTGCAATATAAGCACAACTAATAACAATGGGAAACTGAGGTTTGTAATGGATTGGTGTCACGTCATTTGTGTGCAAATCCGTGGTGTTGATAAACAAATAATCCCTTTATTGTTCAGAAGAAACAGTCAGATTTGTATTCAGAAAATGTTAACCAGTTAGTCTGCCATTGTAACTGGCTAAAAGATAAATAGGTTAAAAGAGGCACATGTAAATATGATAGTAGAATTCAAACAAAAGTTCCATGCATCTCTCCTGTATTTCCTTAAAAGAAAAGAGCAAAGGCATCCGGTTTTGTCCTTTATTTACACCAAAAATTTTGCTATTTCAGTCCTTTTTAGGAATGTTGATTAATCGTGATTCATTCACAGCTACCTTGAGATTAATTAGATTAAAAATTGTCATTGTTTGATAGCCTTACTTTTTATGTATCATTTTATCTCATCACAACAGTGGGCTATACCTCCCCTTTACAGCTCCGGTATCCAGATAGAATCAGATCAGCTCTTCCTCACCATGGACTAATTTCTTTTAATAAACCCACACCATCATCCCCTCAAGTGGGCGTGCGATTACCCACATTTTATCACATCCTGTTAAAACCACCGTTGCCTAGACAGCAAGTATAAAAGGCTAAACTATGCTTAAGATCTAGGTACTAATGTTTTACTGTTTTTTTTTTCTTCCATAGGCCAGGAGTATAAAGAAGGTCATTAAGTTTAACTGATCTTGAATTTAGTGCAATGAATACTAGCCTTTTCTCTGACCCTTCCTTGCTCCAGATTGAGTAAGGTATATAATTGTATGTGCTTGCTGTTCCCATTTTGCTCCACTATATAAAAGAGGAGACAGAGCTGCTATATCTGAGATGAGGTCAGCCTTGTAATAGAGGTTAACTATGGGCACAAACAAAGGATCACGCTGATCAGGCTGATCCAGAACCTCTTCTATCAAGCACTCAAGCTACTCAGGTTAATAGAAATTTAAAACAAACAGTGACCCACGCCTCATTGCCTCATTTTATGTTTCATCATGGTGCATTTAAATGCTTTTACCAGGACACTGGGAGGTAAAGTCAATGCATAAACTTGTGTGTAATCAGTATTTAGTAGCACCATACTATTTTTTCTTCTTCATACATTTTCACTTTTACCTCCCAACTGTAAAGATAGTGCCTTATTGTTTACTGTGTATAGTAAGCAACTTTGTTACTTTTGTTTCTGATAGATTATCCACATTTCTGTTCACTCTTTCCTCCTTTCAGGGACTTGAAGATTAATCCCTGAACTGAAATCACAAACCCAGTCATGCGGGTACATGTGTTCTTTTACCTTTCATTTATTTATTTGGCAAATTCTGATGCATTTTGGTGGTTTTTTGTGTTGTTGTTTTAATGCTATCTAAATTAGTTTGATATTTGATCCAGCTGTGCACAGTGCAAGCAATATTTTGTTGGATCAATATCCTATTGAGGGACCCATTTATGACCCAGTTTACTGGTCCACCTGATGTTTTTATATTATTATTTGAAATGTACTGATATTTTAAAGAGTTATACCATAACTTTAAGAAGGTTCCCTTGGAGGTGAAACAGGTCTACAGCATCACACCATCAAACTTCATCACCATCAAACTTAGCATGAGATGCTTTTCGACATGTTCCTTCTTTGTCTCACACCAGACCCACCTGGAGTGTTTCTTTCCGAAATGCCCAGTCTTTTTCAAATGGTCATAGAGTTTGTCTCAGAAGTCAGAGCTGGGAGCTGAGAATTGTGTCACACCTGAGTGGAGCATGTTCTTTGTAAACTAGTGTGATTTTGCAGCTGGTGTGTGGTTATTGGCAATTCAGGATGTTAATGACAATAATTCATTTTCCTCCCTTTTATGTGTTGAACACGGGGAATATTTTAAGGAATTGAGTTTGTAGCTATATGTGCCATTGGTTTGATCTGATGCAAACCATCAGAATTAAAAATGTATAAAAGTAACTATATTTCCATTTTATATGTGTGACAGCAATGATCTGATCTTGGTGCTGCTCGGTGCTCTGGTGTTGGTCTCATTAGGAACATGGAAAATCTGACTTCAGAGCGCAAACAGCACCGTTTGAGTTTAGCAAACTCCAAGACATTTGTGATCACACAAAAGACAATTATAAACAGCATGTCATGGTTGTTATGGAGACTTGGTGACCCCAAGATGCCACTCTTTGAAATAGTTATTTAACAATGAACCTTGGAGATTTTTTTTTTACTCCCTTACTATCCTCCTCACTGTACATGGTGGCATCCAGCCTATAGTAGCAAGTGACTAAAAATGTTTGTGGCACATCATAATTATTCCCTAGGTAGATAGAAAGTTGTGGAATGTAAATAAAAAGTTCAGAGAAACTGACCAATTACAAAAAAAATTTTAAAATGTAAAAGTAATCTTAGGAGTACCAATAATTGTGCCACTACTGATCATTTACCTAGATTAAAGTTTTATTGAAAAAAAAGTCTTACTATGAAATCTTACTAGTGCAGTTTTATTAAAGTTCTATTTCTTTCAAGAAAAAAACTGTAAATTAGCTCATGAACCACCATATTTATAAATACTTTTGTATGTTTTTTTATGGAAGGGTTTATGTGCCTGTTGTGTATCTGAATCATTTTTTTTTTCCTTTTATGGTTCTCTCAGGCCTCGTTCCAGCTGTGATGACCATGCTACAATAGTATAACAACAGATAAAATCCCAGTTACACTGATGTATGCAGTTCCCCCATGTGTTCTGTGGAAAAGAAAATATAATATAGAGTGAATGGGAAATAGGATAAAGAGAACAACGGAGTGAAAGTAACTGATAACAGCAAAGGAAAAGGAGAAGCGATAGAAGTAGCAAAAAAGATAGAGAGGTTGGTGCTCCTGTTTCTTATCTGTATTCCTTCCCAGTGTTTCCCAGCAGAAACAGTGTGTCCATGACCATAAACAGACTATTATCCCAGTGTTTATCACAGTGAACATTACCGTTTGCCTCTGTCGGACTTACTGTAATGGAGTCGTTCGGTTTGATGGATGCCTCAGGCAAACGGTTCTATCTATTGCTCCCATTATACCTCTGTCTGCATCCCCTCACAGCAGAAATGTCTGCCTGCACATTCAGCATAGCCTGCGAGTGTGGTTATTGAGGTTATGGCCAATGTAAATGTACCATTTGGTACAGTGAATTGGAGGTGGAGAGGGCAGGAGGAATTGAGCTCAGGAAAGAAATTGTCTGCCACACATTACCACTTATGGAGCATCTGCATCAAGTAGGGTGATACTTTGGAAACTGACTTTATGTATTGTGAATAAACATATTAAGGCTTGAAAAATAAAATAACTGCCAATATTTATTTATAAATATATATTTATGGGTGTTTTGCACTTTATTCTTAACATACTGTACAGGATTGTATTGCAGATTAATTCAACATCCTCTGCAGAAAACTCTGGCATCAATTGCCTTATTTCTCAGGACTTTCCATCTCCTATTTAAAACCAAACAGCATGCATACTGTTTGTGCTACGAACATGTATGGGTGTCAAAATTGGAGATTGTGTGGCTATTGATTTCAGTGAATTATTCAATGTTGTCTAATTGCTATGGAAGGCTCCTTACTGTTTCTCTTTCTAAGGGTCACCTTCAGAAGCATGAACACTAGCCGTATAAAACATTACTGCCTGTGTTCACATATGTGAGCATGAGGACATGATGTGTTTCCTTCTTTATCTTATTTTTTTATTAAAGTGATAACTCGACTTTTATCGAGCCAGCTGGATGTAATCTCAGGCGATGTTGCAGAAAGAGGCAGAGTTGGTCAGAAGAGATACAGAGAATGAGAGCTGTGGCATCCACTTCTCTGCCATCTGTTGATCTACCTCATATTTCAGGCTGAAGAAGGATAGATAGATGGGTGGATGGATGGCTGGATAGAGAGACAGCAATCAGCACTTATGTTGTACTAGTAAGAGGTTAGAAGAGGAAAAGTGGGTAAAGTTAAGAGATGATAGAAAAAGAGATGGATTCCCTCTTAGCTGAATTCCTTTCTATTTCCAAAATGAGTAAATACACTGCACATTTACCGTCAAGCAACACGCTGCACATTTGTGATCTCCGAAACACTGCTTTGGCAAAGGTCCTCAGAGAGTAGATAGTGAAATCTCACCTGAGATAAGTGTTACTCTTGCAGTTGACTTTTCTTGTCATCATCAACTTGTATGTACTTGCGTACGAGCGTAGGATACACATCCTGCTTGTGAAAATCACACCCATAGGAGGCTGCTGTACACATTGTAAAAGCATTTTATATGTCTGTGGGGTAGCATAACCTACTGTCTGTCATATCCATCTAATGTGTAGTAAAAGGTTCGGTGTGAAGATAGCCATTAGGAATGTTCACATACTTTTAAAGCCTTTAAATTTACTGAGAAGTTCAGTTGTAATGCAAGAGGATTCCTATTTCTGGGCTGGGTAGAATGACTCATTAGTTTGAAGTCAAAATACCAAATATAATAACAAAACCATGTCTCAAGACAATGTGATACCCGATATTGAGTTCATGCGACAAGACGAGATTCTACTAAAATTTTTCGGATGACTTGAATCATCCAGTTAAGATCTGACTGGTCAGAGTGAAAAATATATAGAGAAAATCGACTTAAACATACTGTATGTGTGTGTGTTAACACTTGATTTGTAACTTATGTCAGCCTGTTTGTGTGTAGCTTACATCAAGACGTTACGAGTACAAAATACATTTACACACGCACAATTTAAAATTACACTACCATAAAACTAACCACAAATTCAAAATGGCTCCTATGCTTACAAATCATTATATACGTATGCACCTATCGCCTGATACACACAAAACCACATTTACGCACAGATCAACGTTTCAAGTGCTCGAGGGGTTTTGAGACGCCTCTAGATTTGTACGTACATGATGTGTTTAAAGGTCCTATATCATGCAAAATCCACTTTTTGGAGCTTTCAACCATGCTGTAATGCAAATTTCTTGTAAAAAAACCCTGCCAGAGTGGTTTTTGGCTTAATTCACACATTTCTCAGTAATCCTCCTGATCCAGCACTCTGAGCAGCTGCACTGCACTCTCCTGAGAAACCACTTACTCATGACATAGTGACGTGTTGTATGTTACTGTGTCAAACCAGAAAGTGACCGACATGTCCGCGCCGCCCCTGCAGATTAAACACACACGCCCCCTTTTCACAGGTGCGAGCTGCGAGAGTCTGAAGCAAAACACTAAGCACCACCGTTTTAATAGTATTTTACTTTCTAAAATGGCTCGGCGAAACTGTGCATTTGGCTGCGAGGCCGGGGCTCAAGGCTACATCATGAAATGGGTGGAACTCACAGGGGGGAGGCGGGATTTTAGTGAAACCGAATGTCTTACTTCCGGGTCAAAAAATAACTCCAGCATATAAGTTATATTTCAGGAACGGTAACATTTTATCATATATATGCCTATCCCAGACGTTGAAAGCTGTGAAATAGCATGCTATAGGACCTTTAAATTATGGTAAAATGATATCTGAGTTTTCTTATCACTTTCCCTCTAAACTTGTTGCTGAAGTAGCAAAGACATTTCTTGGTGAAAAAAAAATAATATCTCATCACCCTTTAGTTCTGACTTCGAACATACACTACCGTTCAAAAGTTTGGGGTCACCTTAACAATTTTGTGTTTTCCATGAAAAGTCACACTTATTCACCACCATACGTTGTGAAATGAATAGAAAATAGAGTCAAGACATTGACAAGGTTAGAAATAATGATTTGTATTTGAAATAAGATTTTTTTTACATCAAACTTTGCTTTCGTCAAAGAATCATCCATTTGCAGCAATTACAGCATTGCAGACCTTTGGCATTCTAGCTGTTAATTTGTTGAGGTAATCTGGAGAAATTGCACCCCAGGCTTCTAGAAGCAGCTCCCACAATTTGGATTGGTTGGATGGGCACTTCTTGCGTACCATACGGTCAAGCTGCTCCCACAACAGCTCAATGGGGTTCAAATCTGGTGACTGCGCTGGCCACTCCATTACCGATAGAATACCAGCTGCCTGCTTCTTCTCTAAATAGTTCTTGCACAATTTGGAGGTGTGTTTTGGGTCGTTGTAGGATGAAATTGGCTCCAATCAAGCGCTGTCCACTGGGTATGGCATGGCGTTGCAAAATGGAGTGATAGCCTTCCTTATTCAGAATCCCTTTTACCCTGTACAAATCTCCCACCTTACCAGCACCAAAGCAACCCCAGACCATCACATTACCTCCACCATGCTTAACAGATGGCGTCAGGCATTCTTCCAGCATCTTTTCAGTTGTTCTGCGTCTCACAAACGTTCTTCTTTGTGATCCAAACACCTCAAACTTGGATTCATCCGTCCACAACACTTTTTTCCAGTCTTCTTCTGTCCAATGTCTGTGTTCTTTTGCCCATCTTAATCTTTTTCTTTTATTGGCCAGTCTCAGATATGGCTTTTTCTTTGCCACTCTGCCCTGAAGCCCAGAATCCCGCAGCCGCCTCTTCACTGTAGATGTTGACACTGGTGTTTTGCGGGTACTATTTAATGAAGATGCCAGTTGGGGACCTGTGAGGCGTCTGTTTCTCAAACTAGAGACTCTAATGTACTTATCTTCTTGCTCAGTTGTGCAACGCGGCCTCCCACTTCTTTTTCTACTCTGGTTAGAGCCTGTTTGTGCTGTCCTCTGAAGGGAGTAGTACACACCGTTGTAGGAAATCTTCAATTTCTTAGCAATTTCTTGCATGTAATGGCCTTCATTTCTAAGAACAAGAAAAGACTGTCGAGTTTCAGATGAATGTTCTCTTTTTCTGGCCATTTTGAGCGTTTAATTGACCCCACAAATGTGATGCTCCAGAAACTCAATCTGCTCAAAGGAAGGTCAGTTTTGTAGCTTCTGTACCGAGCTAAACTGTTTTCAGATGTGTGAACATGATTGCACAAGGGTTTTCTAATCATCAATTAGCCTTCTGAGCCAATGAGCAAACACATTGTACCATTAGAACACTGGAGTGATAGTTGCTGGAAATGGGCCTCTATACACCTATGTAGATATTGCACCAAAAACCAGACATTTGCAGCTAGAATAGTCATTTACCACATTAGCAATGTATAGAGTGTATTTCTTTAAAGTTAAGACTAGTTTAAAGTTATCTTCATTGAAAAGTACAGTGCTTTTCCTTCAAAAATAAGGACATTTCAATGTGACCCCAAACTTTTGAACGGTAGTGTATATATATATATATGTTACTTAATTTCAGACCCTGGTTATTCTCACCTATTCCCCTCTGATCTAGCATGTGGGTGATGTCCAATGGACATTCTAAAAAACTATTTCTTCATTGTAGAATATTTTATGGTACTAGTGGTCTTTATTCATTACTAAAAGGGCAGAAAGTTAGTCAAGAATAAAAGGGGATGACATGCAGTAATTCTTAACGTAAAAAACCCAAGATAGCTGCATGGCTAGGATAGCTCTGCAAGGATAGCTCAGCCTTGCCTCCTCTGGGTGCCCTGGGTCAGTGCCTTGGCTGCTGCTGTTGATCTGCTGCTGCCGGTGCAGATGGCTCCTTTGATGGTGCTTCCTTACCTAGCTCATCTGTACTCAGTCTATTGTCATTATTACTGTTGCTTTTAAGTATGTGCGTGCATGAGGGTTTGGTTGGTGGGAGTGGGGGTATAACTGTGATAATTCAAATCAATTAAAGTTTGATTTGATTATTTGATGTAGGACTATAGTCTTCTCAAATTGTGCACATAATCCACCCTGAGCCTCTTTACTCAATATCATTCATTGCTTTACTCTGTATTACTGTCGTTGAATACTAACTTGATCATGTTTGTGTATTTACGAGTACTTAAACTTACTTAAACATTATAACTTCTTTTGACTATGACATTTTGGTTAATATACAAAGCAGTGTTGGTAACTTACCTCTGACAGCAATGCATTTAACATGCACTTGATCCTTTTTGAAGACACCATGCTCATGACTTCACCTGATTTATTTTTTAAGCTGTCCATCATGTCTGACAGGTAAGTCAAGCTGTTTGTCATCATCAAATATGATTGGAACCCACTTTTCTTTGAAATTGTAATGTGGCATCTCATCACCTTATAGAATGGCCTGTTAAAAACAAGGACAGCAACAACTCCCTTTTAACAGGAAGAAACCTCCACAAAAAACCCTGTCTCATTTTGAGTGGGCATCTGAGTGGGACTGAGTGAAAACTTAAGAGACATCGCATACACACAACAAAAAATGAAGAACTTATACGGGACAACTTTCTATGTTAGAAACAACTCAAAACTTGAATGGAAAAAACTAGAGAGAAGAAAGATACGTCATGGTGTTGGTCACAGTTTCTTAGTGGATGCTCCCTCTATGAAGGTATCACAGCTATACAGAATGCAAGGTCAGATGTACGGTAGCTTCTATGACGTGAGAACAACCGAGAAAAAATACCACAAAGATTAAAGTTGCAAGAACAGCTAATAAAGCAAAATTGGATAGTAGTGTGAGATCTGTTCTCCTGTGGTCCGGATGCAGAAAAAGTCCTGAATTCTGCCTTTATTGAAGCTTCACAAATCACTGAAAGGTTTCACAAATCCCAGAGTTAGTTTGCATTGTTCTGCTATAAGTATAAAATAATATAGTCCAGGTTAGAAATGTCTGGGTTATGTAGTTTTTTAAAACTCGAGCAGTTTAAAGATGCTCAGAGTAGAGAAATATTTGGTGTAATTGCCCTTTAGCCATTTCCCAAGTCGGAAGCTAAAAATGGAAACCAACTTCAGCCTTGTCAGAAAGCGGTTCAGTTTGGGGTTTGTGATTGGCTGTTTTTCATTGAATTCAGCGTCAGTACTTTTTGGACATGCATTGATTGGACGAAAGAGAGCTATCTGTGATTGGATTGTGAAAAAAGTGTTCTGAACAAAGACTGAGCCGTGTACGAGCAAACAGAGTTTAGTGAGCAGAGACAGGACTGCGCGCGAGCAGACACAGTGTTGAGCGAGCAGAGACAGAGTATCGCGCAAGCACAGACCAGGTGTTATTGTTCGTTCACATAGATATTTGCTCTCAGATCAAGGCAAAGCAATTCTATTTGTATAGCACACTTTCAACAACAAGACGATTCAAGATGCTTTACGTGATTAAGAGGTAAAATAAAAATAGCAGTAAAACACAGACAAAGCATATAAAAACATGATACATTAAAACATATCTCAAAGGGAGCTCTAAACAAATAGTTGTTTAGTCATTCTTTTCTTCTGACAAATATTCAAAATGCTGTCAAACAATTTAAGCGATGGAGGCATGCTAAATATTTTAGTAACTGAATTTTCTTGGGCAGTTCAACAAGCAGTCTTAATTAGTTGACTCTGTCAAAGAACGTAATAACTATAGAACTTATTTCTTTCTTAATTTAAAACAAGAGTCTCAAATATGCATGCAATAGCCTGTCAAGCCTACAGCTCACACCTACAGTGGGGCAAAAAGTATTTGGCAGCCACTGATTGTGCAAGTTGCCCCTCTTAAAGATGAAAGTGGTCTGTAATTTTCATCATAGGTACACTTCAACTGTGAGAGACAGAATGTAAAAAAGACAGAAAATCCCCTTGTATGATTTTTAAATAATTAATTTTTATAATGGTGCAGAAAATAAGTATTTGGTCTGTCTGTCCATCTGTCTGTCCGTCCGTCCGTCCTTAATAGTCTTCCTTAAGTTAGAATGCTGGATTTTTGGTTTGTGTGGTGGTTTCTGCCTTGACGTCATTCCACATAATATCCACTGGACGACACAGTGGAGGCACTGGTGTTCAGCTCTGATGGGGGGAGACCTTCAGGTGTATGTTTGCACACCTGAAATTCTTTATTAGGGATAAAGGGAACAGGCAGCCAATCTTCCAGCTCCTGAGTGTAAACCCTAAATCTGGTTTCCACGCTCTGATCATCCTTCTTCCAAGAATCCTCCCAGCTCCGTTCAACTTTACCTCTGGTTCAACTTCTACGACTGGCAGTTTAGTTTCCTGCTCCATCTTCATCCTTCGGTTATATCTTTGCTCACTCCATTGGATCTCAAGAAGACATTGCCATCTTTAATGTGCCTCCTGTCCGCCCTCCATGACAACGTAATGTGAACTCCACAAGGTGAGATCCTGCAAGGAGCCCCAGGTTGAGGGAGACTGTCAGTGATCTTGTATTTTTTCAATGTTCTAATAATTGCTCTAGCAGTTCATCTCTTCTCACCAAGATGGTTGCCTATTGTAGATTGGCTAATCCCAGTCTTGTGCAGGTGTACAATCTTGTCCCTGGTGTCCTTGAACAGCTCTCTGGTCTTGGCCTTGGTGGAGGTCGGTGTCTGACTGCTTGAAGGTGTTGACAGGTGTCTTTTATACAGATAACGAGTTTATTTATAGGTGCTAATTACTTATTTCCTGCACCATTATACAAATATATTTTTTTTAAATCATACAATGTGATTTCCTGTATTTTCTTCTTACATTCTGTCTCTCACAATTGAAGTGTACCTAAGATGAAAATGACAGACCTCTCTCATAGTTTTAAGAGGGAAATGTTGCACAATCGGTGGCTGTCAAATACATTTTGCCCCACTGTAGTTCAATCAATCAATCAATCAATCAATCAATCAATCAATCAATCAATCAATCAATCAATCAATCAATCAATCAATCAATCAATCAAACAAACAAACAAACAAACAAACAAACAAACGTTATTTATAAAGCCCTTTATTCAAACATTATTTATAAAGCCATTTTCATGCAAAGATTGCAACTCAAAGTACTCTACAGATTAAAAATCCCCATTCCCTCCCACACAGATTTAAAAGCATGATCACATTTATACCCCCTCCCCCCAACCCACATGCACACACACACTCAAGAGCAACATTAAAAAGGACATTGGGCTGAGTACAGATGAATCAGGTAAGGTAAGGAAACGCCATCAAAGGAGCCATTCGCACCGGCAGCAGCACATCAACAGTAGCAGCCAAGGCACTGACACAGGGCACCCAGAGAAGGCAAGGCCAAGACCCCCACCTCTACCCAAGCACAACCTGAAGAGCACCCAGGCAGCCACAGTCGACCACTGCTGCCGAGACAGAGGGCTCCCAAAGAGGAAACACTGGAAGGAAGATTAAAATAGCAAGTTAAAATATAAAAATAAACAGTCAAGAAATATGAATAGACTAAGTAGTAAAACACTGATAAAATAAAGTCAAACAGAGTAGAGCAGACTATAATAAATAATAATCAGTTAAAAGCTAAGCTAAAAAGGTGAGTCTTCAGCCTGCTCTTAAAAACATGAACGTTTTCTGTGGCCCTGAGGTCCTCCGGCAGCCTGTTCCAGAAGTGAGGGCCATAATAATGGAAAGACACCTTGCCATGAGTGTGTGTCCTGACTTTAGGGATGACAAGGAGACAGCTGCCAGAGGAGCGCAGAGACAGAGAAGGTTCATATGGTAAAATCAGTTCTGAAAGCTAAGAAGGCCCAAGACCATTAAGATACTTAAAAACCATTAAAAGAACCTTAAAATTGATGGTGTAATGTGCTCCTGCCTCCTGGTCTTAGTCAGGACAGGCGCTGTTAAATTTTGTAGAAGTTGTAAACCTGAGATACTGTTTTTGGGAAGACCAGAAAGCAGGTCATTACAGTAATCAATTCCACTGGTGATAAAAACATCAGTTTCTCCGTATTGGCCCGAGAGAGATGGGGTGGACTCTGGCAATGTTGTTTAGATGATAAAAACCTATTTTAGTAATGTTTTTAATGTGAGGGATAAAATTCAGCTCAAAATCAAATATCATGCCAATGTTCTTCACTTGTAAAGAACGATTAAAAGACAGTGATTATAGTTTTGGTTAAAGTTTCTCTGAGCCTCAGGACCGATGAGTAAACCTTCAGTTTTGTCCTGGTTGAGCTGGATAAAGTTTTCTGCCATCCAGGATTTGATCAAAAAGTGCATCCATCAGATGAAGTCACATTCTGACACGAATTATATAGAGTAAAACAAGAGACTTTGTCATTTTAATATTGTGTTATACCCCTATCAACAGTCATTTTCCTTAAATAATCTTAGTGTTTGCCTCATTTGTAACCTCAATAACTTCCCCTTCCCTCTTATCCATGGTCTGCACAGCTCACCTCATCACCATTCACCACCAGCTGTCCCTTCAGACTCGAAGCAGGCCCAGAGTTCATGTTGTTTAAATTCAATTAAAAGTGACATCAATCTCCATGTGACGAATCTAAATTAACATACTCTGCAATTAATCTTTCCCAACCTACCCAACTCCACCCACATACTCACCCTCAGTCTTTGGTTATTATCATTATCTGGGCCCAGCGGCCCTCGTACAAGAGCATGATTGAAATAAAATTATAAGTCTGCCTCTTTCAAGCCTTTTGAAGTGAGACTTAATAATTAAACAGTGTTTCTCTGAAGCTGAAAGTGTATGACTGGAGAAAATTCCTGCTGTATTTAGGAGTCCTGTGAATTTAGTAAAACTAAGCTCTGTACTTGAGATGACTTATCCAACAGTTACACCTGCTGAATCGCTTAAAAGTCATCAGTCTCGAAGTGAAAGATCCAAGTCTACTTAGGTATTTCTGCAAAGTATGTCTTCAGTGTCAGTAAGATTTAAAAAAAATATTTCTTGGTTTCAGCTCTTTTGCATCTTGGCTACCACTCCCCACTTGCTCACAACAATGACTTTGCCTGACCTTTAAATGCTGATCCCTGTTTATTTGTCAAGCATGTTTGTGGTTTAGAAACCCATTAGCCTGCTGTCTCCTTCAAGAGCTCATTCAAAGAACATTGCACTTTGATTTTGTCTAAAAATTTATTTGAACTTTAACGATGGTGATAATGATTGAAAGTAATGGCTTTTGCACTGAACAGCATACATAAACAGTTTGCCTTGTTTGGTCCAAAGGTAACAAATGGCTCATTTCTCATTTGGTAAATGTTCCAAATTCCCTCTAACGATGTGCCTACAGATTATATAGGGTTCATTATTTAACTATTTAACAAAGTAAATGAATGAAATTAAGATTTTACACCATTTTATTTGTCCATGATTTTTACTTAAATGCTGATTAAAACTGAACTTAAAACCAAGTTTTTTTAGCAAGTTAAAAACCTACCTTAATGGGGAAAAACAGAATAGTGCTTCTCATTTCATAATGTGTTATAATACTTTTAAGTGCTTTGAAGTACAAAATATCAGTGGTAGTTTTGAGAAGCTGTTAATGACATGAGCAGTCATGACTTCAATACATGCAAAAAAAATGTTTAGCATATCTTACAGTCGAACCATATAATAATCCACCCATTAAGTATTTTTTTTCATATGTGCTTCATAGCTTTCTGCCCAGGGCATCATGAAATTAGAGGCAAACAACACGAAAAGCTTTAACTGACACAGATCCGTGTTTTATTTGCAGGTCGGATTTAGGATGACGTACTAAGGCACTAAGACTCCAACTCTCTGAGTTTCTGTTTCAATTTATGTTTAGAATCTGGATTATAAACTACACACTAGTTTTTAAATTGTGTTAATTGGCCAAGTAAAACCGGAGTTATGGTAAAATAATTAAACCATCTATTCTGTGAAATCAGAAAACTTAAAAGAGGATGCACTTGCAAACATAAAAAATAAAACCAACATGAGATCAATTTGCAATTGTTATAAATCTCACATATTAAATCAATAACAATGGGGAGCATTTTGTTGCTGAGGGATGGAGGAAGGTTTCGCAATAACCTCGCAAGGAGTAATGATGTTAAGCAGAGTAATGCGGGAATGGCATAGCAGCGCGAACGGGGAAGCAGGATGACCAGCGATAATGACAGCAAGTTTCCATATTTGAGAGATTTACGACATCCAATTTTTAAGCTGTATGTAGTTTTGTGGTTTTTGTTTGGTATGTAAAAGATGATTAAATGTCCAGTTCCTTTATGAGTTGGAAGATGATGAGCGAGACTAACAGCCAGATTCTAAGGCAGACACACAGTCTGACGATGACATGACAGATCAATCATTCGTTTTAGAAATGGAGAAAGAGGAGTAGGGGCATGAAGAAGAAGAAGAAGTAGAGGAGATTCAAGCAGCCTCAGAGGTAGCGGCTCAAGGATCCAAACAGAGGAATGGTGAAGCTGCGCAGCCGCAAGCTCTCAATCACACTGGATGAGGTAGAACCACTCCCCAGCAGCCAGTAGTAAGCATGTTTCAGCCACAGGAGTCCAGGTAGACAAGCTTTCTTTCAGAAGACCAAAAGACGTTTTTTATTGTTTTTTGCCACTGAAGCAGTGAGACAATCACAAGCACTAAAAGAATGCAGCAAAAACAAAGGCAATACCATGGACTTACATAGAATTGGGAGATTTGTTCAAGCTCTATGTTCTCCGGATCTGCATTCCTTTAGTATTACTGCCAACTATGTAAGACTACAGGAAATAAAAAAAATATTGTGGAATATTACTCAGAAACATTATTATTATTATTTTCATGAATATAATTTTGAAAGTGCCAGGCCTGTGATGTTCTCCTCTGTTTAGTGGTCGACAAAAACCTTTTTTTGGAAAAGTACAGACAAATTGTGAGGTATCTTGTTGTGAACCCAAAACCTTTGTAGACAATTGTACAAAAGTTTATAAGGAATTTTCAGCATTATAATTACTTGGCATAATTATATATTTTTGGCGTGTTCTTTTAAAAGTTGATGCTTTGTAAATAACTGTGCAGAAATGAATGAGGAGTTGCATTCATTTTCCTACTAATCATTTTTTATAGCTGTCTTGTTTGCTATATTTGTACATCAGTTTTAGAAAGGTTGGAGTATATACTGTCATTCTAAATAAAAAAAAACAACATTTATTATACATGTTTGTGGGTTTCACAGTGAAAAGAACACTTTTTTCCAACTTAGTTTTGTTTTTTTATGTGGCTTAAACTCTAATTTGCAATCATAATATTTCTAATTTAAAACAATTAGTGTAAATTCAAATAATTCAGATTTATTTAAAAAAATTTGCAGAATAGGCTATGTTGTTGGATTGGGTTTAGTCTTATTTGTGGTGGTAAAGCAGGCAGAATAATGTGTACTGCCCACAATCCTTTCAAATTTAGAAAACAGGGGCCTAATCCAAACATTTCATACTGTCTTTTTCAGTGTCTTGTGTAAGTCAGTGGGGCTTTTATTTTTAACAGTTACATGATGCCTAAACAATCTTTCCTAACTTATGCGCTGGTCCAGTAAATGAACCATTACTGGACCAGACGCATTAGTCTAGCAGTGAAAAGCATAGCTTGAATTAGCAATTAAAAAAAAAAAATTCCTGTAGTTTTTGAAGCGAGGCTCAATTTCATTAAAAAGGTTAAATAAATAACTTTTTTTCTTGTTTTTGGGGGGGATAATTCTTCTTTATTCACCACTAGGAATTTTGTTGTGTACTCCATATTTTTTCCTTTGCCCTGACTCACAAACGGAACATTGTCTGTATTCAGAGACGCCCTGATTAAAATTTA
Source organism: Valencia hispanica (assembly GCA_963556495.2). NCBI lineage: Eukaryota > Metazoa > Chordata > Actinopteri > Cyprinodontiformes > Valenciidae > Valencia > Valencia hispanica. The sequence continues at coordinate 35,271,831 of OY747707.1, read as the reverse complement.
AAGCTCTTAGTTAAAAAAAATACAGAAAAAATAACACACAAAACAAAAGCACCATGTGCGTCACAAGGCTTGGAGTGCAGCAAGTTAAGAGAGAGAGGCTGTTTATTCCAATTTATTGCTCATTTTACACATGAATCATTAAAAGAGATGCATGGCAAAAAATAAAATGCAGTTTAAAGGGTCACAAATCATGTTTTAGAGGAGTGCATTTATTTTTAAGAAGAGATAAAGCATTGTTGAGTGAGTTCTTTCATGTCAGTCTCAATGAAATGCTCTGCTGTCCCAAAAAACATACATAAGCCTATATGGTACTAATATCTTTTTAAGAAATTCACACAAAATCTTAGTAACTTTTGGCTTCTCACATGTACAATCTGGAAAACAGTCCACACATCCATCCATCCATCCATCCATCCATCCATCCATCCATCCATCCATCCATCCATCCATCCATCCATCCATCCATCCATACATACATACATACATACATACATACATACATCCATCCATCCATCCATCCATCCATCCATCCATCCATCCATCCATCCATCCATCCATCCATCCATCCATCCATCCATCCATCCATCCATCCATCCATACATACATACATACATACATACATACATACATACATACATACATACCGTCTATGCTATGCAGGGTTGTGGGGCAGACCACATATATGCTAAAGAAAAATACATTAAAAGATTTCACCCCTTTTTTTTGTATTTTTTTGTATTTATTTTTTAAAACGTGCCCTGTTTGGCAGTGTGAAAAAAAAAAAGAAAAGATTTCACCCCTTTAAGTAAGTTTAAGCACTCGTCGCTGCATTCCATTCAGTGTAGGTAGGAAAACAAAGCTCTGTTGTCCTTTGCGCTACCACTGATGTAAATCACTCATGTAAGTGGTTTCAATTCTGTCTCTGAAATGGAAAAAACTAGACTTTTTCCATGTGTCTTTTTGTTTGTTTCTGTGCAATATGCAGAGTATTACCTCACCCTGCAAACCTGAACTGCTCCTGTAGCAAAGCTGTAATTTGGCCTCAATTTTGAGTTCAATTCCTGCCCTTCAATGAAAAGGGTTTTTGGAAATGCAGACTGGAATAATGGTGAACATAAAATGTCAAGTGTGCATGCAAATTAGACAGCAATCTTTTTTTTTTTTTTTTTACCTTAAAGCCAAAGTAGTAGCCCCACAGTCCCAGTTATGAACTTAAAAGCAGCAATGGTAGTCACAGAGTGAGCCCTAATTTGAGCAAAAAGCAGGGAAGTTTCACACTGTACTTCTATTGAATGTTTTTGCTCCCATTTTCCCTTTTGCCTGCCTCCTTGTTTTTGTGTTCAGCAATAAATGCCATGTTGGCCTAATTGATTGTTTCTCTACAGATTATGCATCAGTTTTTTGTTCTGGTTTCTAAGTTTCACTATAAAAATGCGAGCAGCAGTATTGAACGTGCTATTTTTTTCCCACCCTGTGATGGATTGGCGACCTGTCCAGGGTGTACCCCGCCTCTCGCCCCGTGATTGCTGGAGATAAGCACTAGCTCCCCCACAATCATGCATAGGATGGACGGGTACAGATAATGGATGGATGGATGGATTTTTCCCCCACATCAAGTATGTTTGTAATTGACCTGTTGACATCAAAGTAGCAGCCCAACTAATCCACAAATACAAGTAATTGCACATCCTTTAATCATCTAAAAGATGTCGAAAGTTGAATGGCACAGAATATGAAACTGAAAAAGGCAGGAAAAGCCAAGTGAATCACTAAAATCTGGCAGTATTTAAAAATCTGTCCTGCCCCTTATCAGTGCAAATATCAGGTGGTTTAGTTCTAATTGATAGCCTTTGAAAAGGTTTCTCATTACCAGGGTACCTCTCCAAAAGCATGTAATGTTGAGGAAAAACAGAAAGCTCACAAGACCTTTTGCAATCTTTTTTTGCAAAAGAAATTGATGTTGGTTATTGACAGATTTCTAAACTTCTCAATGTTCAGATGACCACAATTGGTCACATAATCCATAAGTGAAAAAAACGGTTGTATTTTTTTTACCATAAACCACCAACAATCAGGTGGTCTTCACATGTAAAGACCACCTGATTGTCAGAAAACATGCATGTTTAATAATAATCACATTTGTCCAAGAGCCAAGGTCCGCTCACGGAAAGACCTGTATTAGAAGGTACGTTTTTTCCATCAAAACACCATGGGTTGTTTTTAGTGTGCTACAGAACAGAACAGTTTCTTCAGAAGGAACCAAAGATTACCTGTTCTGTTCATTGCACACGCTGTGTTTGGAAGAGATCATATGCCTGATCATATGCCTCTGTTATTTAATACAGCCGTTTCTGTAGATAATTTGGAATCCCATGTGCCTGTTGGACAGGTTAGGATTATAAATCCTTCAACTCCTGCACTTTTTTCGGCCGCTTTTAAAAGGATCTCTGATGGTAGTGTGTCGGATTCTGATGATGTAAATGACCTCTATTCTCGGTTTCATGTAAATTGTAATATTGTGTTAGGCTCCGTAGCTCCTTTAAAGGATAGATTGCCAAAAGTTAAATCTGAACCATGGATCAATAAAACAACGTGTCTTATGCCCCAGCAATGTCAAATAGCGGAGAGAAAATGGAAGAAGGATAACCTTGTAGTCTCTCTTTAGATTTTAAGGGGGTGTTTCCGTCGCTACCAGAATGTGGTGAGGGATGTAAGAAGGGAATATTTTTCAAATATTATATTGTCGGCTCAGTATAAACCTCGTGCGTCTTAATGTTACTGATCATGTGCTAAATGTTCCACAATCTACTGGATTTGAACCTTCCTTGAAATCATGCAAATTGTTGTTGTCCTTTTTTTGTTGATAAGGTAGCTAATATTAGGGCTCAGATAACGCCATGTCTAACACCAGTTATTTCTGCTGTCTGTGGCACAAATTTTTGTCAGTTTGAGCCACTAACCCTTAACCATCTGGGTGAGATTATGAAGGCGGTAAAGCCCTCAGGTTCACCCACTGATGTGTTGCCTCCAAGATTTTTTAAAGAGGTTTTTTCCACTGTGGGTCCACCGGTTCTTGAAATAGTAAATTGTAGCCTTCTATCTGGGGTCATTCCCAAAGAATTGAAACAGGCTGCTGTTCATCCTTTTTTAAGAAAGCCTGGTTTGGATCCTTCTGAGTTATCTAGCTACAGGCCTATCTCTAAACTTCCTTTTATTTCTAAAGCTTCTTTCAAACAGGCCATGAAAAACGGCAATTTTACGGACTTCGTCTGTTTCGCTTTTGAGTCTCAAAGCAATCTTCCGGACTTTGTCCGGATACCATTTACCGGTAATTTTACGGATGAAGACCTAGTAACAAGAGTGGACTTTTCGCGGTATGGGGTTTGCGTTCAGACTGTCAGGTAATGTTCCGCGAAAGCTGGAGGGGTGTGGGGCAGTGAGGAAAAGGGGAGAGGGGCAGGGAACGCTGTGAGCGCACACGTTGATAACGTATAAATGTCACTATTTTCCTTTCAGCTTCTACATCGATGTCTCTTAAGCGTTACCATGTGTGCAAAATTGCACACAGACGAGCGCTGCGAGTAGATCTGCTGTTTCGTCGACCATCTTTGCAATAATCCATTTGTTTGGGGAAATGACGTACGCCCGCCGCACTAAGTTTACGTAATATCCACATACAACCCCCCACTCCACCCCACCCCGCGCCCCCCAGATATTCATCAGGATCCTCCGGTGCTTTTCTTGCTGTGTGAAAGCAGCCGAAAGGCAATGTTCTAGAAAAAAAAGTGGTGTGTTTGAAAACAAAACTCCGGTTAAAGACCGGATAGAATTGTCCACAAATGTTCCAGAACTTCTGTCTGAAAACGGCTTAAGATTTTAGAGAAGGTTGTCTATATGCAACTATCTGAGTATTTACAAAAAAATGATATCTTTGAAAAGTTTTAGTCTGGCTTTAAGCCAGCACACAGCACCGAATCAGCCTTACCTCCTTTCCAACGCATAAGCAGCGCGTTACAGGAGCAGCACGTCATACGCAGCTGATAGCCACCGCTGTAGTCAATAGAACCCTTTCCACTGGAGGTGAAAGCAGCACGAGTCTGTCGCGTCTCAGGAGTGTCATGTTGCAGCAGTCTTATTTTCTACGCGGTACGCCTCTGAAACGCTTACATGTCGACATTTTGGAAAGGAGAAGACAGGAAATCAAACGGCTCGGCATCTGGAAATTTTCAAAATAAAAGAAACATGCTGATTTGCAGTTGCTTTACTTAAAAATAGGTCACTACCTGTGGGGCCCAGTGAGAAGTCAGTACCTCGCAGGAGGGTCTCATTTGTGTGTCATCACAAAAATGAGCAATTTTGGATATTCCCTGATATTACATAAACTTATTGTCAAATATAAAAACCGACATAACATAAAACACAGACCTTTTGGAGACATGTAGATGTCTTTTCCTGCTTGTTGTGGTGTTTACTGACGAAACCACGCGTGATTTTGTTAATCTCGCGTGATTTCGTGGTCTCTCAGTGACAGCTGCATCCCTGCTGCTATGCGCCTCATATGCACCCGGTGGAAAGGGCCAAGCAGCAGAATACGCAAGTGAAACGTGCTGCTCCTGTAACACGCCGCTTACACGTCTGGTGGAAAAGAGGGGTTACTTATATATAATCCTGGTTTTGCTGGATCTAACTGCTGCATTTGACATTGTGGATCATAATATTCTTTTATATCATTTAGAAAACCTAGTAGGGGTGCCAGTTTCTGGTTTTGATTGGTTCACTTCATACCTCACTGACAGAAAATTTTCTGTGACCCTATAAGGTTGAGGTCAGCTGACCAGCTATACCTGGAAATACCAAAAACTAAGCGGAAGCTTAGAGGTGATAGAGCCTTTTCGATGGCAGCTCCTAGACTTTGGAAACTTTTACCATTACAGGTCAGGCAAGCTTCAACATTGTCTATTTCAAAACTCTGGTGAAAACTTACTTGCTTGATTTGGCGTTCATCTCAACATGAGAGTACTCTAAAAAAGTAGATTTTATTGTTTTTTTAATGTATTTCATTGTAGCAGTTCTGTGGTATTTTTGGGGTTTGTGTATTATTTTGGAATTTTAATTTGTTTACTGTATTGTGAAAGCATTTCGGCCATATGTGCTATATAAATAAAGTAGACTTGACTTGACTTAATTATTATACAAACATAGGGCCTATGTGTAGATTACTTGAGGTGTTACTGACAACTCATGTGATTTTCGTCAATAACCCTGTTAAAAATGTATTTACTGGACAAAATGTGGACATGCTCAATATCTCTATTCCCTGCTTTCCTGTCCTCAATCTGAACAGGACTAGCTGCAGTGTATTATCATGACATGAATGTCTGAAGGTCAGTTGGGAACCTCTAAATAACACCCTCATTAAAAAGTGTCCTTAAGAAAAGAAACTCGAGAAAGCCATCTGTCCAATTAAAAGATAAGGATGTGACCATTAACAACCACAGGGGACGTTGATTATAAAAAAAATTGAGATTATAACACTTTTGATTTCAGCCACAGAGAAATGATGGACACACTCTTGAGCAGGCCCTCATATATTCAAATTAAAGGGGTTGGAGGATAAAATTTATCTGTTTAAGAAACTGTGTAAACCTAATTGCATCTGCTGGATGTGTTTTTAACTGTATGGTTGCAAAGCAAAACAAAAGATGGCTTGCGCATATTTTGTTTGCTTTTGCATTTCAAGCACTGCTTGGGTCCAGTGGTGTTTCATATGTGTCACATTAATAGACACCAACCTTAAGGAAATAGCAAAATAGGAAAATGACATGATGGTTTTACTGATTATAGCTGAAAACAATTTGTAAATAACATTATCTGTCCTCATAACACTGACAGTAAGCTTTACTACACAAACCTAATGTTACTTAGTTTTACTCTTCACTGTCTACTCATAAGTATGGAATTCAGCTTTAACTGTATTATAATATTTTATATACATAAATAGAGCTACCAAAAACAAATATTTGGATCATCGATGATTCGGGTGGGGTTTCAACTCGATTAGCGGGGAAAATTTTAAAAAGTGCTACGGAAACTTTTTTATTTATTCAACATTTATTTTTATTTTATTTTAATTTATTATTTAATTTATTTTAGTTTTTATTTAACAACAGAACATCATTAGAAATCTACGGAGCCCCTAAAGGGACATGAGCAGAAAAAAAGTTGGTTTCTTGTGCGTACCACTTACTATCTCGTGCACACCACTTAATAACTTGTGCTCACCAGTTACTTTCATGTGCGCACCACTTAGTAACTCGTGCGCACCAGTTATTTTCTTGAGCAAAAACCAGGGCATCAGTTTTTTTTTATAATTGCTAGACTTGAGTTCAAGACCGCCTAAACCGAGACAAAGACACTACCAAGACCAGAGGATCGAGAAAAAAACAAGACCAAGACAAAGACAGACCATGTCAAGACCAAGACCAAGTCGAGACCAAGACAGATACCAAGTCGAGACCGGAGAAAAAAAAAAAACTAGTGTTGAAGCTACGCAATAACTTGTAACTTGTATGAACAGCAGCATACTAGGGTTCAGCCACAGTTTACATTCAATACATATTAGACGGTATTACTTCAGCTACAGGCAATACAGAGACAGACCATGCCATGTGTGTGACTGAGGTCACTGTAAATGTTTTGCAGACTGGGTGAGATCAACTATGTGTAGCAATTGTATGATTGCTGTTATGGCACTAGACTTGTAGTCAAGACCGCCTAAACCGAGACCAAGACACTACCAAGACCAGAGGGTATCGTTAGCAGTTTGGTCTCATCCAAGGATTGGGATGATTTTTCTTAGCCAACAGCCTGCTGGCTTTCAGTGGTTTTTGAAAAACTGGACAAAACAGTCTGTCTTTTAACTTTTATTGATTGAATAAAGGTGAAAAGTCGAAAAGATGAATACAGCACTTATATATGAATAAGTAAAAATAATTGTCCTCAGCATTCTTCAAACCACACTCAAGTTTATGGTTATCGTCCCTTGCAATTAAAAAAATTAAACTGATGCGCTTGCTTTCGCTCAAGAAAGTATCTGGTGCGCACGAGTTCCTAAGTGGTGTGCAGAAGAAAGTAACTCGTGAGCATGAGTACTAATGAGTCTGAAAATATCAATAGCCTAATTAGCTGTTGACATTGAAGTTAACATGCTAGTAAAACTAAAACTAATAGTGGGTTCGATTTGTTTCTTTTTTGAGTAATGTTGTATATAACCTCTAGGCACGTGCAGGGGGCCTGGGCACCTGCCCCTTTCCTCCATTGTGCCCCAAGTGGCTTTTTTGGAAGAAAAAAAAAACGATCTCTTTTTTGTGTGTGTGGGGGTGGGCAGCCTGTGCCCTTCGACATCAACATTTAACTATTAATAACAATTAAATAAAGTCATTGGACTACTGTAAGTCACATGATGACCATTATGTATTACGTATTACCATGTTATGATGCTCCTCCTTAATGTGCCTCTGCCTCCACTCCTTAGCTGCTTTGCTTTGCGAATGTGGCTGCCGGTAAGTAAGGTGTAAACGATAATACAGGAGTACTGGATTACCACATACACATGGCTGAGTTGTCTTGTGACAACTAATGTTGTACACTGTGCAGCTGCGCAATAAAACATGACGTGTTCTTTTACAAACTCAGCCGCAAAATGAACTCGGCCCTCCAACTGTCAAATTATGGTCAAGAGTTGTTTTTTTTTTTAAATAGACCTGTTTGTGAGGGAAAATAAAACCGTTTTTTATTTTTTATTCTTCTCCATCGTTCTTGCAGTCGTGGTTTCAAACCTCCTCTTGCCCCCCTCCCCAAACACAGAAGTGGTTTGGCAGCAGAGAAAACTTCTGACTTTCAGTTCATTAGGCTTCTCCATTGCATTATAAAATGTCTGCTGCAGGCTGGGTGAAATAAATAACACAACCTCAGTCATGCCTCCATTCTGGGTCAGGGAGCCTCCATCACTTTCATTTTAAAAAAACGGCTCCGTGACATTCACCTGAGGAACATGCCTCAAAGCACAGGTATAGCTTACCTTTTGTTCGCTCTCTGCTCCTTTCATCTAACATCACTATCAGACGTGTCCCCATAGCCGTTGCAGCTCACATCTAGAAATGTCAAATAGTAGCTTAAAAACTCTGCACCAACAATTTGGACCGCACCGAGTATGGAAAGCCAGATGTGCCACAATTAGATAAATCAAAATATCCCAAAATTAATATTGATACATGTGAAAATTGTAATAACGCTTAAAATGCATGTGTCATATAAATTCATATATCCTTATCCTCATATATATATATATATATATATATATATATATATATATATATATATGTATATGTAAATATGTATATGTGCTGTCATGAGAGTAAAAGATTAATTAATTAGGATCTGTGCCTATAAATTGCAGATAAAAGCTCTCATCTTGATGTATTTTTATTTAAATTCATCACATTATTGTAGCATAACAAATATATAACAGAAAAGTGGCTTTATGGCTTTTTAACAGATGCAGTCCCAGCTATTTACATTTCTCTGTTTTTGAGACTATTCCCAGTGCTGCCTGCCTGGAACTTCGTCTTTGAGCATGCTCGATTCATTAGCATTCAGGACTCAGTGGAGTAAATATCTGCTCTTTGTCCACATGGACTTCGGGGGCGGGTGAAGCTGAAGTGCGCGGACTGTCTGCCTGCTGTGAACATACCGAGACGGGACACAAGCCCATGGCTGCACCACTGCTCAGTGAGAGTAACAGGGATACATGCTTAACCTAAAACTCTCCAATAACCACAGAGAAAGTTGGTAGGTTTTTCACTAGTCGCTTTCTTGAAAAAGAATCCCTGGAGGGGTCTAAAAACTCGCTAAATATAGCAACAAAGATGCTAAATTGGCAACACTGTCTGCAACTCCCTGTTCATCTTCAATCATCTTGCTCTCGCCACTACAACGGAAGCATCAGCTCATGATAAGCAGGCCTACAGACAGCCAATTCATGTCCAATTCAGGGTGTGGCTAAGCCCTAACAACTCATAAAACAGATTTTATTTAAAGGCAACTCGTAGCCGCTGGAAATTCCCCAGGGGTTCTCCTCGCTCTTCTCTTGGGGGATGCGGTCGGCCCCGCACTGGTCCACCTGGGACTGTGGGGGTCCTTTGGACGTCTTGCCTCCGATCTCCTTCATGTCTGCATCGATTCCTGGGAGTCGGATTGATGCCTGCTCACACCAGGTATCGAACAGTCTTATGGAGAAACCTTATCCAGAACGCTGCTGCTCGCGTCCTCACTAGAACCAGGAAAGTAGAGCACATCACCCCAGTTCTAAAGTCCTTACACTGCCTCCCTGTAGCTCAGAGAATAGACTTTAAAATACTTTTACTAGTTTATAAATCATTACATGGCTTAGCACCAAAATATGTTGAAGACCTGTTGTCATGGTACCAACCACCAAGACCACTCAGGTCCTCCAACTCTAGCCTACTAAACATCCCTAGACTCAGAACTAAACATGGAGAAGCAGCTTTCAGTTTCTATGCTCCCCTTATCTGGAACGGACTTCCTGACGAGTGTAGAGCTGCTGAAACTCTGAACTGCTTTAAATCGAGACTAAAAACCCATCTGTTTAGAATTGCCTTTGAGTAAATGCTTGATGTTATATGTATGAAATGTGTTCATGCTCTCTTGCTTTTTTTTATTTTTCTCTTGCTTTATTGTGTATCATGTGTAATGTGTGTTTCTTTTATGTGTTTCTTTTAAATCACCAAATCATGTAAAGCACCTTGAATTACCCTGCTGTTGAAAGTGTGCTATACAAATAAAATTGCCTTGCCTTGCCTTATATGCACCAGCATGCTCACACACACACACATAGGTGTGGGGTCTCCGGTGTTTACAGATATATTCTTGGGCTGAGGTTATTATTACTAGATCTTGATTAATCGGTACCATAAGCTTTTCAGTGATGTTGTATTTTTAAATCCATTTTTGTGTGATGTGGTTCTGTAGTTCTTAGTTCACAATTTATGGTTTGTTTTGTTGATGTTCCTTTTTTTTTTTTTTTTTTTTTCTCTCTCTGCCGTCCTGTGGGTATGGAGGCAGACTTCGATGTTTTCCTGTGTTTTCTTTGTTCCCCTTCCTCTCTTGTATTTTCAACTCACCCTTTCTCTTGACTTTTTGTTTCCTACCTCTCTTCTTCATCTTCTTTCTTTCTTCCCAGTAGATTGCAGTCTCTGTGTCTATAACATCAGAAAATAAAAACCACAGCAATTCATAATAAAGATGTATCACACATATATATCAAGTTGAGTACTATAGCAAAAGCTGTTGTGCTCCGCTTGTAAAAGTAAATCTGTTGGGTTTCTACTTAGTACTCAGACACCAATTCTGAGCTCCACATGGCCAAACAAGACACGTTTAAAGAACAAAAAAGGCAACTTGCATGCAGAAATAGTAAAATAAAGATAAAAAATTAGATTAACCCGATTAAAAAACATAGTGCGCTAAATATGGTCGTAATTAATAGCAATTAACACGATCATTTGATACCCCTAATATATATAATTTTATATTTAAACTATTTGAAATTTTACTTATATTTTACCTCATTGCTGTGTGCTAAGTATGCCATAAATGTATTTTATCTCTCCTCTTTAAAAATCTAAATCTCTCAGAGGTGCTAACACTGCTAAAGAAAAGAGTTAGCCACTCTGAGGTGTTTTGATCTCTAAAGCTTCTGCAGCTAAATTGCTGTGGAAGTTAACCAGTCAGATATTAGGGTATAATTAGTGAGGCACAGCAGAAAGTTAAATTATTCCATAATGTATACTATAAGTTATGTTGTTTCAAAATATTTTAAAAATTCGTCTAGGTGCCTCTTTTTTAAATTTGAGCACCTGCCCCTCTAAAGGTCTCTCCACGGCCCTGACAACCTCTGTACTGTGTATTACACAATGAGATTAAAAATTACAGATGGACGTTCTTAAATTAAAACAAAATCGCTGACTAACTGTATAGTGGAATACAGAGACAAAGAGTGGAAAGTTTTTATGTCTTTGTTTTCAGTTTTACCCTCACACCTGGTGAGGGTAAAACTCACCAGGTGAGTCTGATGACTTGAAAAGGAGACACCATGGATCCAGAGCAGGGGCAAAGAAGACAGCTGATTGGCATGCACCTGTTTGTCATTGTTTCATTGGCTTGGTTTCTTTTTTTGCTTTCTCCCTGAACTGTGTTTCTTCTCCTTCTGTCTGTTTTGTACTTGTTCAGTCTTAATGGTTATCTGTTTATTATTTAGCCCTTGGATTTCCTGGAGTGTCTCATACCCAAAAATGAATAAATAAATTCCGGAATTCCACCGCTCAAGGTGGCAGCATGTTGGTGTTGCTCTTTTACTTTCGTTCTGATTTTCTTCTTTTTAAAAAATTTTATTCCTCCATTTCTGTTAATAACATTATTTTTGTGGACAACTGTTCTCTCTGGTTTTGAATGCTGTGTGGCTGGAAGGACTTTTGCTACTTTTCTACATTTTCGGACATTCGTTATGATGCATAACAATGGCAACAAGGTGGTTTACAACTGGGAGCAGCTGATTAACATCACAAAAACTCAATTAATACCTTAACTGCAGCCACAAAACCCTGATGACTTGAAAAGGAGACACCATGGATCCAGAGCAGGGGCAAAGAAGACAGCGAAAAGGAGGAATTTCAAACCATCTCCATCAATCATAATGGGCAATGTGAGATTGTTGGAAAACAGGTTGGATGTTGAGGACCCTCTGGAGATTGGTGTGCAAAAAAGGATTCTTCATAAAATAAACATTATGGACAACCCTGAGCATCCTCTACATCAGACTGTCATACAACTACAGAGCGTCTTCAGTCAGAGGCTTCTTCAGATCTGCAGAGCGCTACAAGAGATCATCCCAACCACAGCCATTAGCATCTACAACAAATCTATGAAGAAACTTGGATTTTGAATTGAATTGAATACGTATGTGGTTTTGTTGTTGTTGTTGGTGTTAATTAGAGATTTAAGGTTATCATTCTCACTACCTCCAGTGAGTGTTAGATTTCTCCTTTCATATTGAGTTCATGTTTTCAGGTATCTGAAAAACTTGCAGATCCAACCATTTAATCACTCCTTGGAAATTTTAGTATGCTATAAGCTCATTTTTTATATGCTTGCGCACACCAACTTTATAAGACTATACTTGTTTTCATAAAATGTTTGGAGATATACAGTAGGAGGACAAAATTGTTTTTTTCATTTGTGCTTTCAAGAAGCAGAGGGAAGTTGTTTTCACTTTTAATATAGCACAAGCACATGCATCTATACACGAGCCTCAATTACAGCAAGTCTCCGGTTTAGTTTTTTCCCTCCATGTTTGTTTCTCTCCATACCCCCAATGTTAGCTATCTTTCTCCCTGGAGTTATTGATCCTCATATGGGTGAGGAAACCCTTGCCCTTTCCTTGTCAATCAATACTCTAAATCATACATTTAGCGTGTAATCATTGCATCTCCGGTCTGTGGTGGAAACACAAATAGAACTATGACAGTTTGACGTAGATTTGCCTTCCTAATTACATCAGTGTGTCCCTGTGTTATACTATTTTTATGCCTGTGCAGATTGTATTATCCTGCCCACTCACATCAGGTGCACTGAGTTTTGTACTGCCCTATATTGTAGTTATAGGCCCAATGACGGTGGCTCAAAGAATGTTGAACGTGTCAAATTGATGGTGTATTTTTTTCCAGTACCTTTCAGTAAGTCCGTGACTAAACGCCTTAACTGTCATTACCATTTTGCATTGCCACCACTTTCCATGGTACACAATGGAAATTATGTCTTTACAGCAGGATCTCAGCTTTCATTGCTCTCTCTCTCTTTCCTCCTCATCCTGCTCCACTGGCATTGCTGCAAATTTAGAGAAGCTATCCAAGAAGCCAGAGTCAGCATATACAAGGAATGTGTATCTGTTGGGTATGAGGGAAAGAAGTGTATGTTCTGTGCTTCTCCTAAAGTCTAAAGGAAACTGTATGTAATACGCACGAGTACACTTAGGTGAATCTCAACCAATTTTGAGACCACCCATTATTGATTTGACAAATATGACTCACACTAATGAAAACATAATATTCTGATTCTCAAAAAACCTGAAGATTACAGTGGAGAAATTAAAGGAATTTTGAATGCTGAAATGTGTCTCCGTGTACAGTACAGTATATGGACTAAATACTTAGTCACAGATCCATTTGCAATATTTATGGCATCAAAGCAGTATCGCATGGTTATGATCAGCCTGTGACACAGCTGAGGAAGCCCAGGTTGTTTTAGTAGCAACGTTCAGCTCACCTGCACTGTCTGGTGTCTCTTGTCTTTCTCTTGGCAAAATCTCATAGATTCTCTCCAGGGTCATGATCAGGAGAGTTGGCTGGCCAATCCAACCACAGTAATTAAAGCAGGTATTGGTACTTCTAGCGATGTGAGCAGGTGCAAACTCCTGTTGGAAAATTAAGTCAGCACATTGCAATAACACTTGTCACCAGAGAGAGCTACAATATATTAAATTTTTTTACAATTTCCCGGTTGGCCAATTTTTTCCTTCCACTCAACTCTCCATTAATATTTGAATACAGCACTTCGTCAAAACCAAGTTCCTTTAGCACTGAGTCTTGTGGCTTACCCTTTTTGTCGAGAGTGTCGGTGACAGTCTGAGCTGTCAAGTTAGCAGTCTGTTACATGATTGTGAAGGTCACAACATGGCAATAACATAAAATGTCCTAATTTTAAAACTATATTTTGATTGGTCCATTGTAATATCAAAACTTTTTTTCAGAGAAACGTAATTTTCATTTGCTGTAATCAGCAGATTTATCAGAAATAAATGCTTGAAACACATCCCGCTGTATGTACAAATCTACATTATCTTGTATTTGAATTACCAAAAGAATTGTGTAAAAAACAAAAACATTACTTGTTTAGCTAACAAGCAAGTTAAGTTTATTTATAAACCACCTTCCCCAGACAAAAAGTCAAAAATTGCTTTACAAGGTGTCAATACAATATAGAAAAAAGTACACTTTGAGTCACAGATAAAACAATTAAGTTAACAAAGTTAAAATACATGATCATAAAACAACCCTGCATCTACTATGACTGACATGGTTGGAGAAACAAATGGGTCTTGAGATTTCTCTTAAAAGTATCAACAGAGACTAACAAACGCAACAATGTTCCAGAGTCTTGCGATGCTCTTAAAGTGATTAGTGATAATCTAATTTGTGGGGAATCATTTGTATTATTTTCTATGTGTGTGCTACAGTCACACAGTTAAGCTTTTGATAACTGAAGCTCCTTCCTTTCGTCTTGCTCCTACATAAAGCCCAGCGAAATAGGTGAAGGTTTGCCAAAGTCAAGTTGGTTTCTCTGACATGGGCAGTACATCAACAAGGCTGATGATTACTAGGGTTTTTCAGCAGCACCCACATACCAGTGTTTTTTGCTGTTGCTGTAATTACAGATCGCCAAGATACAGCTGGCCAGTATATATGTAGGCTGACAATGTGGGTGAGATTATGCTAATTTCTTTCTCTGATTGACATGTTCACCTTACTAAGGTTTAACTCAGAATTTCAACAATGATGATTCATATTTAGACGTGTTTGCTCCTGTCAGATACCTTTTGTGCTGTAATCAAAGGTGCATGGAAAAAATCTAGCAGTAATGCGAACTGTTTGAGACAAGGTCATTCTGTTAACTGACTTGCCAGCTTGGTTTAAAAAGATGTAGGTGTGAAAAATACAATTTCCTTTTTTCTTCTCCAGAAAATGTCTCCAGTAATCTTTTTCAGCTCGTGGTATATTCCCATTCTTTGGATAAAATAAACTCTCTTAAGAATATGTACTTATTTTTGTTCTTCTTTTTATCAATTCACTTTTTAGTAAAATTGGTAGAATTTAAAAGTGAATAATGCATTCAGGGCCCATTCCCATTCTCACACACACACACACACACACACACACACACACACACGCACACGCACGTATACATACATATATATATATATATATATATATATATATATATATATATATATATATATATATATATATATATATATATATATAATATATATATATATATATATATATATATATATATATATATATATATATATATATATATATATATATATATATATAAACTCAGCAAAAAAAGAAACGTCCCTTTTTCAGGACTGTGTATTTCAACAATAATGTTGTAAAAATCCAAATAACTTTACAGATCTTCATTGTAAAGGGTTCAAACAATGTTTTCCAAGCATGTTCAGTTAACCATAATCAATTAATTAACATGCACCTGTGGAATGGTCGTTAAGACCATAACAGCTTACAGAAAGTAGGCATTTAAGGTCACAGTTCTAACGCAGGACACTAAAGAGACTTGTCTACAGACTGTGAAAAACACCCAAAGAAAGATGCCCAGGGTCCCTGCTCATCTGCGTGAACGTGCATTAGGCATGCTGCTGGGAGGCATGAGGACTGCTGATGTGTCTAAGGCAATAAATTGCCATGTCCGTACTGTGAGAGGCCCAAGACAGCGGTACAGGGAGACAGGAAGGACAGCTGATCATCCTCGCAGTGGAAGACCACGTGTAATAACACCTGCACAGGATCGGTACTTCCGAATATCCCACCTGCGTGACAGGTACAGGATGGCCACCACAACTGCCCGAGTCACACCAGAATCACACAATCCCTCCATCAGTGCTCAGACTGTCCGCAATAGGCTGAGAGAGGCTGGACTGAGGGCTTGTAGGCCTGTTGTAAGGCAGGTCCTTACCAGACATCACCAGCAACAACGCCGCACAAACCCACCTTCGCTGGACCAGACAGGAGTGGCAAAAAGTGCTCTTCACTGATGAGTCACGGTTTTGTCTCACCAGGGGTGATGGACGGATTCGTGTTTTTCGTCGAAGGAATGAGCGTTACACCGAGGCCTGTACCCTGGAGCGGGATTGATTTGGAGGTGGGGGGTCCGTCATGGTCTGGGGCGGTATATCACATCACCATCGGACTGAGCTTGTTGTCATTGCAGGCAATCTCAATGCCTTGCGGTACAGGGAAGACATCCTCCTCCCTCATGTGGTACCCTTTATGCATGCTCATCCGGACATGATCCTCCAGCAGGACAATGCCACCAGCCATACCTCTCGTTCTGTGCGTGAGTTTCTGCATGACAGCAATGTCAGTGTTCTGCCATGGCCAGCGAAGAGCCCGGATCTCAATCCCATTGAGCACATCTGGGACCTGTTGGATCGCAGGGTGAGGGCTAGGGCCATTCCCCCCAGAAATTCCAGGAACTTGCAAGTGCCTTGGTGGAAGAGTGGGGTAACATCTCACAGCAACAACTGACAAATCTGGTCCTGTCCATGAGAAGGAGATGCACTGCAGTACTTCAAGCAGCTGGTGGCCACACCAGATACTGACTGCTACTTTTGATTTTGAGCCTCCCTTCATTCAAGGACACATTATTCTATTTCTGTTAGTCACATCTCTCATTTTAGTTTATGTCTTATGGTGTTGACTCTTTAAGTGTTCATACAAATATTTACACACATTAAGTTTACTGAAAGTAAAAGCAGTTGAAAGTCAGAGGATGTTTCTTTTTTTGCTGAGTTTATATGTAACAAATGCCAGCAGCCAAATGAATGGGACAGTCATTAATGATATCTTCAAATGAAACTGCTCAGGAACTTGGGTAGGCAACTCAAATATTCTAAATAGACCTCAAATGCACCACCTTGTCTTGATGGAGAAGATAAATAAACACAGATCAATAACAAAACATTAGAACAAGTGTAAATTTACACCTCAAATTCTTATGTTTTTACAAACATGTTTTGCATTTAAATATATTACAGCAATGTATTGTTCTAACAGCTGTAACTGTAGCTATTGAATTATGTTGATATTGTAATGGTACATCTGCGCCACTGGTACAGACCATACATAAAAGGCATGCTAATATTGTAGAAAACCTCTGATAATAACATTTTGTTTAATTTTACACCATGCAAATGTTTTGTCTGCACTGGTGAAGATTCATTCACCTCAAAACTATTGGAGTGTTTTCATTTTACAGCCACCTGACCATTTTTTTAATAATCCAGGTGTAAATTATTATTATTAAAACATCTGGGGGCACTGATAGACTGTATTAAATATGTGTTACTTATAGTCCAAAAGAAAATATGTTTTTGGATATGCCACCATACTAAGTAAGTGTAAATGATTTAAGACCCTTAAAATGTGGCTTAGAGTCACACTCCCCTGACAAAGTCTGTCATTATCTGAACACAGAAGAAGGTATCGAAAGCTCAGATCAAGAAGGCTGTGTTGTTTGTAACTGTGTCATATCTGTAAATGAGCTGTGCTGACAGGAGAGCATGAACAAAAATTGCAATAATTCTCTTACTTGTTTTGGAGCTCTTTGCCATGGACAAATCCAATCTGAGAAAGGTAAACCTGGTTGACTGTTCACAAGTTTGTACGAGGTTTGTCTGTTGTGCAATCTAGATTTGCTGCTGTGTATTTTCACCCCCTCTGCCATCTTCAATTCATTCTTGTGGTTGTTGATGACATGTGCCTTACCTATGCTACACCTCCTCAGTGGTGCTAGTTGCCATCTGTTCTCTAAGAAAGCATGTACTGTATATCAACAAAAGGAATAACCCAATGCAACAAATAGGTGGATTATATTTCTAAATAAAATGGAGTATTTCATTGCTAAATTAATCTAATTTTATATGTGGATGGATGTGAAATCCAATCGATTTAAAGTGAATCACCAAGATTACATCATTTTATGGCTGTTCCACTGATGCACTTGGATTTGCATGTGCTCATCAGTGTTTCATTACACATCTGTTAATCTTAACATCCCTGCAACGTACATAACAAAATGAACAGTGTCTCGGCAGTTTCAAGGTGACTCTCCAGGCAACATGCCATAGGGTTTTGCTATCATTATTATACGGTTTTGTTAGCTATTTGTAATGTGAGCCACCAGTGTTGTGCAGTTACATGGATGCAATACAATGTATATTATTGTGTGTGATATATCTTGTGTGCAAGTATGGAGATTTGTTCATTACATTTCTACAAAGGTTTTCAAATAGTGTACTGATCAACAGAGTAGTAAGTTATTTTAGTTATTTTAACTAAGGATTATTCATCATGGTCTCTGCTGTAGCTAAACTCTGCAAAATAATCATTGTGTTTATTTCAGTGTGTGGCAGACATGGCAGAATAAAACCTCAACCTCCTCTATTGCTTGAGCTTATACCCTGAATCTAGTTGGATGTCTTGTGTGGTATTTTTCCACACTCATCACGAATCCTTGCACACCTCTTAGCACCATGTCCTAAAAGTATCTCAATGGTGTTGCTGCTGTGAAGCCTCTTGATAAAAATATAGACTGTTGAAAAGGCTGAGGGTTTTTTAAAGTTTTTGAGACGTTTATTGGTGTCTTTAGAGGTTTAGTGCTTTTCTGGGATGTTTTTAGACACTGTGGGCCTGATTTATCAATATTCCAAATAAAGAGCACAGAATTGCGCGTGCTCCGGATTTGCGGGTGATCTACTAAGAGTGTGTGCGCAAATCGTAAAACGCACAAAGAGCAGTATTCAAATGAGGACTTTGCGTCTGCTGCTGTCTGTGCTAACCTTTCTGCCCCATACACTACGCCAGAGCCAGAGAAAGGAGGAACAGGCGCAGTGGATTCATGATGCGTTTTGGCAAATAAAAAGGGAAAAAATGACATACCTGTCAAGTGTGGCTGCTAGAGAGTTAATTAGTATTAAGCTAGAATGTCTGTGAATTATATTTTTCGTTTGTCAATAATAAACTTAATGCATGTGGTGTACATGACCTGCTTTCTGCTCCGTATTCCAGAGACGCGTTGAGTGCGCAGTGAGTTATGATGCGTCTTTGGGGAAAAAAAGGAAAAATAATCAATATAACTGTCAGGTTTATGGCCATTAAAGTGTTAATTACTGTTAGGTTAGAATGTGTGTGAATGATATTTTTCATTTGTCAGTAATTGTCACGCTGCCCTATTCATGCCTCATTGTCTTCACCTGTCTGTCCAATCAACCACACCTGATCCTACTCACCACCTGCCTTTAAGACCCATCACTTACTTTCACTCCTGGCCGGATCATACTACTACTACTACTACTATTGATGTCTCGTGTGCCTTTCCTGCTGTCTCGTTCCTGCCCGATGTCCAGTCTCTCGGTTCCTGCCGTCGTCCCCTTCTTCATCATCATCATCGTCACCCTCACCTCCACCTTTAATAAACGTCCTGCACTTCCTCAGCGTCTGCGTTTGGGTACATACTTCACACACATCCCTGACAGTAATAAACTTATGTTGAATTGTGGTTGAGCAAAGGTGAGACATGACTTTCAGAGGTCATGTATGTATATATATATATATATATATATATATATATATATATATATGTATGTATATATATATATATATATATATATATATATATATATATATATATATATATATATATATTAGGGTTGTCAAACGATTACAAATTTTAATCTAATTAATCACAGGCTAGCTGTAAGTTAATCACGATTAACATTCCTAAATATGACAGAAAAAGTAAAATTTTTGGTGTAAATAAAGGACGAATCCAGAAGCTGTTGCTCTTTTTTTAAGGAAATACAGGAGAGATGCCTGTAACTTTTGCTTTTAATTCCACAATCACATTTACACGTGGAGCTTTTTACCTATTAATCTTTTAGTCAGTTGCCAAAAACTAACTGGTTGACATTTTATGAATGTAAAGCTGACAGTTTCTTATTCAATTTTGGACAACCCTAAGCATCGTCTTCCTGGGACTACCGTACAACAACGGTGTCTTCGGTCAGAGGCTTCTTCAGTCTTGCTGCAACACCGACTGCTACAGGAGATCATTCCTGCCTACAACCATCAGGATCTACAATCGCTCCTTTAAAAATTAAATGAGCTACAACAACACTTAATTTC
Source organism: Valencia hispanica (assembly GCA_963556495.2). Lineage (NCBI taxonomy): Eukaryota > Metazoa > Chordata > Actinopteri > Cyprinodontiformes > Valenciidae > Valencia > Valencia hispanica. Next base: position 35,251,711 of record OY747707.1, on the reverse strand, counting down.
TCTCTGGGAGCAATTAAGTATTTTTTAATTGAAATTTTCTGACTAATCGAGGAATTATTTATTTATCAATGCCGAACCTTTACATTATTCCTTGGTTCCCACTGTTATAACATAACAGTTGTCATGCTGTTTACGTGACACGCAAGCACTGAATGCAGCGCAAGTTTAATTGTGGGGTAAACAGGGCAGGTCATTTTATGTGTATGCGTTAATTGCATTAAATAAATTAATGGCATTAATTACACGAATTAATCGACCCGCATTAATAAATTAATTTTGACAGCCCTAATATATATATATATATATATATATATATATATATATATATATATATATATATATATATATATATATATATATATATATATATATATATGAATATATGTATGTACAGTGTATGGTTTTCACAAGCACAAACCTTTGATAAATCAGGCCCAGTGTATCTTATGCTTAGAAGAAGCGTGCCGTCAACCTTTTAATGCAGTCATAGCAAGTCATCAAATAAATTGTGTTCATGAAACATTTGGCACAGGGGCCGTATTTGCTAGTGGTTTCAATTAATTATTGCCATTCTTTTGACAATTTTCTCTTCCCCACTTGGTATTTCCACTCTTAACTTTTTTCATGGATGCTGGTATGGCTAACAAGTACACTGTGCTTACATTCAGGCCAGGATGTAAAGTTTTAGTCTCAACTCACCAGAACACAATTTTACACCTGTTTGCTTTGTTTCCTACATAGGGTTTTGGAAAATTGGCTTTCTTTTTGTCACTTTTCCATGATGATCCTTTGGGTAATGTTTTATAACCAATCCCTGTTTTAAGCTTATCCTTGGCCTCTTTGGTCTCCATGATGTTTGTTCACTATTGTTCTCCAAAACACCTCTGAGGTCTAAAAAGAACAGCTTGACTTATACTTAGAGAGATTAGACTTGAGATTAGACTGCAAGTGGACTGTATTTACTAATGAGATTACTCCCAAAGGCAAGATTGTCAGATTCCTATAGTTTATAGATTTCTATAGTAAAAATAATTTAAAAGAATGTCTCCGTTTTCCTATACATCACAATTAACCCAATCAGCAAACATCCCCTAAATTCCCCAAAATACATTGAAGTTTGTTTTTGCGATGTGACCAAATGTGAAAAACTCCAGGGGTGTGAATACTCTTGCATGGCACTGTAAAATTGTTCTGTCTAATGAACCAGTTGAGAAACGAAAAGGAATCTATCCTTTATGATTTCCCTAATGTTTTCTCACAGAGTAAGTATGTGACTTCTATGTGACTATGTGTGCAAGCTGTAGGTTCATTCCTGTAGTTGTTATTTAGCAGTCCACTGAAGCAGGCATTATGCCGATTAACTGCATCACATCTGATGACCCCCTCACGCCCCCCACTCCCAATATAGCTCTGGAAGCCTTTCAGGGGGAAAAGGCTTCCCTTTTTAATTAGACAAGAATAGGAAATCTATTAGGGAGTTCAGTCAAGGCTCACAGTTGAACAAGGAATTGTAAAGTTCTGTAAGTGTTGAACAAGCTAGCTCACAATCAACTCTGAGTAAACACTGGAGGCTGATTTCTCTCAGCCTCTTCAACAAAATAGTAATGAAAAGACAACATGCTATTCAGGTGAGGTGGTTGTGTGCCGCTCCTCCTAAGTCAGGAGATCGATACAAGAACTGATCTGCTTCCCTAAAGTGGAAAAAAAATCTACAATCAGAGCAATAATTAAAAAGTTTAATACAGTTAGAACTGTAACGGATAATGACCAAAGTCTATCTTTCCACCACACATAGGGATAGGGAGGTAAAAATAAAGGCAGCACAAAATGTACTGTTAGTAAACTGTCCGAATGTATTTAATGTGAGATTATGCTAGTACAGTAAAATATGAATTATTGAAGGCTTTTCACGATTGTAAAAGTGAAAAATGACTTAATAAAGTACTAATTAATGCCTCTGTTTAACAAACTGGTGAAGTAATTGATGCTACTATACAAGTGTTGTAACTCTCAGCAGTAGTTGCTTAAACAGACAGATGTAAAATCACAAAATCATAATATCACGTTTTTTGAATCTCTGCAATAAAGTTAGGATGACCTGACTTTAAAGTCATTTGTCAGATTAAAACGATCTTTTTAAAACAACAACCTTTTAGCAGGTGTTAAAAATACTTTTAATGAAGCCCACATTTCTGTATTATAAATGTTTTTTATTGGTCTAATGTGATCTTAAACATCATGTTTTCATTAGCTGTAAACGGAAAATCATCATAATTAACCAAAAAGAAAGTAATGGCTTGAAAACTTTAGTCTGTGTGTAGGTAATCCATATCATGTGTTTCACTTAGTAAATTGACTTTTCAATAATATTCCAGTTTATTGAATATGGCTAAACATTACATCATTTGATGAATAGCATGATTTGCGCCTTTCATGTACATGTCTACAAGGTCTGTTCTTGGCCCATCTCTGTGACCAAAAGCAGAAATGTACCATTATTGGTTCGCTGTTTCAAAAAATCTTCGACATGTAAAGATTTTGGGTAAATACAGGAAGTTGGGAGGAGTTTATATTGAAAAATCTATTTTACTTGTACTGAAATGGCCAGGATGAGAGCATATTGGATGGTAAATGTCAGCTCTTCCCAGTCTGAGGCTATGGTTCCCAACCAGAAATGGTTTGATTGGTCTCTTGAGGTTGTAGGTCCGTTTTTGCTTCAAATGAAAGAATGTGAATTACTTTGGTGTCTTGTTCACTAGTGATGGTAAGATGGAGATTAATATTGAGCTTTGGGCCTTGTCTGTAGTGATATAAGTACTGCTGTTGGCTGTCATGGTGAAGCTCTTACTTTGCCAGTCTTTCTATGTTCTGGCCCTGGCCAAGAGTTATGGATTATGAGAGAAGCACCTTGCATTTGCTTCCTAAATTTGGAGGCCATATCCAGGGGAAAACATCCATCGTTCATACCCACTCATCCTTACAGTGTCATGGGGGGTGGTGAATTTCTCCAATGGTGATTGGGCAAGAGCCAGGGTACAACCTGGACAGGTCACACACAGGACAAAAAAAACATAGACACCTTAAATTTGGAGAGACCAGTTAACCTACAAATCACATCTTTGGACTGTGGGAAGGAGCCAGAACACCAGGGGAGAACCTACACATACACACACAAACTCCATACAGAAAGAGCCCAGGCTGAGATTCAAATGTAGAATCTTCCTGCTGCAAGGCAATAGTGCTACCAACTGCACCACTGTGCATATATTCCTTCTGGCAATGGCTTGAGACCCTCCAGAATGGGCCTAGTGCCTCCATTACATGGATGGATGGATGGATGGATGGATGGATGGATGGATGGATGCTATTTAAGACTGAGAATTCAGCTAAATTTATTAAGAGATATAGTTTTTATGTAGACACAAACGACATCTTAAAATTACATTAAACTATGCTTTTGAATTTTATATAGTTTTGTTCTGATTTTAGCTCTGGGAATTTCCCCTGTGAGTATTTTCGAATCATTTTGAAGATGTTATCTAGCTAAAGATAAATCAATCTCAAATATTCAAAAGCAGGGAAGTTATCCTACTTTAGAAGCTTTTCAAGGATTCATGTGGATAAGCTGATGCATTATGGTAGAAGAGGCAAAGGTGGTCCAAAAGCAAACCCTTTTTATAGTTTTGTGGGACATTATTGTTTTATTTTGATTCCAATGTTACAACAGGCATTTTTACAGAGGAAATAATGAATGAAAATGGCCAAACTGACAGCAATGATACGATTGTTTTCTTCTAAACTCGAACCTGCTCAACATTTTCAAGCTATACAAGAGAATTTCACTCCCAGTTTCTTGATACATAAAATACTAGTATTCAGTTATTGTGTGCTGTGAATGTGGGTGTGTTTTTGTTTCTCCTTACCTCTCTGCAGGGTGTGACTTGCAGGAGCTGCACCAGCTGATTCTCATCACCTCATCAGTGATGGTTCAGCTGGAGTGGTTCCCTGAGACGCCGGGTAGTTTACTCACCTAGCGTGGTAAAAGTCCACATCAGTAACTCTGCTCGTGCATAAAAGAATAATTTTGCCAAAGTGTTACTTGCCTCACACGTCCTCCTCGTAAGTTCCGACTCCTGGGTGTTTCTTTCTTGTCCTTGATCCGTTGTTCTTGTTAAGTTCCAAACTCTGAATCCAGGTGGAACTTAAAGGGGCTTTTCACCATGCCTTAAATTATGAAATCAAAGATGATTTGATGAGTTGAGATGACCCAGAAACTCTGAATGGTCTGACAGACCTGGCTATCAAGTTGGATAACAGGGCCCTCGAGAGAGATAAAAGAAGCAGACCATCTCCTCCTTCCATACAGTTTAAATCAGAAATTTCTCCAATTGTTAAAACCCCTCCGATTGCTTCTCCAGCTTCCCCCAAACCTATGCAGCTAGAAAGGGCACCTATCACCCATGAAGAAAGGCAGAAACGCATGTCTACAGGCTGTTGTCTTTACTGCGGTTCACACTTGCGAGAGGACTCAGAGGACTCAACTTTGGTTGAGTCCTCTGTAGCCCTCTCATTTCATCTGTCCAGAAAGCTACTATTTTTTCCATGTTAGATCTCAGAAACACCCATCATCTTGTTTGAATCCGTAAAGAAGGCGAGTGGAAAGTGTTGTACTTCAGTCTAATTCCCATACTAGACACTGAAGTCCCCATAATCTCCCAGGTTCTTATATTCTCTGACAACCTGGAAACAACCGAACAAATCACACAGGACTCAACAGTTTTATTACGATATACATATATATATCGGGAATAGAGCATTCACTCTATTCTAAAATCCTTTATTTACTTCAGCCTTTTATGAGCAACATCCAGCAAAGTTACACCCTGCAGAGGAGGAGCGGTTCCTCCCCTGCTCACAGTCAACCAATCAGAAACAAACAGCTTATAATATACCATTTGTGATAGGTTCCCTCTTGTGATAATGCTATGCTTCTAAAACTTCTTATCAGCTTGCTGGAAGAATTTCCCCTGTGGTAAAAATTCTTCACACCCATGTAGTCACTTTAAACAACAAATCCCAATTTCTCAATAAAGTATTAACTTACTCTGCAAGAACAGTTGTGCCAAAAATTATGCATGTCCTAAGTATAATCAAGGACTACACGTGTTGAGTTAATTCTCACACATTCTATGTGTGACATATTTTAAATACTTGGTGCTTTTAAACTTTAATTGATTAGAGGATTCACAATACTTGTTACTACATCCACCTATGCTATTTTCTTTTGACACATCTCTTTTTGGAGTGCATGTACCTTAAAACTAAAATACATAGGCCCTTTAATTTTATTAACATGTAACCTGAATTTAAATAAAACACAGAATGTGAACATCTTTAAACAGTGTGAGACTATCGGCTATCAGGTGTCTGGGAGTGTCCTGTGACCCATGCAGCCCTGTCCTGAGGGCAAATTTCCGCTAGGGTCAACACCCTTTATGGACATTCAAAGAAGGATATCTTTAAAGAACACAGCACACACAGATAAACCTCTTTAAACCCAGTCTAAACCAGTTATTCCATACTAAGCATGCATTGTGTTGTTTTACCCTTTGATCTGGAGTCGAGGTCACACCTCTTGCCTTATTCTTAACATTCTTGTGATGACAGAAGAAACAACCTTATGCTTGTAATTAAAATATTCTCAACAAAAGCAGCATTAAAATCCCACAGTGGTCACTCACAGCATCGGGTTATGCCATGCGGACTCACAAACTGGCCCATCTGTTTTTCAGAACCTGGTCAACTACATTTTCAGAGACATTCATCCATAAATTCCCCTTTGTTTATCTCAACGACATTCTCATCTTCTCCAACAGGCTTGAAGAACACCGAAGTCAGGTTCTCAGGTTCTTCAATGGCTGTTGAATAATCGACTGTACGTAAAGGCAGAAAAATGGGAATTTTATGTATTCTCCATAACTTTCCTAGGCTTCATTTTTGAGGATGGACAGGTGAAGGCAGACCCAGCTAAAACAAACAAAGCAGTGGAGGAGTGGCCCGTCCAGGAATTCAAGAAGCAGCTCAAACGCTTCCTGGGGTTCGCCAACTTCTACAGAAGATTCATTAGAGACTACAGCACCATTGCAGCTCCTCTCACTGCACTCACCTCTTTTAAGAGACCTTTTCTTCAGACCCCAGAGGCTGACCAGTCATTCAACACTCTAAAGAACAGGTTCGTAGAAGCACCCATTCTTATTCACCCTGATCGATCTGCTCAATTTACAGTAGAAGTCGATGCCTGGATACTGGTGTGGGTGCCGTCCTGTCTCAACGCGCTGGTTCAGATCACAAGCTCCATTTGCTCCAACCTTCTCCAGAAGGTTCACCCCAGCAGAGAAGAACTATAACATCTATGACCACAAGCTCCTCACCATCAAATTAGCCCTTGAAGACTGGAGACATTATCTGGAAGGTATGGAGCTTCCGAGCTACCTTTCCTACTTGCAGTCAGCCAAGCGCCTAAACCCACGCCAGTACCAGTGGTACCTATTTTTCTTTCACTTCAATCTCACCATAACATATTGACCCAGATCCAGAAACCAGATTCACTCTCCAGACAGCATAACATTGACTCCACTGAAACATCCAAGCCCATCTTCCCATCCATCTGCATCGTTGGATGCCTTACCTGGGATCTGGGAAGTGCCATCCATAAAATTCAAGGCTCCAAACCTGACCCAGAAGGGAGTTCTCCCAACTGTCTTCACTTCAACCTACCTCCGTTAGAGCCCGGACCATCCATTGGGGTAATGCATTACATTTATTTTGCCATGCTAGAACCAGCCGGACTATTGGATTGCTTTGCCATTAATTATGGTGGCCTTCACTCAATAAAGATGTCATTAATAATGTTTCCACCTGTTCCACATGCAACCGTAATAAAAGTTCCAACAGACCCTGAGCAGGAATCCCCCAACCACCATCCATTCCCAGTCACCCCTGGTGACACATTGCACTAGACTTTGTCACCGGACTGCCAACATCAAAGGGTAAAACGTCATACTCACCTTTATTTTTCAAAAGCTTGTCAACTGATTGCTCTCTCCAAACTTCCCTCAGCTTCAGAAACTGCAAAGCTCCTAATCAGACACGTATTTCAATTCCATGACATCCATCAGAAATCATATCCGATCAATGCCCTTAGTTCATATCACAAGTCTGGGGGGCTCTCTTCTGACTTCCATCCCTAAACCAAGGGTCAGTGTGAAAGACTCAACCAGTAAATAGAAAACACTCTTCGCTGTGTGTGAGCTAATAACTCGACCTCTTTTACCCTACCCTTGCCTTGGATTGAATATGCACACAAAACTCAGACTACTCTGCCACTGGTGTTTCAACCTTTGAAGTTTCACAGGGATACAATCCCTCACTCCTACCCACGACATTCCCTGACTCAGTTATTCCTTAGGTCCGATCTCATCTCCAATCCCGCCATTGCATCTGCAACCAGACTATAGCAGCCCTTCATCACACTTCATTCAAGAACAAGAAAATAGAAGATCGGAAACGCATACCAGCACCATCCTACTCCCCAGGTCAGAAAGTATGGTTGTCCTCTAAAGATCTCCTGATCAAGTCCTATTCCAGAAAACTGTCCCCCAGATTCCTTTGCCCGCTCACCATCGACTCCATCTCCAAAACCTCAGCCATCAAACTCAAGTTCCGTTCCTATTTTCGCAACACTTCAGTCTTTCATGTTTAACAAATGAATCCCACAATCTCCATTCCTTTGTGCCCTCTTGCCAAACCTTCTCTACCCACCCAGTTCATCTATGGACATCCTGCCTAAACAGTGCGTTGCATCGTGGATGTGCGTCCTCAGGGCCATGGTCGTCAGTATCTGGTCAATTGAGAGGGATACGCCCCCAAGGAATGCTCTTGGGTTCCCCTGTCATTCCTTTTGGATCCTACTTTCATCTCTGATTTTACATCCTCATCTGCATCATCTTCTGGTCGTCCGCCAGGTGGCGTCTGTTGAGGGTCAAGTACTGTTAGGATTCAGTGATTGTGTGCTGGGAATGTGGGTGTGTTTGTGTGTCTCTTCACCTCTCTGCATAGTGTGACGGGCAGGAGCTGCACCATCAGATTCTCATCAGCCTCATCAGCACTGGATCAGGTGGAGTTTAAAAGAAGAGTGGTTCTCTAAGGCTGACGCCAGATTGTTTACTCTCCTAGCATGGTAACTCGCCGCATCAGTAACTCTGCTAATGCATAAAGAATCATTTTACCAAAGTGTTACGTACCTTCCCTGTCTTCCTTGTAGGTTCCAGCTCCTGGGTGTTCCTTTCTTGTTCTTGTAAAGTTCATCCATGCTCTGTTTGCTCTCTGGATCTTCCCTGGTCAGCCTCCTCGCCGCTCTTCCCTGGATACTCCGGTAAACACTCACCTGCTAAATGCTCCAGCCGATCCTCAGTGCTGTTTCTCTGCTTGGATTCTTCCCCTGATGACATTTTCACCCCGCTCCAGAACCTTTCAATAAAATTTTTAAAAAAATGTATTCCCTGTCAGTCGATGTTGCCTGAACCAGAGACTCCGTCATTCACTATGTCAATACTATTAATACCTTCACCCTGATACATTTAACCTAATCAACATCGTGATTGGTATGTTTTACAGTTAAACCTTTTTTAACTGTGATTAATAAAACAAAAGTAGTCCTCATGTTGCATTAATTTTAAAGAGCAGAGAGAATAGTGAAAATAGAGAGCTTCAGTGCCACAGATGTGTCCCTGGCTCAACCACTCAAAGGCACAGTCAGGGTTTCAGTGTTTATTATTTTTCCAGTAATAATAAAAAAAGAAGTGCTTAATTTTTAATGTGGCATCCAAAGTTACTTGGCAAATTGTTGAATGATTTATTCAAAGTCTTGCTTATAAGGAAAAGAAAATTAGCATATTTTTCTAACTGTAGGTTGCAAGTTATTTAAGTGCAAGGCGTATATGTTAAAAGTTTTAATATTTAACTTTATCCTAATGTAATTACTTTTTGGTTTGTGTATTTTCCATCTTATGCTGCACTAACTTGAGGAAACAGATGCAGAATGACTCTCATATAAAGTGTCTCCGTAAAACCCTGTTTTGCGTTGCAGCCCTGAACACTCTTCTAAACACCTTCATCTCGTGGCATCTGGGGTGTCTCACTGGGATAACATGTTACATAATTAGCACCAAATTAACAGTCAATTAGGCATTTCGTGTTGAGAGGGTGAGGGTAGACTTATCTTTAGAGGATTTATAAATTACATCAGAGCCACATTCACCACCTGCCCAACTGAGAACACACATTATGTCAACAGCATAAAATCTAATTATATCATAAAATTACAAAATCCAGAATATTTACAAAGTGAAAAATAAGGTTTAATGTTTTCTCATGAAATATATTTCTTAGGGGCCTGTTGATGTGAAATTCACACCAGTTGTTGGTAACTACTCAAGCAATCCAGGTATACAAAGAAATTAGAATATAAATTTAGTACATAAATTATGAGTAAAAAAAGAGAAACACCCCTGTGAATAAGTATTGAACCTTCTTACTGAAATAATTTGAAATGGCTTTTTTGGTCCTGACAACTGCATGACATCTCCTGTATGGAGAAAATAGAATTATGTGTTGCTCAGGTAGGATTTTGGCCCATTCTTCTACACAAATGTATATGTACAGTCGTGGCCAAAAGTTTTGAGAATTACATAAATACTGGAAATTGGAAAAGTTGCTGCTTAAGTTTTTATAATAGCAATTTGCGAATACTCCAGAATGTTATGAACAGTGATCAGATGGATTGCATTGTCCTTCTTTGGGTAGAATGGCAGACTTGACATGTTAAAAGGAGGGTGATGCTTGAAATCATTGTTCTTCCATTGTTAACCATGGTGACCTGCAAAGAAACGCGTGCAGCCATCATTGCGTTGCATAAAAATGGCTTCACAGGCAAGGATATTGTGGCTGCTAAAATTGCACCTAAATCAACAATTTATAGGATTATCAAGAACTTCAAGGAAAGAGGTTCAATTCTTGTTAAGAAGGCTTTAGGGCATCCAAAAAAGTCCAGCAAGTGCCAGGATCGTCTCCTAAAGAGGATTCAGCTGCAGGATCGGAGTGCCACCAGTGCTGAACTTGCTCAGGAATGGCAGCAGGCAGGTGTGAGTGCATCTGCACGCACAGTGAGGCTAAGACTTTTGGAAGATGGACTGGTGTCAAGAAGGGCAGCAAAGAAGCCACTTCTCTCCAAAAAAAACATCAGAGACAGATTGATCTTCTGCAGAAAGTATGGTGAATGGACTGCTGAGGACTGGGGCAAAGTCATATTCTCTGATGAAGCCTCTTTCCGATTGTTTGGGGCATCTGGAAAAAGGCTTGTCCGGAGAAGAAAAGGTGAGCGCTACCATCAGTCCTGTGTCATGCCAACAGTAAAGCATCCTGAGACCATTCATGTGTGGGGTTGATTCTCATCCAAGGGAGTAGGCTCACTTACAATTTTGCCCAAAAACACAGCCATGAATAAAGAATGGTACCAAAACACCCTCCAACAGCAACTTCTTCCAACAATCTAACAACAGTTTGGTGAAGAACAATGCATAAGGCAAAAGTGATAACTAAGTGGCTAGGGGACCAAAACACTGATTTTGGGTCCATGGCCTTTAAACTCCCCAGATCTTAATCCCATTGAGAACTTGTGGTCAGTCCTCAGGAGGCGGGTGGACAAACAAAAACTTACTAATTCTGACAAACTCCAAGAAGTGATTATGAAAGAATGGGTTGCTATCAGTCAGAATTTGGCCCAGAAGTTGATTGAGAGCATGCTCAGTCGAATTGTAGAGGTCCTGAAAAAGAAGGGCCAACACTGCAAATACTGACTCTTTGCATAAAAGTAATGTGATAGTCAATAAAAGCCTTTGAAATGTATAAAGTGCTTGTAATTATATTTCAGTACATCACAGAAACAACTGAAACAAAGATCTAAAAGTAGTTTTGCAGCAAACTTTGTAATAACTAATATTTGTGTCATTCTCAAAACTTTTGGCCACAACTGTAGTATTTAACTGTAACTTTTGGCCACAACCTAGTATTTAGCTGCCTTTTCCAAATGTTCTGTGAACAAATTTTACACAACCTTTTTTTTCTTCAGCTGTAGAGTATTCCGTGGTGAGCGTGCATAGATTCGTTGTTGCAGAGTCAGTTGTTTCCTTTGTAAGAACTGTATCGTTTATCCTTTTGACTCCTCTGTTAGAACTCTTGCATTAAGCACCTGGTCATGGCTGTTTTATGGCAAAAATGTATTCTTTTCCACTTCCAGATCATGATTCATTTGGTAAGTTTTGAAGTGTATCTACTATCAATGTTCCTTCTGCTAAAGACTGATAATGAGAAATCTTTAAACAGGCCACTTAGGATTAAACGAGTTGAACTTATTAAGCAGCAATAGGGGGTTTCTTGCCTTTCTGCATCACGTTTTCTTAATGTGTTCAATAGTTATTCCCCTTCATTAGACATAACCTAATGTATTGTCTTATTTGTTTTAATTTCTTTGTATTTGTAGATTACATATTATGTTACTACTATCTGGTGTGAATTTTGCTCAATTAAAAATTTGTTCGATGAGAAAACTATTGATATGTTCAATTCACTGTAGAGGATATTTTCTCATTGCTTACATTACTCAGAACCCTCAAACAAACATATTAAACAAGACATGTTCCAATAATACATACTGTATTTTGTTTTATTGAAAATGTTGGTTTATAAGCTAAGTCACAACTGTATACAAAAATAAAAAGTTTTATTTCCCTGTTGAAAGCTGAGTGATTGATGCATAGCAAAGTCAAATGATGTTGTGAAGGTAAGAACAAATAAGTTTCATTGTATCCGTTTGTACCTCTTTTCTGCTAAGAATAAAATAAGTAATATTTATTTTCTACAAATCTATGTTAATTTCTTTTTGCAGACCAATATTTTTGCTTCCAATTAAAACTTTACTCTAATGCCCTTAATCACATGATGCAACATTTCAAAATATGCAGCTTTTCAGAAAACAGAACATTAAAGAGGCTATATACAACTTTTCCCCCAAAATAAATGTAACAATAGCCTTTTTATTTGACCTTTTATGACTCAAACATCTCCTGATGAGCATACTGACACCTTGTCAGCTCACAGTGGGTGCACCTATAAGCCTGTATCCAATTTTTTCTATTTTGTCGGGTCGGATTTTCCCGTGCTGTCTGCGGATGTGACGTGAAGCGCGTTCATGTTAAATGTTTCAGATCACTCTGCCAAAACCGCTAGTCAGCACTCGCAAGCAGTTCAATGGATTGTGCGAATACACAGAAGAGACCAAGGACAACTTTGACACCAACAGTAACTCCACATAAGACTAAGAAAGTTAAATCCCTGACAAGTGCCCAAAAAAGATCGAAGATTGAGAGCGACCGGTGTAAGAGGCAGGCTGCGAGAGCGAGCAGAAAGGAAGGGCAGTTCCATTTTTTGGCCACAGGTGTCAATCGCGAGTTTAAATTTTAAAAAATTACATATAGCCCCTTTAAATTAAACAGTTAAGAAACACAACCATTTTGTAAAACCTAAAATAAAAAAAAGGAGACTAACAGCCACAGAATAATAATGATGATGATAATAATAAATAGAAAATCTTTATGCAGACATTTATTGGTCTGTAACAGTTTCTTTAAGTTTTTATTTTACTTAGTCTTACTTAGTTTTTAATTTAGTTTTTTTTAATCTTATGGTACCTATTGTTTGTTTTATTTTGTTTTCTTTCAGGTTCTCTCAAGGTACTCTGTCTTCCCCATCAGTCAAAAAAACATGCGAGTTCAAAAAGTAACAGTATGCATTGGAGGTTCTCCATCAAGGGGGTATTTCCAATCCACTGTGATGGCAAAAAAAAGTTGTTTTCTATAATCTACTCATAGAATACTCATATAATCTACTCATAGTATAATCTACTCATAGCATACTAATATAATCTACTCATAAGAAATATGGGAGGTCGATTTTTCAGATCTTTCCGAAACTGGGATCAGAACCGCAATCAATGGAAGAAGGGTATAATAAAATATTCCGAAAATAAACAATGTATATAAATTATAGGTGATATTAATTTACCATTTTACATATATTTTCGGATTGCTATCATTCATCAGTGTACTTGACAAAAGACGAATACACAATGATTGAGCACATGAGTAGGAATTGGTTTGTTTCAGGGTATAAAACGGAAGGTTTAGATGAAATGGTGATGTCTGGGTATGAACTAACAACGGAGCGAATTGACCCAAATTCTATTATACATAATTTAAAAACCTGCAGCTTTTCAGAAAACAACATAAAAAGTGACATTTTAGAATATAGGACTTAAAAATAATAAAAAATACAAACAACTAGAAAGGAAATTTTCCAAACATAGTCCATAAATTCAAACAAATTACTTTTAAGGGTTTATTTTTTATGTTTTGGGGGAATTTTTCTTTTGAACAGTTCCTTTTCATTGAAAAACTGTCATTTTTCTGTGCTTTTTATGAACTGTGTTTTTGTAAACCTTTTAAGTGGCAATCTTTAATTCTAAGGATTATGCTAAAATTACAACAACAACAAAAACAAGAGCAGAAAACATTAAGATTAAAATCAAAATGTTATGATAAAATTCTGGTCTTTATTTCTTTCCTACATTTTTTTAATTATTAGCAAGTTGTTTTCTGTTTGTTGTGGTGTGTGTTAAAAAGTTATGGTTTCTCTTTTGCTGTTGTGATTCTCTTAAATGCTTGTTGTTTTAGATAGCTTTTATGAGTCCAATCTTTATTCTTTAACTTTACACTGTTCTCATCCTTCTGGATCTAATATTTGATGACATTCTGAGGGACATATGTAAAGCAGTTGTTTCTTCAAGTGATAGTGTCCTAATGAGTTCAGATAGGGTTGCAAGGGGAGGTAAACCTGTAGTAGACTTATTTACAATCTTTTCACATTGCATTGTAATACTGCTGCCAGCCAATTTTATTGACCATGAAGATTCTCATTGGAACAAGCAAAAGGTATATTTTTTTTGACATGATGAAAAAATTGCATATTTTCCTAAATGAGATTAACTTTAACACTTTGGAATAAAAAAGAAAACCTAACAGAAAATGAAGGATTTCTTTTTACCTATCCAACAGTGTTCTGCCACAGCTCTCTAACTTTTTCTGTCTTCTCCCTCCCCAGTCTTTTTGCACACAAATGTCGCACACACACTCGCACCTCTGTTGGGGTGGGGTTCTTTATTTCATTAACAGCCGCTTGCATGCCAAAATTCATTATGCCAGCCTTCTGTTGTCGTGCACCCAAGCATGCCAGCTAACGTGCGGAACAAATTTCTCTCCCCCTTTTCTTCACCCTGTCTCCCACACTCTCCTCCCTCACTCCTGCTAATAAGTGCATTTAGGATGTGACTCACCTGCAGCACTCCCTGTGAAGAGACTCGCTTTGTATCACTGGTCCATGATTAGTCATTACTGTCAAAGCCTCAGTGTTTCCTTCTGCTGCTATGCTTTCAAACGAACAGGTGGTTGTATTCCGAATGCATATATTCATGATTTTAATATATCCTTTGGTGTCCCCTCATTCTAAAGGAATGTGAATAAAGATGCCAGTAGTCCATTTTGAGACACATTTGAACGATGTATGTGTCAGATGAAGACTTTTAAACTGCGCCGAAGGACTTCAAATGAAGTTTTTGCTGAATATTTTAAACTCAAATAGATGATAACATGGTTATTACAAATTTTCAGATAGGTGAAAAAGTTAGCCTAAAATCTCTTTACAAGGCTTACTAGAAAATCAAAGATAAGAAGTTCTGATGCAAAAAGTAAGTTGTATGCTTGACTTCCTGGGTTTTTGACAAGTTTGAAAAAACTTCCAACTTGCACAATGGATTGAAGGCTTATTAAATGTAGTTTAAATCTGATTAACAATAGAACCCAATCTGAACATGACATACAGTTATGAGGAAAACATTTGGACACCCTAGGAGATCCTGTGTGTTTATAAGATATAAGAAGAAGAAGTTTATAAGACACAGAAGGGGATGACTGTGGCTCAGGAGTTAGGAGTTTGTCTTGTAACTGGTGGGTTGCCGGTTAGAGCCACAGCTCTGTCTGTCTCAGTCATTGTGTCCTTGGGCAAGACACTTCTCCCATCTGCCCTACTGGTGGTGGTCCGAGGATCCAGTGGCACCTTTGTTCAGCAGCCTCACTAAAAATAAACCACTATCCAGGTACAGACCATATGGATGTTCAATATCAATTTCAACTGCCCTGAGACTAATGATGTAAATAAACTACAAACAGGTTATGTCATTTTATGGACTAACCCACCATTGTAATCTTGTTAACACGTCGTTGTATAAACGGAGTCTGACTTTGAAATTATGGCCTTTTTTTTCTGGCCCTTGAGTTAGCAGTTTTTGACCATTCCCTATTCTTCTAATACATTGCCTGGAGAACAACCAGCTGACTTCCACCTTCCTTACTTAGAACAAATAAGCTGACAAGGCCTTTTGAAATGATCAATCTCATTGTGCCTGATTAAGCTGAACTGACACTTGTTGCTTTTATGTCTTTGTTTTTTTATCAGCCACAACCTCAGCAACTGAGAGGCATAACTTTCCACAGCAATTCTTTTTAAATCACAGCCTATTTTCATCTCAGTGGCTTTCAAAACATCGTTAAAGGCATTCGATATAATGAAGCTTGGTTTTCCCAAGTGGTTTTAAGGCTTCAGAATGAAATTAAAATTAAACAAGAGACTATATATCAGCTGCAGCTACATAATCAAAGGGTTAATTTATCTTCTCAGTAGTAGACAATATATTTTACAACATTCAAAGCAAAGTGTTATGTTTATGAAGCAGACGAATCATTTTTTTCTGTAAGTTTTGTTTACATGTGGAGCTACACTGGATTATGTTACAAGCCAAGCTGCTGTTTTTGTCAGAACATTATAGTAGCTTTCCTAACATAGTTAAGCAGCATCATATTGATCGATAAACTCTAGTTGGAACAAAATATTTGTCACTAAATAAATTGCACGTATGTTCTGTCTTTGTTCTTCCTGCTAAGTTTGTCTTGTTTGGATTTTACTAATATGGGCTGCACAGTGGTGCTGTTGGTAGCATTGTTGCCTTGCAGCAAGAAGACCCTGGGATCAAATCCTGTCCTTGGGTATTTTCTGCATGGAGTTTGCATTTCTCCCTGTGCATGCGTTGGTTCTTTTTGAGTACTTCTTTTTGAGTACTCTGACTTCCTCCCACAGTCCAAAAACATGACTGTTAGGTTGATTGGTCCCTCTCCAAATTGTCCTTAGATAGGAGTGTGTGCATGGCTGTTTGTCCTGTGTTTCTTTGTGCTGTCCTGTGATGGACTGGCTACCTTTCCATGGTGTACTGTTCCTTTCACCTAATGGAGAAAGGCACGAGCCCCCTTGACACTGCAAGGAAAAGTCATATAGACAATAGATGGATGGATTTTCCTAACATCATACTTTCCCTGACGAAAATCATATTTCATTTTTCTCCATTTCTGGTACATACCACAGCTTTCTCAGATAGTACAGCAGCACTGTATACTTTATGGTGTTTGTGTCAGTAGGTTTTCGCAGGGATGTAATTGCCACTTGATTTGTGGTCTGAGAGGATTAGACATCCTCCAGGGAACAAGTCAAGTTTTTAAAAGCAAAGAAAGAGAACCCAGCTTTGCTCCCATTTAACCTCATCCACCGCAGGGAGGTCAAAGCACTAAATCAACTCTTCTACTTTTAGCTGCTCAAATAATGCAGTCAAGTGTGGGGTCTAGTGGATGTGTGCACTTGGTTGTCTGAATGCACCTGATAATATGTGTGAAGAATATTTGCATAATTAATGGATTAAAATGCTCACTTTTCTGAGCAGTGACAACAGAATGCTGTTTTTATCATTACAGGAAGCTACATTATGTTGTCCTCTCATGTTAACCCTCAGTAAACTGAAAACGATTCACACTGAAATTACATCTTAAAAATGTAGAAACAATGTCCCAGCTACAGCAACTCAGTATGTCATTCACATAACAGACAGAGGTGTGTGTCCAATGTGTTCAGCAGCCAATCAAAATAAGAGACCCTTTATTTTCACGGTTAGGTAGCCCGACTAAGAAAATAACTTCAGTTATAAATTTTGTAGGTTCATGACTAAGGATCATGTAAATACTGGGGATATGTCACGCTGCCCTACTCACTCCTCATTGTCTGCACCTGTCTCAAATCATTCACACCTGATCCTACTCACCTCCTGCCTTTATTACCCATCACTTCCCTTCACTCAGTGCCGGATCATTAGTAATAGTCTCTATCTCCATGGTGTGTCGTCTTCCTGCTGTCTTCCGTCCCTGCCCGAGGTCCAGTATCTCCGTTCCTGCCGTCTTCACCATCATCATCATCACCTCCTCCTGTAATTAACATCCTGCACCTTCCTTCAGCGATTGCGTTTGGGTCCATACTCCACACACCTCCTGACAGAATGATCCGGCCATAAACATGCACCCAGCACTCGCCCGGGAAATCGCTGTCCTGCGCCAGTACGTCTGGGCAAACCTGGCCAGACTTGCTGCCTCTCCTCACCTTCCTGTGCGGGTCTCCGGAGCTGAGGAAATCCTTGGAGTGCTCCTTCACTGCAAGAGGGTGTTCTCTGCTCCGGATCTCGCCGCGCTGCGGAGCGAGGCGGAGAGGGTTCGCCGGGAGGCGTTGGATCGGATCATCGGTCCGCCCTCTCCGTCTACACCATCTGTCCGCCGGCGGAGGTCCCGCTGCGCCGCCGGGACTGTTTCCAAGAGCAGGGAGCTGAGCGCCGCACCTTCACCGTCTGCCTGCACGGCCGCTGCTTCCTCATCGGATCCTCCGCTGACCGACGCAGCACCCCCGCCCGCCTGTTCAGTTTCTCCCTGTCTGGCTGCATCGGCCCACGCAACATCCCAGGAAAAGGACGACTCAGAGCAGCGGTCCGCATTCGTCGGCACAAGGTTGGCGTTCTGTTCCCCGGGGACTGGTCCTCGACGGCATGAGCCTCCTCTGCCGACTCACCGCAGACAGCGACGCCGCCGAGGTGGTGCCGCTTCCGGGTCAGTCCGTGAGACCTTTCCAGCTCCAGTCCGTGAGCCCGTTCCAGCTCCAGTCCGTGAGCCCGTTCCAGCTCCAGTCCGTGAGCCCGTTCCAGCTCCAGTCCGTGAGCCCGTTCCAGCTCCAGTACGTGAGCCCGTTCCAGCTCCAGTCCGTGAGCCCGTTCCAGCTCCAGTCCCAGAGCCCGTTCCAGCTCCAGTCCCAGAGCCCGTTCCAGCTCCAGTCCCAGAGCCCGTTTCAGCTCCAGTCCCAGAGCCTTCCGTTATTGTGGCTGCTGTGTTTCTGGTGGTCACAGCGGCGGCTCTCCAGCGACCGACATTTCCCCATGGGTCGCTGGAACTCCCAAGGAGGGTCAAGGAGGACCTGTCCCCGTCGCTAGAGCTCCCGGGGAGGGTCAAGGAGGACCCGTCCCCGTCGCTAGAGCCTCCAGACTCCTCGTCTCAGCAGGCGTCCGAGCCTCCAGACTCCTCGTCTCAGCAGGCGTCCGAGCCTCCAGACTCTTCGTCTCAGCAGGCGTCCGAGCCTCCAGACTCTTCGTCTCAGCAGGCGTCCGAGCCTCCAGACTCTTCATCTCAGCAGGCGTCCGAGCCTCCAGACTCTTCGTCTCAGGAGGCGTCCGAGCCTCCAGACTCTTCGCCCGCCCGACCTCCAGGTCCTCAGGGGCCACCCACCTGGTCGTCCGCCAGACTTCCAGGGGCGTATCCAGAAAGACTCGGGGCCCTCCCTCTGTGGGTCCCCCCCACCCACCCTGGCAAGGGTGTTTCTTCTTTTTTCCTTTTTCTTTCTTAATCCTCTCTCCACGGCGTCTGGAATCCGCCTTTAAAGGGGGGGGGTCCTGTCACGCTGCCCTACTCACTCCTCATTGTCTGCACCTGTCTCAAATCATTCACACCTGATCCTACTCACCTCCTGCCTTTATTACCCATCACTTCCCTTCACTCAGTGCCGGATCATTAGTAATAGTCTCTATCTCCATGGTGTGTCGTCTTCCTGCTGTCTTCCATCCCTGCCCGAGGTCCAGTATCTCCGTTCCTGCCGTCTTCACCATCATCATCACCTCCTCCTGTAATTAACATCCTGCACCTTACTTCAGCGAGTGCGTTTGGGTCCATACTCCACACACCTCCTGACAGGATACTTCGTAATGAGACAAATTAATCCACAAAAGAAGATATAAAAATGTAAGAAAACATAATTGCATGATAAAATTTTACTGAATAAGCTGTGTAGAATATTGATGATGTACAAAATGAACAGAGCTTATTCAGTAAAATTTTATCATGCTATTATGTTTTCTTACATGCAAGCAACACTTTTTGGTCAAGAATCACATTGCATTGAATTTTGCATAATCTATACATGCTGAACATTATCTTTAGTTTGATGTTTTTAAGTTTTGTGTAAACTCTTGCTTACTTGGGCAACTCAAGACCAGTGTTTTTTTTTTTTGTCTTTGCCGAATTCTAGTGGTCAACTAATAATGCATGCACTAACAACTGAGAAATTATTGTATCTACTGTCAACCCTACTATTTGACAGCTTTAAGATAATTTCCTTCTAGGGTTTGATTTGTCTATGTAATTCGTGGTGAAGGTTTGATGGAAACGCTAAAACAAAAAGCTAAAGATCTGTGTGGATCTTCCCACTTTTGGCACATCTTTCCAGTATATTTATTTTTGGCCTCATAGATATGTTGTGGGGTGTTTTTCCACTTTTGAGAAGGATTATAAAAACCTTTGAGTATGTATAAAAAAATTATTGCTCATTTGTCATTGTGGAGAAGATCCAAGTCCACTTGTTGAGGAGACCGACCAGCTTACCAAACCGACCAAGTGAAGGGAACACTATGGACTTTGAGACTTAGGCCGGGCAGCAGAGTTATTTGCCAGGTGGTACTTACTTTGGACCAACATAAAACAAAAGCACCACTTTTTACCCCTGTTTGTGTCTTGGGTAACAAGGGAAAAGTATTTTTGATAAAAGTATACACAAACACACACTATAAAGTAATATAGTGCTCTGTTTTTGTCTTTGACAAGCTTCATAACAAAGTCTACGTTTAGGGTAATGTTGTAGCCCTGTTAGCAGCTAACATCCTTGCAGACTGGAAGGGTGTGATGGACCTGCTGCAAAATTCCAGGATTTTGGCATCACTAAACTATAACAAGATCCAGCACAGATATGGTGGAGACTATAGCTACCCATCCGCTCAGACTACAACAACTGGTTACCGTGGAGACTCTGGATGCAGATTGGGGATGCTGTTGACCAAGGGCTCACACTAATAGAATAACAAATTAATTACAAGTTAATTGTGCCTCTTAATTCTATCAACAATGACAGAGATTCATTAAAAGACATTGAAAGACTAATACCTAGGATAATTGTGATCATTCTGAACCTTCCTGGTCAGAAAAAAACATATTTTCTCTTATTGTACAAGTCAAAATACACCAAAACATTTCAGAGGTTTTATGTCATGGCACTAGAGTAAAGCTTTGATGAAGGCCTTCTCATTCACTGTAGGATCAGCGGAGTCTAATGGCTTCTCATCAATTCCTGCTGTCTGGAGAAGTGTGTGTCATGACTCCTGTAACTACTTCTGACATGAGTGATGAAGTACTTGTTAAACTTGTAAGATTCTGGCAGAGTCTGAAACCTCTGGATATAAATCTGTGTAGAACGGGATGGACAGAGACTGTGAGTGAGGGGCAAATATAGGAGGTGGATGAAGGAAAAGGCAAGATGAAGAGCACTGGTGGTTGGGACTTGACAGATCGTAGATTGGAGGGGGGAGAGAAAAGCTAATGATCTCCATCTGTCTTTGAAGGCTGAGACAGAAGAACATTGTTAGGCTTTTGAATAAGGAGAAGAAAATAAACACGTGATTCGCAGACCTTTGTCTGGCACCATGTGTTATTTGAACAGCTTCACTTCAGGCAGCTGGTGAAACATCTCTCAAGGTCAGTTTAGTCCATTAGATGTGTCATCCTAATGATTGCTTCTCCCCATTCAGAGTGTTTGTGTAACAGTATGCAATCTTACTGTCTAAATACCAGAGCACATTATATGTTTTGGTATGCGGTTGTCTATGTAAGTGTGACTGTGTATTTATAACTTAGAGTGTTATGAGCGAGCACGTATGTGAACATCTTGTGGGCATATTCACAGATAAGACTAATGAATCTCTAATTAGAATTTGGCAAAGGCCAGGCGTGCTGTAGCATTAGTGGGACTTCTCATGCCAGAACTCAGTATGTGTTTAATGTCTTTTTTTCGCCTTTCCCCAACTAAAGTTTTCTGCCATTTTATTTTTTTCTACCTTTGCTGTTTGAGTGAAAAACAACGCTGCCAGTGCCCAGAAGAAGAAATTTGCTGTTTAAATGGATGAGCAGAAAAGCAATGACATTAACATTTTCTGTGAACTTTAGCATTAAGGATGCTGTTTTTAAATTTAGTAGCTTGAACTGACGCTAGCTCACTGTGGCAACATTATGCAACATTCTGTCTGGAGGAAATTGTTGCAAAGGTTTTATCCTCTGACACTATTGCTAAATAAAGTCAAGATTTTATTGAATTTGAGCGTAAAATTACAAATGATTTGAAAGTGACTCTAAATAAGAAGTCTGTTGTGTCTGAATTTTAAACTTTTCTTTCTATCACCATTAATAGAAACATAGTTGAATTAAAGATACTTTACTGGAATTGTGTCCTGATTATAATTCAGTCTATCCCAACTAGTTGACATTGAATGTCAACTTGCTAAACTTAGGAATATGGACTTAACTCATTGTGGTGAAATATTGACTAATTGGGACCATCAATCGTCAATATAATGTACTACCAACATTCGTTCAAAGGAACTTGATTTTCTTTCTGCCAAGCCACTCCTTACAAATAATCTTTACTTATAATAAGAACTGAAGAACGACACCTTTATGGCTTTCATAAATGACATTCATAAATGTCATAAGACAAACAGTAGTCATCATTTCAAACAGAAAAATACAAACCACAAACACAAGCTTCCCTGCAGATGTTTTATTATCTGTGTAGTTTCTGATTGCTTGGTTTGTACTATTTGGCTCATGTTTTTTTCAGCGCATAACTGTTTAAATTTGAAGTACTACATCAAAGCCTAATTGAAGTTGGGTTTTGCTGGTGTGAAAAGCTGTTATTTTTTAATTAATTGAGCTATAAAAAGAGACAAACAACGAGAGGCAGAAAGACATTGCCTCCCTCTAAATTCACTTTAAAGCCATAGTGGCTGACATTGTTATGATTAGATTTAAATGTTACTGTGTAATAACACAGACACAGAATAGTAAGAATTTGGAGATAGGAAATCTGAAGCTCAAAGAAAAATGTTATCTTACATGGAGACTTCAATAGTTAAATGGGAGAAATATAGGCACATTTTATGTTTTATTGGGATTTGTTGAAAAAACAACAACACATGAAGCACTGATTTTCCAAAAGAGGAAAATAGATGATCTTCTTTTAGCATGCAAGTTTTTTTCAGGAGTGAAATAGCATTACACAATAATTAAATAAATGTAGAATTCAGGGTTATTTTTGCATATCTGAGTCTGTTTTGTACCTTTTCTTTAATAGTTAATATGTATAGCTGAGGGTGAAAAACAGTTGAGCTGCTGAGGTTGTTGTGGAGACAGGTCAAAGGGAGCTGATGGAGCAGATGGTGGTGAGGTGACCCCGCAGCCTGACTGTCTGTTCCTCTGCTGCTTCATGAAAATCTCTGCCTCATATTCAGGTAGCTCACTGGCACTGCCACTGTGTTTACACACCTGGACAGACCTGAGGCTGGTGGGCAGAATAGCAGCAAGGGAGAAAAAAAGGACAAATAAATGTAACCTTCCAGAGGGATTTTGCACAGGGCATGCTGGCTGTGATATGCCAGGACTGTGTTAATCCTGTCCCTCAGGTTTGTATCACCTGCCTTGGCTCTCTGCTGCAGTTGACTGGGTTGGCTTTATGCTATTGCTCCAACAGAGTGACAGAATGGATATCAGGTCACCAGGGGTTTCCTCCGAATCACCCATTGAGATCAGAGCTGATTACGAGCTAATTCTCTGTAAGATTAGCTATTGGACGCTTTAATGGTCAGCTTTTTTCTGCATTTTTTCGTGCCTGTGTCACATTTCCCTTGTTTTTTGTTGGGGTTTTTTGTTGTTGTTTTTTTTTGCTCTGGCTATCTGCATAAACTCCATGTGGGGATTTGTTGTATATTTTGATCTTTTATTTAGTAGAAGTGTCTCCTTTCTCACCACTTTACCACTGGGTTTTGTTATCTGAGGCCGACAGGAAGGTGTTTGCACTGTTTGGTTGTGTAGTGTGCAGACCTGTCAGACAACACATGTTTTTCAGCTGTGTATGTGTGCATCTTCAGGATGTGCAAATGTTTGTGTGCACTGGTGGGCATGTGTTATACTCAGGTTTGCGTTAAGGTTACGGTCTGGCAGTCATATGCGAGCAGTGACCTGCATTATTGAATCTGAGCGCTCTGTCTGTAAGCTGTGCCATAATGGAAGAACAGTGTAGCGTAATCTCTAACCATTATGAAACATTAAAGTTCAAGACTGATATTTTCTAGGATACACCACACAGGTACACATACTGCATTGTGCATGCTGCCAAGGAGAGGTGAAGGCACAGGCTGGATTCAGTGCAGGCAAAGTGAAGCTGAGGAAGACCAGGATTACTGAAATGTTAAATATAATGTTCCATGACCAAATATGAGGAAAGGATGATAGTGTAAGAGGAGAATATTTCTAAAGTAGATAAAAAATACAGTGAGAGATGAAAATTGTGATAAAGTTGGAGGTTTAACTCACATAGGACACAAAACCCATTTAATCAAAAACCTGGTTGAACTCATCATCTAGACAGACTTTGATTGCAAGAGATTTTCTCGTGCTTTTCCTTACTCAATGTATTTCCTATATTTTATGATGTTCTGTTTATTTTCCTATATGCCTGACCAAAGTTCTAGCCAAATGATTTCTATGATGTTGAAAACTCTGAGGAAATTATAGAATTTTGACATCACAGAATACTTACAGATGTCACACAGAAGTGCATTCTGGTATTGTGTATGTTACCTGTCCCCTTCTCTAAAGACAAATGTATAGGCGGTGATTTAAAAGAGAGACACGGTTAGTCAAAGAGAGATAAAGCAAAATGGATTATAAAGAAAAAATGCAAAGAATGGTAGCTGTATTTATTGTAAGAGAGGCTACAGTTTGTTGTCTGGACGAAATTCGATTTTTAAACGGTTAAATCTGTATGAATTTTTGGACAAACAGTGAATATTTCTTTACTATTTTCTTATTATTCTTGAAAATGTTGTTTGTCAACAAATATATTTTTTAAGCTGCATGTATTTGTTCTTATGTTTTGTCTTTATTTACACACATACATGGAAGCAGGAAAATAGTAAAAGTAATTATAAAAACTTACTTAACATGAATGGACTTTACCTTGTTTGATTCAAAAATGCTGTGATACAACAAATCTGGATTTTTCTATCTATGTAAGTGTCTGTATGCTCTTTACTTTTGACTTGCTAGTCCTATGCCCATGCCTTTCTCAGAACAACTGTATGAGATCTGAACTTAGCCCAGCTCGCTCCTGTAAAGCTAAACAGTTGAGAATTACAAGGTTCAAGTCGAAGCACTTTCCTTATGATGCAAGAGAACAACTCTTCCTTTAAGAATAGTCCACAAAGGATTAATTGAACTGCGAGGAAAACGTTTTACAAGCGGAATTTTCAGAGTCAAATCAAAACAGAAAACCAAAGCTAAGATTAGCCTGGCTATCCTGTAAACTCCTTCAGCAAATATCCTCAACAGAAGCAAGATGCACATGTTCTGCCTGCATTTTGTAGCTACACTTCTACAGATAAATGGTAAAGGTTTGCATGTTTCAGGTGAAGTGTTGGTAGAACATCATAGGAGCTTTATAAAAACTCCATAAAGATTTCCAGAAACTCCAGGGGAAGAAAATAAAAATCACTGTCATCCCTAACATCATTATAAGTGAGTGGGTTAGAGAAAATAGAATTATTATACTGTTGTTTGTTATGTCATATAAACGTAATGCAGTTTACATTTTAAGATCAAATCAAAGCCAGGAATTACTTCTTTTTTTTTTACAGAAACTTTCTACATCTGTAACTGTCAGGCAGATGTTTAAGAACTTTACAAATTCCCAATAGATCTTTGTTATTTTTACATTGAAGTGCCTACATTTTATTAGGGATAATTTATTGGTAAAAGAAGGTATTTACTTTTGAAACACAGAAAAAAAAAATATTTACGCATATTTTAGGTTCAAATTCTGTCCTAGTTGCACGTCTTCTCACATGATTGACTCTTATGTAACTCTCTCTGGGCTTAGCCCTGTCTTGCTTGTGTTATTTCTTTCCCGCCTTCTTTTATGTTTACATTTTACATATGTAGGTTCACAATCTTTCTTTCACAACATTGAGATGTGTTCTCTCTCTTGAGCACACTCTTACAAGTCTTGCAGCAAATAATTCCCTGCTGAGTTTTGAATAGTGTTTTTTTATGCTATTGCATTAGAAATATTGTACATTCAAAGCTTCTAATAACAGACTGAAGTCTTTTTTTGCGCTTGATCTTTGCTCTAAAGGTAGGTTATTTGGCATAGAGCAACTGTAACACATCTGAGTGCTGCGTACTATATTTCACACACACCAGTATCGACCAAGAGACGATTGGGGAAGTGTTTCACATGTCTACTGTGTAGTGGCTTTGTTCTTGGCTGTGCAGGTGAATGAGAAGAGAAAAACAGCAACTGTAGTTGTATCAATCGTGTGCACACTAAGTGTTTAATGTTTGTGTTTATTTTCTGTTAGTTTAAAATCTGGATTTTCCTTTACTGCCACATTAAAAGAGCTGAAAGACTTTTGTATTTTTTCTGGCAAATTAAAATTATTAAAATCTACGTCTTCTCATGTGCAAATACACATTTGTGCTGGTGAGTTTGTTGTAGTGTTTTCATTTTTCTGCTCAACTATGATGGACAAAGGGAGACCAATAAATTGTGTATAGGTACCTCTGCCTCTCTTTTATCTTTTGCTGTATTGCTTCTTACTGTTCACTGTCCTTCACATAAAATACATATATTATTCTTCTAATGCTTATGCTTCTTATTTCTTTCAAACAATGTTCACATTTCCATGCCTTTTAACTGAACTCCTTATTATGCTTCATCATTTTCCATAAAATGTTATTCTTTTTGAAGTTTGAAAGCCTGACTTAATGAGGTTGTCTTTTAGACTATAAAAATCCAGTTACGTGGCATTGAAAATATTTATAGCATTAGGCATCCACTGACAGTACAAGTCAAGGAATTTTATGTTTTAGGAAAGAAATGTACTTAAATCTGCACTGAGGGGAAGCCTGCAGACAGAAGAGTCACCAATGAGACTTGGTGATTGCACTCTATCATTTTAGCATCTACGAGTCTAACTAGATCAATATAATAAATTGTACGATGGAAAATTAATGAACAGAAAAGCCATTGTGATGCCGTTGTAGATATCTTCACATGCCCATTAAGGTTCAGATCAGACTTTTGTGACCACACTGGAGGTGCACAACGATTTACATTACATTCATAAGGTGCGGCAAAACATCCAACAAAATAGTGATTGAGATCACAAGCAGAAGAAGAAAAATAACAATGACCGTCGATTGAGATGACTCCTGAAATTGAAGGGCTATCTGCTATCTGCATTCTTAGATACAAAGACATTACTGGAGACATAGTTATTGTAAGAGGCGTAACAATTCATTAGCTCACTAATTGAGATGATGCACGATATTTCCTTAACAAAAATCAATTATTTGAATGAAATTTTGGTGACACAAAATATACCCTCACTATTTTGCATTTACAAATTTCACATTTCAAAAATTGTGTTTTAAAGAATCTACAATCATTATAGGATATTTCTACGTTTGAATATTCTGCATTTTCTGGTTTAGTTTCAATAAGGTAATCTTGACACAAAAAACATTTAAAATTCTCTCTTTTGTGTTTTCACAAATCTAATAAAAATCTTGTGATTCTAAAACTGTGCTTTGGAAGCAAAGTTCTACAGTGTAGAAATATCAAGTTCAGGTTTTATCAATCTAAGTAATATGCTCAAATATGGTCCAGATTCCTTTAAAAACAGTAATTTACTAATCTAATGCCAGCCTCCTATCTTGTCAGTGCCTTTATTGTCTATCTGTAACCAGAAATACAGTCACACAAAAGACTAAGTTGTAGTGGCCTGTTGATACGACGGCCCAGAAGGTTTAGCTGCGTTATAAAAGGTTAATGGACTGAATTTATATAGCGCTTCCATAGTCATACTGATGCCGCTCACATTTATACACCAACATACAGCTTGGAAGCTAGCTTGGGGTTTAGTGCCATGCTTATGGACACACCGACATGTGACGGGGGGGCAAATCCATCCATCCGTCCATCCGTCCGTCCGTCCGTCCGCCCGCCCGCCAGCTTCTTCTACAAGGTCTTGGGGAGAATGGTGCCTGTCTCCGTAGAATGAGAGGCAGGGTACACACTGGATAGGTCGCAACAGTCCAGAACTTCCTCGTTTCTTAATTCAAACTACAAAAGTACCCATAGAGCATAGACCTTCACCCTCTGTCCCCACTTGAGACGGTGATCCGGATCACCCCTAAAGTCTAAATACCCGTCCCTGGTCCCGCGGCAGACATTTCCGGTAAATTTGATCAAAATCCTTCTTTTTGAATTATTGTTGCTAACAGACAAATAAACAAATTAACAAACCCTGA
The DNA here is from genome assembly GCA_963556495.2 of Valencia hispanica. Lineage (NCBI taxonomy): Eukaryota > Metazoa > Chordata > Actinopteri > Cyprinodontiformes > Valenciidae > Valencia > Valencia hispanica. Next base: position 35,223,662 of record OY747707.1, on the reverse strand, counting down.
CAAAATATTATGTAAAAGGAGCTCAAACATAAGTACACAATGTCAAGTAGCACCTACATATGTGAGGCTCAGAATAATGGCACACAATGGCTTGCAAAAGTATTCGGCCCCCTTGAACTTTTTCACATTTTGTCACATTACAGCCACAAACATGAATCAATTTTATTGGAATTCCACGTGAAAGACCAATACAAAGTGGTGTACACGTGAGAAGTGGAACGAAAATCATACATGATTCCAAACATTTTTTGCAAATAAATAACTGAAAAGTGGGGTGTGCGTAATTATTCAGCCCCCTGAGTCAAAACTTTGTAGAACCACCTTTTGCTGCAATTACAGCTGCCAGTCTTTTAGGGTATGTCTCAACCAGCTTTGCACATCTAGAGACTGAAATTCTTGCCCATTCTTCTTTGCAAAACAGCTCCAGCTCAGTCAGATTAGATGGACAGCGTTTGTGAACAGCAGCTTTCAGATCTTGCCACAGATTCTCGATTGGATTTAGATCTGGACTTTGACTGGGCCATTCTAACACATGGATATGTTTTGTTTTAAACCATTCCATTGTTGCCCTGGCTTTATGTTTAAGGTCGTTGTCCTGCTGGAAGGTGAACCTCTGCCCCAGTCTCAAGTCTTTTGCAGACTCCAAGAGGTTTTCTTCCAAGATTGCCCTGTATTTGGCTCCATCCATCTTCCCATCAACTCTGACCAGCTTCCCTGTCCCTGCTGAAGAGAAGCACCCCCAGAGCATGATGCTGCCACCACCATATTTGACAGTGGGGATGGTGTGTTCAGAGTGATGTGCAGTGTTAGTTTTCCGCCACACATAGCTTTTTGCATTTTGGCCAATAAGTTCCATTTTGGTCTCATCTGACCAGAGCACCTTCTTCCACATGTTTGCTGTGTCCCCCACATGGCTTGTGGCAAACAGCAAACAGGACTTCTTATGGTTTTCCTTTAACAATGGCTTTCTTCTTGCCACTCTTCCATAAAGGCCAACTTTGTGCAGTGCACGACTAATAGTTGTCCTGTGGACAGGTGCCCCCACCTGAGCTGTAGATCTCTGCAGCTCCTCCAGAGTCACCATGGGCCTCTTGGCTGCATTTCTGATCAGCGCTCTCCTTGTTCGGCCTGTGAGTTTAGGTGGACGGCCTTGTCTTGGTAGGTTTACAGTTGTGCCATACTCCTTCCATTTCTGATTGATCGCTTGAACAATGTTCCGTGGGATGTTCAAGGCTTGGGAAATCTTTTTGTAGCCTAAGCCTGCTTTAAATTTCTCAATAACTTTATCCCTGACCTGTCTGGTGTGTTCTTTGGACTTCATGGTGTTGTTGCTCCCAACATTCTCTTAGACAACCTCTGAGGCCGTCACAGGGCAGCTGTATTTGTACTGACATTAGATTACACACACGTGCACTCTATTTAGTCATTAGCACTCATCAGGCAATGTCTATGGGCAACTGACTGCACTCAGACCAAAGGGGGCTGAATAATTACGCACACCCCACTTTTCAGTTATTTAATTGTAAAAAATGTTTGGAATCATGTATGATTTTCGTTCCACTTCTAACGTGTACATTACTTTGTATTGTTCTTTCACCTGGAATTCCAATAAAATTGATTCATGTTTGTGGCTGTAATGTGACAAAATGTGGAAAAGTTCAAGGGGGCCGAATACTTTTGCAAGCTACTGTAAACTTACTTCACCAGACAAAGTCTCATGCTGACAGGAGCTCAGATAGTTTTCACTTGCTTATGTTTTATTTTCTGGAAATTGTTACGCCTCTACTGACTGCTTTTAAGCTATGAATACTAAACCAGATGTCACCTGATTTAACTTGAGTATATTGTGAGTGGATATAATTTCTATTTAACCTTACAAGAGCAGGTCCTGAAGAAGATTCATGTATGCTCATGTGCACGAGCACACGTACATTCACAGACTGACAGCATAATGACAGTAAACCTCTGTTAATCAATCATACATTTTCACAGTCCTCCTGTTTGTTGTGTGTCTTTGTCACTTTGCATTGGGGTTTTAACTTTTGGCTTTTCTTTCACTTTCAATATATTTTTTAGCCTTTTTGCAGATGAGCAGCTAGCTGACAAGTGAACACTTTACATTTTCTTTTTATTCTTATTTCACAAAAATGTGTATTATTAAAGTCCCACAGCTGGAGCTCCACTTTCAGCAGCTTGATTATCAACATGTTTCATCATCAGACAATAAGGAGGCATAAGGAGTATATTTCACTCTCCTTTTTCATGTTGAAACCATCAGCTCTTCCATGGCTCTTAGAGAGAGCAACAGAGCTGAGCAGTGCTGCTGTGTGATATGGTTAAGAATGAATATAACTGCTGCTAATATCTTCCCTCAGATGACATCAAGAAACTCACTGCTCAGCTTATTTCATGCGGGAAATGGTTTGGTCTGCAACTAAATTCTCTATACAGTAAGGTGACTTTATAAGGAAATCATACAGGGAGGTTATTGCACCATCAGGATTGAAATGAAACTGGCTGAGAGGTGACTTCAAAACAAAGGAAGGTCACTCTTAATATATGGAGATCTCCTGCAGTTCAGTACAGCAGTCTATCACCCATAGAGGAGAAGAAGTATTTAGGGACTCACAAGGTTGTGATGTTTGTTTGAGTCTCCTTTTCTCTATTTTTTGCTTTCTTTCTTAGGCTCGACTCCTTTTAGTGGTTAAAAATAAAAAACCTTTTCCTTTAGGGAACCAATTTTGAGACAAAATGTGTTCTTCTTTCCAAAGCTTTTGTATATGTAAATGTGTCTGTAGAGTAGTTCATGTGTCTGTTGAGTAGTTCATGCAGGAGCTCTTTCTTCATTCAATTTCTTCACATTTTTACCTTTGTAACCAATTTCCTACATCTTTTATGCACATCCCAGACAGCTCCCCTTCAAATGAGAGCAGTGACAGAAAAACCCCAGTGATCCAAGTATCTTAGCTCCATCCTTAATTCATTAATTTGCTGTTTGCCTACAGTCGGTCACCCGGAATAATCCATCTGGAAAGTCCACTGAGCTTTGCCACCAAGCAGAATTGGGATTCTGGATGAGTGATCACAAAGCTTATATCCACACAGTCCCACGCTGTGTTCATGTATCCAACATGTAGTCCAGCTTACACACATCTGCACATACACACAAAGCACAGTTTAGGTGCTTTTTAATCTCTCTTAAAACCTACTTAAGTTCAATGGAACAGTGGTAAATGACAGCATTTTTTCTGAGACCTTTTTTGTGGGATTCACATGTTCTCCATAAGCTTTTATGAGTTTTTTTTTCCAGAGAGCCATATAAAGTTTCTGTAGCTTTAAATTACAATATACAGTATATTCAATATCAGAAAGTTGTTCAAAAAGTTCAGCTGATTGTCATTCAAGCTCAAGTACTACCTTATAAACATGACATACAATCACAAAATCCAATATAAATAAAAAAACGCATGAGGTTATCATAATTTTCTTGAGAGGAACAAAACCATTTTATTACAGTTGACCAGATATATTTGCATGTTTAATTACATTTTATAGTGGATGCTTATCTGTGTAAGCAGAGTCTCCTTGTTAGGAGCAGCTTCGAGTCGTTCACTTTTTAAATAGTGTTCCCTCCCAAACCGTGATAATTGAGGTATTCCTTATAAAAGAGTAGTAAATGAGATAATGAGATATTCTAAAGTAACCACAGCTTACCGAAATTAGGGCAAAGGAAGGTGGGTTATGCTCCTTTAGCTCGTTAATGTATTCTTTATAGGAAATTTGACTTTCGTCCGATCTTCCCTCTTTTCTTCCACATCTGCTTCCCCTCTAGTGTTCCATACACAGATTGCCCTCATTTGTTTGCCTAGTTCATAATTAGCTATAGGATCACCCATTGTGTAATTATGTTCATAAGTATGATATGTAATTAAAATTATATCCATATCTAGCGCAATTTGTGCTGATTACCTGTTAACAGTGCAAACAGTTGTGCCTAAACAGTTGTCACTGCCCCTCTCAAAGATATCACTGAGCTGCAATTACTATTTACATACTAGCAGGTGCTACATCTGATTGATCTGATATTATGGAACTAAACAGGTTTTCAGCAAAAAATAAATAAATCCTCTCCAGTCTTAGTGAATTACATTATCAGGAAGTATTAAAACAAGAGTTTTACTATAAATTTCAAACATCTCCTTTCTTTGATTAAGATTTAACTTCTCTGGTATGAAATAGTTTGTTTTGCGTAAAACCAAATAGATTTTGTTTCTTGGTTTTTGAAGTTGTCCCACTAGTTGTGAAAAAGGCCTAATCGGATTCAAATGGCTTTTAAGGAGTTTTAGGGCAACACGCTGGTCTTTAGCGATCACACTTTATAAAATTAAGAAGCTACCGGTGCGGAACTCTTCCACACTGTGAGGTAAGGTGAAACACGATTACCTTCCTTGCTAATATTAAATAAGGACATCACCATACAATGAGCGCTCAGTTACACCCCCAGCTGCAGAGTAGACTGATGTCCGTGAATTTAAACTGCAGCTTGGAAAGGGAACATAAGTGTAACCTAAATAAAGACCTGTTTCAGTCCTTCAGCTGTAATTATCATCCAACTTTCAGAAACTAGTCTGAAGGTCTCGAAAAAGAAATAAAAATAAAACTATTTTCCATCACTCTTTCATGAAAGCTTCTGAGGACGTAATTGCTATTTAGATGTATAAAAGTAAGATGTAATTAGTTCACATTTAAGGTATTAATTGATGTACCTATATTAGTGATTCAAAGCATAGTTGGTGTTTGGCAGATAATAGGAAGTATAAATTGAAGGAAAGCAGTTAATTAAATTTAAACCTCCAAAATCCTGAGGAAAAGTTTTGCATTAACAGATCAGATACTCAATTAATTTACCACCATGTGTCCAAAAAGAGACACATATGTACAGACGCATAAAGCGTGACAATTTGTGTTTAAACCTAAGATACAAAATAAATACAAAAAAAATCCACAGTTGGGTTGGATTGTTTTTCTTTGTATTTTGGAATAAAAATGCTGTAAAACATTTTGACTTTTTAACAGTTAAAACTTCAAAGAGGGAAAGTCTAATAATCTGACTTCACAAAGCTTCACCCTGAAGGTTTAGGGTAAATATAACTGTACTGCCTACCCAAAGGGTCTTATACTGGGGTAAATTTCTACTTGGGTAATCTGTTTATACTGTGGCAGATGCTGTGGAAACAGATGGGGGTAAAGAATAACCCCAGACAAACTTGCTCCTAGAACATATTCCTGAAGTCAATGTTTTCCTTAAGTAATATGTGAAAGTGTCCCTGACTTGTAAGCATTGTATCTAGGTGTTGCATATATGATAGTCAATGTTTACAGAAAACAAGGTAAAACCTCAGTTGGCCACAGTGCTATCAAATGGCAGAATGGTGCATATTTGTTCCAAACATGTGACTGTTACTGTTTTTGTATTTTCAAGTGAGAGATTGTGTACCTACATAAATAAAGCTGCACTACATGCCAGATTGCAGTCATTAAACATGTATTAACGTGTGCAGTATCGAAATTGAAAAGGACTTGGATGCAATATTTGGTAGGGTGTTATATTTTAAGTGCCATTTATTCCCACTCTGTTTGCCAATTATATATTTAATCAGGTGCGTGGACTCACTGCCCTTGATAATGATTCTAAGAATACTTTTATTTTTGTACATAACTACTCAAAGTGCAACAAAAGCACTCCAAGGTTTTCTATAAAATCTGTGTACATCACAGTGAATGTAGACTTTAGTGGCTAAGATGCTTACGCTAAAGAAAAATGGTGAGACATTGTTTTATGGAAAAGAGAAGACTCAGAAAAATATGGTTTTACTGTAATTGAAATCAACATCACAATATTCAGCAACAATATAAATCCCATCTTTTCCAGATACCATGCAGCCTTAATTTTGTGATATCAATCCAAATTATGTTTTAAAAATTCATGCCCTCACCCTTTTCATTAGGATCTTTTTTCTCTTTATTTGTGTAGCTTCAAGACATTGTTTGAACATTTTAACCCTAAAGAGTGCTGCCTCTTTTGTAAAAACTCGTAGAAGATTTTAGAACCTATAAAATGCCTGCATGTTCTGGCATTCCCCAGAGAAGAGACTTAAGCAGCAGGTCTGACATCCACCGTATGGATGATTAGCATCATTAGAGCATCAGCTGCTCCCTCTCACCAAGGCGCACACTTACACTCCACAAGGGCTCTTCACATACATAACACTTAAACAGACTAAATGGGACCATGTTCTTAGTAAAGTAATGATGCATTAATTACAGATAGGTCAGATGAATGAAGCACTATACCTGCAGAAACTTGAACTGTTGACATAAAGATGCAACAATTCCGTTTCAAAAGACAAATGTGTGTGTTTTGAGCCTGTCTCAATTTGTCATTTTTCTTATTTTTCAGCTCCTCTAACCGACAAGCCCCCGAAGATCCTGTTTCCAGCAGAAAATAAGATTTCCAACATGGAGATGCAGCTAGGTAAGACCATCTTGGGATGTTTTTTTTTCCATTTGCTGTCACTCCTGTTTGAGTTGTTTCCAAATGAGAGGAAATGGATGACTTTACAAATCGTCTTCACCACACCTCTGGGCAATGCATGCAGATCAGTGATGGCACTTTTTTATTTGCTGTGGAGATGGTGAAAGAAATAAAATGCAGACGTGGTTTCCATATATGCTAATTGTGGGTGCTACCATCCCCAAGGCTGTTTTGTCAACAATGAAGAGCCATATGGTACTGAGGTTCCATACTCTGGCTTGCCACATTGAGAGGCGGTCGCTTTCTGTCGGCATTGTTTGTCTTTTTTGACGTGAGGTCACAATGAGACTACCATGTGGGCATGCATGGAAGAGAGAGTATATGAGAGTGGTTTGTTTGTTTATTTTTTTCCTGTTACAGCATATTGCTTGATTTCTGGGCACAGTCCTCTGTCCACATGGCGTTTGCCGCACTGTGAATGGCTAATGTGTCTGTCACAGCAAAGCCAATCATACAAGACTGAGAGGTCTGGAGAATCAGAGAAGGATTGGAAGAGTTTGTGACAGAAAGGGGAGGTATAAAGACAAAGCCCAAAGATGGTCCAATAATTCACAGAGAGCCTTCCTTTTGTCTTCAATCTGATGCTGCTGGAATGCAGGTAGTTCATTTGAAATGCCTCCACGGTTGGCTGATCAAGGGTGAAAAATTGCTGCTGTTGATAAACTGACAGGCACAGCCTCACATGTCAGCCGACTCACACCTATGCATGAACAGGTTGCACAATGTGGGCCCTTAAGGTATTTGTGTCATTTGTCTCTATCTTTATTCCACTGAGAGATTCAGGAAAGGTTTGGCTTTTCCCTTGAAAATGTCTCACAATTGTTTAGATCCTCATTGTTTGCTTTGTGACTTTGTGTTTCTGTTTGCTCGTGTAATTCTGTTGTGCTCTGCATATGTGTGCAGTAAGTGGCTGCAGGCTTTTTTTTAAACTGGGGTATTTTTGGAAAATAATTTTAATGAGAAAACAGTCCAAATTAGAGCAGTAGAGGTCAACGAGAACACATGTAGAAACTGTTTTGGTTGCAGCAGGTCGAAATTTCCGGGACTCTGAATAATTATGAGTTGGACAGGAGCTAATAGTTAAATGCTGATACAAATAAGGGTTTTACATTTAAATTTTAAAAAGTATTTTTTTTAAAGGTTTAATTTGATCAAAACGCAACGGATTCCCTTGCACACTTTTGGCATCCTAGTATTTTTGATCTTGTCAACAAGTTTTACCAAGGGTTTTAGACCTTTTTGTTTTGTTGAACTGTGACTCACTGATTGATATTATTAAGCCAAACCAGGAGATGCAAACTCCCATGCAGTGCTGACTTTTTAGACCCATCTCACAGATGTGATGAGCTCTTTTAACAATATGTTTAGGAGAAATTAATAAAATGCATAAAATTCTAATGGAAAAATAAACTGTCAGGTCACTGAGTTTTACAGTATTCAAAAGCAAACTTTTAGGAAAATGTTCATGTTTGAAACAAATAAAAATGTCCTAAGAAGGCAGCTTGTTTAATAAAAATTTATAAAAATTGTTTGATACTAAAATACCTTCAACACGAGCTAAATCTATGGAGGCAGGCTACTGCTCTGTTGCTAAACAAATCCTTGGCAATGGCAACCTTCGAATAAGAGACAGTAGAGAGAAATCCAACAGAAGTGGTTTAACTTATCTGCTATCAGAAGTCTAAGAAAAATTATCTTAACAAAAAAACGTAAAAGATTCAATCTGTGATTCAATAAATCCATTGGGAAAATAAAACTCAGAAGACAGGAGAATTTGATGCAAATAACATGTTTTATTCTGCCACCAGTGATGAGCAAAAAACAGAGTTTCCCCAGAGAAACTAAGCTCTCAGACTAATTTAAGCCTATTTTATCTGCATAAAATCTCCTTCCAGTAGTTTGGTGAACACAGTTTCCCATAATTTAAAGACTTGATGGATCAATATATGAATGATGTTTCTTTTCTCCTCTCATAATAGAGGAGGGCCAAGGTTGATCTTCCCAAAATGTGCATGTTAAATGTACAACATCTGCAGTTTTTAGTATTATATTATGGTATTTCCTGCTCGAGACCAAGTCCACAATGAAAGTTTTCCACGATTTAAAAACTGGGTTCAAACTTAATTCCGCACTTCACAAATGGTAGCCATGTAATACATCTGAACAATTGGTGTTGCTGTGAAAGCTTAGATACCATGTTGAAGTTACAATGAAAAGCAGCTATACATTAGCGACATATACCAGTGAGTATTTAAATATACTTTATGTGACGATTAATTACTTTATCACAGCAAAGGGGTATTTATTAACAGTCAATTAGATTTTTCCATTGAAATTAGCATAATTCTACTGGTCTTGGTATTACCTTTTTGTAGTGTTTCTTTAAACATTAATTTAGCATGTGGTTGTGCATACATGCATGTTTAATCTAAACAAAATGCTTTTTCTTTCAGTCTCTCAAGTTTCGCAATGTTTTCATATGAGAGCAAAAAGTTTTTAGCTTTCATTGAAATAATCTTTATTTGCATCGATTCCTGGGAGACGGATTGATGCCTGCTCAACACCAGCTATCGAACACTCTTATGGAAAAACCTTATATGCACCAGCATGCTCACACACACACATAGATGTGGGGTCTCTGGTGTTTACAGATATATTCTTGTGCTGAGGTTATCATTACTAGAGCTTGATTAATCGGTACCATGAGTTTTTCTGTGACATTGTTGTTGTATTTTTATATCCATTTTTGTGTGATGTGGTTGTTTAGTTCTTAGTTCCCGATGTTTGGTTTGTTTTGTCGATGTTCCTTTTTCCTTTTTTGTTTTGTTTCGTTTTTTCCCCTCTCTCTGCCGTCCTTTGGGTATGGAGGCAGACTTCAATGTTTTCCTGTGTTTTATTTGTTCCCATTCCTCTCTTGTATTTTCAACTCACCCTCTCTCATGACTTTTTGTTTCCTACCTCTCTTCTTCATCTTCTTTCTTTCTTCCCCTTAATTTTCCGTCTCCGAGTCCATAACATCAGGAAATAAACCCCCCAGCAATTCATAATAAAGATTTTTCACACATATATCAAGTGGAGTACTATAACAAAAGCTGCACTGCTCCGCTTGTGAAAGTAAATCTGTTGGGCTTCTACTTGGTACTCGGATACAAATTCTGAGCTCCACACTGCCAAACAGGACCAAAAAAAAAATAAAAAAAATCTTTATTTATAAGCCATGGACGTTCACAGAGGGCAGAATAACAACTTTATTTGTCTGTGACTATATGAGTTTGTAATTACATTTCTTTATTTGGTTAGGCAACTCTGCTTCTGAGATTTACATAACAAATAGGGACATTAATTAGTATTCTTAATCATCAATTATTCCTTCACCACCTTTAGCCATCAAATCAGCATCTGAAGGAGCCTTTTTTATCAAGTCTTCTGGACTGATGATATTAGATTAAGATAAGATAAGATAAGATAAGATAAGATAAGATAAGATAAGATAAGATAAGATAAGATAAGATAAGATAAGATAAGAAATACATTAATAATCCCCGTGGGGAAATTAAGTTTCAGTACAACCAATCCAAGATCATACAAACATTTACAAACATTAACACAGTACAGGATATGGAAGACCGCGGTGGCAGCCGGCTTACCCAGCGCCCCTAATAGTAGATATAAAGGATTCACAGAAGGTAGGGGGGGTGAACAGGGGAAAAAAAATTTGCAACTCTGCCCAGCCCCCTACAGGGAGCCGAGCCGGGGTGCTGAAAAAAACCACTGCAAAACATATGAGCACATATATCAGTCATCACATGTGAGAACACAAATAGGACGGGGGGGAGGTTCGGGATCCCTCCACACAGAGAAAAGAGGTCGCACCCATCCAAGCGCGCCCAGTATTTCACTGTCCGAAGAGTGGGCAGGAGACTGTAAGGATAACAGCAAGGACATTGAACTCAGGGAGCGTGTGTTTCTGTAGTTGTGGCGTGAAAGTTTGTGCGTGTGTATATGTGTGCGTTGTAAGTAGGTGAGACCGTGAACTCACCTATCAGTCCCATAGCTCACAGACTCATGTAAACACAGGGGAATGGTGTGGGAGTCGGAGCCTCCGTTTACATTCTTCTCTTCGCAGGGGGAGTTTGTGATGTCTAGCCTTTCAAGGCTGCACCGGGTTCCAATTCAGATATCATTTTTGGTTCAGGCTGGGACTTTTCAGTCTTACAGTTTTTTCAACGGTCTCATAGCCACCGTGGCGCTCCAAACATCCGAATAATGGGCCAATTTCCATCAGCCCGGCTGAGCAACTTCTCCAAGTTGTTTCCCATCTCGCGTACGAGTCCAAGCACCACATCCAGTTTGCGGTTTTGCTCGTTCAGCGCATTAGTCTGAGTGTTTACAGCACGGCATAATCCTTCTTGAAGCTGCAAATGCTTGCCAATTACTTCCGACCGCTTCTTCTCTTTGAGATACATCAGGAATCCACCCAAGCCAAACAGCAGAAACCCGATTATCATGAATCCAATTATGTAGATATCTTCCACGTCCTCCACTTACATCATCGACAGACATACGATCTTCCACTTACTCCAGGAATCCATCGTATATCCTGACGGATATGTACCGGCAGGGCAGGCGGGTTCCCCCTTCCCCAGTTTTTGGGTTGAAAAAATTGGATCAATTGCATTCAGAGACCAGCTGACCAGATTCATAGTTGCTTTCCAAGAAGAGTGCACACAGGTTCTCCAGATAGGACACGAGACAGAGAGAGCAGGGGGTGGAATGGTAACACGAGGGAGGAGAAGAGAAAAGCGTCTGTCCTCGTCAAGAGCCGGAAGAAGGGACATTTTAAAAAATGTTGGAGAAAAACTCTTGTCCTTTGAAAACAAAAGCTCTCAAACTCTTAAGCACTAGGCCTACTCAATCATGCAGTGGGCTTTTTAACAAGGGAACATTTCACTGTTAGAAGGAAAAGTGGATTAAATTAAGCACTGGTAATCTCTGTTGGTTTCTGCAACCAAATAATGATCCTAAGCACATGTGAAAATTGTGAGTGAAGGGACCTTGACTGAACTGTAAACATCAATAAAAATTCATGGCTAAAGCTAGAAGGAGTAGTGACTGCAAGATCAGCAGAATAGTCTTAAAGCTTAAGGCTGGAAAACCATAGCAGGCAAAACATGAACTAAAAGAGGAATCTACAATTGACCCAAACTGTCATCTTCATCCATCCATCCATTATCTTCTACTTATCCAGGGTCAGGTCATGGGGACAACAGGTTAAGCAGAGAAGACTCAGACTTCCCTGTCCCAAGCGATTGTGCCTTCACCTCCAGGGGAATCCTAAGGTATTCCCCGGACAGCCTGGGTCTTCCTCCGTGCCTGAAGCAGGGAGGCATCCGGAAGGCATCTTAACCAGATGCCCGAGCCACCTCAACTGGCTAGTCTCAATGTGTAGAGCAGTGGGTCTAGTCTGAGTCCCTCCCTGATGGTAGAGCTTCTCCTCCTATCTCTAAAGGAAAACCCAGACACTCTGGGGAGAAAACTCATTTCACCCGTTTGTATCTGCGATCTCATTCTTTCGGTTACTTTTCAAAGCTAATAGATCGACTAGTAAATCAAGAGCTTTGCTTTTCGACTCTTTCTTCATCACAACAGACCAGTACAGCACTTGGATCACTAAAGACACAGCACCAATCCGCCTGTCAATCTCCCGTTTCATTTTTCTCTTTTTCGTTAGCAAGACCCTGAGTCACTTAAAATCCTTCACTTGGGGCAGGACATCATCCCCAAACTGGTAGAAGGCATACCATTTTCCTGTTCGAGTCCATGTTCTCGGATTTGAAGTGGTGATTTTCATTCCGACCGCATCACACTCTGCTGCAAACTGGAGATTTTGTTCTGTTTAGCCCAACAGAACCAAATTATATGCAAAAAGCAGAGGCCTGATCCTTAGGCCACCAAAACGGCTTCCCTGAATACCTTGGTTGCGTCTAGATGAACAGGATTGGTGCCAAGCGGAACCTTGGTGGAGTCCAACTCTCACCGGAAATGAGCCCAACTTACTGGCAGCAATGCAGACCAAGCTCTGACACTGATCGTACTGTCACCTTCAGGTGAAAGGAAACAAACTTAGACATTTGAGAACAACACAAGTACCATCAAGGCTGAAGCCTATGAACTGAACATTCCCTGAAAAGCTTGTGTCACTATCCATGGTAAGATGAATTTTTCATGAACATGGACCAAGAGGGTGTTTCTCAAGTAAGAAACTCTTAGGGACAATACTTGGGTGAAATTACAGTTTCTCTATGTTGAAAAATATTTTACAGTAAGTAAATTATTAAATGATCTTCTCTACTGGAAAAAGAATATTCCTCATGAAAGCTAAAAAATTATTATGACACCAATGCTCATTGTGAGTGTTTGTAAACTTCTCACAGAAACCATAGTTACCAACCATTAGGAATAAATTCAACTAAATAAAGTTGATTCCTACATCTATCACAAAGTTCCCCCCAATGTCCCTGTGTGGAGAGTTGAACCCAAGTTTTCTGCTTTAAAAGGCTTTAAAAGGCTCTATTAGCTAAGATGGCACACAGCAACAATGACAGTACCGCAATACAAGACTTTAAACAGTCTGTTAGCAGAATCTCATCACAGAACCAGCTATAAAGCTAGATGTTTATTTGGCATGTTAAGTGAAAGTAAGCTTAAGATAAATACAACATACATGTAACATCATACAGCATAAAAGTTACATATTCAGCTGGCTTAAAGTGGACCTGGCATGAAATTCCCTGCGACGTTTGGGCCCTTTCTAGTCACACTCTAAATACCTTAATACTGTATCACAGGATCGTTTGCCGTAACTCAGCCTTGATGTAGAATTGCAGCCCCTACTAGGTGGCCCTTATTTTAGCATTAGCACAGAACGACTGAGTTTGGTGGGCGGGGCCCAAGCCATCCATCCATCCATTTTCTTCCGCTTATCCGGGGTCGGGTCGCGGGGGCAGCAGCCTAAGCAAAGAGACCCAGACTTCCCTCTCCCCAGCCACTTGTTGCAGCTCCTCGGGAGGAACCCCAAGGCGCTCCCAGGCCAGCCGAGAAACATAGTCCCTCCAGCGTGTCCTGGGCCTTCCCCTGGGCCTCCTCCCGGTGGGACATGCCTGAAACACCTCACCAGGGAGGCGTCCAGGAGGCATCCTGACCAGATGCCCGAGCCACCTCAACTGACTCCTCTCGATGTGGAGAAGCAGCGGCTCTACTCTGAGCCCCCTCCGGATGACTGAGCTTCTCACCCTATCTCTAAGGGAGAGCCCAGACACTCTGCGGAGGAAACTCATTTCAGCCGCTTGTATCCGTGATCTCGTTCTTTCGGTCACCACCCAGAGTTCGTGACCATAGATGAGGGTAGGAACGTAGATCGACCGGTAAATCGAGAGCTTCGCCTTTTGGCTCAGCTCTCTCTTCACCACGACAGACCGGTAGAGCGCCCGCATAACTGCAGATGCCCCACCAATCCGTCTATCGATCTCCCGCTCTATTTTTCCCTCATTCGTGAACAAGACCCCCAGATACTTAAACTCCTCCACTTGGGGAAGGACCCCATCCCTGACCCGGAGGAGGCACCCCACCCTTTTCCGGCTCAAGACCATGGCCTCGGATTTGGAGGTGCTGATTCTCATCCCAGCCGCTTCACACTCGGCTGCGAACAGCTCCAGCGAAAGCTGTAGATCACGTTCCGATGAAGCCAACAGGACCACATCATCTGCAAAAAGCAGAGACCCGATCCTGAGGCCACCAAAACGGATCCCCGCAACGCCTTGGCTGCGCCTAGAAATCCTGTCCATAAAAGTTAGGAACAGGATCGGTGACAAAGGGCAACCTTGGCGGAGTCCAACTCTCACCGGAAACAAGCCCGACTTACTGCCGGCAATGCGAACCAAACTCTGGCACCGGTCGTACAGGGACCTAACAGCCCATATCAAGGGGCCCGGTACTCCCGGAGCACCCCCCACAGGGCCCCCCGAGGGACACGGTCGAACGCCTTCTCCAAGTCCACAAAACACATGTAGACCGGTTGGGCGAACTCCCACGCACCCTCCAGGACCCTGCTGAGGGTGTAGAGCTGGTCCAGTGTTCCACGGCCAGGACGAAAACCGCATTGTTCCTCCTGGATCCGAGGTTCGACTATCCGTCGGACCCTCCTCTCCAGAACCCCTGAATAGACCTTACCAGGGAGGCTCAGAAGTGTGATCCCCCTGTAGTTGGAACACACCCTGTGGTCCCCCTTTTTAAACAGGGGGACCACCACCCCAGTCTGCCAATCCAAGGGAACTGCCCCCGATGTCCACGCAATATTGCAGAGCCGCGTTAACCAACACAGCCCCACAACATCCAGAGCCTTGAGGAACTCCGGTCAAATCTCATCCACCCCCGGAGCCTTGCCACCGAGGAGCTTTTTAACGACCTCGGTGACCTCGGCACCAGAGATTGGAGAGCCCGACCCCAAGTCCCCAAACCCTGCTTCCAGATTGGAAGGCGTGCCGGTGGGATTGAGGAGGTCTTCGAAGTATTCCATCCACCGACCCAAAACGTCCCGCGTCGAGGTCAGCAGCACACCATCCCCACTGTAAACAGTGTTGGTGGCAGACCGCTTTCCCCCCCTGAGACGCCGGATGGTGGACCAGAATCGCTTCGAAGCCGTACGGAAGTCGTTTTCCATGGTCTCTCCAAACTCCTCCCACGCCCAAGCCATGCGCCTCTATTGTCAAATGAGTCTCTAACGTCCGCATCTGATGAAAAATTGAGACATGCATTTGCGCACCACAAATTACCCAAATTCCAATATTATGTATGAAATGTAATTAAGTTTAGGCCTAATTATATTGTGTGTTGAACAATAATCTGTTTACAAATTACAGGCCTAATAAAATATCTGATCATCCATCCGTCCTCATTACGTCTCTAGCTTCACAACGACACTAATGGCTCAGTTATCGGCTACTGTAATGGCGACTGTAATGGCGTTTCAATTTGATCTGGAATCTGATCCGGACGGCGAGGCACCTGAGGAGGAACCAGAAAGGTAGAGGACGTCTTACACAGGTGATCCAGACAGACGTGCTGTGCACGGAGGGGAGGGGCTGTGTGTGTGTTTGTGCGAGAGAGACGTGAGTGACAGAGAGACGAATAGAGAGCAGGGAAAGGAAATGCTGAACGAATACGCTGCGTGTTTTAAATAGCGTAAAAAATAAAAACGAAACGCAATATGTGACGGTTGGTGTTGATTTTTTTTTTTTTTTTTTGCTCGGTGTTGAATCTGTAGCGGTCGGAGTTTAATCTGTGGCGCACCGCCACAGATTCGTCTATATAATGTTACTATATAATACTTACTTGTATAGGGATATTTCCTGGTTCACGGAGAGTTGGTATTGATCCTGGTAAAAGTTTACGACAATCTGCAAATCCACTGCCGTATTGTCCCAAGTTAATAAAACATTCGTCAGAGAAATGTTTGCCTCAAATGACCATGCGCTTCGGGAGTCGGTCGGGTACATTCCCTGCATAAATAAAGTCCATCCACAAGCTTTTCAGTGGCTCGGAAGTGGGGAGGACAGTGTCTGGACTTCATGCTGTCGGTTTGTTGTTTGCCTTTTACCATAGCTCTCGTTGTTCAGGTTATAATACGCGCCTGGGGGGGAGGGACTTGGAGAGTGTAGTTCAGAGAAGAGGGTGATTGGCTGAAACTCAATGACGTCATATGCCAAAACGTGTGGTCATATGCCGAAATGCAAAACAGCCCGTTTCTGAGTGCTAATTTCACTATGTAGGCAGACACACCCGGGGACAAAGGAAACACTAATCAGTCATTTTAACCCCTTAGGGGACATAGGCAGGCTGGGGAAACTAAAAAGTATGACCAAAAAACTCAAAAAATGCTGATTTCATGCCAGGGGCACTTTAATAGAACAGTAGAGCTGAATATCATCGGAGTAGAAATGATAAGACACCTCAGAAAACAGCCTGATTATTTGGCTTAGGGGGAAAATATGCTGAAGAAGGAGATTTGGTACCTGTGATGTACACTGTGGTGCCCCAAGACAGCTGTGGCAAAAATGTAGCTTTCCATTGCAGTAGGCCATTTACCATTCATATCAGAGCCTGTTAATCAAAATACTGTGATCAACTGTGTCAAAGGCAGATGTAAGATACAGGAGAACCATTACAGTGGATGCTCCAGGGTCAGCTGACATAAAAATGTCTGACTGGAGCAGCTTCTATGGAGTGGAGCTTATGAAAGCCAGACCAATATTTTTCAAAGAGCTAATGTTTCCTTAAATATAATTTCTCTGCTTTATAGATATGTCTTCTTACTAAATTGATAAACTTGGTTTGTGTGTCTGCTTCATTATAAAATAGAATAAAAATTATTCAATGGGGACATCAAGTTTATTGATCATGACTACCTGTGGACCCACTAGATTTATTGCACTTAAAGAACAACATAAGGAGAACCCACTATGAAACATATATATAAATTATATATATATATATATATATATATATATATATATATATATATATATATATATATATATATATATATATATATATAAAATATATATATATATATATATATATATATATATATATATATATATATATATATATATATATTAGGGCTGTCAAAATTAATGCATTAATGCGGGTCGATTAATTAGTGGAATTAATGCAATACATTTTTTTAACGCAATTAACGCATGCACAAAATGACCTGCCCTGTTTACCCCCCAATTAAACCTGCGCTGCCTTCAGTGCTTGCTTGTCACGTAAACAGCATGACAACTGTTTGATAACTGCAAATAATAACAGTGGGAACCAAGGAGTAATGTAAAGGTTCGGTGTTGATAAACAAATGATCCCTCTATTAGTCAGAAATTTTCAATTAGAAAATACTTAATTGCTCCCAGAGAGAGATTAAGTGTTTTTGTAGCTCATTTAATTTTTCAAGGAGCTATTGTCGATCCTGATGGCTGTAGGCAGGAATGATCTCCTGTAGCAGTCGGTGTTGCAGCAAAGCTGAAGAAGCCTCTGACCGAAAACACCGTTGTTGTAGTGTAGTCCCATGAAGATGATGCTCAGGGTTGTCCAAAATTTAATAAGAAACTGTCAGCTTTACATTCATAAAATGTTAACCAGTTAGTTTGCCTTAGCAAATGGCTAAAAGATTAATAGGTGAAAATCTCCACGTGTAAATTTGATTGTGGAATTCAAAACAAAAGTTCCATGCATCTCTCCTGTATTTCCTTAAAGAAATAGCAACAGCTTCTGGTTTTGTCCTTTGTTTACACCAAAAATGTTACTTTTTCTGTCATATTTAGGAATGTTAATTAATTGTGATCAATTTACAGCTACCCTGTGATTAATTAGATTAAAATTTTCAATCGTTTGACAGCCCTAATATATATATATATATATATACAGTATAAAAACAACACTCAATGTGTTGGAAATACTCAATTCCTGATAAATGTTTAATTTTCTTTTTTGTCTCTAGTCTGATATGCAAAGAAGGTTCATTGGAGTAATTTTACAGACTCATTTTGGAACGAAATAGGACCTGAGCAACTATTTTCGCTGCCTATTGTTTAATGATCCTACTTTAAAAGCAGAATAGCTGTTTCCGTGTATGCAAAGTAAAAGGGATTGGCACACCCATCAACATTAACACACACAAAAAATACAAGCAACAGAGACACGAGGGACAGTAGAAGAGAAAGTCTGTGATGTTATGCAGTGAGCTCCTGAAGACTCCCGACAGAGGGTCCAAAGCACCAAGACACAGAGGTAAATATTTTACAGTAGGGCTTCATTTTGTAGGTAGATATGGTCTCTCCCTCTAAACAAGAGCTTCTCATTTATTTAGCTGTTATTAATTTATTCACCTCTTTCTTAATATTCTTTGAGGCATGCCCATGGGCAGTTCTACTGGGGTGGCATAGGGTGGCAGTTGCCACCCTAAAAGAAAGCCTTGCCACCCCTGCTGCCACCCTAGCAGCTATGAATTCAAACCCGTTAACGTTCCAGCCCATTTTCTAGTTTAAATCCATCGATTTTCTGACTTCTAACTTCTTTGAACCTATACATATTTTATATCATTGGAAAGCTAAGAGTCTTGTGATTCCAATTATTGATGGCGATCAAAGATACAATCATAACTGTAGACGCAGTGAGCGCTTTTGCCAACACAAACGTTCTCCTGGCGGAGGTTTAAAAATATGGAACTCACCACTTTGTAGTTCAATAAACGTGACAAAACCGATCCATTTCGAACAAAAATTGTCGTTTTACATCAATAAGGGTCCAAGTAAAGTTCTCCAATAAAGTGATTAGTCCAGGACAACAGTAAAACCGATAAAAAAAAGTAACATAAACAGTGAAAATGCGCTTCCGAAATGTCTATGGCCATTTTTGTAGTCTTTACGGCTTTGTTTCCGATTCCTTCGCTTCCATTCCTGCCAACAAAGGTCACTGAGCACACCCAGAAATTAAATAAATAAATAAATGTCATCCGGTTTATACCTTACGATCTCCAACCAATGGCGCATGGATGGAAAGTCACGTTATGGTAAGTAACTCAAACCAATCGCGGTCCAGAACTCTGATGATTGACGCATCGAATAGCCAATGTAATGCTGTAAACCCAGATATATAACTTGACCGGGCGGACTTATTCGCAGCCATTGTACATGACGTTCCTAAAATGTCTTATTCATGAAGAGATTACGCACAATGCGTACCAGTAACATACCGTTTCAGCACCGTGTCCAAACACCCTTTATAATCAAAATACAACATTGAAGGAAGCCTTGGAGCTTTATATGAGAAGATGCAGTTATGATTCTGATTATATTTTTAATTCACTGAGGACTACGACATTTACCCAGGAGATGGCGCATATGGCACACTTTTGACCACCTTTGACCTGTAGTTAGAAAAATGTGTGCAGAATACTCATTTTTTTGTTTAATGCTGTCAAATTTGGTGTGGATGAAGGTAATACTTTAGGCTTTAGACCCACAGTGTGTTTTGGGTCCCAACCTATTTTTAAAGCCATTTTAACAGCATGTATTTATATAAAATAAATAATCAGACACAAAAAAATATTTTCAGTGTATTAAAATTGATATTGCTTGGTAACAGTAGCACTCAGAGATATTAACACAGAGTGTTTGCTTTCCAAAGAGACCCAACCATGTCTGTACTCAAAATGGTTCAAGAACAGCTTTAAGTTAATTTTGGGTATGCGTTTAAAAAAAAATGTAGGGCAGAAATTGCAGGAATCTTAAGGGGGTAAAATTGGACATTAGGAGCTTGAAGCTCATGAAAATCGTTGCAATTATATTCTCTTTGGTGAACCTTTAAACCTGCTAGTTTGCTGAAAGTGCTGCAGAGAGTGCACCATGTGGCCGTTAGACAAACTGCAATCAGCAAAATGTGCACTCCCATGACTTTCAGGCGTGTGCTCATTATTCCGAGCTCTGCGACGGTCAGAGGCCATTTTTGCTCTTTTTGTAATGCTGGATAAAATTCTATTCTTCTTTGACTTACTAGCTACACTTATCTAAGCTAGGTTAGACTGCGTACATGGGTACGTACGTGCATCATTACGTCACGCTACGCGCTCTCACAAGCCCACACGCGCACCCTGAACCACCTCAAAATAAATGGAATTGCTGCCTCTACATGCAACCACGGTAGAATCAAACTGCAGCACTTCATTCAATTGTATCGTCAGGAGATGAAAAAACTGACTATAGATTAAAAAAAATGTTTTATATTAACAAAAATATTGCACAATGCAGCTTTAATGTGCTTAAATAACCTGAAGCAAAACAAATACATGTATGTATAAATCATATACGTAAATACTGGGGAGTGAAGAGGTGAAGCAAGTGTTTGACTGATCAATAAAACCAAAAAATATATAAAATTCTGGCATATGGTGCCACCCCTGAAAAATTCTTGCCCCTTTCTTGCCACCCCATAAATATTTTTTTAGATCCGCCACTGGGCATGCCCTGAGCAACTTTATGGAACAAGGAGGCAGATTTATAGGAGCCAGAACGTGCATAGAAAGAAGCTGGTCCCTTATGGTTAGTGAAAAGTAGAGAGAGAGAGAAACGGTATCTAGTGAGGGCCGACCGATGGGCAATAAAATCAGGACCGTAAGCAGAGAGATAAATCTGCAACAGTGCCGGGAAACACAGACCCACTTTATCTCTTCTTCTCTTGCAAACAGTGCAGGTCTCAGACAGCTTCCATCTTAGCTTTACACAACACACACGCACACACACACACACACACGTGGACACACACACACACACACACACACACACACACACACACACACACAGGCAGATGTAAATCAAACACTTATGTTACATAAGCTCTCACAGAAGACTCTCAGCAGGGATGTGCTGGATAAAAGCCCAAAGACGTTGGCGCAAAGATTTGACCACAAAAACAGGAGTGAAGTAGTCAAGCACAAGGAAGGTGATGTTTGAGGGTATTGTTTAAGAGCTTTTTTAGAAAGAAAGAGACTGAGCCGTATTTGTCGGAGTTAGCCTTTCTTTAAAGAGGGACTTTGTCAGATTTTCCCTTTCTATTCTGAAGCCTTGTCTCCTTGGATGTTTGTCCTGCCAAATTCCCTCAGCAAAAGATTTTCTCTGTTTTGCATAACAAGCACCAATGCCACCAACAAAGTATTTTGTGTGAGCTCTGTGTCAGGAGTCATCAGCTATGTGCTTTTATCAGAAATAGTTTTTTGGAGACAACCTGACATTTTTCAATTTAGTTTCTGCAAAAAACAAGGTTGCCTTTGTGTAGGTTGGCTGGAGTTTAACACAAAAAAACATCAATTTGCTTGTTTTCCAGATTTTCTGCTGTCCCCCAGTGGTGAGCTGCTGAAATCCACCCCTAAGTCTTCCTGCATAGAGTGATTTGATGGATTCCATCAAAATGAACATGCTAACACTAAGTGGAATATTATAGACACAACAAAATCACACACAAATCGATTCACTGGCTTGGTGTTGATTCCCTCAGGATGATTTGTCATGGATGCACCAGTGCAGTAAGTGTGCTTGAGGGATTCGGCTCATGCTTACGCAGCACACCACTCTAAGCATCTCGCCAGCTCTCCCTCTTAATCACCCAAGCAGATATTTGCACAGCCCTGCACTACTCGGGGTGAATGGGTCACACTCACGCTTGCAGCACATTGCTCTCCATTGGAATAATTGTAACTGATAGTGGATTTTACTGTCCCCCAAAGCCACCATATGGGTGCACTCTTCTGGAAAAGAATTAAAATCCATTACTTCAGCAAGCAGGACAAGGGATAGGATAGGCGACACAAGGAGGACCATTTCTTTTTTTTTCCTTCTTTCTTTGAATCTAACCTTAACTGTGCAGACTTTCTCACATTTACTTGCCTAAAAAGATGTGCACACACTTAGTGGTCCATGTATATGTAGTATACTACCACCTGTTTAGAAAGTATTTTAGTATTATTTTGTTCAAGATCAGACAATATGCTTGTCTATCGTCTTCCCCAACAAAGGTTAAATTCAGTTGGGAAACACTGAGTGCGCCATGCACAAGAACTATTTTAGTTTAGCCTAGAAATCTAGACAAATTGCGGTATCACAAGATTTTGCTTCGCAGATTAGTCTAGCTATGCTCCATTGTAGCCTCAGCAGGTCTACTACTGGCTCAGCTAAGCGTAGGCAAGGGCAATCACAGCGCTCTGTTTGCAGAGGGCTTAGCAGGGCTTAGCACCATTATGGCAGAACTTTTTTTTTTTTTTGAAGATGACGGCAAAACAACAAAGATGGTTCAGGAACAGCAATCGGTTTAAATGAATTTGGCATCAACTTTGGATGATTTATTTTTTTATTTGGGCTTTTCTTTGAGAGATGAGCTGATAGAGCCCGTTAAGTACTTTGTTACAACTACCCCCATTGACTGATTTCCGTCGCTATGAATATGTCACATTGTTTGTTGCTCTGATTGTTCCTAGCGCTGTCCAATTACATGCAGAGATATTTTGAAAGACAACCATAGATTCCGCCCCTAGGATTGTACGCAGTCTATGGCTTGTGACCAGACTATAACTTTATATAGCATAGCTTGCTAGGCTATCTTTAGTTAGTTGTAAGGCAAAAGTTGCGATCAACAAATTGCCAACGGTTGCAAAGCTAACATGTACAGACCAATGATAAAGTATTAAAAACCCTTGAACAGTTTCACGTGTTTCCATTACAACTATCAGCCTCAATGAATTTTATTGGGACATTATGTGATAGATTAAAAGTTTTGTAGTGTATAATTGTGGTTGATGGAAAACAAAACACTGCAATGGACTGGCGACCTGTCCAGGGTGTACACCCCGTGACAGCTGGAGATAGGCACCAGCCCCCCTCCCCCGCAACCTTGCATAGGAATGACGGGTACAGAAAACGGATGGATAGATTGATGTTAAACAAAACATGGTTATGAAAATGCTATGATCTAAAATATTTCATTTAAGTTCTGGTTGTATATTTAGGGTCGTTGTCATACTGGAAGGGGGAACCTCCACTTAGTCTCAATCTTTTTCTGCCTCTTTAAGTTCTACCATTCAATTCTGACAAGCTTTCCTATCTCTAATGATGAAACAATGGATGAGGATCAAGGGATGAGGGAAAGGATGAGGGAGGGGATGAAGGGGTGGGGATTTGAGGATGACTGGATGAGGGAGGGGATTATGGGATGAGAATGTGAGGATTTCTATTTAGTTTACATAGCGCCGATTCACAACAGATGTTATCTCGAGGCACTTTACAAAAAAGTAATGTCAATACGAAAATTCCAATCAGTTTAAAGTTTTAGCTAGTTTTCTCTTCAAGGAATCCCAGCAGATTGTATCGAGTCATTGACTGGCAGTTGTGCCCCGTTGATGCAGACTCCAACCACAGCAATCCCTTGGCAATTCCTTACACTGAGCACCTCTCTAGCAGAACCTGGCTGCCACGACCATCTCGGGGTTCAAGAAGACAGAGCAGAAACACAGAAAGAACAAAAAAACTGATGTAAGAATACTTTCTATATTAAAGAAAGTAAAAAGGATGAGGCCAATTAGAGGGTCAGGAAGGGAGGGGTGCAAAAAACGATCGAGACTGGGAGCGCTAGGCAGGCTGAGTTTATATAAATTGCAGAGTAATTAGAAATGCTATCCAGGTGAATCGAGTTTGGTTATACTGCTGAGTGGGAAGTGGATTTGGGGCGTGGTCCTGCTCCCAAACTTAAGTTAACTCGTTAACTCCATTTTCTGTCTGTCTATTGAATAAAATATCTTTAAGTATGTGGTTGTAACGTGACAAAATGTGTAACGTGACATATGTTCAAGGTATGTAAATACTTTTAGAAGGCATTGTATTTTTACTTTATTCTTTGATGCGTCTCCTTATTGAAGTCACTTGTTTTTATTTTACGATTGCACAAACTGGCTGATCTAAGGCTTGCACAAATATCTGTAATATAGATAATTGTCTCAGCTTGCAAGATGGACACCCCTCTCTGGGCCCATTTATTCTCCTCCTGTCCTCCTCAAGCAGACAATTGCAGGCTCTAAGGATCTGTAATGGTTTATATTACACCATCCGCTTGGAGGATTGCCTTCCAGTAGATTAGCATAAAGAGGTATTATGCACGCTATTAAATTTATGTTGATCTCTGTGATAACCATCACACATTTCAATCTACTGATAGGGTCAACAGTTTAAGCCTTACCACAAACAAGTGAGTCCACAGTGTCGGCTATTAAGGTAAAATACAAGCCCATTTATTAGTGCAGTGCATTGTTGGAGCAAACAAAATGACTGATTGAAAGCAGGTAGAATATGAAGACTGCAGAAAACTGGTTTAGATGAAGTAACAATGTTGAAAAATACGTCATTTCCCCAAACAAATGCAATATTGCGAAGATGGTAGACGAAACTGCAGATATACTCACAGCGCTCATCTTTGTGATGTGTGCAATTTTGCGCACATGGAAACGCTTAAGAGACATCAATGAAAAAGCTCAAAGGAAAATAATGACATTTATACGTCATCAATGTGTGCGCTCACAGCGTTCCCTGCCCCTCTCCCCTTTTCCCTACCGCCCCACACCCCTCCAGCTTTCGCGGAACATTACCTGACTGTCTGAATGCAAACCCCATACCGCGAAAAGTCCGCTCTTGTTACTAGGTCTGCAGCCGTAAAATTACCGGTAAAGGGTATCCGGGCAAA
This sequence comes from Valencia hispanica, assembly GCA_963556495.2. Classification (NCBI taxonomy): domain Eukaryota; kingdom Metazoa; phylum Chordata; class Actinopteri; order Cyprinodontiformes; family Valenciidae; genus Valencia; species Valencia hispanica. The sequence continues at coordinate 35,198,734 of OY747707.1, read as the reverse complement.
GTCCAGAAGATTGCTTTCAGACACAAAAGCCAAACAGACGAAGTCCGGAAAATTACAGTTTTTCATGGCCTGTTTGAAAGGGGCTTATGTCTCTGTCTAGAGTTAATAGTGTTCATAAATATTGGTGTGGCATCAGCCTCTGCCCCCTAGGTTCGCTTTCACAAGTCACACCCAAAGCTCAAATTACCGGACTTGTGGAATCGAGAAACCACTTAGATAAAACGAATCTGGCAACTTGAGGTTGGCGAAAAGATCTATAAAAAAAACATAATGTTCTGATCTAAAACTACGTGTAATAGCAGTGACATTCCCGGGAGGGGCAAGTGCAGGACATAGACAGCGTGGTGTAACTGATAGAACCACAAATTTTGCTCTCTACAAGAAGATCCTTAAAGAAGAATGTCTGGTCATCAGTTATTTGCCTTACACTGAAAAGCATTTGCAGCAGGACTGTGATCTGAAGCAGGCAGAGTCAAAGCCCAGACTGAAATATTCTGTGACATAACCCTAAATAAGCTGCTTATGGTGGCAGTTCGCAAACCTTTTGTCAGGTTATCTTTTTTCTGATATTAAAATATGTATGATGATTTTAAACATTTAAGTGTGACAAACAGACAGACAGACAGACTCACAAGGCACATCACAACCCCAACCTTGAATGTAAGGGCAAACTCTAAACTGGGGGGTGGTGGGAGTTTTGTGCACAGCAGCTGAGATATTGCGAAAAATTCCCTCAGTTCTTCCAATCACCCAACTTTGTTTTAAGATTTTCAGACTTTTTAGATGCCTTTAGGGAGTACTGTACATTTGGACCTGAAATAGCTGCTATTCAACAGATGCTGCTGTTGTTCACATAACCGTGCCACAGGAACACCTTTTTCTTTGTCTCTGTTCAGAAAGTGGCAGAGCTCAATGACACATGGCAGCTATAACTGAGGCTGATTGCATGGAAGAAATATTGTGCTTGTGGTCACAGAGGCCAAGACACTATGGCCTCGGTCCTTCTGCTTGATTTACATGTAAATCATGTTTATAATATCTGATTATAGTCTAGTTGGGTGACAATGAGACATTAATGCTGTCATGCAGAACCAACAATTATACAGCCGTTTTATTAGCAAGACAGCATTTTCAGTTGATTATTTATGCGACTATTAAAATATTCTGTGTAATTGGTCCCTTTATCTGCTGGTATGCCATTATTATTAACCATGAGAGACTGCTAACAGCACCTCTGTGCTCTTCCTTTATGCCTGCCCTCTTATCTGTTTGTGTACTCCTTTTTTCTTCCTTCTGTCCCTACATCCTTTTTATCCCTTGCCACTCGTCTCTCTTTGGCATGTCACCTCCTGACCTCTGCATGTGTGCTTGGAGATTTGAGGATTTGACAGATCTATACAATAGCAAGGACAATCTCAAGCTCCGACACCTAGCTGTGACAACAGATACGCCACCTTTCCACAGGGAAGGATGAAAGCGAAATTCACTTTGCTCTGGAGAGTTACTAAAGGTCAACCCTGAGCCACCTCATTAAAAATTACTCTGTCTCCTTCTGTCTGTCTGTCTGTCAGTCAGTATCTGACACACACATACACTTTTGCAGTTCCTTTCACTGCCTTTCACCTCTGTACATATCACATCTTTTTTGTCAGCTCAGAGATGAATCACCGTGAGTATATTTGTGAAGGTGTGAATTATGTTCTTGATTGAATTTCTCTAAAGTAGAAAATCTCATTGTATAATGTCTTTCTTCAGAATATTTCTCTTTACATTTCATGATAATATCATAGTTAATGCTTTTATGATTTAATTACATTCAATAATGTGGTTGATATGGATCAAATCATGTGCATTTTGAAAGTATTTTTATCTTTGATGGAGAAATTAAACTTTTTTATTTAAATAATCTCCCATAATAGATAGTAAAATATTTTTCTGAAACAACAGCATTCATCCACATGCAATTTATATATGGAACCTAAATTTTTCACACATTTAACTATCTCACATTTAGTCACACTACAACTACAACATTGAAACAGTATTGGGATTTTAAGTGAGTAATAATAATATAATTGTGAAACTGAAGGGAAAGGATACATGGTTTTGGCTGCAATCAAAACCGCAGGTCTCTTCCAGTTTTGCAAATGCAGAGATTGGATTCATGACTTTCTAGCTCATGAATATGCCTTGATAGAATCATTGCATTGCATCCTTCTGAAAGGTCAGCCTTCTCCAAGCCTCTAACAAGTTTTATAACGGCATTACCTAGCATTTAGCTCCATCCATTTCCCCATCACTGCTGAAGAAAAAGATCCCCCTACAGCATGATGCTGCCCCTACCACGTTTTTAAGTGGGAATGGTTTGTTTAAAGTCATATGCTGTGTTGTTTTTGGTAAGGTTTAAATTTTGTATGCAATATTAAATACAAATAGAGGTTTTGCCATGATCTCATCAGACCAGAGCACCTCTTCCACATGTTTGCTATGTTTATGAATTGTAGTGGCCTTTTTTTACCACTACTCGGTAAAGGCAAAGTTTGAAAGAATGCCGCCTGAATTTTAATAGCCCACCAAACATTACACCCAATAGGTGCCTCTCAATTGCATTACCAAATACATTTTAAGATAACATTTATGATTTTATATATTTTATGCAGCAATAATTGAAACTGACATTACATTATGTACACAAAGACTATTTACTGATTGTCATTTCAGAAAGCAGACTGATGCAGTGTATTTTATTTAGGGATATCAGAAAAAAGGGTGCTGAATAAAAATGTATGAAACACTTCAGGTTTTTAATTAACCTTATATCATTTTGGTTATGAATGTTAAAGTATAGCAAATAAATGTATGTGCATTAATAAATGGAGAGAAAGGCCAGAAGACGCTCTTATTGCCTGTATGCAAAAAATCTTTTATGATGAATGACACATTTATATCCTCATTCGGAGATAAAATTCACACACAGAGAGCATTTAAAGGTCACCCCACTGAAACGTCATCGTGCTTGTGCAGTCTCACAGTAACCCAGCTTTAAGTAACCAATGGTGACCAGCATGGTAAGTAGTGTGTCAGCGAAACAAAGCTAAATGTTTAAGTCTGTGAGCAGTCGTCATTAATCACGGAGTCTGGGGCTGAGGGCAGGAGACTGCAGAATGATGAATTAACTTACAGCCTGTACACATGCCTAACAGTGGGAAAAAATAGGAAAAAAGGGGCGGAAAGAGGCAAAGAGATCAGAAAAATTACAGAGGTAGAGACAGGAGCAGCACCATATAATGTAGCATGTTATAAAGCCAAACACAATACCCCAATCTTTTTCATACAGAGTATTGGTTTAATGAAGTTACTCGAAAAACAAAATATGAAGATGAAGATGTTTGCCTTAACACATTTTAATTCATTTTCATATGTCTTGGCCTCCTTTTTAAAGTCTGTTTATTCAAATTTATGTAAAGCATTACCAAATTAGCTAATGTTCATTTTTAGACACACCCCTGTTCTCTATTGGCCATCAGGGGTTGGGGTCCGGGAGGAGGAAAAGGCAGTCTGGTCGAGGCCTGGGCTGGTGGGCTGCTTCGCTATCACGGGGGCTTCGGTGGTCTGCTTGTCTCCATCCTAGATGGTAGGGGGTCCACTTCCTGGGTCTGTAGGACTGGTTGCTCTGCTGGGTTATCGGTACCTGGATTTGGGAGTGTAGAGTGTGTATGCGGAGTATGGTATGCAGGTGAGAGTGTGTGTGTGTAAGAGGGAGGGAACGTATGACTTTGTCTGTGTGTTCCTGTGTATCTGTCAGGTTGGATCTTGGGATGCCTCCTCACCTGGCGTATTTCAGGCCCCCCATCAAATGAGGGCCCTTTTTCTCTGTGCCACTCCCTGTCGGAAACTGATGCCTCTGCCCGCCGGTGCATTGGTGGCTCTCAATGCTCGGGGCCATGCCAGTTCACCCCTGGTGCCTGCCTGGCCGGGCCTGAGTGAACTGGTGTATCAGTCAGCCAGTGTGCTAGGCTGATGTTTTCCTTTCAGCGCCGTTGGCCGGGGCGCCTCTTTGGGAGCGGCCAGTTTGGGCATTGTTTGTTGGTAGCTGTCAGGTGGCTCGGCAGGGGTCGGGTCCGGTGTCTCCACTTGATAGCCTGTTTTATATGTTTTGTGCTCGGTCGGTTCATTGTTGGGTTTGATTGACCTTGGTTGGATGCATGGTTTTGGTGCTCTGCGGTGTGCAGGATTGAGAGTCGGAAGCTGGTTGAGCTCGGTGTCCGAGTGCTGGCTAGGCTTGACCTGGGGATGCCGTCCATCCACTGTGGCTATTAGTGTGGTGCGGTGTGTGGTGCACTGACATGGGGAGGAGGGGCATTGGGATGTTGGCTGTGTGGATTGGCCCGGGGTGGCAGAAGCACATGTTGGCCATTCCTTTGTGTCTGCGTCGATTCCTGGGAGGCAGGTCAATGGCTCCTACCACCAGCTATTGAGCACTGGTAGGGAGAAACCTTATATGCACCAGCATGCTTTTACACACATACACACACACACACAGGTGTAGGGATTCCGGTGTTTACAGATGCATTCTTGGGCTTAGGTCACCACAACTAGATCTTGTAATAATCAGGACCATGAGCTTTTCAGTGACGCTGTTGTTGTATTTTTATATCTATTTGGGGGTTGTTCTTGTGTAGTTCTCAGTTCGCATTGTTTGTTTGTTTTTACTGTTTTTTCCTCTCTCTCCGGTGGTGTGGGTGTGGAAGCAGACTGGAATGATTTTTGTGTTTTCGTTGTTCCCCGTCCTCTCTTGTATCTTCAACTCACCCTCTCCCTCTCAATTTTTTTGTCCTACCTCAATTCATCATCTTTCTTTTCCCCCTCTTTATTTTCCATCTCCGTGTCCATAATATCAAAAAAAATCCACAGCAATTTCTAATAAAGATTTCTTACACATATATAAAGTACATGTACTTTAGCAAAAGCCGTAATGCTCCACTTGTGAACGTAAATCTTTCGGGCTTCTACTTGGTACTCAGACACCAGTTTTGAGTGCCACACTGCCAGACAGGACACGTCAAAAAATGACATTGTCATTGACAGTGAAACCTGCTCTCCTGAGATGAATCAGCTAAGAGTTTGTGTACGTGATTAAGAAATAAGTGCAGCATGACCTGCCAAACTGTATTGACTGAAAGGTTTTGTATTCTGCTATGCATTATAATGTGTAGTTTTTAAGCTAAAAGCATTTTTCCGCTTGGCAAGAAAATCACTGCATACACAGCACAAGTCATTAGCGTTGAAACTTTAGGATCTTTGTTGAAAAGGTTACTTTATACTCTTAGAGCAGTACATTTTTATATTTGAAAAAATAAAAACTCTTGACAACCATTTACTTTGTTTTTGACATAAAACTTACATGCGTCCATCCAGAAGTTGCACTGGTGGACAGATAAACTCTTAAAGCTAATGTTGAAAATGTGTTTACACCCAGTTGTTGCTTACTGTTTAGCAGAGTACAAATTAATACTACTGGATTCCTGAAGTAGTCTATTTGATTAAAGCTACATTGTGTATTTTCTGAGTTAATTCTTAGCAAAAAACCCTTTGTTTTTTCAAAAATATGTGCTCATAGATGTGTAATTACTTCCACCTACTAATGAAAGTATTCTTGTAAGTGTAGAATCTGCTATTCAGAATACATACGAGCGAGTCACTCGAATGGGTGAATCCATGTTGAGCCTCCATCTTTGAAATACATTCGCCAACGAGGGACATTCTAGCTCCGCCTTTCACGCTTTGGCTACACTCAGTTGCACCGTGACGAATGCCAGAGGGAGATTGTCTTCTCACGATGTGGCAGACGTCTGACTATATAACTAAATGCAATATAGTTTTCTAAACTAGCCTCATCACTGGAAGGAACACTGGACGAAGTCGTAGTTCTGGAAGCCATGTTTACCTTGGCATGAAACGGCCACTGTAGGAGTTAAAACGCGCTCGGAATTGAGGGGTGGGAGGTGGGAGGTGGGGCTAGAACGTAATATTCTTCTTACACAATGTAGCTTTAAGGTAAAACGTCTGGTTGTGGATTTGTAATCATTATTATTTCTAGCATCATTCCAGCATACAGCACAAAAAATAATTTTAATCAAAGCCCAAAAAGATGTCTGTATCTTAGTAAATCAACAAGAAGTTATTTGAAATGGTAAGTGGACTGTACTTATATAGTGCTTTTTATAGTCATACTGATCACTCAAAGCACTTTAGAATGGAGCCACATTCACCCATTCACACACCGATTTGTAGCTCAGTCTGCAACTTGGGGTTAAGTGCCTTGCTGAGGGTCACATCACATGTGACAGGCAGAACGTGAAATCGAACCTACAACCCTCCGATTACAAGCCAACTACACTACCCAAGACTACTGATTTGACACTTGTCTAGCATTCAGCTATTGACCCTGTCCACAAGAAGAAAAAAGGCACAACAGGTCACTGCTAAAAATGATGGCTGTGCAGTGTACTGCATCCCAAAAAAGAAATATAGAGTTGAGTGGAAGGAAACAGAGTGGTAGAAAAAGGTGGATAAAGCACAAAAATGACTGCAATATAACTTTCTGCTAAACTAAATTCTTCAAATATATGACTTTGAGGAATTTAAATGTAATCACTATTTGAATGGATTTACTGAATTAAATCAACTTCTTGTTGATATTCCAACATACTAAAATGCACCTGTAGGTATAGCTTTATGTGTAAAGTAGAAAACCCAAACTAGTGACTTTCTTTTAATGTAAATATGCAAAATGTGTGTGTGTGCACAAACTTCCAGGTGATCTTCTGCCACACTCTTCGGAAGTGCTACTTTAGATGTGAGGCAATGCAAGCTGACACATCTGTCGCTTTTTGTTTCTGCTCGGTGTGTCAGGCCCATAACAAGGCCAACAGATCTGCTTCATGTCTGTCTGGTTTGAGCTCAACTTTATGCCTACTGTCAGTGTGTGTATGCAGTCAGTCAGTCATGTGGTTGCACGTGTGTGGGTGCGTGCATGCGTGTGTGTGGGTGTGTGTCTGCCTGGGTTTTAACCCAGCGGTTATGCAGACTGAGCTTATGTTATATCAGAGGCCGATGAGAGTTTCTCCGTGTTTGAGCCCATGGCTGTCTTTAAAGAGAGACAATTTAGTTGATGATAGCATTTACCTCATCTGCCTCTGACGCTCAGGCTCTCTGACAGGTAATCAAAGAAAAGGAGCACCCTGCTCATCACTGCATCACTCTGTATTTGATGCAACAAAAGCAGACAAGAGGAGGAGGCAAATATAATGAGACCTGTCTCGTTTTTAATGTAAAACCTGCTCTTTCATGCACTCTTTTCTGTCACTGAATCCTCTATATTGTCAACATGGCAATGGCAAGGTCTGAGCAAACTCAGAAAGAGACCAAGTTCGAAAAACCGCCGTGAATATTGAGGTATTTTGACCCATTACCCATAAAGATATGGGTTTACAATAAGAAAGAGAAGCGAGAAAGGATGAATAAGTGATAAAATAATGAAAAGGACAGGCAGAGATTGGGGCTGTATGAGCGTGGAATGGCTGGCACTGGAATGACATGCATGAACAGCAAAGTGAGCAGGGGAAAAGGCGGCTTTGCCATTCACTTTGAAGCTTGCTCCACTTCTGTCTCCCTTACATAACAGAAAAATGAAGAAAAACAAGTGCCAAAATACTATGCAGGGTAGAGAGAGGAAAGGAAGAGGCAAGACAGAAGTTCTAAACTCTGGTAAGCGGGTGGCTGTGAATGTACGATGGACTTAGCAGCCATAATTTATCAGCCGCGATCAGTGAGGGTTATGGCTGTTGGAAGAGTTACTGGTGCAGAAAAAGACGACAGAAGGGTTGAGAGGAGGAGGTCGGATAGAAAAAGATAAGACAGAGGAGGAGGGAACCCCAGAGAGCTATCTGCAGTCCTTCCTTCGCCTTTACTTTCCTCCTGTTACATAAGCAGATCTTTCCATCCTCGCTGACAAGACAAGACCAGCTGTTGCCCTTCACTTATGTCAGTTCTTCATTAGCTAAAGAAGACTCCTGGCTCGAGGCTACGACTTCACCCCACAGTGAGGAATGCCGTTGCACTTTAGCAAACACCTTTATCAACGCTCTCTTACCGCTCCGCTTTTGCTTCTTTTTCTTATGATGACGATCAGTCTTTATGCCACCATCGCCCACGGCGGTGAATGTTGCTATGGAGATCAGTAGATCCGATCCGCGCTGCTTCCTCAGGGAGAGAGAGAGAGAGTGCGTGCGTGCGTGCGTGCGTGCATGTGTGCATGTGTGCATGTGCGCATGTGTGCATGTGTGCCTGCGTGCGTGTGTGCCTACGTCTCTCTCCATGTCTGCGCGCACGGCTCATCTTTAATTGCCATCCGCAATCTTCATCCCAGGCGCAGTCTGTAATTCAAGAGGCCCAGCGTGGGGCAAATAGCTGTAGCTCATTTACAAGTGTGTTAATGGACTTTTTCTGTCTTTGTCTTACTAGGTTCCACGATTCTCCCCCACTGCCTTTCTGTACTAGTCTTACTTTATCCTTCTGTCTCGTTTCCTTTCCTTCTCTCTCCTTTCTTACAGTCACACTCACAGATCTAAATATACCCCAGAGGAGCGCAACAGATAAAGAATAGAGGTGATTTGTGAATCATTTTTTGGGTACATCACACATACAAATATTTTTGATTCCCGTTTTATCAACAAACCTAATGTTCACACTGCTCTAACTAGTCTAATGTGATGTTTCAGGGTGCTCAAATTTATTGGTGCTATAATAAAAGTGAAATATTGGCAGATTCCTCAAAAAACACAAATATATTCATTCATTTGCAGTTTATTCAGCAGAATAATAAAAGAAGGCCACACTTCCTTTTGCTATTTTAGCTAATCTTTTCAATTTCCTCTATCTTTATTTTTATCTTCTCCTTCCATCCTCTTCCTTCCTACATTAACTACTCTCCTCAGCCTCTGCAATGTGTTATTAGTATTAAACAATGGGGGAATGGGCATTTTAAGTACCAGCTTTACTTCTTTTAATACCTACCCTCTGCTGTAATAATTACCCCCCTTTAAAACAGAAGGAAAAAAATCACTTCTTGAACTGCATGCAATAAGCACGCAGCTGGGCCTGAGTGTGTTATGTTTGTGTGCGTGGGTGTATTTAATGTTGCCTATATATGTATATATGTAGTTAATCTGATCATTTAGCAGTAGATTTGTTTGCTTCCTTTTTTCTTGATTTTTACAGAGTGGCAGACCAAGTTAATGACGCCAGTCTTCAAGAACAAAATGCAAACTATTTAGGGATCAGCCTTCGTAGCCTACCTTGGACATTTTGCTCTAGGGCATTGGAAAGAAGAATAAGACTGAATATCAAATCTAAAATCCTGGAGAAGTAGTGGTAATGGAGCAGAGCACCAGATCTCTACCCTCACAAATTTGCTCAGGAGGTAATGGCAGCCTGATCCAGTCCACATGCATTTTGTCAATCTGCAGAAAGCTTATGGTGGTGTCCCCTGAGGCATATTGTTGGGGGGTATTGCAGGAGTACAGAGTATGTTTTTATGGGCTATCTGGTCTTTATGTTCCCAAAGCAAGTGCTGCATCCTCATTCTTGACACAAAGTCGAACTTGTGTCCAATGCAGATTTGTCTCATCTAGGGCTGCTGATTGTACCCAGCTCTGTTTAGGATGTACTCAGCCTTGAAGATTAGAATATGTTCCATGTTCCTGGTCCGGGTGGGTTTCGGGCCGGTGCTTTTGCTGGGCACCTGACTGGGCATGAGGGCCTTTACCAACAGGGAGGCTGTTACTACAGGCGCTCTCCCTCTAGGGGGTGCACTTGGACGGGGGGTGTTGTGTGAGGGGAGGGGGGCTGAACTCAACCTGGTTGTCTAATGTCATTTGTGCTCTGATTGTAGACAGAATGTTGGGGCAAGAATAGATCTTCTGGGATGGGGCAGGGGGGACGGCTTTGGGCTCCGTGGGGGTTGGTGGTGCTGCAGCCATGGGCCCCGGGGTGGATGTGTCAGAGTCTGCCTCCTTTGGTGGATCTTGGTGAACATGGGTGCGTATTGGAGTCAGTGGGGGAGCTGGGTCCCTGGGAAGACATTTTGTCCCCCAGTCCTTCCTTCCCCATCTCCGGACACCGCTTTCAGCCTACTCCATCCCTTTACCGCTCATATAGGGCTTTGGGGTGTACGCACGTCACTGGGGTGTGGGGAGCGGTTTCCATCTCCTCTAACCTGTGGCAGCCTGGGTCCCAATTTTACTGTAAAACTTAGACTCTCTCACCTATAACATTCTCATGAGACAGACCTGTAGGGACAGGGTAGAATAGGGCAGGGTGGGCAGACTTTTCGGCATCCATAGGAGAAGCTGTTCAATCAGCTTTACCTCTGGTGCTGGTGCCCACTGCATATAGACACTGAGGGCTTGGGGTGGGGGATGGGGGTGTGTGGCTTCCTTCCCCACCTCCCACCCCTCTGTTTTAGATGCACATTATAACAACATGCATTAACACCATACTCAAGCAGGAGGGAGGCTAAGGGTCTTTCCACACCCCTGTGGAACAGGCGGTTTGGTTGGGGCTTAGGCTGATGGGCTGCTTTGCCACTGTGTGGCTTTGGCGGTCTGCTTGTCTACATCCTAAAGGGTAGGAAGACCACCTACTGGGTCCGGGGGCTTGTTGCTCTTCTGGGTTATCTGTACCTGGACCTGTGAGTATAGAGTGTGTATGGGGAGTTTGAGTGAGTGTACAGCGTCCTTTCTTGTGTGTCTTGGTTTGCAGGTGAGAGTGTATGTGTGTAAGTGAGAGTGAACGTATGACTTTTTATGTGTTCTTTTGTATCCGTCAGGTTGGGTCTGGGGCTGCCTTCTCGCCTGGCGCATCACAGACCCCCCACCAAATGAGAGGCCTGTTTCCCCTCCCTGCCAGTGACTGATGCCTCTGCACACCGGTGCGTTGGTGTCTCTCGGTGTCCAGGGCTTGGCGCTGGGGGCACTCCGCTTCATCCCTTGTGCCTGCCTGGTGGGGCTTAGGTGGATCGGGGTATTGGTTGGTCAGTATGCTGGACCGATATTCTCCTTTTGGCGCCGTTGGCTGGGGTGCCTCTTTGGGAGGGGCCAGTTTGGGTATTGCTTGGTGGTAGCTGTCGGGTGGCTCGGCGGGTCTCCACATGATCTCCTGTTCTGTATGTTTCGTGCTTGGTCGGTTCATTGGTGGGTTTGATTGACCTTGGTTGGATGGCTTGGTCTTGGTGCTCTGTGGTGGGTGGGATTGAGATTCAGGAGCTGGTTGAGCTCAATGTCCGGGTGCTGGCTGATCTTGGCCAGGGGATGCCGTCCGTCCACTGGGGCTATTGGTATGGCAACCCGACATGTGGCACCGGGGGCATTGGGATGTTGGCTGTGGGTAGCCCGGGGTGGCGGCAGTGCATGTTGGCCATTGGCTGGCTGTGGCCCTTGCGGCCTGCCGGCGGAGGTGGGTGGCCCCAATTGGCCTGGTCCCTGCTGGGGGGTGGAGCGCCCTCAGGTCTCCATGCCCATGGCTGGATCCGCCCTGGCATAGCTGGTTGCAGGAGGAGCTCGTCGGCTCATCGCTGCAGCCTCCTGAGCCCCTGCATTGTAGCTGCTGGACGTTCCCCTTGGGCCCTCCTCTGCTCCTTACCTGTGCTCTGGGGGTCTTTTGGATGCATATGTCTACTTCGTGTCTACGTCGATTCCTGGGAGGCAGATCGATTGCTTCTTATACCAGCTATTGAACACTCATATGGAGAAACCTAATATGCACCACCATGCTCATACACACACACACACATGCACACACATTGATTTTACTATGCCTAACCCAAACCTAACCATTAGTGATACATGCCTAACCCTAACCTTAACCTAAACCTAATTCACACCATACCTCAAAACCTAGTAGAGTTTAATAGCTTGTTAAACATTGTGTGGACCAGGCAAAATGTCCTCACAACTACAAATGTCCCCACTATGCTGGTGGCCTGTCAAAGGTTCGTCCACACAAGTATAGCTATACATGTACATGCACGCATGCACACACACACACACACACGCACCCACACACACACACACACACACACACACACACACACCTATACACACACACACACACACACATACAGGTATGGGGATTCCAGTGTTTACAGATGCATCCCTAGGCTTAGGTTACATCACTAAATCTTGTAATCATCGGTACCAGGAGCTTTTCGCTGATGCTTTTATTGTATTTATATATCTATTTGTGGGTTGTGTAGTTCTCGGTTTGTATTGTTTGTTTTGTTGTTGTTTTTATTTTTTCTCTCCTTGCTGTCCTGCGGGTGTGGACGCGGACTGGGATGTTTTCTTTGTTTCCCTTCCTCTGTTGTATGTTCAACTTACCCTTTCCCTCTTAAGCTTTTTTTCCTACCTCTCTTCATCTTCTTTCTTTCTTCCCTTTTATTTTCTGTCTCCGTGTAATAATTTAAAAAAAAAAACAAAGCAATTTCTAATGACAATTTCTTATACATTTGTTATACACTATAGCAAAAGATGTAATGCTCCACTTGTGAAAATAAATCTGTTGGGCTTCTACTTGTTACTCAGACACTAATTCTCAGTGCCACACTGCCAGACAGGACATGTATTTAAAAAAAACATATGAATACAAGTGGCACAGTTGGTAGTACTGTTGCCTTGCAGCAAGCAAGCAAGCAAAAACCTTTAGGTTAATTGGTCTCTCTAAAGTGTGTGTATGCATGGTTGTTTGTCCTATATATCTCTCTGTTGCTCTGTCATGGACTGGCGACATGTCCAGGGTGTACCCCGCCTCTTATCAGATGAATGCTGGTGATAGGCACAAGCCAACCGCCCCCCCCCTGCAACATAGGATAGTCGGGTATAGACTCCACCCCTTTCATTTTCATCTGACCTGTATGCCTGTATGTTAGATCACCTTTTTAGGTATTCTGGGTACATCCCACTAGGAGATGTGTCCTGTTTTGTGTTGTGGACCCAGGTGCACAGACACGTCTTGAGGTTGACAAACTGATTTAATTATAATTTTGCTCAGACTTACAGCCAAACTCATGAAACGAAAGACAAGGAAAAGATCCATAGCTCATAGAATCAAAAAATGTCCAGAAGAATAAAATGTCTTAACATACATCAGTCATGTTAGCGGAGGAATCCATTCGAAGGGTTCCGGGGTCGGCTGTGCAGCTGGAAGAGCCCTAAAAAGAAGTCAGTAGGCCGCCAAGTATTTTGGAAGCCCCGGAAGATGGCTTCAAAGGGTCCCACAAAGAGCTGGGGCTCCATAGTGGAAAATCCCTTGAAGAAGAGTTGGAGGTCCGTGGCGAAGGAACCCATGAAGAAGAGGCGGGGATCTCTAGCAAAGGAACCCACGAAAAAGCCCTGGCGACCTACGGCACCTCGATCCCCTCGGAAGGAGGTGGTGATCCACAAGGAAACTCTGGAGCTGGAGACATGCGAGGAAACACTGGAAGCTGGAGAATTGCTGCTGTGACAGACAGGAACACTGCAGCCATAGCAGACTTGTGGAGCCGAGGCAGATCGGCCGTGATCATCTCCGAAGGAGCTGAAACTTGGAGCTGGGGCGGATCGGCCATGATCAGGCAAACAGAAGCCTAACACATCTGTAAAGTTAAAGGTCTATAAACTATAACACACCAGTCTAGAAAATCCTGTGTCTCATCACTACATTTAAATATTGTAAAACATACTTTGTGTTACTATTTCGGTGGTTATTTGTGTAGTGGTTTTATAATTTAAAAGTTTTATATTTAAAAAACTGTTAAATTGCTTAGTAACTGTTCAGTCATCATAAATATTTTCTGAAGAAAAGACAATGTTCTATCTCAGATTTTGAGCATTTTTCATGTAAGTGACAATCTGTTAAGGAATTATTTAACAATATATATATTTTACATTTTTGCTGTAATGGAAAAGGCAAGAATAGTTTCCAAATTAAGTCTGAAACGACAGTACTTGATTTCCAGGTAATCTGATTAGAGGCAAATGAGTTTGCAGCCTTCTTTCAAAGCATGCATGTTTTAGAAGCACAAACTGAGATACATTCAGGCAGTTTGGATTTCAGTTTAAATCACAACAGAGTACTTCATTTATTTATCATTTATAACTTATTCATTAACTTTTGGTTCTTGTTCGGTTAGTGTTTGTATGAGATGCAGCAACCCATTCTACATCTTGTGGTATTTGTACTCTAAGGGAAAGTATTCTTCTTCTTTTTCGAGCCGCTGCTTAATTTTAGGTAATGCTGACGTATGTTACCTTTCAAGCACAAAGCTCAACTTCGCTGAGTTGCAACTGTATGCATTTCCTGCCTGGCTTCTCATTTAATTCCTATTTCTACCCAGTGGCTTTTCTAATCGCATGCATTCCCCTATTAGAGATAGCGTGACCTTTCATGTGTTGGCAGTTTCCTGTGTGACCTTTAAGAGTGGCGCTGACTGGGAACAGATGTGGTTTGAGTGGAGTTTAATATGTTACTAAAGTGGGCCCCGTCACTGATTCAGACGGAGCGAGCCGCTCCAACATTTTGTCCTGAGCTGGAAAATGAGAAAATTAGTCACCTTTACGTACATGCATGTGTAGTCAAGCACCTTTGACTTCATCTGTCGTTCCATTCAGCGGATCAGGTCCAGCAGATCTCGGTGGGTTTCACAAGTGATCTGTCACTTTCACTCATTCTTAGTATACCTCATCATTTTCCTTTTCCACCATCAGCTTTGAGCTCCCCCGTTTTTCCCCACCACTTCCACCAGTTTTTTTTTCAATCTTCCGTTAGTGAGTCAACATTTCAGAGAAAATCTGTCGAGTCCCTTTTATTTTTTGTTTTCTCTCTCTTGAAATTGAAGAGCTGAAGAAGCACCCTTTATTGGCATGTTGGCTACCAGATTTATTGCAGTGCAGGTAAACAGGCTCAAGCCTGATTCCCTCTTTCATTCCAACAAGCACCTTTTATTTTGGATAAGTAAAATAACTTTTGCTTACTTTTTACACTTTAATCACTGAAAGTGATAGGCAGAATTGAAACAGGTATTTATTTGCACTGTATAAGAAAACATCTAGGCTTATTTATATCTGCTAAAAGACAGAATAAGAGTAGTCCTTTTTCAAACTATATAATTTTGTCCAAATGTTCCTCAAGTTTCTCACAATGGTTTGCTGGGGTTTTGGCCCATTCCTCTTGTCAGAACTGATGTAAATGAGCCTGGTGTGTAGGCTGTCTTGCTCACAAGCACCTTTTCAGCTCTGCCCACAAATGTTCTATGAGACTGAGATCACAGTCCATTTGAAAGACCTGTTTGGGCCTTAGCTTTCACTTCCTGGCTGATGTCTTCAGATGTTGCGTCAATGTTCTCTTTTTATGTCCTCTCCTAATAATACCACCTATTATGTAAAGTGTACAAGTCCTTTCTGCAGCTAAAAACTCACTCAACATGATTCTGCCTTCCTCGTACTTCACAGTTAGGATGGTGTTCTCAGGCTTGCAGACTTTACCCTCTTTTTCCAAATGTAATGATAAATAATATGGAATTTCCCCTGGTGGGATTAATAAGGTATTCATTCATTAATTCATTCATTCAAACAAACAAACACTTAAGCTTTCGTTTAATCTGATAACTGGACTTGTCTTCAGAAATAAAGTTCTTTGTCCTTTAGTGCATTTGCAAACTGCAATCAGAATTTTTATATTGCTTTTAGAGCAATGGCTTTGTTCTCCCTATGTGGCCTTTAAACCCATATTGGTATAGGTCTGATACTCTTACTATTTCATTTTGGATAATGAGTTCAATTTAATTCAATTCAGTTTATTTGTATAGTGCCAATTCACAACACATGTCATCTCAAGATACTGCAAAAAAGGGGAAAAACTCAATTTAATTCAATAATTCAAACATTCAAAATTCATCCTTCTTATCATACGATGCCGTCAACCAGAGAGAAGTTAAAAGTTGCAGTGATGACAAATCAAATGACAAAACTGGTGAGAAGGAAGAGAATATAGCAAGGGGAAAAAGAAGGTTATGTGTCTTTTATACACAGTGTGTAAATATTTGGTTTCAGTTGTGAATTTAAAGTGATGGATTTGAGTTTCTTTAACTGATTTTTGGAGGTTTCTTGTACAGAGCTATCATTATATAAATTGCTCCTGTCGTTTTTGTTCTGGTTTTAAGTCTCGAGTGTTTTTCCCCGAGTCTGATCTCTGGACTTCTCTGACTACGTCTGAACGCTGTCTCTTTGAAATAAAATATAAAAAGTTGTTGCTTTCTGTTTCCTGAACTGAAACAAATTATTCAGCACAACAAATAGAGTGCTGCGTTTGTCGAACTCTAAATGTGAGATGGTTCTTTGTTGCTGGCTCTGCCTTTCTGAGTCCAGCTCTTAGTTGCTTTTTCTCAACATTGTCAAAAAAACTTTTTTTTCCAACAGAACTGTCCATTCATCCATTCCGATCAACACTTTACCAGTCTGTCTTTGATACTGCTGAGTATGCTTTGTGTTTTTAGTTTATTGAAAAATGCTTGGAATTCTTCATGTCTATGACTGACTTGACTGACAAATAGACATGCACTCCCACACAAACATGCAAAGAAAAAGAGATGCAGCACTTCTTAACTGAAGTAAATCTTTTAAATTAGATATAGATTGTATGTGTCCATCACTAATAGCTTTTATTTGATGGATAAAAGTTTAGTACCTTGTTAAATCAGCCAGAAATTCCAAATGTGTTTATCTTTCTGTTACTATTAAGATAAATATAAACAACGTTTATATGGCAGTTAATATTTAGGGAGATAAAATGCAGACAGATTGCCTTGATATTTGAAGTAGGTAAATGTTATGATTATATCAGGAAATACAAATCTGCTTCAAAATTAGAGGGAGTTAAATCCCTCCTCAGGGATATAAAAGATTAATTTCAAGTTATATCCAACTCTTGAGAGCAGTTGTTGCTGCCATGGATGGTACAACCAGCTAGCAGGTTTAGTGGACAATTGCTTTTCACTATGTCAGATTGGTTTGGAGGAATGTTTTTCATGGCTCTGTTTGTAAATTCGGGTGAACATTTCAAAGTGTTCAACAAGGGAATCTGCTCCTTTCTGCTGCATGCTGTCTTTTTATGAATTGCATATGTTGAAGGTTTATTGAAAGTAAGCATATATTTTTTTTATGCAGGACCCCTCTTTACTAGTGCTGTTCCCATTAAAATTTTGAATCAAAAATTGTATATGTTCTCGCTGTATATGCACTGTTTAGTCATTTCTTTTTCTCCCAAGCTCCCTCTGCACTCATGTTATTTCCAACAGAACAACACTACTGCCGTTTGGCTCAAACTTTTCCATTACTGTAAGAATTCCCCATGCTCTGCAGGTAGCTTTGCTTTTACCCTACTTGATTGCAAAAAAACTGGTAAGCACATAGGAAAACCAACGTGTGTGCTGGCAGATGCACGCTGCCATGCCTGATTACAGGATTTAAGTTTGTGGGGGGTTTTAAACATAATATTTCTCAACACCACCAAACTCTCCATGGGATCTAGAGGGCAAAGAAAATGTATCACTTAGAGGTTGCAAATTTCCCTCTGGTTTAAAGATTGGGCATATTTCTTATCATTGGACTTATATAAAATATTTTGTTTTTTAAATTCTGTGAAGCAGGTTTTTTAGGGACCATGGAAACCTTTTGGTTTTTCATGGTGATTATCTGAGACATATAAATTCTCTTTGAAGTACCTCCAGAGAGAGGGGTTCGTCCTGTAACTGGTGGGTTTCCAGTTCAAACCCTCGCTCCACCCTTTTCAGGCACTTTACCTTTATGTCCTTGGGCAAGATGCTTCACTCGCTTTTCCTGCTGGTGATGGTCAGATGGCCTGGTGCCACCCACTGAATGGCAGCCTACCTTATATCAGCATGCCCCAGGGCAGCTGTGGCTACAATGTAGCTTACCACCATTATGAATGTGTGCATGAATGGGTGAATGAAAGATTGTAGTGTAAAGTGCTTTGGAGTCCTCGTACTTGATAAAGCGCTACATAAGTGCAGGCGATTTGCCATTTACCAAGTACAAAGGCTGATAAAAGCATTTCAATCTTGGATTTGTTAACCCTTACAGAAAAGCCACATGTCTGCACATGTGAACCACATGTGAACCACATGTGATTCACATGTGATTCACATTCATATGTGAATCACATGTGCAAACATGTGGTTTTGGAACATTTTTTGTGTGCTTCACACAAGATTAACATTGGAATCACATTCACGACATTCACGATTCACGACATGTCGTTCACATGTGGTTGACATATATGGTTCACATGTGAACGACATGTGGTTGACATATATGGTTCACATGTGAATTAAAATGTGATTCACATGTTAATTACATGTGAATCACATGTAATTAACATGTGATTCACATATAGTGTTGACATGTGAATCACATGTGATTGACGTGTGATTCACATGTGAATCACACGTCAATCGCATGTGGTTTACATGTGAATCACACGTGGAAACTGTGACCACTTGTGAAATTCATGTGGTTTTTCTTCAAGGGAACCCTCTAAGAGTTGCTAAAATGTAAGACCTTGATTGTTTTTTTTTATAAAATCCCAGGATACAAATAGATGGATGTTCTCCACCCATCATAGATTTTCTTCACCAAAATTTCACAAATTATTTTTACTTTTGTGATTGTAAAATTTGGGGTAAAGATCTTGCTCCCAGAACTGTGTATTGAACCCATATCTGCAACTACAAAATAGGCAAAAAATTGTAATATGTAATTGGCTACAATAAAAAACAGTCTACACAATTGTAATTACAGTGCGATGTACAGTGCCTTGCAAAGGTATTCATACCAATGTACATTTACATTTTTTGTAATGTTACAATGGCAAACTGATCTTGTGTTATTAGAGTTTTAATAGACCATTGCTAAATACTTCATAACTGTGAAGTGAAAGGAAAATGATCCAGGCACCCAAAATTTGAAATGGTTCACATTTGTATTTACCCTCTTTTTCTTTGATACCCCTAAATGAAATCCTATGAAACCAATTGCCATCAGACGTAATCTCATACATAAATAGCCCTACAGTGTGTAATTAATCTCTATATAAATCCAGCTGTTCTGTGAAGACCTCAAAGGTTTGTTAAAGAACATTAGAGAACAAGCAGTTTCATGAAGACCAAGGCCTTGTCCACACGTAGCAAGGTATCGCACAAAACAAAGATATTTTTCTACGATCTGGATTGTTATCCACAAGAAAGTGCAGATTTACGGCATCAAAAATTATTCTTTAAAACATCTCCAACCAAAGTGAGAATTTGTGAATTTTCTATTCTAATCATTCGCTTGTGGACATAAATATGCACTTATGGGTGCTGTGGACCCAAGTTTTCTTTCTAGATAGAATTTTGGCAATTACTGGACTAATATCTCAACCAGAAAGGGAGTCTTTATCCCATTTTACATGTCACTCAGAAAATCAAATTACTGAATGAAATGCGCTCGACTCCACGACGCTAGGTGTGCAGCACGTGCCCTTTCGCACTGGCATTTATTCGGTTAGCCAGGGGCGTCACACAGATACTAAACAAATGCTGACTGGAGTGAAGCAGACAGAGTAAAAGCATGATATGCACATTCAACGTACAAACTGACGACAACAATGCTGCAGTCATAGGTGCCAATTCTGTGGGTGCTTCGGGTCTCAAGCACCCACTCACAATTTCGCTACACTGGATTTGCCATCTTAAGGTTTTTCATCAAGACAGCAAGGAGACACCAAAGCACGGCTGGGCACTTACGAGCTATGGTGCTTTTAAAAACGTTTGGGGAATCACATTCAGTTAGAATAGCAAGCAAGGAGAACTGAGAGGATGAGCTGCTGCTGAGATCTCGCGAGAGCTGTGCGTAAGTAATATGGCGGTAAACTGGTAAAACAAACAAACTCGGGTAAAAACAAACCATAATATTTGAGCCAAATATAGCAAACGTTTAATAATAATAACCATTATTTTGTATTTCTCCATAAACAAACTGGATGAGGAAACCTTGGACAGCCTGGAAAGCTACTTGGACGAGTGCTTTGACAACATTGTTATGGGCAAGCCACAGAAATCCACCTCTGCTGTGCCGACAAGCACACCATCACAAAAACGCACTCGTTCTGAGGCCAGCACCTCCACCATCTCTCCAGAGAAAAGCTACAGCGATGTCCTGGACTCAATAGATAAGAAGCTAACCAGCCTAGACGCCCGTCTGGCCCTGGTTGAGGTTCTCCACAAAGAGTTTCAAGCTCTAAGGGAATCCCTGGAGTTCAGCCAACAACAAGTAGCATCGCTCGCTGCAGAAAACCAAACGCTGAGAGACAGTGTAAAGAAACTCACCAAGGGGATGACGCAGCTGTCCGGAGAAAGTAAGAGGATGAAAGAAACTATCTTGGATATACAGGCCAGGGGAATGCGGGACAATCTTGTTTTTTCCGGGATCCCAGAACAGGCTGAGGACGACGCTGAATCCACCGTCCGAGATTTTCTCCAACATCAGTTAAAGCTCCCAAGCGACACGGTAAAAAACATCACTTTTCACCGCGTCCACCGGCTCGGAGGTAAGAAGCCCAACAACAGCCGGCCGCGACCAATTGTTGCTAAATTCCAGCATTACAAGCAAAAAGAGCAGGTCAGAGGCCGGGGCAGAGAGCTGCGGGGAACCAGTTACAGCGTTAACGATCAATATCCGAAGGAGATCCTGGGTAGAAGGCGCGTTTTGTTCCCAATCAGGAAGAAATATATCAGTGAAGGCACCAGAGCTACAGTAGCAGTAGATAAACTGTATGTTAATGGGCAGCTGTTCAGGGACCCCCAGCTTACTCCTTGGCTTTATTAGTCATGTAACACTGGTCAGATAAGAGTTGTTTTATCAGTCAACTATAATCTAATGTTAGCACAGCTCTGTAAAGTTGTTTACATTACTCAATGTGGGCGGGGCCAGAGCTAAGCACTGGGTTACTGGCTCTTTTTTCTTTTCTCATCTTCACATGTCTATCACCAAATGTCTTTGTCACTCCTTTTTTCTTCTTTTATCACTCACACACACACAGAATTTTTTCATAACATAACTATTTATTTCTCTCTCACCCTTCACACCTTCACAACTTTCTTCTATTTCTTTCTTTCTTATATCTCGGCTTTTGGATTTTCAATCAGGCAACCCCAAGCACAAACTAATAATACACCTGTGTTTATCAGTTTCTATGGTGATATGGACTTTACAACTTTTATCTCAAAAATATGACTACTCTAAGGTTTGTCACGTGGAATATTCATGGAGCTGGCACCAGAGAGAAAAGAGTTAAAATTCTTAACCAGCTTAAAAGATTGAAGGCAGATGTCGTCTTATTACAAGAAACCCATAAATCTACCTCAGCTGCAGATGATCTTAAATCCCCTGAGTTTCCTAATGTGTTTTCTGCATGCTATAACTCCAGACAAAGGGGAGTAGCAATATTAATAAATAAAAATGTAAATTTTACAGTAATAGATACAGTTACAGATCCAGAGGGTAGAATTATTATAGTAAAACTATCTATAAATAACCAAAAGTTATGTATTGTCAGTATATATGGTCCAAATGTTGATGACCCCTCATTCTTTCATTCCTTCTTCTCTGTGCTCCTTGAACACATGGATTGCTCACTTCTTCTTGGGGGCGACCTCAACTTTGGTTTGAATGAAGAAATAGACAGGCTCAGCACAGCAGGGACTCAGCGCAGCTGGAAATCTATAGATATAGTCAAACAGTACATGAGCGATTATGAACTTTGTGATGCATGGCGATCTCTTCACCCCAATGACAAAAAATATACTTTCTTCTCAAATGTCCACCATTCATATTCTCGACTGGATTATTTGTTAGTCAGCAGCTCACTGTCGACTGACATTTCAGACACTGAGATACACCCTATAGCTGTTAGCGATCATGCTCCTGTTTCTCTAACTTTAGTAAATTAAACAGAAACACCTCAAAGCAAAAATTGGAGATTTAATATATCCTTACTTAAGGATAAAGAATTTATTAAATATTTCAAAAAAGAGTGGGCCTCATATTTGGAATATAACGACCTCCCTGGTACGTCGCCATCCATTCTTTGGGAGGCAGGAAAAGCTGTGATTAGAGGTAAAATAATCTCATTCTCATCAAATAAAAAGAAAATGGAAAAAAAACGTATTCAGGAATTAGAAGAAATTATTTATTCATTAGAAGCCTCTCTAGATGAGGAGAGACTAGGCAAAATCCGTAAAGCAAAGCTAGAATTAAATCAAATTATTAATAAACAGACCCAGTTCTTAATTCAAAGACTTAGGATAGAAAACTTTGAACAAGGTAATAAATCAGGTAGATTTTTGGCTAACCAGCTTAAAATTTATAAAGAAAAAACAACTATATCCGCTATTAAAGATCAGACCGGGAATACAGTATATGATCCTGGAAGAATAAACAACACATTCAAAGAATTTTACAAGGCTTTATACTCACCAGAGATAAATCCATCGGATCATGAAATTGAACAATTTTTTGATAACATAACACTACCTAAATTATCTGAAAGTCAAGCGATGGCCCTGGATTCACCACTGACAGCGGCTGAACTCCAGGAGGCCCTCCAAGGCATGCCCAATAACAAGGCTCCAGGCCCAGATGGATTTCCAGCAGAGTTCTATAAAGAATTCTGGAATATTCTGGCACCAACATTCCACAGAATGCTGCAGGAAACCAAGGAAAATGGCAGACTCCCGCCAAATATGAATTCTGCCTACATTAGTCTTCTACTAAAATCAGGTAAAGACCCTTTGTTTCCTACCAGCTATCGTCCCATATCCCTCATTAATGTTGATCTTAAAATAATCTGCAAAGCCCTCGCAAAAAGGATAGAGAAAGTAACCCCTCTTATAATACATCCTGATCAAACTGGTTTTATTAAAGGGAGACATTCATCCACAAATTCACGTAGATTAATAGATTTAATAGATTTTTCTTACTGTAAAAACATTAAAACTAATATATTATCTTTAGATGCAGAAAAAGCATTTGATAGAGTTAACTGGAAATTCTTATTTGTAACCTTACATAAATTTGGCTTTGGAAATTCTTTTATAAACTGGTTGAAAATATTATACAGTTCACCAACAGCATGTATCAGGACAAATAACCAAACATCATCTAGGTTTTATCTTCAGAGAGGTACCAGGCAGGGATGTCCTCTCTCTCCCTCCCTGTTTGCTATTTTTATTGAACCACTAGCTGCAGCAATCAGGCAAACTCACAATATTAAAGGCATAAAATGCAATAACATAGAACATAAAATCAGTCTTTATGCAGATGATGTAATACTTTTTCTCCAGCATTCACAAACCTCTTTCTCTCAGGTAATCGGGTTGATAAACTCTTACTCAAATGTTTCAGATTATTCTATAAATTGGTTAAAATCTACAGTTCTTCCAATCAATTGTTCTGTCCAGAATCCAACTAATACACAACTACAGTCAGGGAATATTACTTATTTAGGTATCAATGTCTCACCAAGACTCGCAGATTTAATAACGCTAAACTGCATCCCACTTTTAAAAAAAGTGGAAGATGATGTTGCTAGATGGAAATATCTACCCATATCACTTATGGGAAGGGTTGCTTCAATAAAAATTATGGTTTTGCCCAGAATCAACTACTTATTCTCAATGATCCCAAGTAAACCATCACTAGACTGGTTTAGATCTCTGGACTCCTCTATCTCTAAATTTCTTTGGAAAGATAAACCCCCACGTATCCGCTTAAAAACACTGCAGAAGACCAAAGAAAAAGGAGGTCTAGATCTACCAAACTTCCATCATTATTTCTTAGCCAACAGGCTCCAATACATATCAAGATGGTTAAAACATAGCTACCTAGATGAGTCCTGGATAGACGTAGAACAGACACTATGTAATAAGATAAAACTTTCAGACCTACCATTTATTAGCTCAAATATAAAACAATATGAATACTTTAAAAGCATAAATATCAGCTCCTCTCTGACAGCATGGTGGGAGTTTCTAAAAATGACAGAGTCCACAATAATCCCATGCAGACGCACACCCATCTGGAATAACCCTGACATCTTGCAAAAAAAAATGTATGATAAGTTTCCCAGTCTGGAGGTGCAATGGAATTGAATACCTGGAACATATATTTGAAGGAACAGACTTTATCCCATTTAATACATTAATTACACAATCTGGAATTGATAAAAACAAATTCTTAGAATATGAACAAATTAAATCTATTATTAAAGGTAAATTTAGGCTCAATACAGCTGAATTACAAATTCCAGCAAGAGTTTTAGATTTTCTTAATCTCAACCCCCCAAAATTGCTGTCTAAAATATACAAAACTTTATCTAAAATTAGATGAATCAATAGCCATCCCTATTTCGAAATGGGAGGTGGATTTATCAGCCAGCTTTGACCAAAACGTCTGGTCTCAGATATGTTTAAGAACCTTTAAAATAACAAAAAATCCTCATTTGCAATTAATACAATACAAACTCCTTCATAGAGTACACTATACAGGTCAACGAATGTTTAGGATGGGTTTTACATCGTCTAATACCTGCTTACAATGCACAAGCAATATACCAGATACTTATGTTCATGCACTTTGGTTCTGTCCACCTGTTAAGAAATTTTGGTGCCAGATATGTGAGGACTTATCAAAGTGTCTGAAATGTAACATCCCACCATCTCCCTCAATTTGCCTGTTAGGAAATTTAAATGATGTCACTATGGACACAAAGTCAGTTCTAATTGGTTCACATTGCCTTATGCATCGCTAAGAAAACTATCCTCCTGAACTGGAAAAATAAAAAAGCTCTTAATATTAATCAGTATAGAAATCTCTTGTTGGACCATATTGGTCTTGAGACGGCCTCTGGCTCCATATCTGATCAATCTCTCTGGGCTCCTTTGATCGGCTCCATCACCTAGTGGGGGTGGGGGGTACTTGGTTTTGTCTTTTAGGACACTGTTGCTGATATGGGGGTTGGAGGCGTCTAGGGGGGACCCCGGGGGGTGGGATCACTGGGCGGATGGGGCGCTGGACGTCGTGGCCGGCCTGGGGTTGGGCTTTGGGTGGTGACTCCTGATGGCTGCATGCGGTGCCTTGGGGGGGTTGCACTGGCGGACATGGGTTACTGGCCTGGTGGCCGTGCTGCGCCTGGGTAGGGTCTGGGGTGGGCCTGGGGATTCGGGGCTCGGGGGCGCCGCGCCCCCTAGCTGTGGTCCTGGCTGGGGGTCGAACGGCGTGGGGTCTCTGTTGGCTGTGGGGGTCGTGGCCGGCCGGCGGCCGGCATGTGCAGCCGCCTCTCTCTTTTTCTCTGGGCCGATTGTGATCGCCAGTCCCTGTATGGCGTCTCGCCTTGTTTGCTGGTTGGGGTGCCTGGCTGCTTGTCGCGGCGGCTGAGTGGCGTTTCTGGGCCGGATCAGTCCTTTTTTGCACTGGACTTGGCTCCTGGGTCTTGGTCTTTGTGTGGGGCGCCGGGGTTGGGCATTTGGCCGGGATCGGTCGGACTTGCGGGTGGACTGGCCGGGTGGACTGGCCGGGGGGGGCGAACTCAACCTGGGTGTCTAGTGTCTTTTGTGTTTTGAGAGTAGAGCGAATGTCAGGGTGGGTTTAGTTCCCCTTCTGGGATGGGACTGGGGGGACTGCCTTGGGGTCCGTGGGGCTTTGTGGTGCTGTGGCCGTGGGCCCCGGGTCGAACGTGCCATGGCCTCCCTCCCCTGGTGGATCCCGGTGAACAGCGGTGCCTATTGGGGTCAGTGGGGGAGCTGGCTCCCTGGGAAGACATTTTGTCTCCCAGTCCTTCCCTCCCCATCCCCGAACACCTCTGTCCACCCGCTCCATCACTTTACCACTCATATAGGGTCTTGGGGCATGGGCACATCACTGGGGTGCGAGGAGGGGCTTCCCTCCTCGCTATCCCGTGGTGTCCTGGGTCCCAATTTTAACATACAACTTAGACACTCCCACTTATAACATTGTCACGTGACACATATGTAGGGACTTTGGGGTGGGCACACTTTTCGGCATCCAGAGGGGGAGCGGTACAATCAGCTTCACCTCTGGTGCCAGTGCCCACTGTTAAACCACATATGGACACTGAGGGCTCGGGGTGGGGGTTGGGGGGTGTGTGGCTGCCTTCCCCACATCCCACCCCTCTGTTTTAAATGCACATTATAACAACACGCATCAACACCATACTCGAGCGGGAGGATGGAGGCTAGGGGTCTTTTCACACCCCTGTTCGCTACGGGCCATCAGGGGTTGGGGTCCGGAGGAGGACAGGCGGTCTGGTCGGGGTCCTGGGCTGTCGGGCTGCTTTGCCACTGTGGGGCCCTTGGCGGTCTGCTTGTCTCCATCCTAGAAGGTAGGGGGTCCACCTCTCGGGTCCGGGGGCTGGTGGCTCTACTGGGGCATCGGTACCTGGACCTGGGAGCATAAAGTGTGCATGGGGTGTGTGAGTGAGGGTACAGCGTCATTTTTTTGGGTGTCTTTGGGTGTCTTTGGGAGTCAGTGAGAATGTATGGGTTTAAGAGGGAGGGAACGTATGACTGTGTCTGTATGTCTTTGTTTACCTGTCAGGTTGGATCTTGGTCTGCCCCCTCGCCTGGCGCACCTCAGGCCTTACACTTAATGGGGGGCCTATTTCCCCTCCGTCACCCCCCGCCGGTGACGGGGGCCCCTGCCAACCGGTGCATCGGTGGTCAATCCGGTTCGGACCTGGTGCGTGCCCGGCCGGGCCTGGGGGGGCTGCTGTGTCGGTCGGCCGATGCGCTGGGCCGATATCTTCCTTTGGTTGGTTGAGGCACCTCTTTTAGAGGTGCCAGGTTTGGGATTGTTGGGTGGTGCCTGCTCGGTGGCTCGGCGGGATGCGGATCCGGCGTCTCTGCTCGTTTGATCACCTGTTCTGTGCGCACCATGCGTGGCCGGTTCATTGGCGGGTTGGACCGGCCCTGGCCCTCGTTGGATGCCTGGTCTCGGCGCCCTGCGTTGCGCGGGATCAGGACCTGGTACAACTTGGCGTCCAGATGCTGGCTGAGCCCGGCCTGGGGATGCTGTCCGTCCCCTGCGGCTATCGGTGGGGCGCTGGGATGTTGGCGGTGGGGATTGGCCTAGGGTGGAGGCGGCGCGTGGCGGCCGGCGGCCGGCCGCGGCCCCTGCAGTGCCGGGGGCCCCTCGTCGGCCGGTCCCTTGTCGGGTCCCTGCTGGGGGGTGGGGTGCCCCGGCTCCCCCGGTCCGTTGACCGGTCCGTTGACCGGTCCGTTGACCGGTCCGTTGACCGGTCCGTTGACCGGCCCGCTCCGGCGCAGCCGGTTGCCGGCGGGGCCCGTGGGCTCGTCACTGCTGCCCCCCGGGCCCCTGCATAGTGGCCGCTGGATGTTCCCCTGGGGTTCTCCTTTGCTCCTCTCTAGGGGGATGCGGTCGGCCCCGCCCGGGTCCGCCTGGGGCTCTGGCGGTCCTTTGGACGTCTTTGCTCCGATCTCCTTCATGTCTGCATCGATTCCTGGGAGACGGATTGATGTCTGCTCACACCAACTATCGAACACTCTTATGGAGAAACCTTATATGCACCAGCATGCTAACACACACACATAGATGTGGGGTCTCTGGTGTTTAGGGAAATATTCTTGGGCTGAGGCTATCATTACTAGAGCTTGATTAATCGGTACCATGAGTTTTTCTGTGACATTGTTGTTGTATTTTTATATCTATTTTTGTGTGATGTGGTTGTGTAATTCTTAGTTCACAATGTTTGGTTGGTTTTGTCGATGTTCCTTTTTCGTGTTTTGTTTTGTTTTTCCCCCTCTCTCTGCCGTCCTGTGGGTATGGAGGCAGACTTCAATGTCTTCCTGTGTTTTCTTTGTTCTCCTTCCTCTCTTGTATTTTCAACTCACCCTCTCTCTTGACTTTTTGTTTTCCTACCTCTCTTCTTCATCTTCCTTCTTTCTTCTCCCAAATTTTCCATCTCCGTGTCCATAACATCAGGAAATAAAAAACCCAACAATTCATAATAAAGATTTTTCACACATATATCAAGTGGAGTACTATAGCAAAAGCTGTACTGCTCCGCTTGTGAAAGTAAATCTGTTGGGCTTCTACTTGGTACTCAGACACCAATTCTGAGCTCCCCACTGCCAAACAGGACACGTAAAAAAAAAATAATAATAAAAAAAACAACGTTTGGGGACACCCGAGTGGATCGGCAGCTAAGCGAACAGGCATGGAAGGAATCAGAATTCCACAATGAAAAGGTGAAGAAAAATAGGATGACAGTGAACACTCAGCCATAGCTGCTGTAGGAGGGTTTGGATTAAAATTTATGCTTGTGTTGCCCAGTTAAAGCCCAAACCTAAAAATCCAATTGAGAATCTGTGGAAAGACTAAAAATTAAATATTCAAGTTTCAAAGTCCAGCAACCAAGGTTGCGCTGGATTATGTCTCAGACTGCAAGGCAGGATCCATCTTAACTTATTCAAACACTTTTTGTGACTCTTCCTGTTAAAACAAAATGCCCATGACTTTCATGTAACAGGCTTTGTTTAGGTAAAATGCTTTTTTAAAGTATATGGTGTGGGTTTAACTTGATTCTTTAAGTGTGGAAACAGATGTGCATCCACACACGCACACACACACACGAACACATTCCCTGTGCATCCATAAATACACATTAGGAGTGAAAACCGCTTCCTAGCTGGGTGCTACAACATATAATTTTCATTTAGGTTGTTGCAGTTTCTCTGCGGTGATGTGCTTGTCTTGGCAAGGATGATTGCTGAGTACAGTGGAAAGGCGCTGAATGTTAATGATATCCTGCAACAGAAGTTCCAGTTGTGTGCCGATGATCATTTCTACAGGATTATGTCCTGACCTACATCAGCCGAGCATATTAGCATTCTAAAGACAGCCTTGCAGCAGCATTCCTTACAGACTAGAAGCTGCTGCACCAGAGTGCACGGGAAAGAAGAAAGAAAACTAGGATATGTTAAAGAATTGTAATAAAATGAGAGGAGAAGTCAGTTTTTATATATGTGCCAACACTTGCATGTTTGCTGTGTGAGTGTTTTCTTGCATAAGATGAGCCCTCCTCTCAGCATGTTATGGATTCAAATGCAGCTCAGCTACTATAATTACAGAACTAACCAGTGAGATGTGAATGCACAACAACTTTCTTTTCCCTATTCTTAATGTTGAAAGACCTACACACTCAAAATCAGATGATCATGTTGACAGTTTAGGGACCAAACTTGTTTAATTCAGATATTGTTCTCTCAGCTGCTCCCTTCAGGGGTTGCCAAAGCCCTAGCATCCTCCTCTGACACAATCACATCTGCATTTCTATTGTTTTCTTAATGAGGTTTACTGCAGCAAAAATCCTTATTGCATTTCTTTCTCGAACTAGGTTTTAGATTTAGGTTACATTATGACTATTGCTTTGTTTTCAATTATGTTAACATCTTATTGAAATTATGAAATATTTGATATATCCCATTTGTGTTTAATCTTTAATCAGAACTACCTTTATTGTGTGTGAGAAAACAAATAATTAGTTTTTTCCAAGAGGTGCTTAGCTTTTAAGTTTACCACTAGGCTTATATTCAGAAATGACTGCCTTAATCATGACTTAAGCCTTTATAATGACTTAAATGAGTTTTTGTCTTGAGGAATACATTGAAAAACAGCATTACTTTAAAATGAATGTGCTGTGTTATTCATGGAATGTACCAGAATCACCAGAAAGTGGTGGAGGTGCTAATATGTCAAGTTCAACTCACAGTAGGAAAGACCCAAAGACAGAACACTGCATTTCTAAGAAGAGAGAAAAAATTTGACTATTATATAAAAAATGAAAAATAAAAAGAGGTTATTTTAGAGATTTAAAAAAAAAACAGAGGTAGCCCAGCAAACAACAGACACACAGGTTAGAAGAGAAAAGAAAAAGTTCAATTATGTTATTGAATTATGTTCACAACGAAGGAAGGGAAAGTCTACAGAAACAGGGTATGTGTTTAATCTACATCTTCTTGCTGCATTGAACACGTACTACAGGGTGAAAGCAAGAAACTATTGATTCCTGTAATAACTTAATATAACACATACTAATAGCAATACACAGGATATTTTGATATCTGCACCATATACCTTGCCAAAGACACCTCAGAGCTTCTATTTTTCATACACAAGTCCCACATCGCAAGCTTTAAACATCTCACAGAGCGGTCTTTGATCCATTATGTGAAAATAAATATGGCATACTCACAAACTTACTCCATCTAAAACTGACAAGTGGGCAAATGAGAAAATTTATCAGAAATGGAGCTGAGCTGCCATGATGACTCTGGAGGTGCAGCAGAGATCCTCAGCTCAAGTCAGGGAATCTGTTGACAGGACAACGATTGGTAGTGCACTCCATAAATTTGGTATTGGTGAAGAAGACATTGTTGAAAAAAAGTAATAAAATCCTATAAAGTTTCCCACTAGCCACAGAAAACAAATGGTAGAAGATATTCTGCTCAAATAAAACTAAAACTTAACATTTTAAACTAAAAGCAAAGCACTATATCAGTGATTATCAGCAGCAGGAAACATAAACCGTTAACCACACGCTCTCATATTAAACAAAATCTCAAATTGATAACCTGTCGGAAGGGTCAGCTGCCCGTCATCACAATACTTAAGTTAGCTTTATTAAACATTAGATCTCTATCCGGAAAGTCTTTTCTTATCAATGACTTCATCACTGAGCATAATTTACACGCCCTTTTTTTATCAGAAACTTGGCTAGATGAAAATAACGAAACAACTTCATTAATAGAATCCAGTCCTCCAAATTATAATTTCTTAAGCGAGAACAGAAAACACAAACAAGGCGGAGGTGTAGCCACCATCTTTCACAACTCAATGAACTTTAAAAAGGTAACTCTGGGCGCGTTTGAATCTTTTGAATACCTAGCCACCCAGATAAATGAGCCTAACAAAGCGTTATTTCTAAGTTTATATAAACCACCAAAACTTAACTCTAACTTCTTTAATGACTTCAATGACCTTCTTTCTGTAATATGTATCGACTATGACCAACTAATCATCGTGGGGGACTTTAACATCCATACCGACAACCCCCAAGATAGACAAGCAAAAACATTAGATGATACTCTCCACAACTTCGGACTGATCCAGCATGTCAAACAACCAACACACAATAAAGGACACACTCTGGACTTAATTATCAGCAAAGGTTTAAATATTTCTGACATCTCTGTAATTAATATTGCATTATCTGACCATTTCTGTGTTTTCTTTCAAAGTACAATCTCTGCTAAATTACCCAGCCACAGTAAGACCACTATAAAAAAGCGTTTTCTAGGGGACAGTTCAGTAGAAACCTTTAAACGTATTTATCCTTCCACCACATCCCCCTCATCTCCCAACTCAAACTCAGTAAATAAGTTGGTAGATAATTTCCTTGCGAAAATCTCAGACATCATGGATTCCATTGCTCCAACTAAAGTGAAAGTAGTCTCAGGTAGAAAGAAGTCTCCGTGGACAAGTAATCCACTGGTACGTAGTGAAAAAAGAGAGTGTCGACGAGCCGAGAGAAAATGGCGGAAAACTCGACTCCAGGTTCACTATGAGATCTACAAAGAGAGACTGAATAGATATCAGCTAACTATAAAAGATGCTAGTGAATCGTTCTTTTCTGAAATCATCAACAGAAACATTAATAACGCACGGACTCTATTTGCAACAGTGGAAAGACTAACTAATCCTTTAGTGACAGTAGGCCCAGAACTAAACTCTACCAGGGCCTGCAATGAATTTGCCAGCTTTTTCACTGAAAAGATTCTAACAATTAGACGGTCAATCTGTACCTCAATATCGAACCCACAACCAGTGCCATCCCCAATCAACAACAATGTAGAGAAAATGTCTGAATTCCACGAATTAAACCAGAACAGCCTTGAAAGAATCATTATCCAATTAAGCTCCTCCTCCTGCTGTCTTGATATCCTACCCACAGCTTTTCTAAAGAAAGTTCTTCCTGTTATTGGTTCTGATCTTGTTCAAATAGTGAACTCATCACTGCTATCAGGTGTCTTCCCTCAGGCTTTAAAAACAGCAGTTATAAAACCACTGCTAAAGAAGAAAAATCTGGACAACACGTTTATGCAGAACTACAGGCCAATCTCTAATCTCCCATTCATCAGTAAGATTATTGAAAAAGCTGTGTTTCAGCAGTTAAATGGCTTCATAACAACGACAAACCGTTTTGATGCTTTTCAGTCTGGTTTCCGCGCTCACCACAGCACCGAGACTGTCCTCGTCAAAGTATTTAATGACATCCGCATAAATACAGACTGTGGAAGAACCACAGTGCTGGTTCTGTTGGACCTCAGTGCAGCATTTGACACTGTTGATCATGATATTTTATTGGAACGACTGGAGAGCTGGGTCGGACTCTCTGGTACAGTACTTGGCTGGTTCGAGTCTTACCTAAAGAACAGGGACTTCTATGTTTCAATAGGAAACTTTTCATCAGAACGAACAGAAATCACATGTGGGGTGCCCCAGGGCTCCATCCTGGGGCCCCTCTAATTTAATATCTACATGCTCCCACTAGGCAAGATTATAGCGACCAATAACATTAGCTACCATAACTACGCGGATGACACTCAGCTCTACATTACAATGTCACCAGGTGACTCTGAACCCATTCAAACCCTAAATCAATGCATTGACCAAATAAATGGATGGATGTGCCATAACTTTCTCCAGCTGAATAGAAACAAAACTGAAGTGATTATTTTTGGACCCAAGGAGGAACGATCAAGAGTCAGCACACAGCTTCAATTAATACAGGTAGAAACTACTGATCAGGTTCGTAACCTAGGTGTAGTAATGGACTCAGACCTGAACCTCCAGGGTCACATAAAGGCAATAACAAGGTCAGCGTTCTATCACCTGAAGAACATTTCTAGGATTAAAGGACTGATTTTGCAACACGACCTAGAAAAACTCATCCATGCATTTATCTTTAGTCGGATTGATTACTGCAACAGCATCTTGACAGGTCTGCCTAAAAAGTCAATCAGACAGCTGCAGCTGATCCAGAACGCTGCCGCTCGCGTCCTCACTAGAACCAGGAAAGTAGAGCACATCACCCCAGTTCTAAAGTCCTTACACTGGCTCCCTGTAGCTCAGAGAATAGACTTTAAAATACTTTTACTAGTTTATAAATCATTACATGGCTTAGCACCAAAATATGTTGAAGACCTGTTGTCATGGTACCAACCACCAAGACCACTCAGGTCCTCCAACTCTAGCCTACTAAACATCCCTAGACTCAGAACTAAACATGGAGAAGCAGCTTTCAGTTTCTATGCTCCCCTTATCTGGAACAGACTTCCTGACGAGTGTAGAGCTGCTGAAACTCTGAACTGCTTTAAATCGAGACTAAAAACCCATCTGTTTAGAATTGCCTTTGAGTAAATGATTGATGTTATATGTATGAAATGTGTTCATGCTCTCTTGCTTTTTTTTATTTTTCTCTTGCTTTATTGTGTATCATGTATAATGTGTGTTTCTTTTATGTGTTTCTTTTAAATCACCAAATCATGTAAAGCACCTTGAATTGCCCTGCTGTTGAAAGTGTGCTATACAAATAAAATTGCCTTGCCTTGCCTTGCCTTGCCACTGTGTACTGTGAAACACTGCATATCATCCAGAGCAAGGTGGTGGCTACATCATGGGATGCTTTTGTTCAGCTGGGACAGAGATAATGGAAAGATGGGTGGAGCTATGTAAATAACAATCCTGGATGAATACTTGACAGAGGCTACAAATTATTAGAGACTGGGGTGGAGGTTCATCTTTCAGCAGGATGGCAGTGAACATAGAAAGCTGCAGTGGTGTAGATCAAATCATATTCTTGTGCTAGCAATAGTCTAATTAGGTTTTAATCTAAATCCACCTCACAATTTGTGGCAGTACTTAAAAATAAATGTTCATTGATGCTTTCCATTTAATCGGATTTGGCATGAGCTAAAAGATTAAAGAAACATGCCCCAAAAAACTGTAAGCTTTGATTGCAACACAAGGTCCTGATAGTTGTGGTTTAGTGAGAAAAGTAGTTGTACAGTGATTAGCAGGTTGTGAGTTCAATTGAGGGTGTGTGTAAGTGCAACTGGGAGAATGAAATCTGTAGTGTAAAAGTCCTTTGTGGGATGGTATTATTACCTCCGCCAATAAGGGTATGTTTTCACCAGGGTTTGTTTGTCTGTCTGTCTGTCTGTTAGCAACAAAACTCAAAAAGTTGTAGAAGGATTTAGATGACATTTTCAGGAAGTTTCCCAGTCTGCCCAGGAACAAGTGATTAGATTTTGGGGGTGATCCGGTTCACCGTCTGGGGGGGACTGAGCTGCCTTGTAACATGAAAAAACACAAAGAAAATCAGAATCAGCTTTATCCTCCAAGTGTATGCACACAAACAAGGAATTTGACTCCGTTCGAGCAGTAAGTGATAATATACTAAACTAGAAAAGCACTCTGAAATCGCAGACCTTTGCTAAGGCAGTTCAGTAGTCAGTTGCACATTGATGTTATTGCCTATGTTATTTATGGACGTTTGTAAAACCCGCTGAAGAAAAGCCTGACTTTAAATGCATCATAGGGAAAGAAAACGTATTAACTGCATTTATTTTTATCCTGCGTGAAATGCACATTGGTTAAATGCACATACAGAAATTATATGTACATAAAAAACACACTGTTCTGCTTAACCCACTGACCTAATTTACATGCATCTATGTGCTCAAAAAGACACACTTCTACAAGAATACAATGTTCACTTTCTGGTGATAATTGAAATACTTTTTTTCTTCTTTTTTGTGGATAAGCTGGGAAGTGAATTATTCAGTTTCTATTGAAACCAGATCCCAGTAGTGTTCTTTAAAGTAATGATCCCCAGGGAGCAAAGGAGGGAAGAGAAAATAGGATATGATACAATTATTTTTTTATGTCTTCAAAAGTAAGTTCCGGCAAGGACTCGTGGATTGAACCATCAAATGAAGGTGCTGTTAGATATCTGCTGGGGAGTGTGTGACATCACTGTATTTAGGGAACATTAAAGGCTGTAGTTGTGGTCAAAAGTGACAGCAACTGGGGAAAAGTGATGGATGTGTTACTCCGGCATGAATTTATGCAGTGCAGCTTATTTAATCTCTTTTGGAGACAAGGAGGCTCTGATTGATGCCTTGCGCTAACCTACCACATGAGACACACACACACACAAATCAAACACACTCTGCATCTCAGAGGAAATCATCATGGTAATTAACATCCTAGCGTGTTCCCTCGTTACCTCCCTGATTGGCTGAAACTCATCCTAAGAATTGTTTCTGAGCCATTCCCACAGGTATTTTGCAAGATTGAAATTATCCCGACGCTTGCGAAATGCCAGGGGACGTCATCGCCCTGTGTTAGTGTGTAAACATTGCCGTTTTCCCCGGTGACCCTGTCCCAGGGTCTCCAGCCCACCTCGGCACAAGTCATTTGTCAGCCTTGATTTAGATTTATCAACATACAAATCCCTGTGGCGGGAGCTCAATCTTGCCCTCCCACTCAAAGAGCCCAGAATTTACCGGACCTGTATTCTGCAGATTCAGCGACGAGGGCGGAGGGGTTGAACACAGTTAGTAACTGTCAGAAATTGAAATGTGCAGGAGTTGGTGAGGGTAAGTGAAAGGGAAAACACATAGAAAAAGGAGAATGAGAAGAAGGGTTGAGAGCCTTCAGTAAATATGAAAAGGTGCGCTGAGATCTGAGAGTCAGCTTCTAAAAATGAAGGGTGAGTGAGGACAGAGTGGTCGAGGTGTGATAAGAGGCTAAGGTGTCAAGGTGAAGAGGGTTGGGTGTCTTATAGTGTGATAGAAGGCAAAAGGAATGAAAGATGTTATGTCTGGGAGCATTTATGTGAAGAAATATGTTTTCAGGACAACATAAAAAAAACTGCGGTTTGGTGATCTTCAGGGTTTTCGTTAGAGCACATACCAGGTTTCATATTCAAAACGGAAAGCTTTAGTTGCAAATTGCGAAGTCAGTATAAATAAATGGTCAGAGTTTCATCCTAATAACTTGCTAATACACGTCATGTGAGTGGTGACAGATGAAAATGCAATTTTTACACACCGTAGGATCACTATAGGATTAGGGGTGAAACGATGAAATAACTTGCAATGAGTGAATGGTTTTATTTAATTTAAAGCAATCTTCAAATGTATGATCATCACATCACAAACAAAGGCAAAATCAGAGAGGTACATTGAATAAAATGCTCAGTGTGATCAGAACAGAATAGGTTAAGATGTTGAAACTTCCCCAATGCATAATCAGACTGATTGTTTACTAATGGAGCAAAGCTGAGATCACTTTTACCCTCCCTGAAAACATATTGTGTGTTTTGATAATGGAGAAAAAGGAAATGTTGCATGAGGAGATAAGCTAAAATGATCATTATGTAAGTCGTGGGTTTTTGTAAAGTTCCAAAGGTCATTTAAAACTTATCATTGTTTTTAATACAAGTTGGAACAAATTTGCTTTGGCCTTGATTTTCTGACCAGCTATAACTTTAGAGTAGCAACATTTAAATGCTTGGTCGTTTTTAGGCTCATTTGACTTGCAAAGCTTGCAGAAAATATTTGACAAAAGTCCACTACACAGAGTCAAGAGACATTTAGTGTGAGTTTAAATGGCCCTGGTGCCATGCTAACCAGTTCCCTGTGACCAATGGATCATGTACATGAGACAAGTGACTGTACAGTGGCTTGCAAAAGTATTCGGCCCCCTTGAACTTTTCCACATTTTGTCACATTACAGCCACAAACATGAATCAATTTTTTGGAATTCCAGGTGAAAGACCAATACAAAGTGGTGTACACGTGAGAAGTGGAACGAAAATCATACATGATTCCAAACATTTTTTGCAAATAAATAACTGAAAAGTGGGGTGTGCGTAATTATTCAGCCCCCTTTGGTCTGAGTGCAGTCAGTTGCCCATAGACATTGTCTGATGAGTGCTAATGACTAAATAGAGTGCACCTGTATGTAATATAATGTCAGTACAAATACAGCTGCCCTGTGACGGCCTCAGAAGTTGTCTAAGAGAATGTTGGGAGCAACAACACCATGAAGTCCAAAGAACACACCAGACAGGTCAGGGATAAAGTTATTGAGAAATTAATTTAAAGCAGGCTTAGGCTACAAAAAGATTTCCAAAGCCTTGAACATCCCACGGAGCACTGTTCAAGCGATCATTCAGAAATGGAAGGAGTTTGGCACAACTGTACACCTACCAAGACAAGGCCGTCCACCTAAACTCACAGGCCGAACAAGGAGAGCGCTGATCAGAAATGCAGCCAAGAGGCCCATGGTGACTCTGGACGAGCTGCAGAGATCTACAGCTCAGGTGGGGGAATATGTCCATAGGACAACTATTAGTTGTGCACTGCACAAAGTTGGCCTTTGGCAAGAAGAAAGCCATTGTTAAAGGAAAACCATAAGAAGTCCCGTTTGCAGTTTGCCACAAGCCATGTGGGGGACACAGCAAACATGTGGAAGAAGGTGCTCTGGTCAGATGAGACCAAAATGGAACTCTTTGGCCAAAATGCAAAACTCTATGTGTGGCGGAAAACTAACACTGCACATCACTCTGAACACACCATCCCCACTGTCAAATATGGTGGTGGCAGCATCATGCTCTGGGGGTGCTTCTCTTCAGCAGGGACAGGGAAGCTGGTCAGAGTTGATGGGAAGATGGATGGAGCCAAATACAGGGCAATCTTGGAAGAAAACCTCTTGGAGTCTGCAAAAGACTTGAGACTGGGGCAGAGGTTCACCTTCCAGCAGGACAACGACCCTAAACATAAAGCCAGGGCAACAATGGAATGGTTTAAAACAAAACATATCCATGTGTTAGAACGGCCCAGTCAAAGTCCAGATCTAAATCCAATCGAGAATCTGTGGCAAGATCTGAAAGCTGCTGTTCACAAACGCTGTCCATCTAATCTGACTGAGCTGGATCTGTTTTGCAAAGAAGAATGGGCAAGAATTTCAGTCTCTGGATGTGCAAAGTTGGTAGAGACATACCCTAAAAGACTGGCAGCTGGAATTGCAGCAAAAGGTGGTTCTACAAAGTTTTGATTTAGGGGGCTGAATAATTACGCACACCCCACTTTTCAGTTATTTATTTGTAAAAAATGTTTGGAATCATGTATGATTTTCATTCCACTTCTCACGTGTACACCACTTTGTATTGGTCTTTCACGTGGAATTCCAATAAAATTGATTCATGCTTGTGGCTGTAATGTGACAAAATGTGGAAAAGTTCAAGGGGGCTGAATACTTTTGCAAGCCACTGTAAATTCATGTTGTCTAAACATTTTTACATTCAATTGATTATGTTTCTAATTAATTAATTTGTCCCAAACAGTTTATTCCTTGTTTTAGTGCCTATAAACAACATCAAAATTCAACTTCCGACTTTGTTACTAGAATTGTATTGGCATAGAATCATAAATTTGTACAAAAATACATTTGATCTGGCTGGATTACACCAGGAGCTATCTTCAATCCCATAAAATCTAACCATGTTTGAGTGGAGGGAGAGAAGGGGAGGGAGGGGGCAGTGTTTTGGGAGGGGTATTGGTACGTCGGATTCAAAAAATCTCTCTCCTTCAAATACTCTGGAATGCAGCTTTAAGAAACATTTTGCAGTTCACAACCTATTTCTCTTACAGTTGTTTTAGGTGAGATGTATGAGACTGTAAAGCTATTGAGTGTATTTCTACTAACAGGTGGGATGATACAAGGTTCTGGAACAGGATTAGGTGAAGTCCTCTGGGACATGTGGGTTTAGAGGTAATAGCTGGGATCCATTGAATGGTATACACTGGTCTTTATTGCGTTAGTCTGTCTTCAGTTGGTGTTCTGGTCAGTGAGTTGCTGCCTGCAGCCAGGCTTCTCTGAGGTTGTTACATTTTTGCTAAAGTGATGTTCATTGTCAAGTGTTTACATCACACCATTTAATAATCCTCCACACCCTTGGAGGAACCAATTGCAAACTCTTATTTCTTTGCCTACCCTGCACTTGTCTTTCAGTTATGATGTTATTATAGCTTGTTCTTTGCCCATTCAATTTTCCCTGATTTTCTTTAAATTGTTGTCTTCATGATAATTTGAATGGACATGCAGTTATTTAGATTGTCAAAGGCTTCTTGAAGTGAGGGGCAAATCTTTTCAAAGGGGTCAGTTTTGTCTGAAAGGCAGTTTATAGAAGGATAGCATACACTGCACAATTACATTATCTTTGCCCTCCTTTTGGCCATAAAATTAGATTTCACATGAACCCATAGAATAGTATGAAAAGTGATCCCAAGCCCTTCTGGCTTAAAAATGACGGAAACATAAAAGAAAAGGAGGGCGTTGAGCCTTTAGTAGTCCTATGAATTGAGCAACAAAGATACTTAGTGAGAGAGAAAGACCCAGCATTTTTTTAATAGTCTAAATTATAAAGTGCCTGTTTGAAAGTCAAGCAAATGGATGAGGTGCAGTATTTTGAGTATTTCTAATTCACAGTCACATACACTTCCTTGCAAAATTATAAATACGCTTTGAAAAAATTCATATTTTGTCTTGTTATTACCAGATATATGGCGTCACTTTACTGCCAAAAACCAGAGAAGCATATTAAGCAAACACAACAGCACATGTATTAATCAAAAGGGGGCATAACTCTGGTCGCTGCCGCATTTCCATTTATTCGCGGGCCCATGAACGCAGCAGTAAAATACGCTCCCTCCACCAATCTGTACCCATCTTGGCAGAAAATTGCGCTCACTGTTGGTTTGATGGGCATATTTGTTGGTTGGGGGAAGTAATTCTTCTGATTAATCTGATTGGCTGGATATCCTAATTGAAGAAGGATGTGATCTGGATTCAAAGCATAAAAGGAGAGGAGGAGGTGGAGGAGGATGAAGAAGAATAGGAAGGTAAGAAAAAGTTTGTTCATTTTTCTTTTCCTTTTCCTTACCTTCTTATTCTTCTCTGTTCTTCTCCTTTGCCTCCTCGTCTTCGTCTTCTATTTGGCCAAGTCCCGAGCTGGCTTTCACCAGATTTCAGCTAAAAATCCACCCAATCAGATCAGAAGAGTTACCTCCCCCAACTGACAAATACTCCCACAAAATACAGAAAAGGAGGGCAATTTTCTGGCAACACACTGACAAACATGAGGAATATTAATAAGAGAATCAGGCAAAAGATGCCCAGTGATTCTGGAGGAGCTGCAGTCTGAACAGATCCTTCCCACATTTAAGCATGATTGTGGCAGCATCATGCTGTGGGAACTACTTTTTTCCGTAGGGAGAGGGAAGCTGGTCAGAGGGGACATTCCGTTTTAGAAAACACTTCAAGGCAGGATTAAAGGCACGTTTTATGGCATCATCAGCTGACTTTTATAGGGTAAAGCTGGAGTGATGTAGGGATGACATACGACTTGTGTGACGAGAGGGCTGCAAAATTTAAAAGCACCAAAACACTCAAAAATATTGTCTGACGAGAAGAGAAAGGTGAAATGTACCATTTTAATTTATAGTATATACTCTGCCAACAACAGAACCGCCACACTGAGTCGTCCTCCCTTACTGATATGGGGAGACTCCCGAAGCAGATTTTAAGCAAAATGCTGACGTCAGCGACACCCTCTGTTGTACTGCACTGCCGGCATCATTTTTGAAAACTCACAGCTAAATGGGGTATTGCCATTCTCCACTTGTGATTTAAGGGTGATCATAGACAGCTCACCAAGTGGCTTGTCTTTGAGTTTTTTATGTATATGTTTTTTGATAAAGGCTGTTTGGAGGATGAATG
This sequence comes from Valencia hispanica, assembly GCA_963556495.2. Classification (NCBI taxonomy): domain Eukaryota; kingdom Metazoa; phylum Chordata; class Actinopteri; order Cyprinodontiformes; family Valenciidae; genus Valencia; species Valencia hispanica. Next base: position 35,157,632 of record OY747707.1, on the reverse strand, counting down.
AAGCTATATACACGACAACACCAAAGAAGACCTGCTAAGAGACTGAAAACATTTTAGACTGGGGGAGGAGAGTGACCTAGAATGCCAGTGGCATACTAGAAGGATTTTTTACATCCAACAACTTGATGTTCATAGATGATCTCCTTCCAATATAAGTGATCTTGAGCTATTCTGCACAGAAGAGTGGAAAAAATGATCACTCTTTCAATGAAAATTATTATTTTGAGATTAAAGAATGGCAAAATGTCATTTTCCAAACACTGTATATAGCTAAGAATGACTGTTGAGAAAGAGATGTGTTTCTGGTTGTTGGAGCTACATGTATCCCTCGAAATTGCAAGGAAAAAAACTTATGAAGTTCACCATCACATCATCTTATCACCCCCACAGTATGTTATGTGTCACAATAGGCCTCTGTCGTCTATGGCCTAAGGCAGAGCACCTATTATGTAATCAAAAGGAAACGATTAGCACACTAAAAAGGGGGGATGAAAGCATGGGCACCAACTACCTGTTCACAAAGACCATAATTTTTACCGGTAATTAAAGGCTTACATTTCCCTGTCTGATCATCAGCAGCTACAGAATGAAATGGGGAAAAGGAGCAACAGAGAAAAAACGCAAAGGATTCTCTTCTGTTAAAAGCTCCCTGGCTTGTAATGGTAATTAAAGGCTTGCCTTTTGATAGGGGACATTATTAGAATGGTAGAAAGGGTGGTCCACAACTCCCTTTATGTTCTCTGTGTCCTCATGATAACAAAAATCTTCAAATTCTCTCTTTTGCAGTTGACGTTGTACCCTTCTGGATCTCACTCCTGACCTGTACTTCTCTGCAATGAAGAATGAAATTCATAAGTCCCGTCTGTTTTTTCACATTGTTTCACACTAGCTCAGCTCTAAGTTTGGAACAAAAAGCCAGCGTATCAGGGACAAGGCCGGTTTTCAGATCCTTTTTTTTTTCATTAAAAACATTTCTCAATAAAATTATTATTTGAACAAGAGCTTCTGCTTTCTTGCTTATAGCTTTGATTTATGCTCATACTCAATATTCATTGAAAGCAATTTCAATCTATTACAGTATCTGTCTTTTTTTACACTTTCTGCCTTGACAGAGCCTGCAGAGCTGCTGCTAGCCAGTTCAGTAGATGTAGTCATGGTAACATGCAGGCAGCTGAAGTAAAAAAAAAAAAAAAAAAGAAAAGTTGACAGGCAGACATGGACTTCTCTGAGCTCAGTGCTCTCCTTCCTTACACGACCACAAAACAGCAAACACACTTGCACGGTTAAGGCTCTCTGGAGATGCCTCTGCCTGCACTGAGATGAGCTTGGACAGCAAGTGAGATTCAATATATTTAGCGGTGGGATTGGGAATGAGAATTTCAAAGAATCTCATGTTGTAGATGCCAACTATCTGTCATTCATCATCCTTTTTTCCAATGCTCCATTTTCATCTTTTGCTACCTCCTTAGTGCCCATCTCTTTCTTCCTCTTGGCTAGCGTACATGTGTATTTTTATATGCTTCATGTAGAGGAGTACACAAAAATGCGGCAACCTGCACCATTGGGACTTTCTTCACTGGCCCCTTTTTGTTATGACGTATCTTACGTCCTAAAAAAAACAAATGGATGTACTTCCATTTGTAGTTTAAAATATATCATCATTCTGCTCTCCACAGCTACAGATGTCTTCTTGTTTCTTGTCTTGTTCACACTCTGAGCCTTCCTGTGTGCAGAAAAAGGATTACACAGAAACATGCACTTTTTCATGCTTGTTTCACACCTTGTGGGGGAAGCATCATGACTGACAGGACATGTATCTGATTCTCCTACAGCGTTATCCACAGGAAATATTCACACTCCTTCTCGTCTCTCTCAGACACGGTCTTATATATAGATGCACAAGTTGGTGCTTTCTACATGGCCATTTTAAAAAAAGCCTAAAATATCTAAACTCTAATAGCGAAGTCTTGTCAGATGCTAAAGTAATGAAATTTGTTGAGGGTTTTTTATTGCATGGTGTGTAAGAAAGAATATCATCATATAGATTATAAAAGAGATTTAGAGCAATTATAGCCCATGCATATATTTTACATTTTTCTTCTCTAAATTAACCTACTCCGCTGCACATTTATTTTAATCTGGTTGTCCTATTTTTTAATAACAGTCTATTATTCTTTTAATATATATATTTTTTTACCTTTGTGTGAATACGCATGTCCTCACTTACCTTAGCTTACTGCTGTGACACCTAAATTTCCCCACTGTATGACAGTAAAGCATATTCTATTCTATTCTATTCTATTCTATTCTATTCTATTCTATTCTATTCTATTCCTATTCTAGTATTAGTTTTAGAAATCAGATCTTATCTTGAAATCAATATCATGTATCTATATGCCGTTGAAACCAGAACAAAGACACATACACCTTTTTCCCCCACTGTCGAAAGGTAAATCAGACCAAACTTCTTTTGTTTTAAGTCAGTTAGAGTTACCAAAATTATTTTATTTTGATTTGCGCATGCCACAAGAATGAGTTATTATTAATTACTTATTAATATCTCCAAAATCTGAAGTTTATGGCACTACCCTGCCGACAAGATATGTGAATGGATTGGCAGCACCATATCTCATTTAAGAATAATATTAGGTGAAATTAGCCAGGAATTTTTTTTTATAAATTATGAATAAGAAACCACAATTTAAATGTTTTTTATTGCTGCTTCAAAAGCAGGTCATCCCTGCTCTGTCTGTCTCGGTTGTTGTGTCCTTGGGCAAGACTCTTCATCCTCCTTGCCTGCTGGTGGTGGTCAGAGAGCCTGGTGGTGCCTGTGTCCGGCGGCCTCGCTTCTGTCAGCATGCCCCGGGCAACTGTGGCTACAGTGTAGTAGCTTGCCACCATCAGTGTGTGAATGTGTGCGTGAATGGGTGAATGACTGAAAGTAGTGTAAAGCGCTTTGTGGTTTGTTTAATATCTTTAACTTCTCATTTAAGTTAGATATTTAATTATAATTGAGGAGTTGAAGCTACAAGTAAATCCATCATTCACCACAATAATCACTCACTACTTCCACTTCTATTGGTTCATCCCTCTCACTCTTAATACTTGTCTTCCAAAAGACTTTAGGAGCTACCTAAACTGGTTTTATTCATGTTGGTCACTATTGCCTCAGTAGGTTTGCATGTCTATGTGCAAAGTGCTGATGTTGAGATTTTTGTTTTGCTGACAAGTTTTTGTTTCTCACAATAAGCACCAAGCTAAAGTAAGCTAAGGAACAGTTTTTTTGTCTTAACAGCAGAATGTGACTTTACCCTTCGGTATATGACAAGCCAGCAACAGGGTACGTTCCATGTGTCTGGGGATTGTCCTCACCAAGACATTGACCGAGCCCCCGAGACTTGTGGTTTTGTCATCTGCCTTGACACTCAGCTCTGAAAAAATGGTGGAACCTTGTGAAAGAAGTGCTAAAATGGACTGTTGTTTCACAGCATGACTCCCTTTTTCTTTTACTTGGGCAGTGAGAATGTAGCTCTCTCTCTCTCTCTCTCTCTCTCTCTCTCTCTCTCTCTCTCTCTCTCTCTCTCTCTCTCTCTCTCTCTTTCTCTTTCTCATTCTTTCTCTTTCTCTCTTTAGGGATTGAAGTATATTTCAGGGCTCTTTAGTTGAGCCTGTTGGCCGGACTACTGTGTGGCTGTGATTCAGTCTTGGCTCATTGCGTTCATGTTTGGAAGCCAATTGCATGATCTGGTGATTTTAAATATGATGGCCATTATGGACTCAATCCTCTTAGAGTGCCCTTCATCATGAACCCTGACAAACTTGCTTTCATCAGCTGCATATGTCACTTCTCCTTGATTGTCAACTTCTAGACACTGTCCTCTTTAAATTATCTCTCTGCCTGTGAGTAAAACCTGGTCTGTTGCATACGGAGTCCCTAAAAGCAAAGGTGTGTTTTTGGAAGGTATTGTCCACAGATGGAGTTACTGGCAACTGTCCTAGCTTTAAAATATTTTAGCCAAGTTTTGACAGACCAGCGAAATCAGTTATGTAGGCTGAAACCTTCGATAAACCAGATGAACTTTGTAAATTATGATCTTAGTGCTTGTGACTGTTTGTAGTCTGCAAAATCAAATGAGTTGGTGTTTGTGAAATTTCCTGCAAACAACGCTGGTGTACTTTTCACCTATATGCAAAGCAGATTAATAAGCATTCATATATTCCTTGTGAGCTCCATCCTCTTAATATGACTCTAAATTTATTTTGCACCTGAAGCATATATTTACCTGAGGTTGTTCCATCAGACCACAGCTCTGCGCTTACCAGCCACTTTATTAGGTACACCTCTTCAATTGCTTTTTAACTCAAATAGCAAATCAGCCAACAACATAGCAGCAAGTCAATGCATATAAATGTGTTAAAAAATAACTTGCTGATTTAAAACTGTGCATCTGAGTGGGAATTAAAGTTTATTTTAGACTTTAACACAACATACAGGTGAAACTCAAAAAATTAGAATATCATTCAAAAGCTCATTTATTTCAGTAATGCAATTTAAAAGGTGAAACTAATAAATGATATAGACTCATTACATTAAAAGCGAGTTATTTCAAGCCTTTATTGTTATAATTTTGATGATTGATTTGATGATGAAAATTAGAATATTGTGAAAAAGTTGAATGTTTTTCTAAAGTGTGGAAGAAAAAGGTGCACAAGCAGCAGAGATGAGTGCAGCCTGGAGAGGATTGTCAAGAGTTCAAAAGTGTTGGGGACCTTCACAAGAAGTGGACTGAGACTGTCCAGGATCCACACACAGATGGATCCTGAACATGGGCTTAAAATGTTGTATTCCTCTTGTCAAACCGCTCCTGAACAACAATGTCTGAAGTATCTTACCTAGGCTACAGAAAAAAAGAACTGCAAATTTTGCATCTTATTTGAAAACCAACATCCCAGAGTCTGGAGAAAGAATGGAGAGGCACACAATCCAACATGCTTGAAGTCCAGTGTGAAGTTTCCACAGTCTGTGTTGATTTGGGGATCCATGTCATCTGCTGGTGTTGGTCCACTGTGTTTCATTAAGTCCAGAGTCAATACAGCCATCTACCACTACATTTTGGAGCACTTCATGCTTCCTTCCACAAACAAGCTTTATGGAGATGCTGACTTGATTTTCCAGCAGGACTTGGCACATGCCCACACTCCCAAAATTATCCAAACCTGGTTTAATCACCATGGGATTACTGTGCTTGATTGACCAGCAAACTCGCCTGACCTGAACATCTTTCATAACACCTTAGCAGTGCCACAGCCTAATTGCATGCATGCCACGCCGCATTGAGGAAGTAATTGATGCAAAAGGGGCCCAAACTAAGTACTAAGTACATATGCATAAGTATACTTTTCAGAGGTCCGACATTTCTCTATTTAAAATCCTTGTTTTGTTGATTTTATATAATGTTCACATTTTCTGAGATTTTGAATTTGGGGTTTTCATAAGCTGTAAGCCATAATCATCTAAATTATACCAAATAAAGGGTTGAAATATCTCGCTTTGCATGTAATGAGTCTATATCATCTATTAGTTTCACCTTTTAAGTTGAATTACTGAAATAAGTTAACCTTTCCACGATATATAAATTTTTTGAGTTTCACCTGTAGTTGTTGTATTTTAGAAACTGCTGATCTTTTGGAACACTGTCTCTGAATGCCTAAAGCATTGAACTTTGAAGCAAATGAGCTATAGTCACAAAAGGCCACACAATGTAGCTATGAATAGGAAATGAAGCTAAAAAGAGGAAATTAAATTAAGGCTGAAAAAAACCCCGAATGATTCCAGGTGTAAAATTCTGATGTTTGGCTCAAATTGTGGGCTAAACAAAATGAAGGAATGGATATTTCCTGCTTTGCATCAAATCAGGTTGCTGAACTGTGGTGGTCTCTTACAATTTAGGATCATTTAAACACCACAGCCTAACTGAGTATGGTTGCTAGCCATGTCCCTCAATTTACGGTATACCAGTAACAATGGTTACTACAATGTAACCATCTTCTTATGGTCACCAAATGTTTTGACTTCTGTTCCTGATAGTGAGAAACAAGGATACATAAATTGGCTGCCCCACTGTTCATTATTTGACTTGATAAAGATCAGCTGTCAAGTTTAGCAAGGACTATTACGATTGCAGGTCAGGCTGGCGCGCTCATGCCATCACGTCATCTTCCAAAAGACAACAATAGAGACGTTCTCAATTAGAAGATACAAGAAAATGATAACCCATACTTTATGCAGTCTGACATTTTCTTGCTGAGAACAGAAGCTAAAAAATAGGCTTTTGTTCTTAAGGGTGAAAGGTTAGCTTTTATCTAATGAGATGGCAAATAATTTTGAAGTACAGCTCAGTAATAAAAGTAATGTTAATACATTCTTTACTTTAATACATATTTTAAACAAATAAGAGCCAAAACACTTGTAATATTTCATTTTTTAGGTGTTTTTCTTCACACTAACCTGGGACATGCACATATGGACACCTGGTTATGGTATCTCAACAAATGTGAAAACCAATTATTATGGTCTCGAAACCAAATCATTCAAGTACAACTGATTCATTATTTTACATTGTCAGCATATATGTTGGTTTTCAGACTGAACTTTTTTTTTCTTTTAGAAGAAAGGAAGTTAGTAAGCATAGACAGTTCATATGTCATATTAACCACATGTTTCTTTAAATTAGTGATGTGGCTTTAAGTAAACTGCTGCAGTGTCTGCAAAAGTAAAGTAAACACTATGGTTAATATGACATGGAATTTAGTTTACAACATAGCTCTCATTTAAAAAACAGAATTAAAACTTATTTTACTACCATTGTCAAAGCAATTTCACAATATTGATTATTAGTTATGTAAAACAGAGTGACACACTTCATAGATTCATTACAGTGATTTACTGAAAAAAACCTTGGACTCTCCCTTTCATCTAATCAAAAGAAGTTTAACCCATTAGCGTTCTTATGTCTCATGGGCGGAACATAACAATGTTATGCGTCTTTCTTGTGACACCCTTTCTATGTACATATGCATATTATACATCATTAGAAAGGTAAAATTCTTCAGATTCTACTGATGTATGTCAGTCAAGGATACAATCATAATTGTAGCGACAGCAAATGCTGACCACTCAAAAATGCAAATAATGTCTAACTCACCGTTCGAAGCCTCATGTCACTGTGATAACAGAGCCATATTGAACAAAAACAGTCTTTTTACATCCACAGCGGTCCAATTATTGTACGCCAATAAAATAGTTTGTCCAAAACAAGTGCTACATCTACAGTTAAACACAATCTCATATTTTGCTGGATGAACCTGTATTGCTCTCAACAGACCTCAAATGGCAAAACTGTAAATCAATTTTCACACTTTATTGCTATCTGAGATTTATTTTTATTTTTTTTGTCTAAACATGAAGAAATTGAGTGAATTTTTTGGAACATGAAGCCCTATTACTTCTTTAAACTCTATGTCGCTTTTGATGCATGTGCATGTGTATTGGCATCAACAGTGTGGAATTGGGTTTTCCTATATGAAAGGATAAACTACATTACTTTTGCCATCATGTCAATGTCTTGTCTTTTTTTCCCTATTAAAGATTTTAACTGGCCATCAGAGAATTAACTTTCAATGCTCTCATGAGTGCCCCAAAATAGTCAGATAGTTATTAACCGAATTAATCAGAAACTAGGTAATAGCAACAGTTACACTTTCAGTTTCAAGCACCCGACAGGGGAGTAAATCTTCATCAGAACAGATATAGGATACAGTAGCGTGAGATTAACTCATGTTGTGTCTCAGCTGAACTGATTTTGTAGCAATGGTGCTCATGTAGAAACATTTTCTTCATCCTGGCTAGTAAATCTGTGGCAAAATTTCTTATCTGGTCATTAGACTGTATGTTGGTGCTATAATAAATGCAAGTCAGCTGTTTGTCACTGTTTCCCTACTTCATTCTACCTTATAAACAATGGGAACACAGGGTTGTGACAAAGGCCAACCCTAACTGCACAAGGATTTTTTTAAAACTCTGTCCTCAGTGCTGATACTTCTTCAAATAAGAACATGGTGGTGCCTGTTACACAACAACATGCCATCAAACTCTCCTACAAGCACTGGATTTATATTGCCTGGAAATCTATTTAGTGTGTAGATAGTGTGAAGAAGAAGAAATGACAGGATGTGAGCATAAGCCTCTTCTATAGTCATGTTCGTATATGCACTGTTTATTGATTTTTCTTCCTTAACTTTCTGCCAGTCTGTGTATTCATTTGGTCCTCTTTCAGTGTTCTCGCTGTCAATCTCACTGTGTGTTGTGTGCATCTGTGCTGAGTTTGGACGGCATCTGCAGAGCGTTTTCTGTATAAGGTTTGTTTTTCTCCACTTTGGCTCAGATAGTATTTCTCTGTGTGGATCTGAGTGCCAGCTCTGTGAGGTCTAACTATCCAAAAGATACAGGGAAATCAGCAGAACATGCAACAAGAGTCCATGCATATCAAAATGATGATCATTTTAAAGTAACTCTAAACCTCATCAGGATGCTTGCTCCATTAATTACTCCTGCAGAATTTTTATGTTTATTTTCTAGTGAGGAAAGATCTGTTCCACATTAGAGGTCACTTGGTTTCTACTAGAATTCATTGCTGTGTGCATCATCTGATGAAAGGGTCTTTATGAATATTTAAATCTCATAATGTAGTGCTCTGTTTATACTCTTATTTGGCATGAATGGCCAAATTGTCTGTGTTTTCAGTGAATTCATTTACATCATTCATTCATGTCTTTTTTCAATCCCTTTAGACATAAGCATCTGCCAAATAAATGTTTCACGATTTAATGAATTTGCACAAAAGTAACTGCCAGTAAAACCACATTTTATCACCTTGAAAGAGTTTTATATGACAGTTTATCAATAAAATATAAAAGCAGTTTGTAATTTGAAAAAAAAGTACTATCTTTACCATGACAACTCAAAAATTAACTCTAACGTTTTTGTTTCAGTAAATGGTTATGTGATTGATTATTGCTTGGCAGGTTGAGGTGACTTCGTGAAAGCTTGGTAACATTACATTATGTCTCGTCAGTTTGCAAGAGCTTTTATCCAAAGAAACGTATGTGTGATAAACAACCTTCAAGATTCATTGCAATAAGAAACTTAAAAATGCACTGGGTGCCAGAAAGGGATGTGTATTTGTAAAGATCTGGCGATACGTTACGTATCGCGATACAGGGGAGACTATAAAAAACGATACATTGCTTTTAAATGTCGATACGGCGTCTCTGCTCGTTTGATCACCTGTTTTGTGCGCACCGTGCGTGGCCGGTTCATTGGCGGGTTGGACCGGCCCTGAGCCTCGTTGAATGCCTGGTCTCGGCGCCCTGCGTTGTGCGGGATCAGGACCCGGGAGCTGGTACAACTTGGCGTCCAGATGCTGACTGAGCCCGGCCTGGGGATGCTGTCCGTCCCCTGCGGCTATTGGTGGGGCGCTGGGATGTTGGCGGTGGGGATTGGCCTAGGGTGGAGGCGTTGCGTGGCGGCCGGCGGCCGGCCGCGGCCCCTGCAGTGCCGGGGGCCCCTCGTCGGCCGGTCTCTTGTCGGGTCCCTGCTGGGGGGTGGGGTGCCCCTGGGCCCCGGCTCCCCCGGTCCGTTGACCGGCCCGCCCCGGCGCGGCCGGTTGCCGGCGGGGCCCGTGGGCTCGTCACTGCTGCCCCCCGGGCCCCTGCATAGTGGCCGCTGGATGTTCCCCTGGGGTTCTCCTTTGCTCCTCTCTTGGGGGATGCGGTCCGCCCCGCCCGGGTCCGCCTGGGTCCGCCTGGGGCTCTGGCGGTCCTTTGGACGTCTTTGCTCCGATCTCCTTCATGTCTGCATCGATTCCTGGGGGACGGATTGATGTCTTCTCACACCAACTATCGAACACTCTTATGGAGAAACCTTATATGAACCAGCATGCTAACACACACACAGATCTGGCGTCTCTGGTGTTTAAGGATATTCTTGGGCTGAGGTTATCATTACTAGAGCTTGATTAATCGGTACCATGAGTTTTTCTGTGACATTGTTGTTGTATTTTTATATCTATTTTTGTGTGATGTGGTTGTGTAATTCTTAGTTCACAATGTTTGGTTGGTTTTGTCGATGTTCCTTTTTCGTGTTTTGTTTTTCCCCCTCTCTCTGCCGTCCTGTGGGTATGGAGGCAGACTTCAATGTTTTCCTGTGTTTTCTTTGTTCCCCTTCCTCTCTTGTATTTTCAACTCACCCTCTCTCATGACATTTTGTTTCCTACCTCTCTTCTTCATCTTCCTTCTTTCTTCTCCTTAATTTTCCATCTCCGTGTCCATAACATCAGGAAATAAAAACCCCAACAATTCATAATAAAGATTTTTCACACATAAATCAAGTGGAGTACTATAGCAAAAGCTGTACTGCTCCGCTTGTGAAAGTAAATATGTTGGGCTTCTACTTGGTACTCAGACACCAATTCTGAGCTCCACACTGCCAAACAGGACACGTTTAAAAAAATAAATTAAAAAATAAAATAAAAAAATAAAATAAAAAAATAAAATAAAATAAAAAAATAATTAAAAAAATGTCGATACAATATCCTGACAGAAAATATTGCGATACATCTGTGTATCGATATTTTCTTACATCCGTAGTGCCAGGGCTTTTTGAAATAACAGCAAAGATGGAGCAGGTAGGGAAGCGTAAAGGTGACACAGGTGAGGCTTGTTAGTCATCACCACAATGTTTGTATGACTTCAAATAGTTACAGTTCTGTAATCCACAACATACAAGCACATTGGGCAGATTGTAAAGAAGTTAATAGGTGGATTTAAGCTTTATTCTCAAAGTTAAACTAGTGTTTCTCTATTTTACTCCTAACATTATGCTGAAAAATGCTTTTAGCATAATCTTTTTAGATAGAATGAGGTGCAAATATAAAATTTTTATTTATTTGCATTAAAACCATTTTCCTCAAGCTGTAGTCATAAAATATCACATCCAGGATAGTGCCTTGCTGCAAAGGTATTCATAGCTCCTGAATTTGCTGTTACAGATTGTCACGTTATAACCAAAAATGTCTATGTGTTTAACAGGATTTTATGCAAGAGACTGATGCAAAGTAGTGAATAATTATGTCGTAAACCATTCCACTGTAGCTTTGATTGTATGTTTAAGGTTATAGTCTTGGTAAGAAATGAACACCAGTCCTAAGTCTTCTGCATTATTTAACAGCTTTTCAACCACGGTCATGTATTTAGCTTCATTGGCCTTCCCATCAATTTTGACCAGTTTTCCTGTCCCTGTTGTAGAAAAGGATCCCTACAGCATGTGGGAAATGGAAATGGTGTTTTTAGGGTGATGTCTCACCATCCATCATATATAGTGTTTTGGAAGTAGTCATCTGTAGCAGCCCCTACTCATGTTTGCTCTGTTCTCTTCATGCTTTTTGGCTAACTACATTTGGTAGATCTCATCGCTTCCTTTCAGCAATGACTTTCTTTTTGCCAATTCCAAAATGTATTCAACATCCATCCTTGTGATAGGGAAGAAACGCAACACAAAGATATTCACAAAAAAGAAACCAGCTCTTGAAAACTCATAATCATGCTGGGGTGCTATATTAGTTAGTGGCTAGTTATTTTAAATTCTTCACACTGTTTCCTGCCAAGTGTTTTTTGTGCACTGATTAAGGAAACAACATTTACGCTTTCACCAAATCAAGAAGACATCAACTGTGAGGCTATAATAAAAATAAGAATCAAGGGGAATTTAATAAATCACTACTAGAAAAGGTTTGACTCAAGTATGTTTGTTCATGTTTTTACAGTGTTGATGATGTTTTTAAACATATGAGTTGCTGACCTGCTTAAAACTCTGAATGTGTCATAGAGTTCCAATTTTACAATAAAATCATTGTAACAAAGAAATGTTTAAATCAAATCAAAATCATCCATCCACCAATCCATTTATCTGTATATGCTTTATCTTGGTTAGGGCCTCGGCTGTAGGGTAAAACACTGAACTAGGCATGACCCGGTTAATTGTATCAAGGGATAATAAAGATTAACAAGTGCAAAAACTAAAAAATAGTTTTTCCATCATACAATACCAATAAGGTGCCATAGTGACCAAAGTTTTCTCTGGGTGTGTGGAGCAAAGTATATAGGGCTCTGAACAGTCGAGCACCGGCATGTATTTAGGAAGTTTTGTCCTTAGCAAATCCTTGAGGTCATGTGACCAAGGTCTGCTTTTTGTGCCATGTATGAGATTGAAGAGGAAAAGTGAAAGAGCCTTTTCAGCAGCAGCAGCAGAACATTGAAACTCTCTTCCTTTCAGTTTGAGGGCTGCAGAATCTGCTCAGCTTTTTAAAAAGCAACTAAAAACTCATCTTTTTAAAATGGCTTTTGATTAATGTACTGTCTGTACTATTTTTTGCTTACGTATTTTTATATGTTTCACTGTGACAACATGTCTTGAAAGGTACTATATGAATAAAGTTGTAATTACTTACTTACTTTCCTACTTAATTCCATGTTAGTAAGTAGCAGCCTGGTACTTCCACCATGTGTTGCTGTGCACTGCCAGTCAGCAGAACCTCTACACCTTTCCACAGCTTCAAAGAAAGACTACTTCAGCTGATCTGAAAATGTACAAAACATAAAATACAAAAATTATGCTTTTTCCTCACTGAAAATTGCTTTAAATAACCATCATCAGTGATGTAAACAAACACATCCAGAACAACACAGTCATAATGTAATATGTTTATTTTTTATTTCTTATTATTACTGCATACATTTTTTTTGTGAAACTTAGACTTCAGGATCTCTAAAATTATGACCAATACTTTAGCTCTACATTCATGTGTTTGTTTGTTTTTTGCAGATTGTTTTGCTTATTTAAAACAAATTTGAATTTGCCTGTTTTTGTTTTATTGAAAAGCCAAGCATACTTTATAAAACTTTATGGATTTGCAAATCAATTGTCTCAGGAAGTTCTTTAAATTCAAAATCACTCAAAGCAAGCACCAACACCATTCTTATGAGTTACTATTGGTTACAATCTGCTCTGAGGCTATAAATAGATCATGATAATAAAGACACCGCTGTGGGGCTTTGACCGTGTGACACAATAGAGATTTTTTACTCTCCCTCATTTTTAGTTTGAATTATTCGCTTCAGTTCTGCAGTACAAACTGACAATCATACCATCATCAACTTTAACTCATTTCCACTCAGTAATTTTTTTTTGTTTGTCTTTTAAAAACTAGAGTAATTAACAAAAGTTTATCTCTTCTCTCTGTCTGGTTAATATGTATCTGTTCTCCACATTCTTTACTTAAACTACAGCTAAAGACTTTTTTTTGTAAATTAACTTGAAGAAGGTGTGTTTCCATTTTAGGTCTAATCTGGAATGTTGTAAAAACGAAGAAAATATATTCATGCAAAGAACAATGCATGCTTGTTATGAAACATAATAGGAATAATAGGAAATAATCAGTAAAAGTGATTTATGAGAATGCACAATCCACCATCTTGAAAAGAATGTGCCCAGCTGTAGTTGTGTGTTTTAGTGAGAGATAATGATGATCAGCATCCACTGGTATTAACACAGGTTGACATGAGGGTATTTTAGAAAGTGATGTGTATGGATTAGAATGAGCTAGCGGGAGGGTTTAGGCTGTTTCCTGTGATTCCCAGGCAGCTCAGTGGAGACTTCCTTTGCAGGCAGCAGCTGCTGGCAGCGTGACATTTTTAATTTGCAGTTGGGATAAACCAAACAGATTTATTACCAAAGAAGATGCAGAATGTTTTTTTTTCACATGTCTCCTGTATCAGACATTTTAAGTAGTTAATTGTGCACTAAGTAATTCTGCAGTTGTGCCCATGTGCAGGGGACTTCTATTTTTGTAGGTACTGTATGTAGCCTTTGTAGAGCCTGGCTGTGCACAAATACCAAGCTGAGAGTGGCTGTTGAACTTTAAAAATGTCAGTCCTTGCTCCTCGCAGAGAGTACTATCGCTTCGGTCCTGAGTGTCCTCCCTGCACATCTTAAAACTTTTCCTGCTCTGACAGTGACCTCCTGAAGTCTTTTGAAGCTACCTCTCGGTTGCAGACAGGAAAAGCTCAGAGGATACAGGGCCTCAGTTCAAACATGAATTTTTTTTTTTTAACTAACCTCGGTGGTGTTGATCTGAAGCAGTTGACCCAGGGATACAGCCATGATGTATGAGGGAAAAAAGATGCTGCTGTCAGCAGTATGCTGACCCTTTTTATAATGTAATGCCATGGAATAGTCTTGCAATAAATTATTAAACATTAAATTCTTAATGTATTATAAATAATTTGAACTAAACATAGGTGCGCTCAAATGTGTTATTTACTTGAATCTCAGGTCAGGTCTCTACGGTTGTGGTTGTTTAATTTACTATTCAGAATAATCAAAGGAATAAAAATCATGTCCCATGCAGCAAAGGGTAACATGACATGCACATGTTCAGTCACTGTGCATATCGTGTATTTTTAATGAATCTGAGTAGTCAAATGATCATACCTTACACTGTGCTTGTGGTGGTTGGTCTTTGTTTCTGCAATTGCTTTTTTTAGGAGGGGGGGGGTTACAACAGCATAACCCAGTGTTGTAACTACTAATAATAAAAAGTTGTTTGGTTTTCTGAACATCAATAATTATAATCAATAATTTAATATTAATATAATTATTGATGACGTTCGAGTTTAACCTGTTTATTAAAGATATAGGGGCACCAATCTCATAAATGAGATAATTTTAATTAAACCAGACTGTCAGTCTCTCTGAAAAGGCGTAGAGTTCGTCCACGGGGTTAAAAGAAACTTAACAGCACACACTGAAATAGCACAGAAAACTTCTCATTACTTAAGGGAATTTATTAATGAAATAGGTCAACCTTACAGATTACATTTCATTCATAATTTCCATCTATTCTAACGCATGCAAAAATATAGAACAAAGTTAACGTCGAGGGAAGGCTGTGTGTGTGTGTGTGTGTGTGTGTGGGAGTGTGTGTGAGAGACAGCGAGCGAATGAGGGGGGGGTTCAGCTCACCTCTTCAATGCGATAAATAACTCAAGCCTTATCAATTGGCGCGATCGGTTCACAAAGGAAGACTGCGTGGCAATTCAACAAAGGCTAGTTTCATTAGCAATGGTGGCTTGGACAAAGGAAATGGGGGCGACGGAGAAAGGGGATCTACTAAGTCCACGCGACCTGTCTAAACAGACACGCACCGACCGCAGCGGACAATAAACAAACAAGGAAATAATACAATTTAATATACTGCTTCTGGTTGCAACCAGTCAAATAATAAAACACAAAAAGCATGCACATTCAGGGTCGGTGTACAGCGACAGACGACCAAGAATAACAGTGGTTAACAAGTTGACAGACTTATTTTAACCAACAGAAAACGGATATTAACCGTCAAGACCTTCTCCTCTACCCAGACCCAGAAGATATAAATCAGTTTAATCCTACTTGGTGGGGGCAGCTCTCCACAGTCCACGACGAAGAACGTAGAAAGTGTCCAGTTTAATAGGCCCTAAACTTATTTTGATGCCTATTTCTCGAAAAATGTTTACCCATGAAAAATGTGTATATTTCAGCAACCAAAAGGAGTATTTCAACCATTTTAGTGTCATTGTGAAGGTAATATTGAGTAGAATTGATAGATGTGTCATTATGCATGTTATCTGTTACTGGTTAGGAGGAACTGAAGATGGAACAAAGCAGAAATGTTGTTTTTTTGCTCCGCCTAACAAAAAACATAGTTCTATATTGAACAACTCTATGGATATTGCTTGAATGGCAGTTGTTACTCAATAAAATGTAAATACAACATGTGCACATTATCTCTGCAAAAGTTGATACTGATTATGTGAAGCAGGACAAAACTAGAGAGGTTTTAGTACAGGCAAGTCAGGCGAGGTGTCCAGTTTGGCACAAAGTGCCATTTCTATTTTTGTCATGTAAAAGTTATATTTTTTTATTTTAATGTCACATAGTGTTCAGTAGTCCTAAAATAAACACTTTTGGGTGTTTTTGGAAAAAAAATCTGATAATAATTCAATAATGGATATATGTATATTTTTATCCTGTGCGCTGTGCGCCCTCTTGTGTAATGCGCATGCCTTGCCGGCTGGTAGTTTTATTTTACGCAAAGACCTACCCTCGCAACGGATTGGTCAATTTTGATGAGCGATACCTTGTTGGATTCGTAGAAGCCTATAGAATAACGCCAAAACTTTCCAAACAAGATTGACAACACAGTCAGCCAACCAGAGAGTCGAGAACAGAGTACCAGGAAGTGCCAGCATCATCAGCGAAGAGACGACAAAAACACTTTATAGGAGCCACAAATAGTAAGAGAGACGCCCGAAAAGTTCTGAATGGTGCATAAGAGATTGAAGTATCAGAAAATACCGTTTATTTGTCGAAGAAATCATCTTTACATGGCAAAACAGCAAAGGTAAGGCAAATTTTACTACTGCGATTCTGAAAAGCGATTTCCTGTTGTGTTATACTTTGGCTTATATCTCCGCGGTGCTTTGGTGTAGCGTCTTGGCAGATGTATCCTTGGAATCGGCTGGTTCTCTGCTTTCATTTGAGGGGCTGCTTGTGAATTTAGGACAAAGGATTGCTGCGGTAAAGCCAGAAATGTGGCGGCTGGGTTGACAAAACTATGATGTTAGGTTGACAAAACTATGATGTTACGAGTTTGTTCGCAAATAGTTAATTACGTGGCATCTGAGTTGTGTTTGTGGTTGGTAAAAATAGTTTATATAGCCTTGTAGCGCGGGGTCTTCTGTTTAATTTGATGTGCATTATGACTATTTTTTCTGTCAGGTTGTGTTGTCTCAAGCCTGTTGGAAAAAAAAGTAATTCCCTAGGTTTAACAGGAGCAATTTGCGCAAAACCGAGGTCAGAAAAGCGGATGTCCGACTTTAGGCGCTAAGGGACTCAGGACCGATTTCAATAGAGCTCAGATGGCCAGCGGACTACCTGGTACAGGGAAGTCTGTTTGCTCGGCCGATTCACTTCGAAGTTTAAAAGGGAAGTTCTTCCTGGTCCAGCAGATTTGAACGAAAAAGGGAAAATGCTAGCAGTGGATTAAAGCGTCTCCTAACAGGCACCGCTTGGGAACCAAAAGAGACGAAGATTTCAATATTCGCGCTGCTTTTATCAACTCTGTGATGTCATCACTGGCCACAGACCAATGAGAAAGATCGAGGGCAGCGCAATGGGTGCTGCGAGATGCAGTTCGTTCAGTGGAATGATGCTGGGAGATCCAGTTCGTTCAGTAAAGGCCATAGCCTCAACACCAGTAAGCACACTACTCTGATGTCTGCACTGACTAATACAAATACAAACTGCAGTACATATTTCGTGATTATTTATCAAACATGTTTTCATTAAAGTTTTTATTGTTATACTAGAAAGCATTTAAACTGATATGTCAACAAATGTATGAGTACAATCTTTCCTGTTCTTGTTCTCGCAAACCTAGAGCTGAACTTGAATATGAATCAATCGCCCAATTATTTGCGCAATGAAAATATTCATTCATTTATATATGCACTTTTACCAACAACATTTTGAATGTTTCATTTAGTTTTATGTATCTGAAGGTTTTTTTCTCTGTCTTTTCTTTATTCTGCTTTGTGTTGTTATTGATCTTCAAATAAACAATAGAAAATAATTAAGTATTTGCAATGTGCCTCAATTCTAAGTTCTGCAGCAAATGAATGTAAATGAGTCTGCCCATACAGTGCCTTGCAAAAAGATTATTATCTTCCAAATCTTCACCTTTTATCACATTTTGACTCACTTCAACAAACAAATTTTAGAATATTTATTGGGATTTAATGTGATGCATGAACACGAAGAACATATTTAACATAAATGACATAATTAGAAAATGGATAGAAAATAATGCACAGCTTTTATTTTTTACTAATAAAAATCTGAAAACACTGGTGTTAATTTGTATTCTGCCTATTTACTCTGATACCCCTACTTAGAGTATAATCCAGTACAACCAATTGCCTTCAAAAGTCACCCAATTAGTAAATAGAGTCCACCAGTGTGTGATTTAATCTCTGTGCAGATCCAGCTGTTCTGTTAAGGCCTCAGAGGTTTGTTGGAGAACATCAGTAGACAAACAGCGTTGTGAAGCCCAAGGAACACATCAGACAGAGGTGGAGAAGTCTAGAGCAGGGTTAAGTTACGAAACAATATCCCAAGCGTTGGCATCTCACAGAGCTGTGTTTAATCCATTTTATCATAGAAACAATATGGTCAAACTGTACAACTTAAACTGACAGTCTATTCAGTGAAGCAGCCAAGGGGCTATGGGTAACTGGGGAGGAGCTGCACTCCTCAAATCGTACCTGTATTGGAGAGTGACGAGAAGAAAGCCGTTGTCGTTGCCAGACTTCCCATTTTAGTGTCTCTGGTGAGATTTGATATGAATGTTCACAGATGTTCTTCATTAAATCTAACTGAACTTGAGTTGCTTTGCAAAGAACAATGGAATAAATTTCAGTTTATCAGTGTGAAACTGGTGGAGAGATATCCAAAAATAGTTGTAGATGTAATTGCAACAGAAGGTATAGATGCACAGAATGCACAGTGGTGCAGTTGGTAGCACTGTTGCCTTGCAGCAACAAGGCCCCAGATCGAATCCCAGCCTGGAGGCTTTCTGCGTGGAGTTTGCAGGTTCTCCCTGTTCATGCGTGGGTTGTCTTTGGGTACTCTGGCCTCCTCCCACAGTCCAAAAACGTGACTGTTAAGTTAATTGGTCTCTCTAAATTGCCCTTAGGTATGAGTGTGTGTGCGCATGCATGGTTGATGTCTCTGTATGTCTTTGTGTTGCCCTGCGTTGGACTGGACACCTGTCCAGGGTGTACCCCGCCTTTTGCACCAGCCCCCCGCAACCCTGCAGAGGATGGACGGGTATAGATAATGGATGGATGGTATAGATGCACTCAAAATGTCTAAATTTTTATATGAAATCATGAATAATTTTCAACCTACTTAACTTTTTTTGCACTAGTTTGTGCTGGTCAATCACCTAAAATCCCAGTAAAGTGTATAAAACATGAACAGGTTAGACACAGGAATATATTTACATGGCACAGTATGCATTTTAAAGCACTTAAAATCCCTGGCTCTTTCCCACAGGAGAGTCTTGCACTGACAGATGTAGAGTAGGTGATGAGCTTTCGCTGTTGTTTACATGTTGCAGAAAAGCAAGAACATGTCCTTACTGCACCCCAGGTCCCTTCCTTTCAGATTGCCACTTACATGAAATAAAAGATGAACATGTGAATGCTCTGTCTCAGCTGTGCTTAGTTCAAGTGCATTAACAGTCAAGCATGAGTGGAGGCAAAAAGAGGCCCGTTGATGCCAGCTCTGATCATCTCATAGGGGTGCTTCATGTGAAATGTGGTTTTATAATTTATCATCTTCCTTCATCCTGGGCTCATTATTTATTTTACATTTCTCTTCTCCCCCGAATAACTTAATGATACCAGTAGTTTTAGTGAAACTTTTTTAATTGGGACTGAAGTGACAGTCTGCGTGAATATTTGCCCTCTCTCTTTAGCCGTTCATTCATAGAGCAAAGATCCCATTGACTCCCCAGAGACAATTACTCCCTTTTCCACAGATCAACTCTCTGCAAACTGCAGTTGTTGACTCTTGACCTTCCCTCGTACCTAACAGCAGCTCCAAATAAAATAATGTTATCGTCTGTCTTCTCTCAAATCCCTATTTTCTCCAATGACCACAGTCTCGAGGGGGGATTTTGGGCAGCTCTTGAATGCCCCCGTGTGGTCATTACTGCTTACTTGTTTGTACATGAGAAAATCAACATGATGCTGCGTACACAGACAGATTGTCTCCACCAAAAGTTATGTGACATTTGTGCACCAATTTGTCTCTGTGTGTAATACTTTTGTGAAGCATGTGCCTTTGCATGTGTGAGTGTAAAATATGTCAACTTCTTAATCACAATAAGCATCTGTGTTAGTGCTTCTGGCTTTGATTTTTCAGGCTGTGCACAAACACGTCACCTTTAACAAGACAGCAGGACTCTTAAAAGTGACAGCATGTCTCCTCTTTTTGCAGGAAGCGGTTTGAACCTCACGTGCAGATCATTTTTTGGCTACAGCGGGGATGTCAGCCCGCTTATCTACTGGATGAAGGGGGAGAAATTCATAGAGGACCTGGATGAAGAGAGGGTCCAGGAAAGTGACATCAAGTAAGAAACATGCAGCTTTGCTTCGAGTCATTTCCCCCAGCTCAGCAGTAATGAGGAATTAAAGGCAGATGTGGACAATTTTGCCACAAAGGATTAAATTACAATACCAATACTTTTTTGCACGTTTTAGTCCATTAGCTCTAAATTGCATAGACTAAAGTAAGCCGAAAAGAGATTTATTTCCTGTCTTTAAAGCAGCTTCTGTTTTTAATTTGCTTTTCTATGCTATGAACATTGTGCAGAGACTTGAAACCCATGAGTCATTATTCATTTATTTAGTCACTTTTTGGTTCTTTATAAAACTGTGCCTGGTTGAAAAATGAATATGCGTCATGAGCAAGGAGGAGAGAGGACTTTCTACCTGATAATGTGACATGCTGGGAGGTCTTAACATGCTGAGGTCACATACAGTTCATCCCTGCTGAAAATGTGTAAACCATGTTAAAAAAAGTGATTCTTTTTTGCAGTAGCATAATTTCAATGCATTCATTCAGTGGGGGGCAAATTTTACCTTAAGAAACAACTGCTGCCTAATGTATAAACAGCGGGGATGCCAATTAGTGTCACTGTTAAAAACAGTTATTTCTCAACACTGCCTTTTTTTCCCCACTAAATAAATTTACTCTTATCATAGGCTGGAATTGTTAAAATGTTTTCAGTGTGAGATTATTTTACAATCAAAGATGAATTTAAGACTTTTTACTCATCTTTACCAGGGGTGCTAATAAATGTGGCTAACTCTTTAGATTTATAAATGTCACTGTAGCAGATATGCCATCCCGTTACCTGAGAAAAATCAACAGGACAACTTCCCACTCTAACAAGTGCACAAAACAAGAAACCTTTAATTCTTCTAAATCATAAGTCATTTGAGCATCTGTTGGGTGCATCAAGACAGATCAAAGGAGCCACAGATGTATAACATATAGTTGAAACCAGAAGTTTACATATCCTTAATAAAAACACACAATCACCTTTTTTTCTCACTGTCTGAAGTTAAATCCAACCAAACATCTCTTATTTCAGGTCAGTTTAGAATGACCACAATTATTTCTATTCTAAAGGTCACAATAATGAGAGAAAGAATCTGTCAGATGTATTTATTATTGTATTCAGAATAACAAGTTTACATACAGAATGATTACTATCTCTTTAAATAACAAGGAAGCCCAGATGATGATGTTATCGCTTTGGAGAGAATTGTGGAGCTGCACAAGTCTGGTTCATCTGTATCGTTCATCTTGAAAGTGCCATGTCCATCTGTTAAAAGAGTTATACGCAAGTATAGATATGATGGGAATGTCCAACCACCATACCACTGAGGAAGGATATGGGTTCTGTGTCCCAGAGATGAACATGTTTTGGTCTGAAATTCACAAAAGCCAATAACCTTGTGAAGATACTGGCTGAAGCTAGTAAGAGTGTGATTATCCACAATGAACCATGTCCTGTAGCAACATGGGCAGAAAGGCCATTCAGCGAGAAGGAAGTCATTACTACGTTACAAAACATGAAAAAGCCAGGCTGGAGGTTGCAACTGCACACAGGATGAAAGACCTTCATTTCTGGGGACATGTACTGTGGTCTGATTAAACTAATGTGGAACTGTTTGGCCATTATGGCCATCATCACATTTGGACGAAAAAGGGTGATGCTTGTAAGTCTGGGAACACCATCCCAACTGGGGGCAGATCTAAAAAGGCATGTGGCCTGCAAACCTGACTGAGTTATCCTAGGTCTGTCAAGAGGAATGGGCCAGAATTCCAGCAAATCTTGCTTGTAGAAGGATACCCAAAACATTTGACCCATGATATATAGTTTAAAGGCAATACAACCAAATACTGAGGAAATATATGTAAACATCTGATTTTGAAGACCACAATAAATACATTTCTGACATATTCTTGGGAACCACTGATGTATTGGAGTTGGATATTAAAAATCATTGGGTGTTGCGATCCTCTCCAGAAATGTATCATGGTAAAAGACTATCTGAGCCTTAAATGTTAAAACAGCCTGTAAGTCTTAGAAATCAATGAAAACTATGGAAACAAATGATTGTTGATGCTGCTTGTTTTGTCATTACAGCCATTTTATGACTCACTACTAATCCTTTTTACTGACATTACCTTTATTTGGAGTATTAGACAGGAAATTCGCAGAGAGAGAAGTGGGGAAGACATGTACAGTTGCAAAAGTCCTAGTTATGGGAATCGAACCCTGCACAGCTCGTTGAAGACTAATAGCTTCCATGCATGGGGCGTACACTCCACCTCTACAGCATGCCCGGCCACGAGTATTTAACATTTTTCCAAAAGTAATCCAGAGTAATCCAAGTCTAGCTCGCTGCTATTGGCTGGTTAAGTAGATTTCTTTTCTTTTTTGTAAAAAACAAAATAAAACTTTCAGAACGATATCTCCCTGGTTCAGACTTGCCATGAACGCCTCAAATGGGGGAGACTGAGGAAGAAGCTGCAACTTGGCTGCATCAAGTAGCCTAGGTCTTTTTTATGCTGCAATAACTAAAGTTACTTTCAGATTGCTCAATGAGACCTACTTGATGCAGCCATGTTGCACTTTTTCTTCACATTCTCTCCTGTTTCGAGTTGTTAATGGCCTCAATTCATTCTGATCCGGAAAAGAGCTGCATGAACCACAAAATATCCAAATGCACATCTTGTAAATTTAACACTTAAATCTTAATAGTCTGGCATTTTCTGTTGGAAATAACTGACTCTCAACAAACTTCAGTTTTTTTTCTAATACATGTAGGAGTTTTTTTATTGCGATTGTCTGACTTTACAATGCCAGAAAATATCTTGAAAATGTGCCTTTAATCATGGAAATTTCTGTGTTTTCTCTCGTAAATTTCCAAGTCCAAAGAATATCAGATTTCTTTTCTGATAAATATGTTAAATTAATCTTGCAATTTCTGAGTTTTTTGGCAGAAATTTACTCCGAAATATTTTTTTTTGTCTACAATTGCCCTAATATTCCGTCGTAAATTCTAGGAGCACCGTTGTGATAAGAAAAAAACAAAATGTCAGACTTTTAGTTGCACTCCAAAGCCCAGACTTATTGTGCAGAACATTATATTCTCCTTAAATTCTACTATTTATAGAGTTACACTAGTATAACAGGACCCATTATAACTGGTGCTTTAGTCAGGTTATGTGCTTGTGTAAGCCTGCAGTCAGCTGCTTAACAAAGATGCTGTGAGCAGCCTAGCAACTCTAGTTTCAAAACAGTGTTACTTTAATAAGAGTGATAGGTGTTCTTTAGTTTTTACATCAAGACTGTTCTGTTTGTTTTTGCAACCAAAAGCATTTCAAGAAAGTCAAGTTTCCCTTTTTCAGAAGTGAGAGAATAATGCTATTGCCATATTTAAGTCAGCTAAAAAGCATTGCGCTACAATCAATGGGGGAGGGCCAGCACTATTTTACTCCAGGCAGAAAAAACACTTTAAACTTTAAACTGACTTGAAACTGCAGAAATTATATGAGGGAAATTTTAACAGCTTTAAAACTATAACTTTTTAAACCTTGGCATAAGTTTAGATTTTGTTACCTTGAAGAACATTTGTTCAGCTCACAGTGGATTTGGTCCAGAGCAAATTTGTTAACCCCCTTAACATTCTAATTTATGTTTTATCATGAGGTATCTCACTGACAAAAAGAACAAGAAGACATTTGCTGTTTTCCACAAGCAGTATACTGCATCTTTAAAGATAATGCAAGGTTATTATCATGAGCTTTGCCCTGTTTTGTTTCATTTTAGTGCAGCCTATAAACTTTATTTCCTTTAAGGGCTTTCAGACATTTAAAGGAAGAGAATCTTTATGTCACATCCTCCTGGTATGAAACATTTAAAGAAATCTGTTCTGTGGTTCTAGTGCATATTTCCCATTAGGGTTGTTTGCAGAAGACACGGCCCCTTCTTATTGTTATCTACTACCATTTTTTTACACCACATTTTGGGCTCATTCTGTGCACCACCTATAGCTGCATCACACAGATGGCCATAAGGACTTGAGGAGGAGGAAAGCAGGGTAGGTGACAAGAGTGAGAGAACACAGAGAAAGAGCAGGAGAAGTAGATAGATGAAGGAAACATGTTCCAGTTTGCTGCAAAGGAAAGTTAACGAAGACGCATCTGTGATGATGAGTTATCTCTTGCGTTGATGCACACATGTAGGAGAAACAAATTGCAGTTTAAACAAGCCCTTTGCTTCTCTCTTCCTCTATTACTCCCTGACAACAAGATTCCCTCTGCTCAAAGGCTGAGGGCTTCTCTGCTCAATAATTCATACCCGGACTTCATGCAGCTGATCAATAATATATTCAATCATCCGTTCTCTGTTGTTGAAGCTGATACCCTGGGCTTTCTCAGATCTTGCTTTGATTTTATTACCATACACATAGCCAGAGATGAAGCCAGGAGAACCACGGGGGGAAAACAAGATAGCAGAAGATAAACCTGAACTAATCTGTACATTCTATGAGGTTAAGCTCTCTGCCTTTAATATGATAACGTGTATCTTTCTAAAGGGTTAAAATCTCGTCATCAGTCTCTGACTCAGATTTTTATTGCTGACTTGTCAGCAGCCGAACCTAAGCGCCGAGAGGAGCAGTCAAACCTTGAGTTGCTTCATGTTTCTGCAGGCGTTTATTTACCCAACTCAGAGCCTATTGATTTTGGAGACGGTAGTTCATTTCTGTGGTAACCTGAGCCCATAAATTCTCATTTGTGCCACTGGGACAAGATTGCCTCTGTTATCACGGCATGGTTGGCTGGACATTAGCATAGCATGCAGAGATTAATAAATTAACAAAACAAATCTGGCTCAGCATAATGAAGTAGGTGGTCAATAAATTATTATTAGTGTACACTAAGGTGAGTGTATGAAAGCAATGGGTGAAGTGGAAATTCATCACTAAATGTGCAAGAACTGTGGTATTGTTTGTGATTAAAGCAAAGCAAATGTAAGTTGACAAAAGGTTTGCTATGTAATTGTTCTATTAGGCTACAGCAACATCCGACCAGTTTTCATCAACTTTCCAACCCTCCCTTATGGTTGTAGGATAAGGATCATACCCATAGCCAAGTCAAGTCAAATTTATTTGTATTGCACATTTCAGCAATAAGAAAGTCCAAAGTGCTTTACATGATAAAAACATAACACAATAAGCAAACAAAAAAAGGACATTAAAGTGACAAAATAACAGAAGCTGCAATCCAAACTAGAATTAAAGACGTTCCAGTGATTATTGATCAAAGGCAGCTCGAAACGAATGGGTCTTTAGCCTTGATTTAACAGAACTCAATGTTTCAGCAGTGATTTACAGTTTTCTGTAAGTTTGTTCCAGATTAGAGGAGCATAGAAACTGAATGCTGCTTAGGTAATAGGTAATATAGCTATATGTATACACATACCTACATTTATACTGTACATGTATACATACCTGTGGCAGGCCGTACATTTCACCCCTAGGCCTTCAGTCATATCCTACTTAGTCCAACCTAAATTAATACACCTCATAATGCCATCAACACGGCACCACAGCTCGAGGATCCATACAGAATCACACATACACACATTACATCACAGGCTGGTGAAGCAACACTTAATTTTTGGAGCATTTAAAAACCATATTGCAGGTTAAACCCCACCTTAAACCACTGTTTGGAGAAATATATTAGGAACTGGTTCTAAATTTTAAAAAATTACTCGTAATAAATTACTTAGACTTCTGGGGTTGTTTTTGTGAGAAAATTTAACCTCCGCCAGACTGTGAGTGATGTAGGCGAAGGGAGACCCGTCAGCTCCATCAATAGAAAACAATGGATTTTAATGCTGGATCCAACACTGAAGAAACCTTAAATGTTTACCATTACACATATGATGGATCACAACCATACAGCTATGAGCCTGCTGCGCACCCCAGAGAGAAGAGAGAGACCAGAGGAAGGATTAATGGCCAACGAAGAGAAATAGAGCAGTGGTACAGATTACTATCATGTACCAGAAAGAAAAAAAAACACTAGAATTTTTCAGCTAATATAGTATTGTTTAGCCAAATACGCTGGTAGCTGTCAGTAGCTAACAAATCTTTGGGTGTAATTCAGATTTTGCAAAATGCCGCCTTTCAGGCTCTCATGAGTGCTTCTCCAATCACAGGACACGTAGGTATCAATTTCAGCGTGAGGCCTTCTAGCTGGCCTTGGTGTCGCAGACTCGGGGGCTGATTGGCTATCGCAACTTACTGTGTCCTTTCACTTACAGTACAGTACCCAGGAGCCTGCTCTGTATTGATTCTGCCCCGTTGGTCAGTCCCTGGTCGGGTCCCTGCTGGGGGGTGGGTTTGCCCTCCGGCCTCGGGTCTCTGGGCCCATGGCTGGATTCGCCCTGGCATAGCCGGTTGCTAGCATGTCGCTGCGGCCCCCCAGAACCCTGCATTGTAGCTTCTGGATGTTCCCCCGGGGCTCTCCCCTGCTTCTCTCTTGGGGGATGCAGTCAGCCCTGCGTTGGTCTGCCTGGGGCTCCTGTGCACTAGGGGTCCTTTGGGTGTCTGTCTCCGATCTCCTTCGTGTCGATTCCTGGGAGGGGATTGATGGTTCCTCACACCAGCTATTGAACATTTGTATGGAGAAACCTTATATGCACCATCATGCTCTCACACACACCTACACACACACACACAGATGTGGGGATTCCGGTGTTTACAGATGCATTCTTGGGCTAAGAATACTATTACTAAATCTTGTAATAATCAGTACCATGTACTTTTCAGTGACACTGTTATTGTATTTATATATCTATTTGTGGGTTGTGGTTGTGTAGTTCTCGGTTTGCATTGTTTGATTTGTTTTGTCATTGTTTTTTTGCCCTCTCCCTGCCGTCCTATGGATGTGTTTTCTCTGTTCCCCTTCTTCTCTTGTATCTTGTAACTTACCCACTCCTTCTCAACTTTTTTCCTACCTCTCTTCATTTTCTTGGTTTCTTCCCCTTTATTTTCCGTCTCCGTGTGCATAATTTCAGAAAAAACCCACAACAATTTTTAATAAAGATTACATATATCAGGGGGAGTACTATAGCAAAAGCCGTAAAGCACCACTTGTGAAAGTAAATCTGTTGGGCTTTTACTTGGTACTCAGACACCAATTCTGAGCGCCACACTGCCAGACAGGACACGTTTAAAAATAAATAATTAAAAAAATAAAATACATTTACTTTTCTTTTCTTTTCTTTTTTTTACATTTACTTTTCTGAGTATGTTTAGCCCAGCAGAGAAGGCCTTGTTGGCCCCAACAGCCAACCAATGATAGATACATATTTAGTCCTTCTGGTCTGGTAAAACTCTTAAAATCCCCCAGATCTACTAAGAACTAATAAGTAAGTAAAAAAGTACATGTTCAAATTAATATTATAATTCTCAGCGACATCATTGATTTAAAAAAAATACAGAGATATAATCATATAATGACAGACAGCAAATTTTGTTATTCTACTTTCCAGTTTAGTTTGGTAGTTAGCTAAAATAAGGCTAAATGTTTAGATTGAAAATCGATGTATTCAAATGTGCAAGTTAGGGTGAATTATAATATAACTATCACAATTCAGTTACCAACTTCAAATTAATTGTACAGTAAAGGTATTGCATTTGCACAAGGTCCACAAGCTTAAAGATAATGTATGTTTGAAAAAGCTATGCATTGCTAATGTTTGTCAGTATTTGAACAGGTACTGCAACAACAACCATTTAGATCTATTCAAAAGCCACCACTAGAGTTCTCAGGACCCTGCTGTGTTGGAGGCAGTGGACGGTCCTTTCACATCATGTAACATTATGGAGTCTCTGTTCCAAAAATTCTTTAAAAATCTTAAATAGATAGTGTTTACCAAACTACTGGGTAGAGATCTTTTGCAGAGAAAAAACGTGAATAAGTCTTAAACTAATTTTCTCTTGGATAACTCATTCTGAATATTTTCACAATGTTAGCATTAGAGTTTACTGTTCTCCTTTGAGTTTTTGATACTTTGACTTATTTTTCCTGCAAGTTTCAGAAACTTTTTGATTAATTTTCTTTAGTTAAATGGGATTTGTCTCATCCATTTGACAGCAAATTAGTTATTCCTCTTCAGCTTCCCTCCTGAACCTGTTACCTCTGCAACCCAACCTAGGAGAAACCCCTCATGTGCTGCAACAAAAGTTGACCAGGTGGTAATTTTCTGCCACCTTCTAGGACAGCAAGCTCCCTTCGTAGGCTCACTGTGTGATTATGTGAAATGAGAGGCTTCGAAGTAGGCATCGCTCCCTGGAGAGATACAGTGGCTTGCAAAAGTATTCGGCCCCCTTGAACTTTTCCACATTTTGTCACAACAGCCACATACATTAATCAGTTTTATTGGAATTCCACGTGAAAGACCAATACAAAGTGGTGTACACGTGAGAAGTGGAACGAAAATCATACATGATTCCAAATTTTTTTTACAAATAAATAAGTGAAAAGTGGGGTGTGCGTAATTATTCAGCCCCCCGAGTCAATACTTTGCAGAACCACCGTCTGCTGCAATTCCAGCTGCCAGTCTTTTAGGGTATGTCTCTACCAGCTTTGCACATCTAGAGACTGAAATTCTTGCCCATTCTTCTTTGCAAAACAGCTCCAGCTCAGTCAGATTAGATGGACAGTGTTTGTGGACAGCAGTTTTCAGATCTTGCCACAGATTCTTGATTGGATTTAGATCTGGACTTTGACTGGGTCATTCTAACACATGGATATGTTTTGTTTTAAACCATTCCATTGTTGCCCTGGCTTTATGTTTAGGGTCGTTGTCCTGCTGGAAGGTGAACCTCCGTCCCAGTCTCAAGACTTTTACAGACTCCAAGAGGTTTTCTTCCAAGATTGCCCTGTATTTGGCTCCATCCATCTTCCTATCAACTCTGACTGGCTTCCCTGTCCCTGCTGAATAGAAGCACCCCCAGAGCATGACGCTGCCACCACCATATTTGACAGTGGGGATGGTGTGTTCAGAGTGATGTGCAGCGTTTTCCATTTTGGTCTCATCTGACAAGAGCACCTTCTTCCACATGTGTGCTGTGTCCCCCACATGGCTTGTGGCAAACTGCAAACTGGACTTCTTTTGGTTTTCTTTTAACAATGGCTTTCTTCTTGCCACTCTTCCATAAAGGCCAACTTTGTGCAGTGCACGACTAATAGTTGTCCTATGGACAGATTCCCCCACATGAGCAGTAGATCTCTGCAGCTCGTCCAGAGTCACCATGGGCCTCTTGGCTGCATTTCTGATCAGCGCTCTCCTTGTTCGGCCTGTGAGTTTAGGTGGACGGCCTTGTCTTGGTAGGTTTACAGTTGTGCCATACTCCTTCCATTTCTGAATGATCGCTTGAACAGTGCTCCGTGGGATGTTCAAGGCTTGGGAAATCTTTTTGTAGCCTAGCCTGCTTTAAATTTCTCAGTAACTTTATCCCTGATCTGTCTGGTGTGTTCTTTGGACTTCATGGTGTTGTTGCTCCCAACATTCTCTTAGACAACCTCTGAGGCCGTCACAGGGCAGCTGTATTTGTACTGACATTAGATTACACACAGGTGCACTCTATTTAGTCATTAGCACTCATCAGACAATGTCTATGGGCAACTGACTGCACTCAGACCAAAGGGGGCTGAATAATTACGCACACCCCACTTTTCAGTTATTTATTTGTAAAAAATGTTTGGAATCATGTATGATTTTCATTCCACTTCTCACGTGTACACCACTTTGTATTGGTCTTTCAGGTGGAATTCCAATAAAATTGATTCATGTTTGTGGCTGTAATGTGACAAAATGTGGAAAAGTTCAAGGGGGCCGAATACTTTTGCAAGCCACTGTATGAATTATTCCTCTGCCTTCATCTCAAGTCCACCCCTCGCCCCACAGCACAACAACTTCAGGATCAACAGACCTGCCTGAGACTCTCTCCTCAAACAGCCCATGATACATTTTCAATTACAGTTGACACAATCTCTCCAACAAGCCGTCCTTATGTGCAGTTTATCGCCTCGAAGGCAATAGAAGTGAGATGCTTGAGAGTCATTACACCCCCCAATCCATCCCTCCCCAATACACTCGAGCTGGCATGCAAACACTCTGCCCTCATCCCACTCCTCCCTCTCATCATTGCGAATGATACAGACATACACACACAAACAGCAGAGTCGCGTTTTCGATTTGTGCTTTGTTTCCTTTGTAGCATCGTTTGTGCTGAGGGTGCTGTAAAAGTGGGCTAAGTAGTGTGTCTAAGGTATGAGGGAGCGTCATCTCCCTTTTCTCTATTCCATCAGGCTCAAGCAGCTCAGCAGGGGGGGGGAGGGGGGGATTCATTTACTTTATGGAATATTACTTTCTCTCCATCTTTCTCTCCGTTACTATGGCAGCCGCTATAAAAAGAATTTCTTCTCATTGCCATTATTTGATCCCCCCCCCCCCCACAAACACGCACTCACACATGCTTAGGAAGATCTCTCATTGATTTTCATTGCTCACATGCTTTGAGTGCAGAGAAAAGAAATTAGCATTCCATGAAATGCTAAGCAAAACAGTAAGGAGCCTTCCAATGGATACCTTTGTACCACATTGTTTTAGGCATTATGTAACATTTGAGATCCAAGTAGCAATCTGAACTAATCCCTCCCATCACTTTCTGTTTATCTGAAATCACAGGGGTAACAGGTGTAGGAGGGACACCAAGATACCCCTCTCCCAAGCAAGATTCTCCAGCTATTTCTGTGGGATCCCAAGGCGCTCCCAGGGCAGCAGAGATATATAGTCCTTTCAGCAGGTTCTGCGTCTGTGCAGGGGGTTTCACCTGTTGGAATACGATAGGAAAACCTCCAAATGGAGATACCCAGTAGACATCCTGATCAGATCCGAACCACCTTGACTAACTAGAGTTGAGGAGCAGCAACTATACTCCAATCTCCCACTGTATGATTGGAACTCCTCACCCTATGGGATGAGTCCGGCAGGTCCTGCCAGCGTTGCAGTCATCTCTCTGGTCAACAACAGTGTATTTACTTTTTTTATTTTTAAACCAAAACTCTTGACTTGAACAACTTCCACCTCTTTCAGTACTCAAAACAGCTTTTTTTGCACAAATATGATAAAAAAAACTCCTCTCTATTGTAACGGTTGCTGAACACTCATAAATAGTTTTATGGAAGACGTTCTACAATCTGCTTGATATTCTTTTGTAAATGGTGGTGCTGTTGCTGAATTTAAAAGGAGTGGGGTGCCTACCAATCACAGGCTTGTGCTATCCATAGCTTTTGACAGACGTTTAAAAAATTGGGCATTGCTCCGTAACCCACTCCGGGCCTGCCGCAGAGCTCTTATGTCGAAGGATGATGGCGCTGCATGTCTCCTCATCTCCGCTGATGAAAAATCTAAGCTAGGCTTATGGTTTCGGAAATTTATGCTCTGCGTATGGCTCCAATACATGCTGAAAGTCATTGCATGAAGATGCAGACAGAATTCAATCATCTGCAAAAAGCTAGGCTCGGCCCGGTCCAGTCCTGTCTGCCTATTTGTCTGTTTCTATTGTAAAAGCGGCCCATACAGCAGGCCCGTATTGGTCCATTAATGGTCCCCCTTCAGGTGTAGGATCTCATAAATACTTCATTAAGTTAAACGTCACCCCCGCGACAATTTTACACACCGGTCCTCTGTTCCTTACGGAGCCTTTTATTAAACACAGTAGTCATATTTGTGTAAACAAAAAAACAAAAAGCTAGAAAGATAACCATATGCTGCTGGATGGACTCCATTGTTGTTTCTTTCTTCCTCCTCTTCTTCTGTGTTTTTCGCACATCACCCACTTCCTCGTCCCTCCAGTATGACGCCACGCAAGCGTTCAGGATAAACCCTGCCTGCTCAAGGAGAGTTCAGTAGGCAGTGGAAACGCTCCCATGAAAAGTCAGAATTACGCAATAGCGGACCGAGCCGCACTGTTCCGCTCAGTGGAAACGAGCCTTAATACATTTTAGAATCCTGTTCATGAAAGCCACACACAGGATACTTATAAGTCAGATCTGGTTAGATCTAACACAGCGAACATGGCAGTGAACTAAGAAGGCAGACACACCTTTTACTTTGGGTAGATACATTCAAATAGTCAATATTAGCAACCCATTGATCCCATACTCTTGAAGCAGGTCCCATAAAATATCTCAAGGGACACAATTGTAAGGTGTCTTCAGATTTACAAAACAAATGCAAACTAGACGACCAAACTTCGATGACACACAAGAAAATTAATTTGAGGTTTCACAATCTGGTAGCATCTCCATTTAATTGCAATGTGCAACCTTTGGACTAAAGATCCAGACTGATGCATCAATCAAAAATAACTTTCTATGAGCTGTTTTCAAAAGTGTGAAACGAAGGAAACATTGTTACATTTTGTTTGTGTATTTGTTTTGCAGGCTTGTTAGGGAGCATCTTGGAGAGCAGGAAGTGGCAATTTCCTTGACTATTGACTCTTTGGAGGAGGAGGATTTAGGAAATTATTCCTGTTATGTGGAAAATGGTAACGGCCGTCGCCAAGCCACCATCCAGATCTTCAAGCGGGGTAAGAAGTACTGTGTATTTCCCATTTCAAATTAAAAATCTAATATCTTTCTCATTTGTTCCATACATTTCTGCTTCTTTTCTCACAGTCTCACTGCATCCGATATTTTGCTTTAGCTCTCTTTAAGCTAAATCATCATTTCATCAAAAAAAATTCTTCTTTTTCCGTTGGTTTGTGTATATTTACCCAAACTTCATGATTGCATTTGGTACTGTCTTATCTTCTGTGTTTGCACCAGCAGCTTTGTAGTTATTTTGGCTCTCTTGCATGACTTGTCTGAAGCTGTTTTCATGCTCTAGCTGTCACCCCACAAGAGAGGTAATTTGATGGCTGTTTAAACAGCAAATTGGTCTGCAGCTTTTCCCAACAGGCCAGTACATCCAGCATACAATTACATTTTAAGTCTTTATACGTCTGTTTCCCCGCTTTAATCTCTTTCTCTGTGATCATCCTTTGTAGACGGCCCAGTTTCGTTTGAGGGGCCTTTGCAGACCGCAGACGTCTTCATTTAACTCTCTTTGTCAAAGGAGAGGGACGCTAAGTCAAGCTCTCTCTGTCTCTCTCATCCAGATCTTAATGTTTATTTAATGTTTTCCTTCAAAGAGCATATCACTTGCAAGCCCCGCGGCAGGTCTAACGTCACTGTTTGCTGCCTTTTCTTGTATCTCCAAAGAAATTTATGGAGTGCATTGGTCAGTGGGAATTAAACATCTCCAGGAGAGAAGATAATTGGCAATAATCAGATAGAAGCATTACATTTATGGGAGAAGTTGATAAAAATAAATATAATGAACATCCAAATTACAAATAGTTTTGCTTTTTAAATGTAAAGCACAAAGAAATATGAAAAATGTCTGTGCCTTTTTAGGGACTATTTTAAGTTTTTAGTGGATTTTTAACATTTTAAGCAGAGGGGTCTGTAAATACAAATATAGGCCTGTTAAACACATGGGGGCACCCTCCACACCTATTGGTACCCCTAGTAAAGATGTGTAAAAAGTTTTTAACAGTTGCATTTAAAATGTTTGAAAATCTAACTTTTAATTTTAGCAAAGTTCATCAAAAATTCATATTCTATGAAATAATTGTTTTGCTGTTGTTTTTTAACTGCTGGTGCTCCTTATTGTATCACCTAATTCCTAAGCATTAACTGTAAATAAAGTATATTTTTATTTATGCTTTAATATTTTTCAGCTTGTTCAGAGTTTTCAGGATCTTTTGATTGGTAATCAATTTGTACTTGTATCTCCAGTGGATGAATATGGGTAGAAATGGAAGAGACAAGAGAACATGCCTTTCAAATAAAGCCTGGTTCACACGGCAGGATTTTAAAATTGTCGCAAGAGTTTCATACCACACACTGCGATAAAAAAAAATCACGGATATTCCTGTTTTGGTCCTGCAGTGTGTGGTGTGTTGTCACACAGCAATCACGATTTTTACTAGCAAACATTCCTAGCTCAGACGGGAAATCTCACAAAACCTTACGAGATAAAATGTGACCAAAGTCAAAGGAGTAAAAAATCAAGGCGGCCGAGGAGAAGGCAATGGCAATAGATTGTGGACTAGTTTTAACAGAGAAAAACCACTCAAAAAGAAAAGGGGTTTGATATAGGAGTGGAGACAGCTGGAGCAGGGCCTCTACTTGCGATACAAAGATATGGAGGTGAGTTATTGTTTTTCTATCCCCTCGGGAAAGTCATTACATAGTTGTTCTGACTGATCTCTGTTTCTATGTTTGTTGGACAGTGGTCAAGTGAGCTGACTCTTTGAAATAATAATAGACGCATCGCTGCTTGGCACCTTACTTTCTGATTGGCTACAACTCCCATTGCTGCATGTTCGTTTGTCCTCGCAACACCCCCCACACGCTGCAATATCAGGCCAAGGCAGTCCAACATGATCGGAGTGGTCCCTACATCCTTCCGAGCAGACTAGAGCACTCTGAACACGCACTCTGAACACCACACGGCAGGCATATCGGTTAGCATTATCTTAAGAGCCGATGATCAGGGTGTGTCGGAAGGGGATAATCAGAGCAAAAATCAGCCTAAAAATCCTGCTGTGTGACCAAGGCATCCGGCAGATGTGTGTTCATTTTAATAAGAAATATCTAAAAGAATACAGATGTTTGCATAAAATCTACTGTACATTCAGAGCTATATATATATATATATATTTTTTTTTTTATTTATTTTTTTTTTTTTTACGTGTCCTGTTTGGCAGTGTGGAGCTCAGAATTGGTGTCTGAGTACCAAGTAGAAGCCCAACAGATTTACTTTCACAAGTGGAGCACAACGGCTTTTGCTATAGTACTCCACTTGATATATGTGTGAAAAATCTTTATTATGAATTGCTGGGGGTTTTATTTCCTGATGTTATGGACACGGAGACGGAAAATTAAGGGGAAGAAAGAAAGAAGATGAAGAAGAGAGGTAGGAAACAAAAAGTCATGAGAGAGGGTGAGTTGAAAATTCAAGAGAGGAAAGGGAACAAAGAAAACACAGGAAACATTGAAGTCTGCCTCCATACCCACAGGACGGCAGAGAGAGGGGAAAAAACAAAACAAAACACGAAAAAGGAACATTGACAAAACAAACCTAACATCGTGAACTAAGAACTACACAACCACATCACACAAAAATAGATATAAAAATACAACAACAATGTCACAGAAAAACTCATGGTACCGATTAATCAAGCTCTAGTAATGATTAACCCAAAAATATATCTGTAAACACCAGAGACCCCACATCTATGTGTGTGTGTTAGCATGCTGGTGCATATAAGGTTTCTCCATAAGAGTGTTCGATAGCTGATGTGAGCAGGCATCAATCCGTCTCTCAGGAATCGATGCAGACAGGAAGGAGATCGGAGCCAAGACGTCCAAAGGACCCCCAGAGCCCCAGGTGGACCAGGGTGGGGCCGACCGCATCCCCCAAGAGAGGAGCAAAGGAGAACCCCAGGGGAACGTCCAGCGGCTACTATGCAGGGGCCCGGGGGGCAGCAGTGACGAGCCCACGGGCCCCACCTTCAACCAGCCGCGCCGGGGCGGGCCGGTCCATGGACCGGGAGAGCCGGGGCCCAGGGGCGCCCCTCCCCCCAGCAGAGACCCGACAAGGGACCGCCCGACGAGGGGTCCCCAGCGCCGCTGGGGCCGCGGCCGGCCGCCACGTGCCACCACCACCCTGGGCCAAGCCCCACCGCCAACATCCCAGCGCCCCACCCCTGCCCCACGTCGGGGCGTCCCACCAGTAGCCGCAGCCGATGGATAGCATCCCCAGGCCAAGCTCAGCCAGCACCTGGACACCAAGTTGTACCAGCTCCCGAGTCCTGATCCCGCGCAACGCAGAGCGGCGAGACCAGGCATCCAGAGCAATATTTTAAAAAATAATAATTGTGACAAACAACTCTGGAAAGGACCCAAATTTATCTTGCCACCACTAAAAGTAAGCAGGATGGTAAGTGAGGTAAAAAGAAATGTCCTCACTGTTCAAGAACTGCAGCAAAAAGGTGCCATCTTAGGGTCACCAAGTCTATACATAACAATCTTATTCTCATGCCAATTAGTTGTTTGGGTCCCATACTAGGAAAAAATATTTTTCTGTCTAACATGACAAACATAAACATCTGGATTTTGCTAAAACAATTGCAACTTGTTCTAAGATCCTTAGAACAGATTTTGATTTTAAAATGACCAAAACATTGTAAATCTCTTGGTAAACTGAAAATTAATCATCACAGCAGAATGATGATCCACAACATATGCCCACAGTCAAATCAACCATCTGTTATTGTCTTGTCAGTCCCAGAAATATATCCTGAAGAAAACCTGTGGGTTGTACATATTATCAACAGCAGGGGTTCAAATAAATCTGGCACCACTGATTTTGTGGAGCAAAAACATTTCCTCATATGGGATTTTTCCCCCCTGAAGAAATTAAGTCAACTTCAATATTAGTTTTATTTCCATTTTATTAGTGTGATATTTTGCTACAGCAATATAAGATGAACTTTTTAAAGGTTTTTTTCAAAACAATTGGTAAAACCGCTTTTACTACTTTTAAGACTGACTTAGAATTGTTAAACATGTCTCTCGTTAAGAATCCTAAATACAACTTTAGGTTTAGATCAATTTAAATAAAATGCAAATGACTTGCTATGGGGTAAAATAAGATTTAATATGAGATCTATTTGCTTCACACTGTTTCTATTGCAGCATGAAAAGATATGTGTCTTTGCTCTGTCTGATAAAATAGAGAGAGCATTGCAGCTGCCATGGCAGCCACGCATTGTTAAAGCCCACAGTGTGACAGAGATAAAAGGTGAACATGTTCTAGCTGAGCCAACCAGGTAAATGCTGCTTTAATACACATCATAACTCATCCCCAAGCCAGGTCTCAGGGGAGACATGGAGGCGATAATAGAGAAGAGAAATGAACTGAAAAGGGAAGGAAAAACGGGAGCGAACGCAGATGGAGAGGCGACTGACAGCAAGATGAGTAATCTGAAACCCGTTGTTTTGAAAATGCCGCCATCCATGTCCAGAATGGTTACAGTACCACTATGGATGACAGCGAGAGTGCAGAGCTGTGTCATTGCTTTGCTATGAAAAAGAAATGAAGCCCCTTTCTCATTAGATTTTTTTTCCCCTCATGTCTCCCTGCAATGTGTTCGCCCATTTTTCTCAAACTCGTTATGAGCCCTGTGTCTTTGAAGATTGATTTTACTTTGTTCTGAGTTGAGCTCTGAAACTTCTGCAGATTGTCCAGTTTTTTGGCAATTGTAAATGTGCCCTCTAAGTGCCTCAACTCTGTGACTTTAACAGTTCAATACTGAACAAAAGAAGATGGTCCCTGGGTCCAATTTGGTGCAGAAACAATACGCTAACACGCCAAACTGTAAAAGGAGCTGAAGCTGCGATTGTGTCAGCAGTTTTTATCATATTTTCGGTCTGTGTTTCTTGTCCTCAGCAGAGCTCATGTACACAGTGGAGCTGGCAGGAGGGCTGGGAGCGATTCTGCTGCTTCTCATCTTTCTCATCTCCCTGTATAAATGCTACAAGATTGAGCTGATGCTTTTCTATAGGAGGCACTTCGGCAGCGAGGATGTGGATGGAGGTAAGGACAACCCAGAGAAAAAACTGAAAAAGGATGTATATGTATATCAATCTGAATTCAGTTGTGTTCAACCAGAACCAACTCCCAGGTAGATTTAAATCATCCTTCCTCTACTTTTTTCCTAAGTGACCAGGGACTACTACTGCCATGCCTCCATTGGGGAAAGAAGGGGAAGGATTTTCAATTTGTTGCCCATTTAAAAATAGATCAGTCTCAATATGTCAGGGAAGGACGCTTGCTCTGCACCGACAGAGGCCAGGTAGTAACATGTGGGGAATGGACGGGCTAAAAAACAGCCTCCCTGTGTGACAAAGAGGAGCTTAACCAGCCTGAAATTGTGGAGCAGCTGCTTGTTTTCTTTTCACAACATAGTTAACTTTCCCTTCAGTTAAAAAGTTGTCTGTTTATGTCCCAGTATCTCTCTGTGTCCTTAAAAATTCTGGAAACAAGGAACTCACAGCTTTTTTGTTTTTTGCACATGCATGAATTATCTATTACACGCAGTTTTGTTGACTGAAACTTCTACATGATTAAGTCACACTGTCAGGGACAGCTGATACAAGCGGTTTTGATTCCTCCAGCTTTGCTTGGTAGTTAATTTGAGACATCGGTTGCTAATTTGAAGGCAATGTTTGATGTTCGGATCCAATCCAGGGAGTTTTAAAGCTGTGCATGCTTCTCAAAAGAGTTTTTGAAAAAGCCCCTCTTCTCTTTTTGGCTGTCCCACATTCAAGTTCTACAGAGAATAATGACTAGCACTCACTGAACATGTCACCACCACTGTGCTTCTTTTATTCTATTTTCTGCCTTTTCAGTTTTTCTCACTGTCTTCTGAGAAATCATTTTGAGGTGTGTAGCAGTGCATTGCTTGAGTCTTGATTTGGGTGTGTTGATATCTAACCCATTTTTTTTCCAATGCGCACTTCATGGCCTAATGGATGTAATGCCACTGGGAATCAGTGTTTGTACTCTGTTGTTTACAACAAGCTCTTCTGTTCCAAATAAAATTCCTGAGGAGAAAATAGTTAGGTGTTATTTTGGAGAAGTGTTACTCCAGTTCAAAATCCACTTAAAAACAGACTTCCTAGCCCAGTGTGGGGAGATTTGACTGTACAATTAAAAATGTTTTAGAATCACACACTCCAGGGCAACATTTATCAGTAGAAATTCGGGCACAACCTAGCAAAGCTCTTGGGATTGATTTGATTACTTTACTTAGGTGTGGAATGTTCACCTCCTCTAGAACAGAACGTGGAACATTCCTGGTTAAATAAATTAAAATAAAGTTGCTTACTGCAGGTTTTTTTTAACGTTTTGTAAAGCAGGATCCCATCTAAAGTTGTCTTCATGTCAAAATAAAATTGCAATCCCTCTTCATACGTTTTCACAAATATAATAAAGATGTGAAACTGTGTTTTAAAATTTCTCAGTACAATATGGAACTATCAAGTTCTGGTTTTTCGATGTAAGCATTTTTAACTATGATTCAGTTAATTTAAATAGCACTAATTCACAGCAAATGTCAGCTTAAGGCACTTTATAAGAGAAACCGATGCAGTTTATATACAAAAACACAGAATCAAATTCATCCAATCATGCAAAACAAATTCAGATATATACTTTCCGATTGGATTCAAGTTACAGTAAAGCACAATGCAGTCAAATTCACTTTATTATGCCAAAAGATAAAAACACTTAACTTAATTTAACATCTAAATCTGTCAGGGGTATGAATAATTTTGACCTTTTATGGTGTAGTGCCATCCAGTCACCATTAGGCATGTATCCACTATCAGAACTTCAGGATAATTTAACCAGATCTTTTTTTCTGACTGGGTAATCTGCTGGCCCGCTCCTCTCAGCTGCCATGTCTTCATACACAATCTGCCCTTTAAGGAATCAGCTAAAGACGTCCGCAAAGCACACTGTTTCAGCAGCGAGAAGCAGCAGCAGACATAACAAGAGATCAACATGGAAGAAGCAGGGCTAGTTTCTGGTTGCTGTTATAACTGCTTTGCCAGTAACTCTTCTTTTTTTTACAAAGTCGATTGTTTGGTAACGTCTGCCTATTTCCCTCTAAATTACAACCAATCAGGGCGACTTAACCACAGCTCCCGCTGAGTAACTTGATCGGGCCAGTCCGAGTACATACCCCCAGACTGGTACTCCGTTGTTTTCTGAAATGGCCCTGAAAACGGCCCTGTTGGCCCAGCCCGATACAGTGGAGACGCACATATCGGGAAGATCCAGTCAAATTACTCTGAAGTTCCGATAATGGGAACGGTCCTATAGCCTACTGCTTGTAAATTTCACACATGTATCGTTATCAAGATAGCTTGTGTTACTGATCTGAGCAAAAACTCAATAAGAAGTTCTGCATGATATTGCAATTAAAGAGTGTGCTTATACAAAAATGGGTTTTTAAATGTATTGTATTCCAGTTTAGCTAGATTTTATGCAAAATATTAATACTTCATCAAATGATGTTCCCATTCTTTAACATGCGAAAAATATAAGCATTTTAAAAGGATAATACATTAATGGGATGCTGCTCTAACCACAAAGTCCACACCAAGATTCACCACATGATAAAGAGACAAACTTCAGACAACAATATTTTGTATACCCAGCAAGTTCCACTCTTACACATTTTTTTATAGTATAATTTTTTTCTGCTGCCATTCATTGACAATCATGTTTGCAGATTACATTATGGATCGTAGTAAGAGCAGGAAACAGGCAACGGAGAGGCTTAAGAGATGGAGGTGTGCGCTCAAGTGAAGAGAAATTAAAGTCAGTAGAAGGATGAATGATTGTAATATCCAGTGCAAGAAAGGTGGAATGAAGCTGCAAGATGTAGGGATTAAATACCTGGGTTCAGTCCTCCAAAGCAACAGACACAGGAGAGGTGTAAAAGAGACGAGTGTCAGAGCTGGTTGTGATGGAACACAACAAGCGTGGAAGGAAGGAGTTATCTAACTTGGTAGTTAGATTTACAATTATGTACAATTTGGAGACAATGGTAGCCTACTTATCAAAATAAGGGAGGAGGAGTTGGTGGTGGCAGAGCTGGAGATGTTAAGATTTTTATTGGGACCAATGGGGGCAAGGTTGGAAATGAGTATATTAGGGTGACAACTCAGGACTGGCCGATTGGAGGCCAAGTCAGAAAGATGGGGGAAAGGAGAGTGTATGCTGGAAGGAGGGGAAGGGAAAGACCAGAGGGGAGGTTAATGGATGGTGTGAAGGAAGATATGAAGAAGGCTGAGGGAAGATAGAAATGGGCGATAAAGATAGGCTAAAATGAGACAGATGATTAGCTGTTGTGCCCTCTGAAGGTTTCTTTAGAATGTGATACTGATTAAGTGTTGAAGTACAAGAAAATGCCCCTGTTTTATCTTCCCTACAGCCTGATCGGTTAAATATTGCTTGAGAATATGCTTGAGAATTAGGCTTTTATTTTGAAGTTTACTCCTAAATAACAGGCGTTTAGTACTTCCATATGAACATTTTAGATTGTCAGTTTAACATGAATGCAACCACATTGATTCTCAGAATGAGCTTCAAAACATATCAATTCTAAATTGGATGATAAATATCAGCTGTTCCGTTGAGGACCTCTCGTATTTGACCTGTTCCAGTTTCATCGCTGGCATAATTTATTTGTTTTCATAGCTTCTGATGAATGTAAAAGAAAAGAAGAAAAAAAAAAACACTTCAGTATTTGTGAGTTATAATCAGGAAGGTATTATATTTTGCTCAGTGCCCATTGCAGCTTTGACCTATTTTAATGTTAGACTCCAATGAAATGAGACCAACCACACAAATGAAACCCTGAGATCAGCAGACAAAAAAATAGATAATTTAAACTATTTTAAAGGCAATACCTTTTTAATAAATGCATTATCTCCAAATGTTTGCACGTTTTCACCCTTGTGGTGAGTATTTGTGCAGTGGACTCCACCTGTGAGCGAGTTATAAACATGTTTACTCCACATTTTTCATTAGTCGCTGTCTGTTTCTCTCTGTTTTTCAGAGAATAAAGACTATGATGCATATCTTTCATACACCAAAGTGGACCCTGATCAGTGGAGTCAGGAGACCAGGGAGGAGGAGCGCTTCGCCCTGGAAATTCTACCCGATGTGCTGGAAAAACATTATGGTTACAAACTCTTCATCCCAGACCGAGACCTCATTCCAACAGGCAGTAAGCGCTCAGACCCTATGTGTGCTCACATGTTGACAGTGGGGAAAAAGCTTGGAAGAGAGTGCACAGAACATTTGCTTTTGCTGCATATATAATGTTGCTGCAGTGTTTAGCACATCGCTTTGCACTTTGTCTTGGTTTACACTTGTTGCTTTGTGCTTGTCTTCAGTGTTGTCTTTCACTGTCTCATGTTGTGTGCTGTTAAGACAAATTTAAACTAAGCTGTGACAAGTTGCACCACTTAGCCATAACATTATGGCCACTCAAAATAGCTACCGATGGACTCACTGAGACATGAACTATTGGAGTTGGGCAGAACCTCTGAAGATGTGCAGTCATATTTGTCAACTAGTCTAGAGCATAATCCTATAAATCCTGTAACTTTCATTGTTAGAAATTCTGCAGACTGTGATGTATTGTGGGCTTAGTTTATTAAGAATACTCTGCACCCACTTTTAAAAGAAATTGAGCATATTTTGCACAGATTTAGACTTGCATAGAAAGGTGTGGTATTTACAAATACTATGTATGTACAAGCTTAAAATTCTGGGTGCTTGTAATTCATAAACTGAATTCAAAGGAAGATCTGCACCTTAAATACTGTACATCTACTGAGCCAGTAATGTCTCTCTGAGCTGTCTGAACTTGCCCACTGCCCATTTGGCCACAAATGAGGTATTTGTGTATACATTTAGGGGAGGGTTTTCTTATGTTTATGTATATTTGTGTAAATTACTACCAAAGCAAATTGCTTGGTATTTTCAAACACCGTAGTTCATTGCACTGTGCAGATTGAATAAAAAAAAAAAACCTTCTGCTGAAAGCTAAAAAGTTGGTCAGAGAGCATCCTCTCTTCCAGAAAAGATCCGTCTGTATTGTGGGACTGTGGCAGACTGAGAAATCTTCGTTCCACTACGGTGAGGGTGAAACAACAGACTGCCAATACTCGTCACTGGAAGGGTGGTGGAATTATAAATATATTTCTTTGAAGACGGCTGTGCATCTGGTTTTCGTACTCCGTTTTCTTCCTGTCTTTTCAAATACCCACTATAAATATTCACAAATATGGGCAGATTTTCCCTTAATGCATAGTACCTCAGTTAAATCCAAACAAACCATGCCAGCCCAACTTGTGAATTAGATGGATGTGCAGGGTTTAGTAATACAGGTCCTGTTAACTCTTCAGACCTGCACTGGAAAGTTTGGTCAGTTGAGACCATTTTATTCTTCATACATTTTCCTTTGTTCTACTTTTTTAAGTAAATCTATACCACTGTAGACTACATCACACAGATGTTTTCCCAAACTGTGTTAATTTAACTTGTATGATTTCCAACATATAAACTACTAACACGTCTACTCACAGAACAAAAATATGTTTTGTTTCTAGATTTATCCTGCCCACAGCAAGGTTCTATTGTATAAAGATAATCAGTTTTAGCTTTTCAGTGGTCATAATATTAGAGCTAAGCCCT
Source organism: Valencia hispanica (assembly GCA_963556495.2). NCBI lineage: Eukaryota > Metazoa > Chordata > Actinopteri > Cyprinodontiformes > Valenciidae > Valencia > Valencia hispanica. The sequence goes on along the minus strand of OY747707.1, from coordinate 35,113,851 downwards.
GTTTACTTGTTGATTAATACTTCAAAATTTCAAAATATTTAGTTCGAAACTGTCAGCAAGTATCTTTTTAGATAGAAGCAGAAGATCACAGCTCTTCTCGTTGGCTCTGTCCTAACTGGCTACTACTGAAGGGGGAATACAGTATGTAGTGTGCACTGGAAGCTGATATATTGAACAAATTCATCGTCCCCTCTGGTTTTCATCCATGCAGTAATAAATCCATGAAAATTCTGTGTGAACATATTCTCATGCGAGCTAACTCGTGCCTGCTTAGCAGTCCGTTTCTGCCAGTGGTACACTGTGTGCTCTACTTTGTAGCGATGGTGTGTGTTTGTACTGTAGGCTGCATGTGGAACAGATAAAACGCAAACGCGTCCTACTTGATCCAGAAAGATTTAAACATCAGTGGGACATGGGGGAAGGCTCTGAGCCGCGCCGACAGAGCCGCCTCTATCCTTTTAATCAAAAGAAATTGCCGCCAGCATCAGTGCCAAACAGAATCATTGCAGATGAATGTCCTATCATGGAAACATGCTATGTGAATAATTATATGAGAAGTATAAACATGAGTGTGATGAGGCACTGCTTACTTTTACAACAGTGTTTAGCAGTGTTGTGTGTCAGTGTCTGTATTGTGTACTACCTGTGACCTCAATGTTAAAATGTTTATGTTTAGGTCTCACCAATGAGCATTACCAGGATGACACGCGACTTTTTGGAGGTACTCACCCTCAGTCTTTTCCTCTTGTATTTAGTTACTTTCATTTACCGTCGCATTGGACGCTGCAGAGAAATGCAATATTAGACTAGAATATTGGTGATAGATTCATCACATCAGAAACTGCTCATATAATACATTATATAGTATTTTATATTGAACCAGTAAAAACATATATTCTCCTATAATCATAGCTATAAATGGTTACTTGGTTTTTAGACCCTTTTGAGTAAGAAAAAATAGATGTTTTTTTCATTCCACCACTTACTACAGAAAAGTTATTTTATTTCAGTAATTCATAAGGAATGAAACTCATAGTAATATAGATTTATGACACAGAGGGATGTCAAGAACACGATACAACTGCTTAAAACCCAAAATTCATTTTCTCAGAAAAGTAGAATGCTACATAACAGCAAAACAAAATTTTTTATTTTAAAACAGAAATGTAATGTCAAGGCTATGTTTTGGCTTACTCTACCATGGAGAGGACTGTTGACTTGACAATTTTCTAGCAGATGGTCATTGATACCCTCAACAAGGAGGCAATGCCACAAAATGTAGTTACTGAACAGGCTGGCTTTCCACATAGTGCTGTATATAAATGTGCTATTGGAAGGTTGAGTGGTAAAAGTGAAAAGTAAGTTGAAAAGGTGCTCAAGCAACAGAGATAACTCCCCCCTTGAGAGGACTGTTAGGCAAACCCCATGCAAGACTTTAGGGGAGGTTCAGAAGTTCAGGACTGGAGCTGGAATTGGAGCTTCAAGAGCCACAACACAGTTGAATCGAGGACATGGACCTTGAGTTAAGCCACTCTTGAACATAAACATTAGAAGCATCTTACCTGGACTGAAGAGAAAAATAACCAGACTGTTGCTCAGTGGTCCAAAGTCCTCTTTTTGGATTAAAGTAAATTTAGCATTTGATTTGGAAATCAAGGTGCCAGAGTGTGAAAGAAAAGCAGAGAGTTGCTTTTAGATCCACAGCTGGTGATGATTTGTGGAGCCATGTCCTTTGTCAGAGCAGCCATCTGCTAGGAAATTTAGAGTACCTTGTGCCTTCCTCTACTGACAAGCTTTATGATTTCATTTCCAGCAGGATTTGGCTTCTGTCCACACTGCCAAAAGCACCAATACATGGTTTTATTACCATATCACTGTGCTTGATTGGCCGGCAAATTTTCCTGACCTGAGCTGCATGAAGAATCTGTAGAGTATTGTCAAGAGGAAGATTAGGGACACCAGCTGAAGGTTGCTAGTAAAGAATCCTAAAACTGAAGTTAAAGTTTTTTATTAGCTGTAAGTCATTACTATCAAAATAAATTAAAATAAACAATTGAAATATAACACTCTGTTCATAATAAATCAATACAACATGAGTTTTGCTTTTTGAACTGAATTACTGAATAATATAAACTTTTTCTTGATATTCTTCTTTATGGAGATGTACCTGTTACAAATCAAAATCCAAAATTGAGTCTTCCCTCAATTCATTTCAAATAAAAATGAATTGAGGGGCGACTGTGGATCAGGAGTGAGGAGTTCGTCTAGTAACCGGAGGGTTGCCTGTTCGAGCCCCCACTCCGTCCATCTCAGTCGTTGTGAGACTTGGGCAAGTCCCTTCTTCCTACTGGTGGGGGTCACCTACTGGTGGTGGTCAGAGGGCCCTGGTGGCGCCAGTGTTCGGCAGCCTTGCTTCTGTCAGTGTGCCCAGGGCAGCTGTGGCCACAATGTAGCTTGCCAGCACCAGTGTGTGAATGGGTGAATGACTTAATGTAGTGTGAAGTGACTAAATAAAGCGCTATCAAGTACAGGCCATTTACCATTTATTTTAAAAAGACAGAAATATTTAATTTGCATCAGCATCCAGCTCTAACCCTTTTGTATCTTACTTCTGCTACAGCTTAATTAAAACTCACATAAGCCAAGCTGAGTATATTATACACATAACTAGATAGAAGTCGAGGGGCTCTTGCAGTTAAATGAGATTCTCAGAGTGAAAACTAAGCCATTAGATGGAGAGAAGTTTCGTTAGACTTGCGAGACAGGATTATGTTCAAGTGCCCAAAAGCCTCACTCCTTGTAACATCTTTAGAAACGGCAAAGGGCTTCTCTACATTTATCTGACTAGTCAAACTGTGCAGACAGGGGTAATGGGCTTCGTTTAGACCATTAACCAACGAGCCAAACTTTGTGAAGGAGAAATGGTTTCTTTAGTGACAGAAGAAGCGTCACTGCAGGGCTTCTGTGCAGTTCTCAGTTAAATGTGATCAGCAAATGAGGAAAGCTCAATTTTCTGATCAAATGAAACAAAAGAGAGATATTTTCGATTTTTAATGAGTTGTGACACCATCTCTGCTGACAAGCATGTTGAAGGAGTAGGGATTTTTTTCTGCAGTGGCATCTGAGAGAGAAGTAAGAGTTTATATAAAAAACTGGAGCAAATTTCATAAAAACTCAGCTAAGGTGCTGGATAGACCTAGTTGATATCTAAATCTATAAATATTATAGGTATCTCTTGAGAGACCTAAAATGTTTATCCACTTGCACTCTGCATCTAATGTGCCTGAGTCTAAACATTTCTGCCAAAATAAATTAAATAAACTTCCAAAGAAAATAACTTAATTTTGTGAGATCATTCCTCAAAGACTAAAAACATCTACTGCTGCTTAGAGTCTTTAACCAAGTTCTAACATAAGGGCCTGGATACTTCTCTTTATTCATGTTTACATGCAGTCATCATCGGTATAAACATATTTTCAGGGTGGAATGATTACATTATACAACATACAGCCACAGTGGTTTTTCAAAACAAGTATTAAGTGAAAACGTTATTATTTTGGATTTTTTTCTAGCCCACATAGGGTCAAAATTATTCATATGGTACAGGCTCAATTATATAAATGAACCCCTATCGATAAATAGCCAAAAGTCCTTAGACTTTATTAAACATCCTGTGGCACATCGATCACATGCTTTTTTTGTAACCTCTTGTAGCCTTTAAGAGCTCTGGTGTAGTTCTTGATGAATGTTTTATGCACCTTTCTTGGGCATGGTCCTTACTTTTCTGGCTTGTTCCTAATCATCAACGACAGTGTTTCAACTTAGGGTGATGGTTTTGGTCAGATGGTTGAAATTTAAACTAAATTGGGTGTTTCAACAAGAACACAAACACAGAGATCCTGGTTTCATGGATAGCAGGTTTACATTAAGGTTTTTGAATAAAGTTTCCAAGGTCAATCCCTCATCCTGAATGAAATTCTCCGGACTACATAGAGCTAAAAGCTGAGTTCGTGCCAGAAAATCAACCAGTCAAGATAATCTCTACCAATTCTATCAAGAATATTGGTCAAATATTCAGCCACATTTGTGCCAGAACCTTGTTAATAGCTTTGAAAAGTGTGTGGTCAAGCTGCAACTGGACAAGGGTCATTAACCAAGTATGAGCGGAGGTATAATTCAGAACCTTTGTGGATAAGAAAGAAACTCCACAAGGTGATACCTCTGCATCATAAGTAGTCTAATAAATGCAGAAAAATCTTAAAAATGTGTTGCTAAAAAAATTTTTATTTGTTTTTTTAGATTTATGTGTAGTGTTAGGAAGACAAAATTAATATTTATATTGTCAGTTCAATAATCCAATCATTATTAACGGCAAAAAAGTCAACTGTCATTGTCTTGTCTTTGTGAATGTTCACCCATCTTTAACTTTTGTGGTTCTGGGCTCTTTAGATTTAATCAGATGAACACTAAAAGTATATATCTTTCTTTGAAATTTCTGTTCTCATTTGCCTTTCCTTCTTGTTTCATACAGCGTACATAGAGGATGTTGCACGTTGTGTAGACCAGAGCAAGCGCCTCATTATAGTTATGACACCCAACTATGTGGTGCGGCGAGGTTGGAGCATCTTCGAGCTAGAGACCCGACTGCGCAACATGCTGATGAGCGGTGAGATCAAGGTCATCCTGATCGAGTGTGCTGAGCTGCGTGGCATCATGAACTACCAGGAGGTGGAGGCCCTCAAACACACCATCAAAACCCTCACTGTCATCAAGTGGAGGGGCCCCAAAAGCAACAAGCTCAACTCTAAGTTTTGGAAGCAACTGCAGTATGAGATGCCCTTCAGGCGCACAGAGCCCATGCTCATTCACGAGCCGGCACTGGACGTCAGCGAGCAGGGTCCCTTCGGGGAGCTGCAGACCGTCTCAGCCATCTCCATGGCAGCAGCCACCTCCACGGCCATGGCCACCGCCCATCCAGAGCTGCGTTCCTCGTTCCACAACACCTACCACACCACCATGAGGCAGAAACACTACTACCGCAGCTACGAGTATGACATACCCCCGGGGGGGACCCTGCCAACTCTCTCATCTCTGGGGAACCAGCACACCTACTGCAACATCCCGCTAACACTGCTGAATGGACAAAGGCCTCCCGGGAAGAGCCGAGAGCACAGCCTGGAGGAAGCTCACGCCAACAACGCCATGCTCCCACTGCTGCCAAGAGAAACCAGCATCTCCAGTGTCATCTGGTAGTAACAAGCAGACTCAATGTCGGCTTCAGGAAGACCAATCAGGGTCAGAGATGACGAGAATCAAAAGTAGAAGTTGAAACCACAAAGTGGATCTATTCAGGTCCATGCATCACCACTGACGGAAAACACAGGAGGTGGTGTGGAGGCGGTTTCCCCTGTCGTTCAAGAGGACCAGTCTCTTCTAATGAGCGAATTTATTTTTCATGTGGAACTAAAGGAAATATAAGAAACACTGTTTTTTTTCTAGACTGACAAATAAAGTGCAGGAACTCCATTTTAAGAAAAACACACATGATTCAAACATCCTCACAAAAGAAATGTGCATACAAACAAACAAAAGGAAAACAGGGTCTGTACATATATTTGCATTTTATTAGTAGCATCAGTGTTTTCCTGTTTCGTTCTTTATTCGGTTGAATTCAATCATGTCTGTTGCCTTCTCTACTGTAGGACTTTGCTTTAAACTCGTTACACAAAGCGGAATATTTTTCATTCTTTTAATTTTTTTTGTTTGTTTTTTTACCTCACTTTAACAGGCTTGATTGGAAAGCCAGTTTGCCATGTACTTGCGCAGTTGTGTTCTTTTTTTTATTTTATTTTTATTAGTTTGTTTGTTTTAAATCATTCTGTAGTTTAAGCGAACTTTGTTTTATGAAAAAAACGTTTTGAAAGACCTGGACATTTTCAGGAGACGGGAAGAGCTGAAACCTGTTTTTGTTTAAAGGTGTATCTATTTTAAAACGAAACTCCTTTGAAAAAAAAATAATCGAATATGCAAAAAGATTGAGGAGCTGGCTAAAAACATCCAGCCATGTGGGGCACAGAAGGTAGAAGTGTTTGAAGAGAAGCACCAGTCCCCTCCAATCAGACCGACAGACTGGCGGATCTCTAGCTGAAGCTTCGTTTTTTGGGGGCAGGTTTTCTATTGAAACAAACAGCCTGGCTGTTTTAGAGTGATAGTGATATGCCTCACCTTAAAAAGAAAATCTGTAGATTATTTTAAAAAACGAATTATATTTTTATAACAGAAAAGAGTTTGCTTGAGAGGTCATACAGTACTTATTTGCATTTCCTCTTCCATAGAAAAGGGATCCACGTCTAAGCATTCTGTTGGTTTTGTACTCTTGTAATAGTGGTTTCTGATTTGTTGAGAGACTAAGCTGGTGTTTGAATCCCACCTGACAAATACATCTATCACTCCAGGTTCAAAAGAAAAGAACATTTTCAACGTTTTAATTTTTGATGATTCATTTTCTTGCCATTCTGAAAAATTAGATTTATTTGGTTCATAGAGATAGTCCACGTTTTAATGAGAGAAAAGAAAACAGGTGTGTTTTGAAAGACTTTTTAAATATATTTGAAGGTGTGATTTTTAAGTATGCATAGCAAATAGATATGTATTCTACATATAATATAGATATTTATATAAATATATAAACACAATTTTCACATGGAAAGAAATGTCTATCTTTATAGAAACACAATCATTATCAGTTGCCCTTACTTTCTCACTGCACATTAAAAACATTGATTTGGTCTGCATGGTTTCCTTTTGTGTCGAGCTTTAAGTAATTGTTGTCAATAATTCATAACACCTATAATACTCCAGTTTACACACCTGAAAGAGTAAACATTCTTGTACTTGCTGTGGCCCTAACAACATTTGAATCAGTGAGGCTGCAGAAAAATGTGCCACATGGATGAATACATTTGTCACTTCACATGTGCGCCTCCAACAGATCTTAAGTAGGGTCCACATATGCACATACTTTTCTTTTTTACTGCTCTACATACAAGACAAGAAAAAGACCCTTTTTCAAACTTCAGATTGTGCTCAGCATTTACAGAAAAGGAACATTGTGTCTCTACTGATATTTTTATAAGTTAAGATGAGATGCCTTAAAATCAGGGATGTCATGAGCCGATCTAAAATTTAAGCTCAAAGCTCAGTGAAGTATTTTCAAAAAGACCCTTATACATGGTGTTGCTCCACTGTCTATGATTTGATGTCGGCTCCAACCCAGTGAGCAGTGCTGCCCCTGTGCATTACCATTTTTTATCACAGCCTATTGCATGTTTTAGATCTTTCTTTGCTTTAACACGCCTGCTTCAGATGATTAAAGTTCAGCAAAAGCCTGCTAGTCTTCCATCAACTGAAATCAGATGTGCTGAGGCAGCGAAACATCTAAAACATGCTGGGCAATGTGCCTTGAAGACCAGAGTTTGTTTCTGCTTTATTAGTGACGTTCTTGGTAAAAGAGAGACTTTCCTGCCTGTTTCTCCCTTTCTTTCTGTGTAATGTGACCTGCTCTGTAGTGGGCAGAGAGCCAAAACACCCGTCATTAAATTGTGTGTTTAAAGAACATTCTTAAAAACAAACGTATGAAGCAGAAATGTATTTATTTATATATATATATATATATATATATATATATATATATATATATATATATATATATATATAAACTCAGCAAAAAAAGAAACGTCCTCTGACTTTCAACTGTTTTTACTTTCAGTAAACTTAATGTGTGTAAATATTTGTATGAACACTAAAAGAGTCAACACCATAAGACATAAACTAAAAATGTTTCACAGACATGTGACTAACAGAAATAGAATAATGTGTCCTTGAATGAAGGGAGGCTCAAAATCAAAAGTACCAGTCAGTATCTGGTGTGGCCACCAGCTGCTTGAAGTACTGCAGTGCATCTCCTCCTCATGGACTGGACCAGATTTGTCAGTTCTTGCTGTGAGATGTTACCCCACTCTGCCACCAAGGCACTTGCAAGTTCCTGGACATTTCTGGGGGGAATGGCCCTAAAACCGACAAAACCGAGACTCATCAGTGAAGAGCACTTTTTGCCACTCCTGTCTGGTCCAGCGAAGGTGGGTTTGTGCCCATAGGCAGCGTTGTTGCTGGTGATGTCTGGTAAGGACCTGCCTTACAACAGGCCTAAAAGCCCTCAGCCCAGCCTCTCTCAGACTACTGATGGAGGGATTGTGTGTTCCTGGTGTGTCTCGGGCAGTTGTGGCCATCTTGTACCTGTCACGCAGGTGTGATATTCGGATGTACCGATCCTGTGCAGGTGTTGTTACACGTGGTCTTTCACTGCGAGGATGATCAGCTGTCCTTCCTGTCTCCCTGTAGCGCTGTCTTAGGCGTCCCACAGTGTGGACATGGCAATTTATTGCCCTAGACACATCAGCAGTCCTCATGCCTCCCTGCAGCATGCCTAATGCACGTTCACGCAGATGAGCAGGGACCCTGGGCATCTTTCTTTGGGTGTTGTTCACAGTCAATCTCTTTAGTGTCCTGCGTTTTTAGAACTGTGACCTTAACTGCCTACTTTCTGTAAGCTGTTAAGGTCTTAACGACCATTCCACAGATGCATGTTAATTAATTGAGTAGGGTTAATTGAACATGCATGGAAAAGATTGTTTAAACCCTTTACAATGAAGATCTGTAAAGTTATTTGGATTTTTACAACATTATTGTTGAAATACACAGTCCTGAAAAAGGGACGTTTCGTTTTTTGCTGAGTTTACATATATATATATATATATATATATATATATATATATATATATATATAGTGGACCCCCGCCCATTAGTGGTTCATTAGACGCAAATTTTTCTGTGGTACGTGATTCAAAGTTGTTCATGGAGCATCCGCCTATTCGCAAATTTTTTTCTAAAGTATTTGAAAGATTACTTTGTACTACATTAGCTTCTGGGGTAGAGCTGAGACAGTGTTCACTGAGCGTTTTTAATGCATATTAAGGTATATATCTCGTGTAAACTATTAAAATGGGCCATTATAAGCATTTTTTGAGAAGGTATCAAGTATTTGTGAAATGTCACTATTCGCGGGTGGCTGTGGTCCTTAACCCCTGCGATGAGAAGCAGGATAACAGGTTTTCCTAAACGTTTTGTCCACACATGATTAACTGAAACCAAACTGAAGATTTTCACAAAGCAAATTATTAGTGATTTGGTCAATACAGAGTAAAAGCATTAGTATAGCAGGTATATATATAACAGGTGACCCGTTTTGTGAACAAAACATTGTAATAGCTTTTCTTAACCAAGTTAACCCTATGTTGAAGCAGCATCTTAAGAAGGGAGCATCCAGTACATCATCAATGAAAGGTTTAAGTGAGACAATGGCACAATTTCATCTGAATAATGTAGTACTCATGAAAATGGGTTAATTTATTGCTCCTTTGTGGAGTTGCAACAGACATTATCAGCCATGACTTGGACTGGTATCACGATTAAAAATAGAAATCCGGATCTGGACATCCCTGATAAAAACAGAACTGAATTCAATCTCTCTGAACTGGTTTTTGATCTGCTGTAATGCAGTCTGGGTTAAGCTCACTGTCATGGCTGATCTGGTCTCCTGACAGGTTTGAATCATCATTTTTCTCACCTATGCTATTGCTTCACTGATGAGCTCAAATCACTGTTATATAAATAGCCTGCTGATGGAAATAAGGAATCCAGAATATGCTGCTTTAAATGGCATCGTTGCAGGCCTGCCAGCCAGAGCAGACAGTTGATTGTGCTAAGGTCTGTTGATATCAGAAGTTGAAATTAAATTTCATTAAAAGACAAGAAATTACAGACACCAATTCTGAGCTCCACACTCCCAGACAGGACACATGTAAACAAATAAATAAATAAAAAAAGACAAGAAATTAGATTAAAAAAACTATATATGATATAAAAGTATAATTAATGACTGTAACAAAAAGGGTCACAAAGATTTTACTACACAAAATAGCCGATAAGAAGCACTATATTCCTAAGGAGACTGATAACATGATGAGAAATATGTATGACTGTTTGTAACAAAACTCTCCCACGAAGATATTCAGAAAACATCCATCCATTATCTATACCGTCAATCCTATGCAGGGTTGTGGGAGGGTTGCTGGCGAGAGGTGGGGTACACCCTGGACAGGTCGCTAGTATATCGCAGTATCCAGGAAGCAGTAATGTGCAACTTCAAACTTTTTCACACAAAAAAGGCAGCTGTGTCTCAGTGGAGTGGAGTACATATCTGACAGTCCCTCTGGTGCATATTGTCCTTGGGCAATACACAGAATCCTAAGTTACCTGTACATCAGTGTAGGATGTTTGTGTGCTTGAAAGTGTGAATAGGTGACTGTGATTCAAAGTATAAAAGTCCTGTGACCGGTTGGTAAAACTAGAAAAATGGTATGTAAATGCATCCCATTTACCCAGACAAGGACAAAATTGAAGTTCAGTGTCTAAGAATGAAATAACCAATGAAACTCAGACAAATGCAAACATCAACAATTACAAAAGGGTGTGTTAAATGACCAAAGAGAGGCAAAAACTGCAGCAGGAAATTTCCTAATGACCAGACAAGATACAAAAGAGCCAAAATGAGGCAATAAAGAGAGACATAATTACCACAGACTAATTTAAAATTATGATAGATAAATATAAAATGCTCTCCCAAATGCAGTCCCTATCCAAATGTTTGCATTTTGTTCTCTGTTAAATGACCAATGTCATATTTTAGAGGCAGAAAACAAATAGAATAAAACCACAATCTGCCTTTCTTTGAAGGTACTTTTCAATCACTATTTTACTGGTTAAAAAAGGGCTGTTGGACCCATCCCCCTTTGAAACACAAAGACTATGCTAAATATTGGTGATGGTTTACAACAGCAGAGCATGATTGCCTATTATTGTAAAAAGAAAATGGGTTTTCATGACCAAAATAACTTTCTAACAGGAATATGGCCACTATCACAGCAGTGGGAAAAAAAGAGCTTTCTTACTTCCCCAAATATTGTACTATGCACAGAAAAAAGGGGTTATTTGTGAAAGTAAATAGGGGAAGAGGGCAGATTTCTCCTCAACCCAAAAAGTCCCTGTTTTAAACATTTTTGGGCAAGTTTGCTACACAAGCAGAATCATATTTTGATGTTAGAAATAAGATGGGACTGTACCCTTTGAGATGCATGTCAGAAAGGGAGCAGATATTGAAATGTCTACCAGAATACTGCCAGATTTTTTAATTTTGGAATGATAATTTCTTCCACAATCGGTTATTTGTCACTATGGAGATTTACAAACAGTTTGGTCCTGACATAGAGCACTTTTAAATCTCTGGGTAGGGTGCTGGTTTTTTGAGTTACCAATAAACTCTCTTTCACACGTTATTATAAATTTCTCTTAATTGGACAAGTCACCAAATAAATCATTTTTTGACCTCAAACCTGGAGATTTTGCCATCAATAATTTTGTTCTGGGTGGGCACTGTGATAGGTGATGATATCCAAGTTTGTTGTTCCTAGATAACATTAGTCTTCAACGAATTTAAGGTGTATTGTACCTGGTTCTTTGTGTAATTCTTTTGAATTCAAACATTAAAACTAATACAATTATCATGAGCTATATCAACATAAACACATGCTACAAGGAAATGTTTGAAAAATATTTATACATGTCCCTTGATAACTTAATTAATTTGTTTGTCCAGTGGTAATGACTGGACCTTGTGATGTGGCACAATCACCACATAATAATGACAGAATCCCAAGGTTGGAAACGGGCTGAAGTATTTTTCTGTTGCGTGTTGATACCTTTAAATATCCATCATTCTCTCTGCCCAAGGCTACAACATTTAAACTCAAAGAGAAAATGTGCTAACAAAATGATTATTTTTTGTTAAAGGTTTAGCTCGAAACATTATGGTGGTTGGCTGCTCACCGCTGATGAGTAAGCGCTGCCAAACACTGCCATCTCCTGGGAGTAAACACTAACTACAACATGCATTTGTATTTGAAACCTGAAAAAGAATCAGACTGAGAACAGATTTACTGATGTCTGCCAACCCCAGGAGAAAACAGAAAGAAAGAAAAAATAACTGGGTCAGAGGGAAAAAAAGAGGAGAACTGAGTAAAATACATAGATAAGAAAACTGGGTTTAAGGTAGAGTTTGTCAGTTAAGGCTAGAACAGACGTTCAGAGCTGTGCAAATACACAAACAAAAATCTGCCATAGCAATGCTAAAAATCTAGAATGAATCATTTATTGAGATGTAAGAGGCCTGCACACAAAACATGCAAATATTATCAAGAGCAAGACAGGGTGATGACTATTGTCAGTTCGCCGCTTACTGACAGACATCTGGAGCTTTATTAACGTCACAGGATTAATAGAGTCTTTATTACCCAGAGCAATTAAGGACTTAATTGCTGATAAAATAAGGCCCATTGAGAAGGAACATGCAAAGAAGATAGATATGAACAAGAATATAATCAAAGCAAAGCAGACAGCGGCATATGTTTGGGTGTGTGTGTGTGTGTGTGTGTGTGTGTGTGTGTGTGTGTGTGTGTGTGTGTGTGTGTGTGTGTGCGCGCGTGTGTGTCTTGTGAGTTTATGCATCTCTTTCTTTTTCCCTGTCATCCTGCAACGCCTTGTCGGACCACCAGGAGGTATGTGAGAGTTATCAGCAAAGGTTTCACATGAACTTCAAACAGAACTTAAATCCCTGTTTATCACTGACATCGCCTTACTTCCTTTGAAGGTTGCATCCAGTTTTGATTGAGCGTGCTCCTCTGTGAGAAGGAATAAAACACACACACAAGGACAAAGCTCCAGCAGTTCCGAAGGATGCGGGGGGAAAAACAACCTGGTCTGTAGTTGCAAATGTCTGTTTGGAGAGCAGCAAATGTAAAGACAAAATGCAACCATTGCAGGCAACTCTGTTTTGTATAAACTTGACTTTTTATGGGGTTTTGTTTTGTTGAAATAACTACATTCTGAAACCTGCCAGCTGCTGTAGGAAATACAATTGTGAACCAGTAAAGGTCTATACCGGGTTCATAAGATTTCTGGCTCTGATAATTGCATGGCCAGACTTCAAAATGAAACACTTTCATCCGATGTTTGATTGTTCAGAGATTAGTTTGAAAACATATGGGGTATTTCTAAAGTATACATACTTGTCATGCAAAAAATGTGACAATCACAAACGATTTTCTTTATCTTAAAAAAACCCCAAATCTTCTAGTGTAAGTTTATTCATTTATGCTCCAGCACTCAAAAATCATTACTGCTCTTCTTACCATGTTGATGATCTGTTGGTTGCCCGGTAGGCTTTAGTTATGGCTGTCGGCTTATAAATATTCAACAGTAGTCTTTATTTTGTGTCAAAATAGGTTCATTTTGAAGTTAAAAATTCAATTAGATGACATACATACATACATACATACATACATACATACATACATACATACATACATACATACATACATACATACATACATACATACATACATACATACATACATACATACATACATACATACACACACACAAACATACAAACATACATACATACATACATACATACATACATACATACATACATACATACATACATACATACATACATACATACATACATACATACATACATACATACATACATACATACATACATACACACATACATACATACATACATACACACACACAAACATACAAACATACATACATACATACATACATACATACATACATACATACATACATACATACATACATACATACATACATACATACATACATACATACATACATACATACATACATACATACACACACACAAACATACAAACATACATACATACATATACAAGAATACATGCACAGTAAGACAAAATAGACATGCATACAGTTCAACAAATACTCCTGTTTTGCACTTGCTAAGACCTCAGTTGCTGCTATTGAGTTGGCACCAAAACTTTTTTTCTCTTGAGGTCCACCTCAAGAGAAGAGGCCATTTCATGGTCTGTTGGTTGTCTGACCTAGATAGAAAATCTTCCTTAGCTTTGTGTGAACCACAAAAGGTGCATGTCATCTGTGTGTCTTTTTGCTATGTCTATTTCTCACTTCCCTCTCTTTATTTAGTTGCTGTGCCTGAAGGAGCGTTCATTTACCTAAGAGCTGCTCAAAAGTCGGATCTGTGGGATCCATTTTCCACAACCTACTTATTAATCCAATTCAGATTAACTATTTAATGTGCAAAAATTTAAGTTACTTAAACAGTTATTCACACAGATTTTATTATGTTAAGCTTTATTCACTGAGAGGTAATAATAATATTCAATGAACTCCACTATTCAACATATATGTTATACTCTACTGTAAGAAAAAGTAAAGCCTGAAAGATTGATACATTTTAAATTTGTCTAACTTATATTGCTGAATTTCTGTAAATCATAACTTTTATTTAGGTTGACCTCTATAGAGATCCTTATCCTTACATACACTTGAGGGTGCTTTGTTGAAGATTTTGAGGGTATTCTATAAAAAAATTTACAAAAATTCAGTATCTAAATAACAATCATGTCAAACAGAAAATCAGAGACTCACAAAAACATACATTCTAAAAAACACTTGAGAGTCCATTAAATAATCAGTTCTTAGAAATATGTGTATATATGTCGAATTGTCTTGTAATTATTTTTCAAGGCTAGGAACCCAGGATTTTAAATGGTCTTAATTTTCTGCAAGTTTTTGGTGGATTTACCGGCATGTTTTTGGATATTGTCATGTTGAGGAGTTCAGTTATTTTTCAGCTTCATTTTTTTTATAGTCTCAGATTTCCCTCATGCTCCCTTTAATACATGGTAGCTGGTCAGGTCTTATAAAGGATCTCCAAACCATGACACTTCCACCTCTATGCTTTACAGTGGATATGGGGTTCCTTTCCTTGAATGCTGTGTTTCATTTATGCAGGACATCTCCTTTGTCATGTAATCTGGATCATTAAAGAATCGACTCATCTGTCCAAAGAAACATTTTTCACAAGTCCCGGTCATTGGCTACACTCCGCTTTAGTCTTGCCTGTTTTTTTATTTTTAAATTTTCTAAATCACTGTCGGCACATTCCGTTCTCTTTCGGTTAATACTTTCTGGTACTCCTTTTTGTCAGTAGGACAGCATTTAGCAATCACCTCTAAGGTATCATAAGGCTGGAGAATTCAGAGGGCTTCGACCAAAAATCTTTTGCACCATCTCTCCAGAGTCATAAATTAACTCCTATGCTCTATTCTCCTCAGCTCACTGCAGGTTTCCTACAAAGTATACATCAGGGGACTGAGACAGTCATAGCAGAAGGTTAATTTGGGTTTAGTTAACCCTTTATATGCTGATTTTGTCATTTGTGTTATATCATTCTCCTATTGCAAGACCAAATGACAACCTACACTCCAGTTTATTGTAGAGGGCACCAGGTTTTCATTACAAAATGTCCTGATACCATGCACTCTAACAAGGTTCCTGGGGCCTCTGGAGAAGAAGGAGGCCCATAGCATTATGGATTCCCCAGCATACTTAACAGTGAGCACAAGGTGATTTTCTACAAAGTGCTCCATTTATTTAACACCAAACCTACCTCGGGTGTTTGTCTCGTCTGATCAACGAACATGGTTTCCAGTTTAAATCCCACTACAATTTAGCAAACTTCACGCATTTACATTTATGATAGTAAGAGAAATTATTTTTCCTGCTGTACCACCAAACAAAATCTGTTTCCATATAGATAGAATGTAATAGTTGGAGTTTTGTTGACTCCAATATATCAATCTTTGCTTAAATTGTCTGACAGTAAGGTTTGGAGATGTTTTTACTTCCCTTGTTTGCCACAGTTCCAGTTATCTTAAACATAGTTATGCTCTGACTGTTATTATTTTTATAGTCATAGAGCATTTTAATTAAATGTACTCTTGTCTTTTTTATTTTGATGAATGGCTCAGAGACATGTGTGTCGTCTCATAGGTTTACCTCAGAAAAACACAAAGTCCTAGATTACTAATTAAAAGTTCTTACGCTAATGAAAAAGGAAAGTAGAGGAATGTGCTCCTATGTCAAATCATAATTATACTCGAGAAAAACACAAAGCCGTGGATCAATAATGGGAAGTTTTAGATAAATTAAATATATGCTCTAGCTATGTTTATTTCACAGTAATGGTAAGAGGCCACTAACTGTGGCTATTCTGATTTTGTGAAAGGACAATTTTCCTTAATATGGATTTTTTCTCAACTAAATAACTGTACACAAACTAAAAGTTTGATTTTCAGTGTGAGATTAAGCTTCTACAATAAGATATTAATTAAGAACTGTTACAATTCTTTACCAGGAGTGCCAATAAATGTGCAGGGTGCAGTTATTATTTACTGGGACCTATTATGCTGACCAAATAACACAAATACAATATCAGGGACAAATGCTGTAAATTAACTATCGCTAAAAGCCTTATGATCCAAGCATGGGACAGCTGTTGCACAGTTGTCTAGGATTTTTGTATCTGTCCCTATCAAATAAACTCAATATCAATAAGTTGAAGTCACCGGTTCTGTGCTGATGTTAATTAATTTAATTTTATCCTTTGATCTAAAGAAGATTTTTACTAATGTGAACATATAGATTTAACTATACATTTTACTCATGTTTGAGGCCAGGTTGTAATGCAGACCTTCTGGTCTAGGTTTTTTTAAATTTTCAGGCGGAATGGAAAATCCAGCAGAACAGAGCAGGTTTCAGTCGTTAAATCTTTCAACAGTGGACAACAATAAAAATGCAACAACAAAAAAATAAGGGACTAGCTTGTATTGTCAGGAACTGTAACACACTGAAAAATGTTGCATTGTCACTGCAGGTAGCCTGCATCCTGTTATCCAAGGTCAACATTCATGCTTTAGTGTTAACACAGTTCTTGATAAAATGACTGGATCCTTTTTGACTTTGTTCGTATTCACTTTATGTGGAGTCAGAACTTTTTTTGTCTTCACATTCCGGATATTGATATATCAGAGGCCACAGATTTCTACCTAGCACATGTGTCTGTTTCCGATAACAGTAAAGAAACAATACAGACGCCACACCTTTTATTTCACTATTGTGTCGGGTGTATGGGAACTAATGCATGTGGTACATGTTTGCCCTCTAGTGGCCTAAACGACATTTCACCCTAAATGTTTTCTGGTCCACAACTCGGCTTATTTGCAGCTGATGTGACAGGCCTTGATCAATCACTGCTGTGTGACCTGAAGCTGACATGAAACATTGTGACTCTGATTGTTCAGTGTGATGTCATGTTTTAATTACTACACACTCATCATGTTACGTTATCTCCTGCATAAGATTGGCTGGCACACTTTCTCCAGCTGAAAGTGTGTCAGTGTTGAGAGAATCATAAAGTCACACGGCATAATATGGTAATGTTTTTTATTGTTATTTTAAAAAAATAGTCTTTATAAAAACAAATAAGTTATGAATTCCAGCAGCTGCTTTAAGTTTCCTCTGTAATAACCTCTCTCTCCATCCATTGCGCGCGCACACACACATTCACACAGACGCATACGCACACTCTCTGTTGTCACAGGTCAGTTCTCATAGTCCTTCAATTGTTTTGCATTGTTACAAGTTCATATCAGCGTCACCTCCCACAACAATACAAGTTCTGAGCATGTTTTTTTAGTCTGGATTCATCCTTGCTCTGTGACCTACTTTCCGTAGAACATCTCCATGAGAACCTCCTCGATATTCACCGCCCCGATTACGGGTCTGAAGAAGAGCTGTGCGACTACCAGCGGGCTGATGGCCCGCAGCATGGACAGGGCGATGAGCAGCTTGGCAAAGCGCGTCGAGTCCTCACGGTGAATCAGCCGGACGTGCTCATTCAGAGCCTGATGCGCCTCCCGACGCAGCGCCTGGATGTAGTGGAGGCAGCGCAGACCCTCCAGATCTGAGAGAAGAGAGAAAAGTTTAGTTCTCAAACACATATCACTCCATGTCGGTCTCGTCACTGTTTTTGGTCAACTGCATCGGTTTTCTTTTACTATTGGAGTCTGATTTTTAGATCATATTTCACGCAAATTGATTAAAGGTCTGATTTACCTGGATTAAAGAGCACGGCTCCCTTTAGATAGGCGTACTCCTTCGTGCTGATATCCACACTCCAACATTTCGTCAAGAAGGCTTTGATCGCCTCGATGTCCACCACGGACACCCCGACTGCCGCCCTGGTCTGACCGACAAGGATCTCACTCTGTCGCTCCGGCACACCCGTGAGGATGCGCTGCAGCATGCTGGGCTCCACGGTCTCCGTCGTCTCAAAGTCTACTCGGTCCTGCGCGAGCCCCAACACCAGCAACGGGGCCCAGCCGCTTCGGATCAGCATCAGCTGATCATCCTCCGGCAACTCCCGAAAGCAGGGGACGTTTTTCACGAAGCGCAGCGTCTTCACCAGCACCGCCGACGCAGCTTTGCACGTCACCTGCGGGGAGCGCAGCACGCCCCGGCGGCGCGTCGAGCCGCAGGAGCACGCCTGCTGCCGGAGCTCCTGCAGCGAGCCCGGGACGGAGGAGGAGGATGAGGAGGAGGAGGAGGAGGAGGAGGAGCCCTTCAGGAGTAAATGCTGCAGGGTTTGGTGTTGGGAATGCTGCTGTTGATGATGTTGTGGCTCCTCGGCGGTCACAAGGCTATCGCTTTTCAGAATGCTGTAGAGAATGCTGTTGTTGTTGTTTCGGGCGCTGGCACTCCGACAGCGACAGCCCTCCAGCGTGGCCATGACCGCTTGGCGCTCTACATGAGCTGGAGCTTCCTCTTTGAAGCGCCGGGGGTCAGTGACAGAGGTAGCTGCTTCTTTACCCCCCTGATAGCCCCGAGTGAAGGGCAGCCTGTTTATATGAGCTCCCGTCTGTCCTCACACTTTGAGAGATTGTTCTAAGTTACTGCATATTCCACATCCACCGGTTTATGCGCCTCCTCTTTCTCCACCTCCACTTTTCCCCCTCTCTCTCTCTCTCTCTCTCTGCAGCTTTCACAGCTACAGCCCAGTCAGAAACGGAAAAATGACTGAAAAAAACTTTTTGTTTAAAAAAAGAAAGAAAAATTACTCTTACAGAATTAGATTTCCTTTCCTTGGTCTGAGATCAAGGGGAAAAAACTCATAAAACAGAAAACGTGACCTCAAAATCTCAGCCTTCTGGCACAGCTTATAGCAAAAAGTTAAGAAAAAGTTACTTTTTATTTTATTAAAGTGGCCGTGAAGGAAAAGGCACAGAGAAAGACTTCTTTCCGTGGCTCTGTCTCGGGTATGTGACGTTAGATATGCCCCAGAAATCAACTGGACTATGGATTCTGTTCGTTTTTAGATTGGCCCCAGCTGACTGGTGGGTCAGAAAGTCAAAAATCCTTTCTTTATCCAGTCAGTGAACACACTACACTGAAGCACTACCATTTGTGCCAATAAAGCTCTTCAGTGCAGAAGTTGTGACTCTAAAACAAAACCTCAAAAGGCGTGTTTTCCCAACACAAGAAACCTTTTTCAGGACTCAGATTTTTTACCCCCATTGTTTCTACTGTCTGAACCAGGGTCAAATTATAGTACCACGGTACAACTACCTCAGAAAAAAGGCCCTTGTGGAGAGGCCGTGCTTTTTGGATGGACCCTGACTTATAAAAGTGAGGTTCTGTAATCTACAGCTAGACTACCCCCAGAATTTTTTTCAGTAATCTTAAATTGCTAATTTCTTCCTGTTAATTTTAATTTTTAAACTGGAGTAATTGATGTTATCTTTACAAATACATCTACTCCCACTCACATTACTAAAATCAGCAAAGCTTGGTGGAAATATTAATAGAATAAATTAGATAAAGTGTGGAATTTGATTTTCAAAACTGGAGGCTGAGGAAGTAATGCCCTCATTAAAACAATTTTTAGGGATTTAAAGTATAGAGTACGTACAGTGTTTATGTTCTGAGATGGGAATTACAATGTCCAGGATTGTATAACAGCAGGTAACAACAGATTGTAAATTTGAAAGAAACAAAAACACTGCTGCTGCTGCTGTTCTTGAGTGTTTTGTATGGCATCTTTGGGACACATCTCAGAGGCTTTAACGGTTATACATGTTGTAGACCATTACACTTCCCTCTGACTTAAAAGGGATCTTAGTGCACTTTCAAGGTGTTACCAGTGTGAAATGATCAAAAGTCATAGGTTGTAATCCCTTCTCACATCAGTAAACACAGATGCATGCATTGGTAAAACACATTTAAAGTCTGCTACAGTTACATTTATTCATAAGTTATGTGTATTTAATGAGACAGAATTCTTTGGTATATTTATTTGTTTGTACACAATACTCCATTTGGAGGAAAGAAATATTTGCCCTCACAATTGCAGCGCTTCGTAATAATACAGTACAATTATCAATTAGTTTAAAGCCAAAAATAACATTTTGGCAACTGGAACTTCTTTCCTCTGTCACTGACACGTATTTGGTACCTGGGATCAGCACTGTTAATTTAAAGTAGATAATATTTTCCCAAAGTTTGGAGTGACTTTGCAGATCTTTAAAAGCATAATCACCAGGACTGGACTGGTAATCTGGCATTCAGGCCCAGTAAACTGGTGCACTTTTGGGCTTCTATTTTGTGCCTTCTATTTTTATGTTAACCGACTGGCCGATACACGTCTTATTTGATCATTTCCTGACATTGGGCTGGCTTATCCAGATCTCTTCACCTTTACAGACATTCCTTCCATTCCCTCCCTGCCCTATCAAAGTTAATGATGCTGACTAAAGGGCGTGCAATGCCAGCAGTGCTTGCTTAAGAGTTCCTCTCTGTTTCGTCAGACAGAGGACAAAGAATGGGAAGCTAAAAGTGAAGGGGTGGTGCAGAAAAGGAAAAATCTGCATGCAAATTTTGCTTAATGTGCAAAGATTACATATACATTTTTATATGGCTTCAATTTCTGCCGCAACTGATGGTAAACTGCAACATGAAGTAGAGAAAGAAGAGACACAGAGTGAAGACAGCCAGAGAGAATTTGTGTTTCTAACTCTGTTGTCATAAGTAATGCAAATTCTCTGTCACATTATTGTGCTAAAAATTATGCATGTACAGTATGTAGTATAGGATGTTGAGTAAAAACATTTTGAAATGGAACTGATGCTGATTCATCAAACATCATGTTACAGAGACATAAAATGTGGGTCAAATTAAGTACATCACGTACAAAAAATATTTTATCTACTTCAAAATAAAACATGAGGAGGATTTGTCCTAATTAGGGCGTGTGACTCTAAATATAGGCAGCAACCACAGACAACAGATAACAGTTTAGTGAAAGGTTTATTTTGATTATCCTGGGGAATGAGAATGAGGTCGTAGGGACACAGATCCTGAGCCGCAGGCTGAACTGAAGAGAACAGTTAAGTGAATAATTCTTTAGAAGAAGTCTTGTAAATAAATGTCTTTAGATATGGTGGGTGAAGCTTACTTTCCAGAATGGTGAGGAGTTCCAGGGGAGGTAACTAGGAGAACAGTTACTGAGGCTGGCTGGGCGAGGGTGGTCTGAGGGTTTTCTGATCTGATGTCTGTTTGTAGCAGGTGGAGTATCATTGGAGGGTGGACAGGCAGGTGATCAGCTGGAGCATATGTTGGTTTGTTTCTCACCAGAGAGGAGCGGCGTGGAGACTGACTGAGAGGAATCCAAGTGTAGATTTGAGCACGGAGGAACTTGACGAGAACAAGGAAATCAGGACACGGAAGAGACTGTCAAGGATCAAGAATCTACGAGGAGGACAAGGAAGGAAAGTTAGTGGATCTCAAAAGTTGTTTTCTTTTTGCACACTGGCACAAACATTAAGTGGCCTGTTATCACGCTAGGTGAGTAAACCATCTGGTGTCAGTCTCAGGGAGCTGCTCCTCTATTGCTCCACCCCTGATGAGGATCAGCTGGTGAAAACTGTCCATCGCACCTTGCACAGAGGTAGAGACACAAACAGACACACCCACAATCCCAGCACACAGTAATTGAATCCTTACACGATTACACCGGAATTTCTGTGTGGTGTTTAGCATCTGTGTTTATACAGCCAACTATAAACCTACGTATATAGTTAGTAGCACTGAGATATATAATGAACACCCTAAATACGATTTGGTAAAACTAAAAGAAATAGTAAATTTTTCATATGTATTGTAGGCAATTTCCCTGCATAAATATATATTTACAATTATTTTTATCTTTCAGGTTTAATCTTTCATTATTTTTATTTCATAGAGAATGTGCAAAAAGAGTTAAACAACTCTTGTTAAGTTGGTTACCCTTTTAATATAAATGTACGCACACATTTTTTAAAGGATAATCCAGAGGTGGGACCAAGTCATTGCATTGCAAGTCTCAAGTAAATCTCAAGTTGTTATCCTCAAGTCTCGAGTCAAGTCTCAAGTAAATACAAGCAAGTCCGAGTCAAGTCATAAAGGAGCCGTATGTAAGATTGTGGCCAAAACTGGTACTGCAATCACTTTCAAATTGCTACAGAGCGATGTATCCTCTCCCCATGCCCCCTGACTCGAGGTTGCCAGATAGGCTGGAGGATCCAGCACGAATGTAGGCTGCTACAAGGAGCTTCCAATGGCAAGTGACAAGTCCTACACAGTAAATTTTCTCTGTTAATTATGTTTAATTATAATAACAGAGAAACAGGCTCTATTAATGGATTGCTGATGTTTGCAATGACAACTCGCTGTTTTTATATTCCCAAACAATTCCTTACCTTTTCAATTTAATGACCCTCCTCCTCAAAATACGCTAACGTAATGTTATTTTACATGAACATTCATAACTTTGTTTGACTGTCATGAATATTTGAAATGTCCATTTACATGAAGTACAAGTTAGCCAAACATAGATGAATCTTACCTGTCCAGGAGAAAATTAGCAACGTTGGCGTCTGCCTTCAAATTCTTCTCTGTTTTCAGCCGTCTCCATCTTGCAAAGGCATCTACTATACAAATCCTTGTTTTATTTCGAACTTTGTAACGACGTATTTCTGAATGAGAGCAAGGTCTTTTAGGTGTAGTAACGTTAGACAGTCTTTATCCAAAACACTTTTGTAGCTGTAGTAACTAGAGCAGAGCTGGCAACCCCGATGCCGAAACACTACTGACTCTGTGATTGGTAGATAAGTGGAGGGTGGCGCCTCAGGCCAGAACACAAGATAACAACATCAACATCTTTTGAGGGCTGCAACTTCACGTTTTAAATGACAATATCCTGGCAATATCCTGGACTTGACTCAGACTTTAACCTATTTACTTGAAAATACTTGATATTTAACCTAATATCTAAAGTTTAAAACATCTATTATTTCAAAATGTAGCACTTTTACATCATTTTACTCATCCTGTCAAGCAGAGACTGTCTCTGTGTACGCATGGTGGTGGTAGTGCAGGTCAAGTTGTTTGCCAAGCGCTATTAAATCAGAAGAAGGTCGGCAGGTTATTTGTGGAATAATAATAAGGCATGCTAAGTGAAACTACCACACCTAATTAAGGTGATCAAAAAGGTTTTCAGCGGCAGATTATGTTGGACTGCAGATGTCAGACATGTCGTGGATTAAATATTTTATTGGAGGACATTATTTGGACTGTTTGTTCGAGATTGCTTGGTTCTATCTATGATTAGAGGCTACGAACGGTGAGTTTCACATATTTATTCTTTCTGACTGTTTGCTGTGTCTACAGTTACGATTGCATCCTTGATTGATATACCTCATTGGAATCATAAGAATCTTAGCTTTCCAATAATATATAAAATGTATATGAACATAGAAAGGGTGTCGCAAAAAAAGGCAGATTTGACTAGGAAGTATGTAATGTAAGAACGCTTAGGGGAACACTTTAATGTATAGGTGTATAGGTGACTGCAGTATATTATCTATTTATTCCTAATATACTTTGGCTATGACCTACCGTTTTTTTTAGAACTTCAAATGTCGAAAGAAGTTAGATGTTGTGCTATCTCTGTCTGTTATTCTCTTCTTGCATGTTTTTACATGTCGCACTGTGTTTTTGTCAGTCAAATAAATTCACTATTGGGAGCATAATTGTTGTTTGCTGCAGCGCTGTATAAAGAGACAGTGGGTTAGGATGGCTTCTTTTTTTAAATCTAGCAATTTGATTGGCTGTTCTGCAGCTCTGGCACACATGCGTACACAGAGACAGTCTCCACTTGAACGGATGAGTGAAATTATGTAAAAGTGCTAAATTTTGAAATAATATATGTTTTAAACTTTAGATATTGGGTTAAATATCAAGTATTTTCAAGTAAATAGGTTAAAGTCTGAGTCAAGTCCCAAGTCATTGGTCTAAAAGTCCAAGTCAAGTCAAAGTCAAAAAATGTTTCCAACTCAAGTCTCAAGTCACAAAATTAATGACTCGAGTCCAAGTCATGTGACTCGAATCCACACTTCTAGGATCATTTGCAGAAATCATTGGTCAGAAATGATTTAATAACATCCTGGACTCCCCTAACGAATATGCAGATGCCCTCTTGAGGCTTAGTGATGCTCTCTTTATGCATTTTAAATAGGCCCACCTGTTTCTAAAACTGTCAAGCGTCACTGCCCTCATGCCTTCAGTGTGTTTACTAGTTGGCATGGTTGGTAGGCAACGTAGCCCTTGGAGGGCAGTTCTGACTTTGCTTCCTAACTCAAGAGGAAAAGTTCCGACAACAGCACACATGGTCACAGTGGACAACATATTGTTTATTATTCTTAGAAAGAAAGATGGAGTACCGTAGTAGTCTCTGTGGCCATTAAACACAATGTGATGTGTTGAAGGGGAAGTTCCACTGTTTCTGTCATCGTCTTCTTCTTTGTTCATACTTGGACGTGAGCTTTACTGCACCACAGTGCCCCCACAATTGCCAGGGGTACTGTACCTCTCTGTTAAGTTTAGATATGCATTTGCAAGCTCCTGGATTACAAACTACGATAATGACAATGAAAATGACAAAGAAAATGGATGGAGTATACGTCATTGGATTTAACATTTAGCATAAATGTTTCATCTTAACATAATTAATGTAAACAAACAACCCATTTTTGGACCCCACAGAGAAAACACACAACTAATGCCGAGGCTAAAATACAGTACTGAGTTTCGGGACATTAGATGTCAAGGGAAGAGCAAGACTTCAGCTGGTTCTGGTGCTGTCTGCCACTGGACTGAGTTTGTTGCTTCCCTGAGGACGTTTTGTTAAATTGGCGAAGGATAAACCCAGCTGGAGCTGTCTTCAGTGGACAAGAAGGCTGAATGGAGTACAGCAAAGTTGCTCTGTTGTGTCTTTTTGAGCTTTCAACATCTGTCAGAGATCAAAGTCTAAATTCCTTAGCAATGCTAACCATGCTAATCATGCTACTCACTGCTATAAAAAGACAGTTTAAAAAGTCACCTTCATCAAGGTAGATCTATATAAAAATATGTTTAACAATCAATGATAGTTCTTATTAAGTAATCAAAAAAGAGGTCAAATCTTCACAAAGAAATGCTGACCAAAGTGGTCCACAACTCTCAGTTCGTGAACCAGTGAAAAAGCATAGACCATGGTTGGATGTGAAGGAATAATTATTTAAGGGACAATTTATATGATATTCTATGAGAAAGAAGTAGGAAGAGCTGAACTGTGAAGGCCAGCCTCCAACCTTGACTTGGACACACTGATATTGATTTAACCGTGAAAACTGGAGCTTGTGAATTATGATGTCATGACTCAGTGCTCCCCTTGCCTCTGTCACTGAAGGAGGATGAAGACGAGCAGGGCTGGAGGAAGAGGGAAGGAGGACAAGTTAGGGTAAAACAGACCAATTAGAGTTTTATCTTAATTGTGCCAAAGAGGGATTACAGGTCTGAAAGGAGGAGGAAAAGGTTAATCTGAAGGGTTCAGTTCACGGAGGAGTTTAAGCAGGCATGAACAGCGAAAGTGTGGAAGCGAGGCTAAAGTTTGGAGCAGATCTCCTGTCTTGCTATGTTCAGCAGGCCACGTCAAACTCATCCTCGTACTGTCATTTAAGGCTCTCAATAGAAGGTTTTATTTGCCATTGAGCACATTTCTGCTTTCATGAAAGAGCATTAAGTACTAACTCAGTGTCCCTTGCTCTGTTGCTTTGAAGGACACGGTTATGAATAAAGACAAGATGAAAAACTTTTGCTGTAGAACTGTAACATTGTTCAGAGGCCAAATGTCTTTGTATTGATTTAGCTGAGAGGAGAAAAAAACAGAGATTTTTCACATGTTTATATCAAGGACACTGTGGGATAAACAGCCTTCACTCAGCTAGTCTCCTCTCCTGCTCAAGGCCCAGCCTGCACAGGTTATAAAAATCTTTCCGTCTCAAGGAGAGATTACATTATGTCTTGTTGCAAAAGCACAGAGCTGAAGAGACAGCACTATGTCACCCTTTGTCTCGCTTTCTTTTTCCCTTTCTTCCGCTTTTGGCTCCTTCTTTTATTTTGCTGTTTATTTGTCAGATTTCTGCAAGAGGTTTTATCTTCGCTCTGTTCCACCATCTTTCCTTCAGACAGGTGGATTGAGTCTGTATTAAATAAACCCTCACTTATCCACAGAACACAATGTGCAGCTGAAACCTGTTTGATCCCACAGGGGAAATTGCAACAATGTACCAAAGATATTAAAACGTTTTATGGCAAATATGTGTGTTTAATTAGGAGTAAAAATTTCAAAAGCAGACTTTTACCTCTGACTAAAGCAGTGTGCACAGATAAAGATTGATAAAGGTAAGAAGCATATTTTAAAAATATAAGAGTTAATTCATTTACTGAGCCAAAATCAGAGTGTATAGTACTCAAAGAAAGTAGTGAGTACACATTTGGTTTTTCCGTTTGACAAGTCCAGTGATGTCCTTGTTTATACATAAAAAAGTCAAAAAATGTTTTCAGATCTTTGTTTTTTTCTAATTTCCCGTTCTGTTCATTTTGTAACCCACTTTTTTTCTTGTAATTTTTATTTTTATAAATGTTCACGTGCTAATGATAATCCAAAACTATCGGAAAAGTCCAGCAAGTTCAGACAGACCAAAACCATAATACTTCTACCACCATGGTTCACAGTGAGCATGGGGTTCCACTGAGAGAAAGATTTTCCTCTCAACACTTTTACAACCATGTATTGTTTTTAGTTATTTGTCTGAAATAGTTTAAATATGATTTTAATTCTGCAGAAAAATCTTGTTGAGATGGCCCAAACACATTATTACCAAATCTGTTGTAGATACCATCTTCATCTTACTGCCCACAAACCTTTTCATCTGATCTAAACCCACAGGCCTAATTTCATGGATTTAAAAGTGTGATGCATGTATGCATGTACTTATTACTGCAGCACCAATGTTTATAATTATTTTTGTCAAATTAAATTTCATTAATTTTTATATTTACTTTTTAGTTATTTTTTTAGGGTGGGTAAACAGATAGTATGTTTTATAAAATTAAGTTCAGGGAAATAAACCAGTCACTTGGAGACAAATAAATAAATATTCCACTGTGGCATAATTCATAGACTTGTGTACCCCTATATACCATTGCATGCCATTTAAAGCTAGAGTATATTAAACTGGGTCACTGAGTAATAATAATTTATTTAAAAAATCAACAGGAGAATATTTTTTTTTCATGAATGGAGAAAAGCGAAACAGTCTTTAAGGTTATCAGTTAGTTTAATTCCAAATGTAATTTTAAAAAAAGGTTACAAATCCTCTAACCACTGTGAAAGGCAGTTCTCAAATACAACATCATCGAGCAATGCGAGCCACTATATTATTTATAAAAGCAGCAGCATTTTGAAGTGGTTCTCCTTATTCTCCAGGGCCTCCAAAACGTCGACCTGATTTAAAGTTTTAAGGCTGTTTTCATCACTTTGATCATAATTTACTTTGACAAACTGATTTAGCTTAAAATCCCCTTTGATATGCCTGCACTGCTCTAAAAATGTGCTGATAAATGGTGTCATCTTCTTTTCTTTCTGCTTTTCCCTTCAGAGGTCGCCACAGCGAATCATCTGTCTCCATTTATGTTTGTGATTCGCATATTTGATTTGGCTTAGCTTTTACGTCAGATGCCCTTCCTAACACAACCCTCTGCATTTTTCTGGAATTGGGACCGCCACAAGAAATCACTGGCTTGTGACCTCTTATGGTTGAAAAATAAAACACCCAATGTGGTTCTTATCGTTTCTTTTCTCCCTCTTTGCTAACTTTTTTTTGTGCATTTACAGGTCAGGTGTCTTTGATGCACGGCAGACTTCTCTATCTGGCATTGTACCTGTTGGTCCAAAGGCCAGTTTACCAAAGCTCTCACCGCTCCATCACATACAATAAATCCCCAAAATGTACAGAGCCCTGTTAAAATGCCAAGGTTTTGAGACATAAAAAAACGAGTCCAATATAAATTGTTTTTAAAAGAAATTCATCTTTAATATTAGAGAAATCAAAAAAAAAATCAACATTTAGTTTGTGAAAATGGAAAGGTCAAAAAGGTGCAATAGCCCTGTTCCATAAGATCATACTTAAACATGATCCATCTTTTGATTCAATTAAATCATTCAGTCACCTTGAAGTCACATCTATCATCACTCATAGAAAATTTTATCAACCAGAGTCAGCAGACCAAAGTTTTTTCTTACATCTGCTTATTTACCTCTTTTAGCTAGTTTGGGGATTTATTACAAGGGATCAAAAGGATCCCACTGTTTAAAGGTATCAGTCAGGAAAAGTGTACCGTGAAAACATCCTTCACAACTTAAAGAAAATATGGGGGAAGCAGTAATGCTGTTTTTACCAAAATTTCAAAAGGCACGTTTTGCACAAATACATCTTTAAAGAACACCATGTACACAGTGGAACATGGTGGTAGCTTCAGGCTGTGGGGGTTATCTTTCTTAAGATGGAGTTGGGTTTTTTGTCAAGATGAATGACATTTTTAACAGCTAAATATGAGTCAGTTTGAGTCAAATCCTCCAGGTGCCTCCATAGGAAGCTGAACATTGTGAGGGTTTTCATTTATTTTAGCATAGCAGTGTATAACATGCATCCAAATCAATGCGTTAATAGCTTCACCAGAGTGAAATTAAAGTGATTTTTTTTTTTAAACCAGCCAGAGTCCATAACTAAATTGGATCTTTCTTTAAGGTCTCTTTAAAGCGATGTGGACACATGTCCTTACAACCTGATAGGTTTGGAAAACTTTTGTTTGGCAGAGTGAGTTAAGATTGCCAAGATGTGACATGCTGAAAGGCACCCACCAAGTAAGACTGAAACTTGAAAATAATTCAGCCAAGTATTTGTAGATGTATAAAATATAGCTTTTTCCTTTCAGCCATTCCACCAGTTACTGGTCTGTTGTTTAACGTCTGCACATGCAGTGCAAAAATATGATGACATCCAAAGTTACAAAGCAGCTGCTATTTGAATGTACACTCACAAGCACCCACTTGTCTGCTTTCATCAATGCTTCTTAAACAACTGCAATTACCGAGGCACCCAGACAGTCCAAGTCAGACGGCATTAGCTGTGCTGCAGTTTTGTGTCTAGCAGTGAAATTTAGAGCAAGGTCAAAACCAAGAAGGATATTTACTCAGAGGAGGGGCATGGGAAAGTGAGAGTGACATGCAAGGATTAAATTGCAAGGGAATGCAAAATCTCATGTAGGTAAAAGTACATTCCCCTGTTATGGTTTTTTTTTGTCTGTTCAAATATTCTAAATGAGTTGCAGAAAGTAAATTGTTAGAAAAAAAATCAATTTAAAAAGAAAGAAATTAAATTTTCTGAAACCTTATCCTCAGTATTTCTTTCTCCTCAACCAGCCTGATTAAAGACAAAGGGAGCTATTCAGCTACTCTCTTTTTATCACTATACAACTGATAAAAAATATACAAAAGAAAAGAAATGTGCCACTTGCTGGTGTAAACACGCAGACTTTTTTAATAGATGAGTGTTACTATGTGCTTTTGCATCAGTGTGCACTTTCTGAAGGCTGATCAGGCAAATGAAACCCTGAGGTTGCCGTGACCCAACACCGCAGCTCTTTGGCACATCGAGTCTCCTCGGCCTTGAAACCCAGTCAGGGGGGAAACACAACTTGTTTTTTTATTATACAAAACACAGCTCAGACACCCAGAGACTCTCCAAGACAGGTCTCAGAGACTTAGGAGGACAACTTTGTATGATTCAAGGCTTCACATTAAATGGCTTCCCTGGAAAAGTCTCATACTGCATTGTTTGTTGATTTGTTGGGCACTCTTCTGGCGGTTGCCATAGTGACTGCCTCCATTTTCTCTCTGTGGCTGCTCACATAAAGGACTGTGTCCTTGTCTCCATAATAGTTACAAATTGAATACTGCACTTTCCAAGGACTCATGTCACCAACTTACAGCAAAGTGAAAGTTTATGCGTATGCCCGCCAGTGTTTGTGTGTTTTGAAGGACAACAGAAAACAAGCTCACTTCGCTCTAAATATGTAGGTTGCATGAGAGGGAAAGTGCTTTTGAACGTTCTTTCATGAATCAGAAGAAATAAAAGAACAAATATAAAAATCACCAGCAACAAGATGGAACGATGTAGCAAAGTGCACGAAAGACTGAAATAAAAGTAGGAACTAAAATCCAAGAATAATACGAGGGAACGAATGTAGTCCCACATTAACACAAATAATGGATAATATACATGTGAATTATTTTCATAAACGGCACCATTAAAGCTGCCTTGTCGGTGCTTTACAACATCTTTTAAATAAAAATCAAAGTTCCCGCAGAACAAACAAAAACAAAATGTGCTGCCATCAGCCGTAACGTCAGGGTTAAATGAGTCCGTTCACTCAGGCGAAAGATAGCAGGAAAAGAAGTAGAAATCACATCTGCCCATGTTTGAGTCACCAGATGCGCATGAGCATGCAAAAGCATGTTCAACAGAAGTTAATCCAATAATAGTGTGCAGACTTTTATTTTTCTGTGTAAAATTTTCAGCCCGCCTGAGTATATCCTTTACAGAACCACCTTTGACTGCAATTACAGCCCCAAGTCGTTTACAGCTAACTTTAAAGGGTCCACAGAAACTTTTGCCCATTTTCCTTTACAAAATATTTCAAGGTCAGTCAGACAGGATGGGGAGCATCTGTGAACATCAGTTTACAAGTTTTGACACAGATTCTGAGTTGGATTTTTTCTGGACTTTGTCATTTTAACACATGAATACGCTTTGATCTAAACCACTCTTTTAGCTCTGGCTGTAAGTTAAAGCTATTTAGACCTGCTGGAAGATGAACTTCTGCCCAAAATCTCAAGTCTTTCACAGCTTCTCACAGGTTTTCCCTGTAGTTAGGGATGTCGTAACAACAGCTGAGTTTGCCAGGTATTGAGCATTTCGCTCTGTACAAATGAGACAAATGCAGCAATACAGAAGAAAAAGGGAGAAGGAGAGGGAGAGACAATGACCGGTTGCTGTGGTTACACGGATGCAAAGTATTGCGAGGATTAAAATATTTTGAGATTATATGAATTTACATAAATTATATACAACCTCCTCATTTTGGTCAACGTTCTCTGATACTGTGGATTGTCCGTTTGGTTAAAGGTCTCATTAGCTGATTTTTTTCGATAAATCTGCTGTGATCTCTAGTTTGAACGAATGCATTTGCATTACTTCGCTGGTGGTGTTCTAAAGACAAATTCCAACAGTTTCTTCCTCAGCTCTTTTTTTTTGGGTATAAAATGCAACGCTGATGTGTTATCTCCACAAATAAAACAAGCCCAAATGTGTTCAGCCATATAGTGGAGATGCTAATGGTTAGCTTCTACTAGCAGAGATGCGCTTTGCTCTCTTCCTCACAGCAAAATCAATACAGCCTTCCTCTGGGTGGTCGCAAGCCAAGGTAGGCAAGACCATGAATACTAATTCTCCCTGTGACTTAAAGTGCCCCTGGCATGAAATTCCCCGCAACGTTTGGGCCCTTTTTAGTCACACTCTAAGTACCTTAATACTGTATCAAAGGATTGTTAGCCGTAGCTCAGCCTTGTTGTAGAATTGCAGCCCCTACTAGGTGGCCCTTCTTTTAGCATTAGCAGAGAACGACCGAGTTTTGGCAATTGAGTCTCTAACGTCCGCATCTGATGAAACATTGACAGACATACATTTGCGCACCACAAATGGCCCAAATTCCAATATTACCCTATGTATGAAATGTAATTAGGTTTAGGCCTAATTATATTGTGTGTTGAACAATAATCTGTTTACAAATTACAGGCCTAATAAAATATTTGATCATCCATCCACACATCCATCTGTCCTCATTATGTCTCTAGCTTTACCACGACACTAATGGCTCGGTTAGCGGCTACTGTAATGGCGTTTCAATTTGATCCGGAATCTGATCCGGACGGCGAGGCATGTCTTCCACAGGTGATTCAGACAGACGGAGGGGAGGGGCTGTGTGTGTGTGTGTGTGTGTGTGTGTGTGTGTGTGTGTGTGTGTACATGTATAGCTATACTTGTGTGGACCAACCTTTGACAGGCCACCAGCATTGTGTGGACATTTATAGTTGTGAGGACATTTTGCCTGGTCCACGAAATGTTTAACAAGCTATTAAACTCTGGGTCTGGGTTAGGCATAGTAAAATCAATGGAAGTCAATACAATGTCAACACAAGTATA
The DNA here is from genome assembly GCA_963556495.2 of Valencia hispanica. Classification (NCBI taxonomy): domain Eukaryota; kingdom Metazoa; phylum Chordata; class Actinopteri; order Cyprinodontiformes; family Valenciidae; genus Valencia; species Valencia hispanica. The sequence continues at coordinate 35,081,020 of OY747707.1, read as the reverse complement.
GCAAGACAGGAGTGTGTGGGTGTGTGTGTCTGTGTGTGCGAGAGACGCTTGAGTGACAGAGACGAAAAGAGAGCAGGGAATGAATGCGCTGCGTGTTTTCAATAGCGTAAAAAAGAAAAACGAAACGCAATATGTGACGGTCGGTGTTGATTTTTATTTATTTTTTGGTCTGTGTCGATGCGCCACAGATTCGTCTGTGTGGGAAACACTATATAACAGCTGAAGGACATTATTGCGGAAATATAGGCTACTTACTTGTATAGGGATATTTGCTGGTTCACGGAGGGTTGGTATTGATCCTGGTAAAAGTTTAAGACGATCTGCAAATCCACTGCTGTATTGTCCCAAGTTAATAAAACATTCGTCAGAGAAATGTTTGCCACAAACGACCACGCGCTTCGGGAGTCGGTCGGGTACATTCCTTGCATAAATAAAGTCCATCCACAAGCTTTTCAGTGGGGAGGACAGTGTCGATGCGGTCTGGACACCATGTTGTCGGATAGTTGTTTGCCTTTTACCGTAGCTCTCGTTGTTTAGGTTGTAATACGCGCCGCGGGGGGAGGGACTTGGAGAGTGTAGTTCAGAGAAGGGGGTAATTGGCTGGAACTCAGTGACGACATATGCCGAAATGTGAGGTCATATGCCGAACTGCAAAACAGCCCGTTTCTGAGTGCTAATTTCACTATGTAGGCAGACATACCCGGGGACAAAGGAAACACTAATCAGTAGTTTTAACCCCTTAGGGGACATAGGCAGGCTGGGGAAACTAACAAATATGACAAAAAAACTCAAAAAATGCAAATTTCATGCCAGGGGCACTTTAAAACTAGTTTATTCTTCTCCGTCAACAAGTTTGCACCCACACGCACACGTATTGATGGAGACGTTTTCCTTTTATACTTCTCTGTTGGTGTGTCAGTGTCGCAAAGCAATTGTCACAAGGACAGCAAGGGGATGCAGAACTTGTCTGCCTACCATTCCAGTTATGTTTTTGATTTACGACAGTTTAATTACTTCAGCTTGTAAACGCACATCCACTCAAAGAGCAATGGCCGACAGAGAGTGAGCTGATTGAGCTGGAAAGCTTTTTACTAGCAGTCTGTTTTGTTGTTCTCTACTCCTCCTGGTGTTCAAAATCGCCAAAAAAGATATTAGATAAACTGGCCTTGCAATATAAACCATCTAGTGCCCAAAAGCTGCATTGACTACTAATTACATCGACTATAGAGAACCGTTCTGGTGAAATGATCTTGGGCTGATGTTGGGCTGACGAATAAACTAGGCTTGAGAACAGACTGAATTCTTCTGACTCACTCGTTTTTTCTGTCTGTTTCCTTTCTGGGGCTAATGGAGGCAATAGGGGTTGGAGAAAATATTATTGTGCAACTTGCACATACAACTCAGAGTGACCAATCGTATTTAAAAAAGAACAAGTATTACATGGTTCCCCAGTGAATGAGACATTTAAAGCTGCAGTCCAGAGTATTTGAGGGAGAGAGATTTTTTTTAATTGGACGTACCAAGCCCCCTCCCAAAATACTCCCCCCTCCCCTTCCCTCCCTCCAGCCCTACCGCACCAGTTGTGCACGCGCATCACCTGTGGCGACACAGCGAGTCAAAGAAGTAAGCAGCAAGCCCCACTGAGCACCACCTGATTGTATTTTTGCTAAGGACATTTTGGAAGTGAGCAACTTCTCCATGACTGATGCTCTCTCACAATATGGCGACTGTAAACGGGAAGATGCGGAGTGGAGGAAGGTGGGATTAAGAAAATTAACAAGTGTTGTGGAGCACTAGCCTTTTATCATAGTGTTGAACCCCACAATCATTTTAAAGATTAACTTTGATATATAAATATATTCTCCGGACTGCAGCTTTAAATGAAATACAGCACAGTTCCTCAAAGTGGACCTCGACCCATGTTTTCAGGTTGGCCAGAGTTTACTTGCTTTTAGGTCTGCACCAGAGTTCTTATGGGCTTTCCCATCTGCCCAATTAAAGTGCACTTTTGGAGGTAATTAACTGTTTTGTTCCAAGTGAACCAAACAGTTTTGGTTTTAAAGTGCATTCTAGGTGTTGGAAGTGTTTCCGAAGTGTGTTTCTGACCAGAGCATCTTCTTAACGTGTTTGCTGTACCCCCTGCAAGGCTTGTTTCAGTTTTCAAGCAGGACTTCAGGACTTTCTTTCATTTTTTTGTTGTTGTTTTCTTTTAGAAAGATTTATTTAAGTCTGATCTAACCAGAGACCCCTTATTCATATGTTTGCTGTGACCCCTACATGAAGAAGTGAATGACTAATAGTTGTCCTGTCAACTGATTCGCCCACCTTAGCTGTGGATCTCTGTAGCTCATCCAGAGGAACCATAGGCTTCTTGGCTGCTTCTCCTGTTTATGCCGTCCTTGAACAGGGTGGATGGTCCTGGTAAGTTTACAGCTATGCCATACTTTTATACAATTTTGCATGATAAAATGAACAGTGCTCCAGGAGATGCTGAAAGTTTGGATGGAGCTTAAAACGGGGAAATCCTGGAAGGAAACCTGTTAGAGGATGCCACAGATTCTAGAGTAGGGTGTGGTTTCACCCACCAGTAGGACAACCCTAAATATACTGCCAGGGTTACAATGAAATGGTTTAGAGTTAAGCATATTCTGGTATAAGAATGGTCCAGTCAAAGTCCAAACCAAAACCAATTTAAGAATCTATAGGGGAGAGTACAAAATATTGAAAAAGGGTGGCTGCATATAGAGACAGTTTTCAGATTTTTGCTGTTTAATTGAAAACCCTTTCCTTTCACATAAAATCCTAATAAAAAAAGTATGTGGTTTGTAATGTGATGAAATGTTAAAAAGTTCAAAGAGTATGAATACTTTAGTAAGACTTTCCTTTTCTGTCCATCTAATCACATTCAAACCATAATTGGACTAAAAGATAAAAACTGTTTTGTTAAGACTTCATCTATGAAGTATTAGCTTTACTGAACTAAAGAGAACATATAAATACTTGTGTTATTATCTGTTGGCTACTCCCATTTACCTCTGATTAGTCTTTCTGGTTGCTTTGTCAGCTCCACCTCTTCTTCAGTAAATTAATTTAAATGTTCTCATTGTCCTTTACTGGTTCCTCCTGTCATTATACCCATTACCAGGGCCTGTTACATGTTCCATTTTTATGTATTTTTCCAGCCTGTTATCCTGCCTGCTGTTTCTTGAGCCACTTTGTAAGTTTCTACGGTTTTATACTGTTATTGAACACATTACAGTTCATCTACTCCCTCTGATTTTGCCTACATTTGAGTCTCACTTTAACTACATCATGATAGTATGATTTTCTTAGGTTATATTTTGAGGCACTTGAAATGGTTGACAAGAACTACATTTTTCATATCTGATTTGTTTACTTTTAGGCAGCAGATTTTTAAACAAACTGAAAACGACGCGTGACGTCATAATTCCTCTGAGGTTTTTGACACGCCATCAATCTGTTTAGTTAAATAGATGCTGTGGCCTGTGTTAGAATATTTAGAAACTCTTACTCAAATAAATAGAAGAAAAAAAACTTAAACGATGTTCAGTCTTCCAAAACAGTACATTTTAGTTAGTTGTGACTGGATTCCTCTAGTAAGTTAATCCTGGCTGTACATTTTCATCATTGGCTGTTAGCTGGAGCCAATCACAGTTTGAATGCCAACTTAATGACGCACTGCTCCACTCTGTGAACAAACACAGTGGAGCTCATTGTTTACCTCAGCTGTGATCCTCTCACTGAATTTGGGTAAACAGCACATGTAACATATGCCTGTGATAGGATGGTTCACCATCTGTTTGTCTCTCTTCTTGTTGCGCTGTTCAAGGTTGGTGTATCTGCACAAGGTCGCCCTGATTACAGCAAACAAAATAACAGATATGCAACTTTTTAGGTCAGACACAAGCGAGGCTGCTACTATAGTCAAATCCGGCGAGTGATTTGTGCATGTGGCCATCTTGCGCCGCCGCCACTGCTGCACTGACAAGTGTCAATGATTCATTCATTATGCTGTCATTGTAAACTGACCCTCTACAGTGACAGCATGATGAATACCTGGATTGATGATGTTAGACCCTGGCCTCCAGTAACTGACAAAGGTATATTAAATGAATACTTATATTAACTTATGAATGAATCATTTGTTTGAGTGATTAACGGGAAAGATTAATAGAGAGATAATAGACTGTACTGTTAAACACTGCTCATATAGCATACGTTACAGGAGTTGGCAAGCTAAAAAATCGCTGGACTCAGAGTCCACAGGATGTTGGTACATGTAACTATATTTTACGGTGCGTTCACACCAAAGCGTCAAAAACGCGCCGCATGTCAAAGTTTGACACTTGAACATTCGCAGCCCGACGCACGTCCAAAGTAAATTGGAGACGTCAAGCCAGAAATACGCAACTTGTGGTAAGAGCTAGTGCCAGACAGTGTTTTTGCAAGATGGCAGCTGTCGATCTAGCGTTAGAAGAGAGAGTCTCCTTTCTCTATTTATTGTGGAGAGTACTCTGCGCAGGTTTGCAGGGTCAGTAATGTGAAAACCTTAAAGTGAAATTAACTTACCAGGTTGCCCTATCTCCTCAGTTATATTCCTCGAATAGAGGTCCTTTTTATTCCTGTCTCTGTAGAGAAAGCAGCTAGTGTCGTATAGCTCAGGGTGATTAGCCACGGCCGTTATCAGTATTTCCCCCATGTTGAATGAAACATTTTGCTTTCTTATACTGTACTGGGAGTTGTTCTGATGACTTGTATGATTTCATTGCTTCTGATGTGTGAAGTCCAGGTATTTTGATCAATTATTTGTAGATATCCCCATAACGAACTGGCGGCGGACAATTTTTAGGACTTTCCTCCCATAGCTTGTTAGCTATTTAAAACCGGTCTGGAAGCTTTGCGCTGAATACAGTTAGCTTTGCAATGTATCTTTTTTAAAATCTAAAGTTGTAATACCTACATTTCTAGGTTTACTTTTGTTAGCTATATTGTTCAACCTTAACAGCAGAGCTTTGGATAGTGTGTATTGAAGCCCTTTTTTACCCTGCAGTGTTGTGTGATTTATATAGAGGAGCTTACAGTGCAAGGAAACCAAAAGATTGCTCCTGCTTTGGCTTTTTTTGGTCACATTTTAAAAGTTTGAAATGATCAAACAAATTAAAATTTTAGACACAAATAACCAGAGTAAATATGTGTATATATATGCATATGTGTATGTATATGTGTATATATATATATATATATATATATATATATATATATATATATATATATATATTTTTTTTTTTTTTTTATATATATATATATATATATCTCACTCCATTTTGTTTTATGTGTTTTTGTAGTTAGCCAGAGGTGGACTTTGTTCTGTCAGTTACAGCAAGTCATCTTCCACCCCTGTATTTCACTGTCAGTGTGATTGGCTTTTTCTACAATGCTATGTTAGCTTTACGACAAATGTAACAGGAGACATGCTTTTCAAAATGTTTGATTTTTGTTATAAGCATATTACTAACCTCCTGGATGAGCTGTCAATCTATTCTGGGAATGATTTTCATAGACTGGCCACTCCTGGGAAGTTTTAACATTATTCCATATTTTCTCCATTTGTGGATAAAGGCTCTCACTGGGGTTCAATAGAGTCCCAAAGCTTTAGAGATGGCTTTCAGACAGATCGATGTCAGTGACTTTGTTTCTTGTATGTTCTTGAATTTCTTTAGATTAAGGTATGTGTTGCTTTTGAGATCTTTAAAGTTGCTTTATGTTGTCAGACATGGTCTATTTAAATGATGTCTTGATTATAAACGTCTGGTTGTAATTAGGTGTGGGTGTCAGTGAAATTCAATCAAAGAAATGTGGTTATTTACTGTTGATTCAGGATTTAACAAGGGTGGATAACTTTTTCTCAAAAGGCTTAGTTGGCTTGGAATGTTTTTCCCTGAAATAAATGAAATAATCTGTTAGATACAGTTTTTTATATTTACTCTTAGTTTTTTTGTCTAATTAAATTCTGTTTGATCTGAAAGATGCTGGTGTGACAAAAAAAGCATAAACAAATAAATATGTAGAGGGGCAAATGTGTGTATATATTGTCAGTTAATTTCTCGTTTCTCCACGCCCTTCGGTTCGAAACAGAGTCCTTAATATAAGCACGTTTATATAAAGTGGTTACTTTTTAAAAAAGATTCATAAACTGAAGTTTTGATTTGCTCTCCATACACTTCTGTATATAATGAAATGAAGACATCCCACAGCTTTTTTTTCAACTTTAGGATAACAGTTGTGTTATACAGAAAAATTCTCACCATTATCACCATCGCCTCCCTTTAATCACCCAAAACAAAACTGAGCAAGGACAATGAGCTAAAATAAGCCAAGGACACAGCATTTGGTAAAATACGGAATTGAGATATTCTCTCTTAGGATTCTGGAGGGCGTATTTCATTTGATTTCTTAGCAACTATGGTAATTATTATTATTATCTTCAGCCTCATTGTTATTCTGTCAGTAAAATCAAGAACCTTTGAGGGCAACACTCACAGTAACTCCTTTTAGCTCACACCTTTAGGAGCTTCTGGTTATCAACGACTTTCTTCCTGTGCTATTGGTGCACAGAAAGGGAGCTATAACTTTACATTAAAGCTATTAATGTAAAGTAATGATAGAAAATGTATTTATGCGCTTCTCAGACAAAACTAATACAAAGCGCTGTACACAAAAATAACTAAATTAAGTGCCATTGTAGATCATAAAAATTAACCTGCAATTACAAATGCAAGTCGATAAGATTGTTAATAAGACATTCAACAAGAGTTTTACCAACAAAATTAGTTAAAATTGTTTTTTAATAGCATGTAATGCAGGGAAACATGACTCTTGACATCGGCTTAGTGGATACTTTTCTTTTCATCTTGCAAAAAATGATTGTCTTGTTACTAGGCTAGATAATAAGGTAGATTCCAGTTGAGGTGGATACAAGGAGCTATGAGTCACAGTGACATCTATCTGGGGCATGGTGCCCTGAAAACTGCTCCCTCATGGTGAAATCAGGCATGGGAGTCTTGATATACTGCAGACCTCCTGGCAACCAGCTGCCACCGGAAAAGACCTGAGCATAACTGCTTTCTTTCTTATTCTTGTAAATATGCAGTTCAGCATGAAGCAGAAATTAATTTGACTTCAATATATCATTTAAATCAAATAATATACATTTTGTTCTATTTGGCTTAAGCATGATTTATATATTTACCACTTTTGTACCTAAAACAGCCCCGTTTGTTTTATTGTTTCTGTTACAAACCATTTTAGTAAACTCCACAAAATTCAAGTTTACTAGCTGACACATACAACCTTACTGACAACTTATGCTGTCATTAAAGTGATTTAGGTATTAAAATATGCATATTTAACAGAACATTAGAGAGTAAAACTTAAGGTGATTTGTAGTGCATAAACTGTGATAAATTTTAATGCACAAAAACATGCTAGAACACAAATGTCTTAAACCATTTTTCACCTCTCACAGGTTTAAATATAAAGTATGAAAGCATTATTCATTGGTACCCGTGTTACTTTCTTACTGTCAAATTCCAGGTGGTGTTTGAAAGACAGATTTTAAAGAAATTATATCAGTACACTTAAGGATGACAACAGAAATTAGTTGTAGGGGGTTTACTCTCTGATTCTCTTATTGAAGTTTTTTTGTTGTTGTTAATCGAAAGATTATTGTAGCTGAATGAATCTAGACTGATTTTTACTTAATCTGCACAAAATCAGAAGATGCTTGCTGCATTGGTCAGAGTTATTGTTTGCATGTTTTTTTCTGAACAGAGAACCTCTAGGCCCGACACAAGATGTACAAAGAGTAAGGCAAAACTGCAAACCTACTGAAAGTGACAAGAAAAGCAGCCAAGAGGCTCGTGGTAACTATGGAGTTGCAGAGATCCACAGTTAAGGAGAGAGAATCTGCTGACAGGACAACTTCACAAATCCAGCCTCTGTGGAAGAGTGGAGGCATGATTGAATTGTTGAAACCAAAAGGATTCCCCTCTGCAGCTTTCCCCCAAGCCATGTAATGATTTTTAGCAAACATGTGAAAAAGGTTCTAATATTCTGATGAGATTAGACTAAAATGTAACTTTTTGGCTCATGCAAAAAACTGTGTCAACAACACGACATGTTCGCTATACAAAATTGTGGTGGCAGCATCATGCCGTGTGGATGCTTTTCTTCAGCAGAAGAGAGGGGGATAAATATACAACCAAAGCCACAATTAAATGGTTTACAATATTCTTTTTCAAAGTATTTTTTTTTTGTTTAAGACTCACCACAGCCTAAATCTAATTGGGAATTTCTTGGCCGACTGAACTTGAGCTATCTTGCAAAGAAAAACCGTCATTCTCTAGATGTGCACAGCGGGAGGACACATACACCTGTCTTGCAGTAGCAGTTGTAACAAAGCATGGTTTTTGTTTGTATAAATAATTGAAACCCTTTTATTATTGCCCTTTTACTTCGGAATGCACTCCTTTGTGTTTGTCACAAAAAATCCCAAGACAATATTTCAGGATGGTAGTTTCTCTGAGACAAACTGTAAAATATGGGATAAAGGGATATGAACACTGTTGAAAGGAACTGTATGTAGCCAAATTGATTCCTCCCTAACTTAAATATTAGCTTCTCAAGAACACAGCAGCATCTTCAAGTTTAACCTCAAGCCATGTTCATAAAAACTGTAAAATAAAAGCAATGCTCATTAAACCAGTAGAACTTAACCACGACAGTCTGTAAACTAGGAAAATAACTTTTTTTTCACACTATGTTGGGGTAAGAGGGCAAGACAACAAGAAAAGTCCAGTTGCCGTCATTTAAACTGTCAAGAATATCGTGTCATAGATGACTGAGAATCTACACCAACGTGTTGGGGTAAGACTTATTGCTGATAAAAAGGAAGTACAGCCCTAAGGAGGAGGAGAAGAATGAAGACCCCCCTCCCCCCAGCTATGGAAGAGGGGCTAAACAGATCCAATAGAAATGACCAGGAAGCAGTAGGACGCCACCATTGACAAGGCGCTGTGGCAGCTTAATGCAATCAGTGGGCTACAGTCTCTGGATCCAGACTAGTTATCAAATTCTTCTTGCTACCTGCTGCATCCTTTTCAGAGTTGAGCTGGAGCTCATCCCAGCATCCAGGGAGCAACAGGTGGTGGTTCAACCTAGACAATTTACCAGCCAATCACAGGGCCAAGATGGACTTGCATTAGAAAAACAATCAAGCTTTAACACTCTCACCATCACATTAAATGGATTTGCACAGCTGCACTTGAGACACACACATACCGTGAAGGTCAGGTAAAATTACTCCGCAATTCTGATAGTGGAAATGGGCCTAGTGTCGTAAGCTTCATGGATACGGACTGAGAGTAGGGGATTACAGAGTTATCCAGCAACTGTTATTATAGAGAAAACAAACAGGTAAAAAAAATGCATAGGTTTGAGAGGGAGAAATAAAAATGGGATAAAGAAGCAAGGATGATAGGAGGGAAAGATAGGGATAAGAAATGAAACATGAGTGACTAAGCAGAAAGGGATAAGGGATGAAAGAAAAGGGGATAAGGAAAATCATAATGAAGGGATGAACAGTTGAGGGTGAGGGATGGTGCTGAACAGGAGATCAGAACATAAACAAACAGCCAGGTAATTAAAGGTGTTTTTTGAGGTGTGACCCTGTACACAAACCTAAATTAACACAAATATTAAGTTCTATTGACATCACTCCATAACAGTTTTTCCTCTCAAAATTTAATTGTAGTTGAAGGCATTAACCTTGAATTTGAAAGTCCGCTCTTTGTCGGAGCGACAAATCATTATGCATGACCTGTTTCTCATTACATGTTATCCAATTTGTAGCAAATATAACGATGCAGACTCAGAGCAGTTCAAATCAAATGTTGCAGCCATGCATAAATTGCAGTAACACAGCAGTCAAATTTGGAGGAAATTACTAGATTTAATCCAGAACAATGCAATTCACTCTGTGAAGTGCCATTAACAGTAAATAAGTGAGAGGAACTGTGCGGATGTGGGACGCTGCAGCTGTGATGTCCTTGTGGATATATTGTGGTGAAGATAGGCCACTGGGATGTGAGCTAATTAGCCAAGGTTGAGTGGGACCGAGGGGGTGGGTTGACATGTAGGAGAGTGGAAGCAGGGAGAGGCTCACCAAGGTCAAATCCATGAGAATGCAAGTGGTACCAAATACATACAGTTCAGTATTCCATCAGTAACAATATGAAGGATTCTTTACATTCAGTTTGCTATCCCGACTTCACCAACACACTCCTTCACTCCAGTTATCTCACCTGTCCTGGCTGATCAATTTATCTTAAGTAGATGTGTCACCCAGTGACATAGTACACCTGTTTTGTATGTATGACCTGCACCAGAAACACAGCAAAGACATGTATGCATTAATGCATGCTGGGTGATGTGATGCAAGGAGACAGCAATATAAAGAAGTTGTGGAGCAATAATTTATGTTGCTCCCATCTCATTGTTTTGTTGGTCGCTCAAAAAATACAGTATGAATATTTTGCCTTACAGCACATCGAGGACAGGGTCATGTTTGCATAAGGAGGTAAATTATGACACCAATAACGATGTCGGAGTGCTGGGAGGAGTGGAAGGGGGAGGTTCGGGAGGGAAAAGGGAGGTAGGTCGAGAGAGAGCAAACATGAAGGGGATTGTTTTCAAGTCAATCTATCAGGCACATTACCTGTAGAATTACACGTCTTTGGTAACTTAAACAATATTTCAAGGAAATTATTCATATGTGGTTGAAAATATAAAAAAGGAATATGTCTCTAAGTGTGTTGCGAACAGATAAACCACATTTACTTAAAGTTTACACAAAAACATAGATGAACGGAAAGGAAAAGGCAAACAGTGACTCTCGACTGTTGGTTGGGGTGTGAGAGGAACAGAAAAGAGCAAACAACAACAGTTGGATGGGAATTTTTAAATATGGAAAGAGGAAAATATAAAAATCAATGATGGAAAAAATGTAAAAAATAATTGTGCAAGGAAAGAAAATAGATATATTCACAGTGGGGAAAGCCACAACAACCCTGGCCCATAGTAGAACTGAACGAATAGACTAACTCAGTTGTCGCCATCTTTAGGAAGATATCTAACAGTTACAGGACAGTGGCTTTTAATCCTGTTGCTAAAGCTAATGGCTAGCCTGAACACGGCTTATTGCAGAACAGACTCCAGACATCTTAAGACAACTCCAATCTCAGTTTGGAGTGGGGCTGGGCGGAGTTAACACTTCCTTGCTATTCCAACTCACTACGGAGGTGTGGCTGAGACTACGCTTGTTTTTTTACTTCACAGCGGCAGGATGGCTGACGTCAGCCATACTGGGTGAGCCAGTAGCAATGCCTGATTGAAATTCTGGTTCAGTGTAAAGTTTTAACTTGAAGAGGGCGCCACACTGACGGTTTTTGGTAGAAAATTAATATTTTTACTAAAATATACTAAAAAACCAAAATAATGACCAGACATGTAGACAGGAATTCTAGATGCTCATTTATACAGTTTATCAGCAAAAAAAGTTGATTCAGGGGTGAGTTGCACTTTAAACTATTGTCCCAATTACACTGGGTAGTAAATTACAGAGAAGCCAATGATTTACATAAAAAAACAACCTATTGAGAATTGTTGAAATAAAACATTATCAAAGTAACTACCCAAACGAAAATAAGACAGTATGAGATAAACTTCACTTAATCAACTATGATGTTTCTTTTTTTTCAGATTTACAATGATTGAGCAGGAGGCTAAAGCTAAAGGCTAGTCGGAGATGGGCCATGATCAAAACAGACATCTACCATATTAAAACAACTTCAGTCTCTGAAACATGATAGCAGTTTATAAGACTGTTTAATGAGCCTTTAAGTCATATTCTGTTTGTGTTGAGCTGTGTTGTTCACAGAAGCTAATAATTATTGATACTGGTAATGGAGTTAGGAGGTGGTGCACCACCAATGATCTTCCGGTGTGAAACTAATGAAATAGTGCTCAGTTAAAATCCTGTCATATTTTTGCTTTTATTTTTTAGACCACTTTACTTTTATTTCAGATAGACACTCTGACTGGAAATGGTTTACTTATTCCGTTCTCAGCAGGTTTTTCATACAGGAAGATTTTTGGTAGGTCATTGTAACTAATCTAGATTTATACTAAATGAAGACCCCCATGTAAAATATTAAATGCTTGTAATCTTTTTAAGTTAACCTCACTTTAAAAGTGCTGCACTATCCCTGAAAAGGCCCCTGGGCTTCTAAAATAGCAGCTGGCTATACATGTCAAGAGCATGATTAAAATCTCTGCCTCCTATTTTCAAGCACTGGCTTAATCACCAATGTAACTACAATTACAATCACAAGGCTCCTTGTGCAGGCTTAATTGAACCTACAGGAATTAATGAACACATTAAACCTTGAACTATCTATTTTCTCCTGTGCCCAGTAACCTAGCTTTGTTAGAAGGAATTGGGCCACAGACCAGTGTCACTTATACGTACATGCTATCCATGATTAATGACCATCATACTGTGTAGACCAGTTCTGGCAACATTTTTTACCAGCATTGTTTGTCTTTTAAAGTCCAGGGTTGTCTACAATTACAACAAACTCTTGTTTAAAGTACATCAGACGTCACCTTTATTAAAGGTATCCTTGATTCTTTTGTAATAAGAACTGCTTTCCAATTATGCCTTCTTACCTACCGTTTCAAGTTAATACACTGGCCTTGCTTAACTAAAAGAAAATCTTTTGCACATCATTCTGTCTCTTCTACACAATTCATTTTTTACCAGTAAATCTTTTTCCCTCTTTTCAGGGTGCTTTTCCTATACATGTTTGCTGTTGTCAAGGCCAAGACCTTCATTAAAAACTTGCAAAAGTTGGTGAACTTCCTGTTTACAGGCAGAAATCTTTCAGTCAGATACTTTTAAATAAAGTCGAACAGAGCACAGATCAGACAGAGAATTAAAACCAGCAGACACAGAAAGTGAATTGCAGGTATTTGTTTGTGGTTATTGTGCAATAAGAGCAGATCAGTTAAAGTCTCTCTACTAATATAAATAAGGTTTGCTTGTGCTACTTAAGATAAAATCAAGTAAAATTCGAGGTTAATGTTCAATTGTTTCCTATCAAACTTAAAAAACAGCAATATAAAAACTCAACATTTTCTTTAATTCTAGTGACTTTCCTTTAGTGGTTATTTCTTATATAATAATAATTTAAAAAGTAGCCTACTATATAAATGAACATAGGGGAAAAAAATGAGACTCCCACATACTGTTAACTTTTAGATTCGGGGATTGGTCCCACATTCCCTTGCACACTTGTTTCAGCAATAGATTTGCAAAGTTTTTATTTTGTTTTAAGAGACATACAGAAGAAAAAAACAATACAAGTTTAAGCTGAATTTTAGATTGCTCAATTATTTGTTTGATCTTCTTTTCAGATTAGCATTGTAAACTTAGTTCCACAAAGTTTTGTGCTTGGGGCCCCATACTGCTTAGGCAGGTCAGCATGACTTACCATTGCTATCAAGATGACTCTCAACTGTCCTTGTCCAATTTGTAAAAAAAAAAAGATATTCAGTAAAACTCAAATCAAAGTTCAAAGTTATAAAGAATGCTTTTAGGACAATTATCTCCCTATCCTTCCAGTTATATAAATATAAAGTTCTATAAAGATCTCAGAACCCCGTCCAAATATATAGTTACGCTAGATGGCGTCTAGAGGGCACCCCTGGTGCTTTGGCAAATTAGACTAAGCAAGCATCCTGAGAGAACAAGAAGGTCTAGGATTAAGAAATTGTGAATGTAATAGTTTTTTTTATTAATTTTTTTTGTGTGGTTCTGTGTTTCCTTACATCATCTAAGACTGTTTATTTTTTTATTTCATTTTTTTTTTACCCCTGCTTCTTAAGGCACACTGCCTTGCAAGTTGTTTCCCTGCTTTAACACGTCTGCTTCAGATGATTGCAGTTCAGCAAAAGCCTGTTAATCAGCCATCAACTGAAATCATCTTAACATCCAGGGTAGTGTGTCTTGAGAACCAAGTGTTACTGCCGCCTGTGCTTACAGAGACCTTGGGTTATTTTATGTTACAGTCACCTGTGTTTTTACAGATATTTACCTCCGCCAAGGAGGTTATGTTTTCGCCAGGGCTTGTCTGTTAGTTAGCAAAGGTGATTGATGGATTGATGAAAATTTCAGGAAATGTCTGCAATGTCCTGCAGATTCTGTTCCTCATGCCTCATCAATCAGCAATCAGGACCAGGTGTGGGTCATTCACCAGACGGAGCTGCTGATTGGTTCCTTATGCCCCTGCAGCTGGAGAGCAGCTTGTTATGCTGCTTTCCCCCTCAGTACGCTTTGTTTGTGTCTGCTCTTGCTTGTTTTGTTAGAACTTTTGTTTAGTGCTGTACTTTTGTTAGTTTTTGTAGTGATGGCAAAACGAAGCTTTCTGAAGCATTGAAGCTTGTCAAAAAACGGTTCATTACGCAACGCTTTCTAACACAGTGCTCTTGGATGACATCTAGTGGCCTTTAATATAAACAACTTCAATCAAACCGTCCTTAAACTCATGCCTTGTCACTTTTCTGTCGATTACTTAATCTTTGTAAGCATACTGGAGAAATATATATATATATATATATATATATATATATATATATATATATATATATATATATATATATATATATATATATATATATATATATATATATATATATATATATATATTGCGCCGGAATTGCGCCGCTCAAGGTGGCAGCATGTTGGAGTAGCTCTGATATTTTGGTTCATATTTTTTTCTTTTTTTAAACTTTAATTCTTCCATTTTTGGTAGAAACATTGTTTTTGTGGACAACTATTCTCTCTGGTTTTGAATGCTGTGCAGCTAGAAGGATTTTTGCTGATACTTTTTATTTTTGGACATTTGTTATGATTCATAACCATGGCAACAAGGTGGTTTACAACTGGCAGCAGCTGATTAACATCACAAAAGCTCAAATAAATACTTCAACTACAGCCACAAAACCCTGAAGTGGTTGAAAAGAAGACGCCATAAATCCAGAGCATCCTCTACATCATACAACTACAGAGCGTCTTCAGTCAGAGGCTTCTTCAGATCTGCAGAGCGCTACAAGAGATCATCACTACCCACAGCCATCAGCATCTACAACAAATCTTTGAAGGAACTTGCATAATGAGTTACAACAACATTTAATTTCCCTTTGGGATTAATAAAGTAATTTTGAATTTGAATGAATATATATATATATATATATATATATATATATATATATATATATATATAAAGATATTATTATTTTTATTTATTTTGTTTTGGCTGACATGCATATGAAAAAGAAAAAAATAAGAGATCAGTAATTAAACACCGGACAACGGCATCAAGGGCTACCATCTGCATATGGGTCGCCTGCTCTACCACTTCACCAAGCAATACACAGTGTTGCTAGTTCAGTCACTTGTGGAATAGATCACTCACTTGTTCACTAGTGGTTGATGCATCCAAAACACCCAATAGATTCAGCCAGTGAGGCAGGTCTGTTTGAACCATTGAATCGGATACCCAAGCAGTGACGTACCAAGCGGAGCTTTGTACGTCGTTGATCCACACAGTGCTTCTGAAGCACAGTTTTGGATTTTTTTGACACATGCGCCAGAGCTTCAGCTTCAAGTGGACATCACTAAGTTTTTGTCTGTGTTATCATTTGGAGTACTTTATAGCTTTTAGTTTGGTTCGGTTAATTTCTCCTTTTACTTAAGTCCTGCTACTGCCTTGTTTTAGTTAGAAAGTGTTTTTGTTTTGTCCCCAATTTTTTTTTTTATGTGCTTCCCTTAGCCCATGTTTTTGGGCACCTTTCTGTTGAGAAATTCTAGGTACTTTAGTTTATTAGTTCATTTTTAGTTCATTTCTGTTCTGTTTTGGTTGCCTTACTCTGGCTAAAATATTTTGTTTCTCCACCTTTACCACCTGCCTACAGGGTTTTATGTTACTTCTTCCCTAGCTGAGTTGGGTTGTAACGTAAGTGGGGGCTTGTCCGGTTGGAAAAAACAATGGTCTAAAAACCTTGCATGTTTGGTTAATGGGTGTCTCTAAATTGGCAGTGAGAAGGAATGTGAGTTTTCACTGTTTTTCTTGTTCTTATACACTTCTCCATTGCCCCTTCAATAAACTGGTCATCTCTCCATGGTGTAAAAAGCCTGGACTTCATTGTCCCTTTCTGTGTTCTTCAAGGTCAAGGTGAATGTGGCATTTATTTCCTTCTATGAGCATTTTAAGCATATATTTATATATTTATCTTATTTACCATTGGGATTTCTGTAGTATTTCTGAATTGAATTAAGAAAAAAATCTCCTTCATTGGTTTACTATATAACGCTTGCATATTCCAAAGTGAATAAGTTCTAAGTGAGAATTCAGGTAAATTAAAACTGTTTACGGATTGCACACATAATACACCCAATTAGGAGACAAGGCTTTTCGTCCTAATGAGTCAAAGCAAGTATGGTGCTCAAAGATGAGTATCAGCAATGACAGACCTTGTGTTCCTTCAAAGATTTAGACTAGATTTAATTAATCAAACAAAGAAAAAATTACTCTGATACCTTTGAATGTCAAATCCCAGCTTCTCTTTGCTGTTTTTCTCTTTGAATCGCTTTTTCATGCAGTGCTTTATTGTTTACTAGAGTGGTGAACTTCACACTGTGGAGAAAGTTTTTTTTTCCAATCAGCATGGTTCATTGTCTCGCTTTCAATGGAATTTCAAAGGAACTGAAGAGAATAGTGAAAGAATTTGTGAGAGAGTAAATGAATGTGATTCCACGCAAATAATATTGAAACAATATCCAATGCCAAACAAATATAAAACGCAATGTTGCATTTTTACAGAAATATGTTTTTTTTTGCTGACTTAACGATTGAAAACCTAAAAATCTTATACTTAATTTTCAGATTTTACATGCCTGTTTATATGGTTTACGCTGAAGTTCTGCAGAAAACATGAAGAAACAAGATTTCAGGCTATTGGCAATTAGGTCCTGAGTTTTTCAGTGATTGAGCACAAGCTGAGCCATCACCTCCACCAAGAACCTATAACATTTTGTACTCTTTTTTTTTTTTTTTTTTTTTTGGGGGGGGGGTTCAATCATCGGGCTTCCACCATGATTCCTATTCAGGGATGGTTATGTTTTTAAATGTATTTATTTTTGTTTCAGTGGACAGTGCATACACCCCCCAACTAGAACTCAGCAGTTCCCAGTGAAAGAAGGTCTCACTGACCAAAACACACCAACCTGAAAATATAGCATTACAGTAGGATAGACCGAAAATGACATGTTTACAATAAGAAATGCTTTACTGCAACTGGTCAAATTAGAAAAATAAAGCTTCTGACATTTTCATATTGACCAAATAAAACAAGGTCAAAATGACTGACATGCAGTTGGGTACAAAATTATACCGCTCTGACATTGCATACGAGATTAGTTACTGTTCTTGGTTGAAATAATGTTTATACGTAGTAGAGTAATGGCAAACCAACAGATCCAACAGTCAGCACATGCATGCTGCTGCTTCTAAGTAATTGAATCATCACCTGGAGGGGGCATGTATGAAATAATAGCAGCGGTGAGTTCAATCAGTGAGGTCATTCATTCTGTGAAAATGCAGTTAGATTATTTAAGGATGACATTAGGAAATACATACAGGTTATAATGCATTCCTCTCCAAAACTCTGTTAAATTAGTCATACAAGACAGTGCTCAGAGGAACAGAATACTTTGATTGTAAATATGCTTGAAGAGGGGAAAATGTATAGAAGTGCATAAAATGATAAGCTAAAATGGTCCCAAATAGTTAGTGGTATTTAGTTTCCTCGTTTATTGTGTTCTGTTCTTTATGCTTTTAGATTTCGTTTTCTTTGCTTTGTGTTCTTCTTTCCCCCAATTATTTGTAACCACTTTGAGCCCTATTTCAGCTTCTGTGTTTCTTCTTCCCCTTCCCTCAGCCTGTCTGTTATATTCAGATGTTCCCAATCACTTGATTTCCTCACCTGGATCCATTCTTAAACACATTGCTGTTTTGTTTTGTTTTTGTTTGTTTTTAAACACAACTTTTTTCGTTTATCACTTACCGCTCACAGCTTGCTCTGGAAATAATTGAAACCTATTCCTCAAGCTACACCCTCACTCCTTCAAACCCATCACATTGCAAGAAATAAAGTTTAAACAGAATTCAAATGCAAAAGATAAGGTCAGAGTAATTAAAGGTGTGTTTCATCTTCATCATAAATCTGTCATAACATTGGAAATATAACTGGAGCAGAAATGTTGTGACCTTTATTAGATTTTAAAACATTGATATGTGCTTTCAGACATCTGGGTCAAAAGAGGAAGTAAACCATCTTTTTAAAGAAATATTTTTATGCTTTATATGGTTTTTGTTAAGTGGACATGAAACAATGTCCCTAACCCATGATATTAGGAAAAAAGGCACTCTGCTGTTTGTGTAGTTTACTTTCTTTTAGGCTTTATTTACCAAGCATTCATGAATGCAACAAACTTCCACTAACTTTGAAGTTATTGTAATTCAGCTTCATTGTATAAATGCTGTAAAATTATCACAAGTTTATGGCAAAAACATTTAACTGTAATTCCAACCACTGCTATCTGTCCTCCTCTCCTACTTCACAACTTTTAGTTTAACCTTCATGTGAAATTTGCAGTGACTTTACATGAGTTATAGAATGTAATCGTTTTGAATGGATCAGTAGGTATAATTTTTTTCCTGCCGCTGCAACTTCAGGCAAAGCAGAAACTCAAGGTCATCAAACACAAACAACTTCTAGATGGATTATGCAGCTTTACCATCATGACCAAAATGGTCTGACAGGAGTTGCTTCTTGTATTAACGTGAGACCAGGTGTGCATATTGTGCAACTTTGGGACATTCTGATGTTACAGTGGCCTACTGTAATAACCAACAAATACATGAGGGCACCCTTACATGTTGCAATACCAATGACAAGAATCCTCTGTGTGTCTTATGGTTTCAAGGGATCAGAACAAATGTTGCAAAGATGCTCCAGTATTACTCTGGCATCATGATGTAGGGAGCCAAAGGGTGTTATTCCTGGGTACTTCCAGTAGTGAATCTGGAGATCCTGACATAGCGGAGGTTCAACAATGTCATCATTAATCTGCATGTCTTAGACATTGGAAGAGTCTTTAAACAGGTCTTTCATTAAAAATCTGCCCCTCGATTTTTTTTTTTTTCCTGAATAAACATGAATGAAGTGAGCTCAGACGTCAACTCCAGGCTAATGCAAATGTGATGCCTGTTAGCTACAACATCCATGGTCTGATATGCCACTGGGTAGACTCCAATAGCTGCATGACCCCCTTATGTACCAAATTGCTGCTTATATCCAGGCCAATGAGGTGTCACATCCCACTGATGTGAGACTGTTAGTGTGCCCATTCTGACAACTATGTTGGGTAATTAATGTGTTAGGTATGTGGTACATATATTTGTGGTGTACCATCATAGTACAGATATCACTCACAGATACATGTAGTCCTACAATGAATATCACAAGTGATCACCACTCTCATCCAGAAGTAGAGAGACACAAATGTTTTTTTGCTTCTTTTAAGAGCCATGACAGAAAAAGTGCAGACGAAGTTACAGAATAAAGTTCTCCACACCAAACAAGTGCAAGAATGACTGGAACAGATCAAAAATAGATGCTTTAGTACCTGCCGACTTGTTTATCAGCAACATACAGAGATTATACTAATACAGCGGGAATCTTGAGCCAGAGGTGGAAATTTTGCGAGCCCCACGATCATATGTTTGTACCATTTGCTACATCTGATCATATTTATTGCATATTTTAATTTTTAAATTTTCAATTTTTGCCAGATTTTGCAACAATAAAGAAAAGCTTTGATTTGTCACAAGCCCTGTAGGGGGCAGTGTTCGGTTCAAACTGAATGAATTGTTTATAAATGTTTTTTAAATTTTACACAAACTATACCAGTCCGCAAATTTTGGGAAAGATTTCCATTTAAAATAAATGAAAAGACATTCCTTTGGCTCTAATTTTAAATTTTTTTTAAATCACCAAACCATGACTTTTGTATACCATTTTACCAATATGTTCTGATATTATAATCATTGCAAGTGCTATTCGATTTAGTGTTCCACCACTCCACTTTGACAAAAAGTGCATTCAATTCCAATAGCAAATTATTTAACTCATAACATTTTGTTTCAACAAGATTTTGTAACATAGACCATATACTTGTTTTAATCGAAAATTGTCTCTTATTATTTTTAGAGACTGTTTTTTTTAGTCCAGTTCTGATTGGAAACAGCTATAATATAATATAATATTTTCAGTGAGGACCATGTGAATAAAATCAGTCCCCCCTCCATCCTGCTGCCATTCACATTCATATGGCTGCAGTGTGCTGTGATATATAGTCAAACATGAACACATTATGTTTCCCAGCTCCTTGAGAGCACAGATCCTGCCGCTCTGCTGTCTCTCAAGGTCTCTCTCCGTCTGCTCCGGCTGCACCAAGGTCAGCCGCGCCGCTGCAGGCTGCCTGCAACCTTGAGAGGCTAACTGACCGGGAAATGTGCGTTCTCCTGTTCCACCACCTATGTGTCTTGGTGTCAGTCAGTAAGATACAGAGTGGGGCTGTCGTTTAATGTTCCAGTGCGCCGCCGCTGGGACATTAGGTCACTCTAATAGATTTAATCTGAAAACAAAGGACTTTCACTCAAGGCCAAGCATGGAAAACAGGAGGAAGGTGACAGCTTCCGAGCAAATTTAAATCAAATTAAGTGTCTCGGGCTGCAAAATGTGACCTAAAGGGAAGTGTTTTGAATGAGTAAAACTTGCACCTTTCCATCCATTATAAAACACATTAAACATTGATACATATATTTATATGTAATAATGCCTGATAGTGTAAGAAGTATAGAAGATCAAGTTTGAAATATGTCAGAGTTTTTTGTTTTCACAGCTAGAATACATGACCGATGCTATTCACAAGGCTACAGAGTAAAAGCTTTTCTAAATTAAAGCAAATCACAGATTGCTGCTGGAATTAAAGCCACAATAGGTAAGAGTGTATCTAGGGCCTTGGTTTTGATTTAAAATCTTGCGACCTTGCCTCCGTTGCCCTCCATGTTAAAAAGTCTTTGTGACAAGGAAATTGCTTTATGAACCTATGAAAGACGTTCTAGTGCTTCGGCCTTCCTTCTAGTTTTCCTGCTGAGATGATCAGAGATCTTTTTTTTGTCTCAGTATCATTCCACCTTGCCTTTTGTATTATCAGTCTCTGTCCCTACGCTTCTGTCACAGTCTCTCCTTCACTTTTTATTCGAAGGAACCGCAACTAAATGCCAATAATTTACAGATGTTTGCCCTTGATCTTTATTTAATTTACATAAATCAAATTATAATTGTAAATGTATTGAGAAGACATTGTTAATTATTTACTTCCTTTGGCAAAACTTGATGAAGTTGGGATTATGTGAATAAATGCAGGGAGAAACTCTGCTGCATCCACAGTTACCTTCAGGCCTTTTAAACAATTCTGGTAAACAGCCTGGGCTGGAACAACAGGTCTGCTTTTCATTTGCCCAAGGTCTGCGGAAATCAGTTTATTTGAATGTGCTCCACACGTTCAGGTTTGGCATTGGGTGATTCATATTTATATCGGAACATTTGTGTTTAGCTCTGTAAGGACTCGGCTCTTTTTTACATTTACCTGGAATGTTCAATCCAGATAGAAGCAGAAATACCAAACATGTGTCTTTGCAGCCTTGAGGCTTCACACGGCTCAGACTGTGCAGCGCTCAGCTCGGTAAACAGTTTCCTCCTGTGGGCTTTTTGTTTGGACAGGAAACAAGGAAGCTGATCAAACACCGACTCCAGAAGGCCATGGCCAGACTGAGCTGGAATAGAGTTGAAAATCTCTCAAAAGCGCATTTAACAGAGTAGGGAGGAGTGAGTGTCACTTTGAATGTGCAGATGCACTGGCTTGCAGCCCCACTGAGAGTCTGATCTGAACAATTTGGGCAACATTTTCCCCGGATATATCTAGTGGCTTAGATATTCTAATCTTAAATGTATTCCAAGTGGCACAAACACTGTAAAACTCGACTGTCTGCATGCTCCAGATTTACTGCCCTGCCTGGATGACATCATGGTCTCATTTATTAGCCAGCAACAGAAGATAAGGAGCATTAACCGGATGAATATGTGGTGGCTGATAGAGAAGGAATAAAATATGCAGATGAAGCAGAGGTTGTTCGTCATATTCACGAGGCTTAATAAGTAAGGTGATCATGTTCCCCCCTTGTGACTGTTTATTAAACTGCAGAATTTACAGTAAAGTCAAAAGTGATTCAAAGTGTATGGAAAATGGGAAAACTCTGAAAAAATATTTGGTAAACTGACTTAATCAAGGGCAGCCAGTCACAGAGGTAAAAGAATGTAGATAGAGAGGTGAATAGATACATTTCCACAACATTTTTGAGTTCAGACTCAAAAACACAGAAATAGGGCATTTAATGAGGCGCCAAATCACACACTATTTTTTTAGAATACCTTAAGCAACAGCTCATCAAAAACATCACTGAGTTCTTTCACTCAAAAGTTTTACTTACCTCACAGTTGTAGTTACTTATTATGTTTAAGATGGACATAAAAAACGATCGGTAATTAAATAAGCTGTTCAAACAAAACACCCTATGCCAGACTGATTGTGCACTGCAGACTTTTTTGTATTTTCATTTTATGAGTGGTCAGTAGTCATCCAGATTGCTGATTCTTTTTATTCCTTTAAATTCATCATGACCCTTATTTTTAGGCAGTTCTTCAAACAAACCAACCAAAAATCAAGCAAAAATAAGTAAATATTTTCCGGTTTGAATATTAGTCTTTTCATCATTTCTTCTTTCATCAGAAGTTCAGATCAGTGCTCTCAGTTTGGAAACTTAACCTTGACTCCAAACATTCTGCTTGTCATTGTGGTCAAATAGCTCAATCTTTTTTCTGATCTGACCATTAAAATGTTCTCTAGGAGCCATTAGGCTTGTAAATGTGGAAAGCAACAAATTTTAATTTGAAGTTGTTTATAAAGGAGCATGATTTTATCTATTTCTTTCTTTTTTGTCTGAACTTTCTCAGTCTTTTTTATGTTGAACTCTCTTCACTGTGGACAGTTGGCCAAATGCCAGAAAACAAAATAATTTAAATGTGCTGTACCATTTCAGATAAGAGGAATTGAATATCTATAAATAAAAAAATCCCAGGACTTTGCTGATGGTTGTAGAAAATGTGTTGTTTCTCAACAACTTGCTAATTCACGTTTATCTCAATATTTGTGGGGCTGTATGTTTATGATCAGCCTGTATGTATACTTTTGGACCTGTTAATTACCAAAATCTTCAATCAATTTAAAATTGTGCAGCCAATTCTTGTTATTGAAAAATCTACCATAGTTGTTTGCTGCATCCTCAGTCACAAGAGGAAAAAGAACAGCTACATTTCATAATTAAATACGAAAAATGTATATTAATTCCAATAATTAGTCATTGTAAATGTATCTAAACTGTGTCATATACTTTATTATCATTGAGGCATCTTGTATGTTTTCAGTAGCATGAGAAATAGCCAGAACATACATTCAATAAGGTTAGGATGCCTCCTGGACGTCTCCCTGGTGAGGTGTTCTGGGCACGTCCCGCCAGGAGGAGACCCAGAGAAAGACCTAGAGGGAACATTTTTCCCGCATGGCCTTGACCCTTGTGACCTGAACCTGGATAAGCGGAAGATGTTGGATGGATGAATACAATAAAACTCATCAAAGCAATCATCAGCCCCCCAAATCAATTTATAATCTGGACCCCCCGTATTTGCAGAGGTCTGGGTCTTCATCCGCCAGTGAATAGCTAATCTGTGAATATTTGAGACCCCGTCTAAAAGTGCTTATAACTGCCCATTCTAAAATTTCAAACACCAAATATACCTTAATGTCCGTTAATACGCACAGGGCAAATTGTCTTGGCACTACCACAGAAGCTAACAGTCTTCCTTACCTCTGCCCTTGGAGGTACAGACAATCAGTGGCAAGGGAAATAAATGGCGCTCCTGGATTGGCTGCTTTGCAATCTCCAGGCAATAGCATTTTAAGTAGTATTGCAACTACACATTTCTGCTTTCCAAGCTGCATTTTCTTTCAAATATTTTAGATATGCTCTACGGAAAAATCCGCAAATAGGTAAATACACCAAAACTGAACCACGAATTGGCGGGGCGACCACTGTATTTAGAGCATTTATTTTCCTTATGATGGTGAGATTCTAACACTTTAGATTACTGTATTATAAAATGTGAAAATGCATGCAGGGCAACTTGTCTTTCATTTTTCTGTTTTTTAAAGTTATTTGCCGCATTCAATTGCATTTTTGTTTATGTTTTGTTTTTTTACAAAATGTAAATAATGTGCTGTTGTTTCTTTCAATCTGCCCATGAGTGAAGGCCAAATGAAGCAAGGCTGTGCAACACTTGCTATTTGGTGATCATAAAACTGACTGCATGGCTTTAAATAATTAGTTGGATATAAAAGTGGAGATTAAAGTTTGTTTTGCTTCAACTCAAATGACATGTTTTATGGATTGATTGAATTAAATTTTTGTAGCCATACGTCTGGACCATGCTTTAAGTTGCAGTTGGGTGTTACAGACTGTGTTGTTCAGTCTGAGATTAATGATTTTAAAGGAAAAGGGGAACCTCCAGTTTCAGTTTTCAGTTCCAGTTTATTGGCAGTTAGAAAGAGAAAGCTGTACAACCACAACACACTAAATGCTTATCTATTCTGGGTTTTTCAGTCTAAGCATTCTCTCGAAAAATAATAATCAAACTTAAGTGTAAAGGAGACCAGAAAGTGAGTTTTTTTTATTGTGGTTATTCTTGTTGACTCTCTGTAAGCTGCTCCCTGGAGGCCTCATTGGAAAATTGCAGGAAGGGAGTGCTGATCTCACCCGACTGCAGGTCACTGGCCACCCGCAGCAAGCAGCTCAGGACCATGTCCTTGGCCAGGCCGGCCTCCAGGTTGCCTTCCCGGCTAAGCTGTTGAGTGATCTGGTCGAGGCTGGTCAGAACAAGCTCTGAGCCCAGCAGGGGGCAAATGTTGCTGGCATCACCATCTGACCCAGGAGCTCCCTCCCTCACCATGTTCTCCATCATGTACTGCTGGTATAGATCCAAGAGCTTCTGCTCCAGGTAATGATTCAGAAGGGAATTAGAGAAAGGACCCACATGACCCTGGAACAAAAAGCTGCGATCGCGGCCGCTCGCCTGTCTCCAATGGTTTGAACTCCTTCTTAGCAGGTTCTGCAGACCTCGCTGTCCAGGAGGAGAATCCTCCACTGCCAGCGGGACATCACATGACTGTAGAAATGGCCTCACAGGCTGCGCTTCAGCACAGACCCTCAAATCGGCATCATTGGCTGAGAGAGGCAGCACCTGCTCACCTCCAATATGGAGGTCGCTGTAGTTTTGACATATGCTCTGGCAGAAGGAGGGAACCAGGAAAGGGGCATCACCACTGTCAGAGTGAGCTTGGGCTGGAATTTCCATCTGTGCAGATATTTGCCTCCCTGTATAGACTCCTTGGAGATGTGGGGTTGAAAAGGGAGAGATGTATGGGTCGACTGAAGCCTTCAAGCTTTTTGTGTCACCTGTTTCCTTCAATGAGCTGTGAGAAACAAGCGGACCAGGTCTGGAGGTGGTAGATGTTGGAGAGGTTCTAGGTGGCCCAGCAGCAAAATAGGGAGTCTTTTGAGGAGGCAGCGAGTCCGCCTCCTCCATCTCACCGTAGGTCATGCTCAGCAGTCTCCCTTCACACAGCATTGCTGGAAGAAATAATAAAAAAAGGTAGGATGGAAGCAAAAAACTTTAACCTTTTTTTTTTACTTGTTTGAAATACAGCCTGAAAAATAGCCAGGCACACAACTAAAGGACTTAAAAGAAAATATTTTGTGTTTGTGAAAAAGAGATGTGGTGCCTTCAAAAGTATGTATACTCCTTGAACCTTTTTTTACATATCCTCAAATTGCAACCCGAAACTTTTTCATCCCAGTATGAACACAGCTTTTCTGTCAACGCCTCAGGGGTCACATCAATGACCACCAGACAGATCAGGGAGAAAGCTGTAGAGAAGTTTAAGACAGAGTTAGGTAGATTTGTGAAGCTTGAGACAGGTTTTTGTATAAAGATGTCTACATGTCGTAGATGAGAAGATGACAGTGGTGAGATAATAAGAGAGAAAAAAAATTCCCAATACAAGTAAATGGATGTTTTTTTTTTGTCTTGGTAAGGTTTCTAAAGAGTGCCACCTGAAGACTTTCTTTTGAGCATAAACAGCAGCAAAAATAGTCAAACATTGGTTTAGGTCTTGGACTTGGCCTCATGTTTTTGACTACAATAGGGTAGGATTATAGGAAGAACTCAGAAAGGTGGCAAGAAGAAAGCCATTGTTTAAAGAAAGTTTTTGGCCTGCATGCAAAGTGCTATGTAGAGTAAAGCAAACACTGAACACCACATCTGCATAGTGAAACATGGTGGTGACAGTGTCATGTTGGGTGGATGCTTTTCCATGGTGGGTATAGGGAAATTGAACAAAGTAATTATATTTAAGTTTTATTATTTAGGGGTATTCGATTAAAAGAGGCTGAATACATGTCACACTATGTAGATTTTTATATGCAAATTTTTTTTTTATCCACCCAAATATTATGCTCTACTTTCTGTTGGTTAGCTGCGTAAAATTCCAGTGAAATGGAAGGAAATATCTATTGTATTGTGATCAAATATATTTCTGATTTAAAATAAAGTGTATTCACAGAAATAAAGATAAAACCGTCATGGCTCCAGGAGAGAAAATCCTTAACCTTTAAAATGCTGAACTTAAAAAGGATGAAGATTCTAACAATAACAACAAAATAAAAAAATATTGGAATCAAACATCTTCCTACCTTGAATCAGACTCAAACTTGAAATCTGGAAATCTGCTTTGTTTTTCAATCCTAGATGATGTTCTACCTTTTCCCCTAAAAGCATGCAGTAGCTTTTTTGTTGTTGAAAATTTTAGAAGTTTTCAGAATAAATATTTCTATAAATTGTATATTCTTCACAGTTAGTTTGAAAAGTCTGCATGTGTGTAAATGCTGTTTTATACCGTCTGTTAGAGGAAGTGTGACTACTGGCTTCATTTTTTTTCATCTCACTTCTAGAAATTGGCTTCAGTGCAATTCAACTCAATACCTCTCTAATTTGTGCATGGTTAACGTAAACAATGATGCGTGATGATCTTTAATAGGTACCTTGTTTTGTTTTCTTACCATATATTATGATTTCCTTATCTCTCTATGCATTTAGTTTTGCTTTATCGCAACAAGTTGAAGCTTTTGTCAAATAAAGAAATCAACATACGAGCTGTAAAAAGAAACCACAGATGTTTTGTTCCTATGCAAAGGAAACAGGTGTTTAAAAGCAGAAGGAAGTCTAATTTAACAAAGATATTATCACGAAATGAGCTTTGGTGGATCCTCTTTTCGTTTTTCTAAAAAGGTCACCATCAGTTCCAAAATGAATCTGGGTGGTTGGATTTCCAGCTTGTTACCTTCATAATTAAAAATCCAGAGGTTAGAAATGGTGTTGTGCTGATGCAATGCGTTCCACTCTTCCACAAGTGCTACACATAGTTCTGCCAGGTCACGGGGGGGTACGATCATCCAGTCTCTGCTTCAGCTGGTCCCAAAAATGCTCTATGGGCTCAGGTCAGGGGAGATTGCTGGCCATACCATATGAGGCACTCCGACTTCCTGAAGTCGAGCTGTGACAATTCTGGCACAGTGTGGTGTGTTGGCATAATTGGGGGATGTTGATGGGTTTTATGATGTCTTTGAAGTAAGAACATGCAGTGACTGAGCCATCTGCAATAACCAAATCAGTTTTGCGCTGACTGGTGATGCCTGCCCAGACTGTTACACCTCCTCCACCAAAGCTAACCCTGGGGACCATGTTGACCTCAGCGTATCGTTCACCTTGCCTTCTCTAGCAATGCTGACGACCATCATTTATGTGGAAGGTGACCCGAAACCCGCCAGTGAACAGGACGGTAGATAAGTGCTGCATTGTCCAGGTCACATGGTCTTGTGCCCACTGCAAACGTTCACGCCGGTGTCTTGGTGTCAGTGGAGTCACCTGCAATAGTCATCTGGCATTCAAGCAAAGTGGTGGAGTCAGTTGCGACTGGTTTGTCTGGAAACCCTAGTACCCCTCACGTCTCGTAAATGGGCCTGCAGCTGTGTGGCAGTGCACAGGTCCTTATGTACTGGTCATCATTGCAGCCTGTCCCTCGTGGGGCTCCACTCCTGGATCTGTCACAAACTCTGCCAGTAGTTCTGTGTCTTGATGCAAGTCTGCTGATGACACTTTGAAACATGCCAATTTCACGTGTAACATCTGACTGCCTGCCACCGACCCAAAGGCGCGCTATTTACAGTTGAAACCAGATATTTACATACACTTCAGAAAAAACATGAAAACATTTTTTTCTCTTTACTGTCAAACATCAAATGAGACTAAACATTTTTGGTTTTAGATTAATAAATATTAACATATTATTTGTATTTGTGAAATGTCAGAATAAAGAGAAAGAGAGAGAAATGTTATGTATTTTTTATTACTTTCATCAAAGTCAGAAGTATACATACACTTCTTTTGAATTTAGCAGGATTCCCCAGAAACTGTATTACTTTAGCCAAACATTTTAGGTCTCCTTCCACAAGCTTTCTACAATTGTTTGCTGGTATCCTGCCCCTCTCCTCTTGACAGAACTGGTGTAACTGGATCAGTTTTGTAGGCCTTCTTGCTCGCACTTGCCTTTTCAGCCTTTTCAAACTTGTGCCCGAGGTTCCCTGTTTAAAATATTTGAAGTTATTTGTAGCATGATCATTTCCCCCTTGAATCAAAATGATTCAACTGAAGCCTCCAAATCCCCAAATCATTATTCAGAGTGTATGTAAAGTTCTCACCAGAATGGCATCTTTCAAGAAATTCTGTTACACAGTGAAAGTGACTCATTCTATCAGGCTGTGGGGGTTTTCCCAACATAAAACCCTCTTCTTGCCTCCACATGTGTATCAGTGTCAGTTAAACATATTGCATACTTCCTCTTCTGGAGACAGAGGAGCCCAACAACAGCAGCCAATCAATTCAAGAGGAAAATCCTTTATTATTAATTAAGCGAGGTAACACTATATATAAAAAGAATCACCTAAATTTTAATGTTTCTGGAAATAATTGGGACAATAACTCCCTACATAAAGCTTATTGTCTTTACATTTAGCTCCAAATTTAAAAGAACAGATCAAAACTTGCAAGGAGTTCATTCTATACTCAATGAGGTTTTATTTGTCCTCTGATTGATCTATAGTACATGTTTATAAATGGATGGATTCATGTGGCAGAAGTAAAAGTCTAGAGTCTTGGTTGGTTTATGTCTCAGTCTGCTGCTGGTAATGATGCCTGCCAGGCGTGCAGCAGCTCAGTGTAATGATAACACCAAGTATAGAGTTACCAACCCGATTCTGCAGCAGTGTTGCTGAGCAACATCCGATAACATTAAAGAGACACTGAGATCAGGTTAGACACCTGTTTTCAGATCTGCTTTTCGTTTGGCTACTTCAGCACCCTGGACAGAGACTTGCCCCAGTAAACAGCTCAAACAGGGTTAATAAGAAGCTTCAATTGCTTGTTTTCTTGGACATGTCAGAATGTCTTGAAATAAAGGAGAGAAGACGCATACAAATTGAGGAACATAAGAGCAGGTCTGTAAGGATGTTAGAGTCCTTTTAAAGGAATGTTTAAGAAGCTCAATAATGTGTTCAGACCCAACCATCAGGGAAACAGAGGCCGAGGTGATGGTGGGATTCAGGACGACTATCACAACGCCTGCACGGTCCGACTCGTCCGCAGCACCTCAATGCTGGTGGTGGGGGAGAGAAGTCGCTCTTCCGAGGGGTCAACTCTGACTCGGAGCAAGAGCAGTGTGAGCATCGAGTCAACTCTGTACTACTACCAGAGACAAGAGGACAGGATTTGGCTCTACTCACAGAACCAGAACTGTCTGGAGTACCTGGAGGCACTGGTGGCTCTGAGGAGGCAGTACACTAAGAGTGTTAGTGACCTGAAGAGCAGCGATGCCAAGACCACAGTGTCTCCAAAGAGGAAACCTGCACCCGCACCCCCACCTCCAAAGTTGGAGGAGTCGGTAAGATTTGATTAATACTGTGTCTTGCATGAGTATTCATGCTCCAGTGGATCTTATCACCTTCTAACCAAAACCTTTCATGTCTTTTATTGAGACTTTGTGAGACAGATCACCACAAGCATTTAGGCGGAGAAGTAGAAGGAAAATTCAAGTTTTTTAAAACGTAAAGAAAAATTTATTTTAGTGTCAAATTTTAATTTCTTCTCAGTTGAATTCAGCGGAAGACTTTGACTGGACCATTCCAACACATACGTATAAATACTGGTGAAACTCGAAAAATTAGAAAATCATGCAAAAGTTCATTTACTTCAATAATTCAACTCAAAATGTGAAATTAATATATGAGATAGACTCATTTTATGCAAAGAAAGATATTTCAAGCCTTTCTTTTTTTATAATTTTCATGATTGTGGCTTACAGCTCATGAAAACCCCAAATTCAAAATCTCAGAAAATTTGAATATTACATAAAATCAATCAAACAAGGATATTAAATGGAGAAATGTCGGACCTCTGAAAAGTACATTTATGCATATGTACTCAGTCCTTGGTTTAGGCCCCTTTTGCCTCAATTACTGTCTCAATGCAACGTGGCATGCTGCACTGCTGAGAAGTTATGAAAGACCAGGTCTTCAGCTCTTCTGCATTCTTCGGTCTCATGTCTCTCATCTTTCCCTTGGCAATGCCCCATAGATTCTCTATGGGCTTCAGGTCAGGCAAGTTTGCTAGATAATCAAGCACAGTAATCCCATGGTCTTTGAACCAGGTTTAGGTACATTTGGCAGTGTGGGCAGGTGGCAAGTCCTGCTGGAAAATGAAGTCAGCATCTCCATAAAGCTCGTCTGCAGAAGGAAGCATGAAATGCTCCAAAATGTCCTTTTTAGATGGCTGCATTGAATCTGGACTTAATAAATCACAGTGGACCAGCAGATGACATGGCTCCCGAAATCAACACAGACTGTGGAAACTTCACACTGGACTTTCAAGCATCTTGGATTGTGTGCCTCTCCATTTTTCCTCCAGACTCCGGGACCTTGGTTTCCAAATTAAATGCAAAACTTCTTTAGCCAATGTAAGACGCTTCTGAAGTCGTTTGTTTTTCAGAGGCTTAACAAGAGGAATACAACATTTGAAGCCCATGTTCAGGATCCATCTGTGTGTGGTGGCTCTTGATGCAGTAACTCCAGCCTCAGTCCACTCGCTGTGCATCTTTTTCTTCCACACTTTCTCCTGCCACATAACTTTGTATTAATGTGCTCTGATACAGCACTTTGGGAACATCCAACTTCATTTGCAATGACCTTTTAAAGCTTTCCCTCCTTATGAAGGGTGTCAATTATGGTTTTCTGTACAACTGTCAGGTCAGCAGTTTTCCCCATGAGTGTTATACATATATATATATATATATATATATATATATATATATATATATATATATATATATATATATATATATATATATATATATATATATATATATATATATATATATATGTATTTTTTAGGGCATCTGAGCAAAGGTAGTTGATTACAAATTGACTCAATGCTTTTCTTCTTTTTTGCTGTGAACCATCTATCCTTGCCCTACTTTGTTTTGGTCTATTACATAAAATTCAGATGAAATACACTGAAGTTTGTGGTTGTAATGTGATAACATCTGGAAAAGTTCGAGAGGTATGACTACTTGTCTATTGAAGGAAACAGTCAAATGTTCTGCTGTCAACCACAGATATCAAGAGCCAAACCATCAACGTCTCCACTTCCCACAGAGGAGGACACTCTGCAGTTCTTTGACGAGGTAATTGCCAGCTGTGACAACGAGCCTCTGCATAAGCCCTACATGGACAATGGCCACGCAGATGTAGACTTCATAGGTGAGTAGGAAAGAGGCCAATCCTGGTAATTAATGTGGTCATTCTGTGGACCTTGAATGTAAACAGTGAAATAGTTATATATGCTCAAAGAAACAAGTTTTTTAGAGAATAAAGTAAACTTTTATGTGCTGGATGTTTCAGATTTTAAAGTTGTAAATCAAACACAAAATATTTTAAAATAAGCTCTAGGTTGTCCCAGTGTATTTATAATAAAGAGACATGAACTGACTGCATCATCCATCCATCCATCCATTTTCTTCCGCTTATCCGGGGTCGGGTCGCGGGGGCAGCAGCCTAAGCAAAGAGACCCAGACTTCCCTCTCCCCAGCCACTTGTTCCAGCTCCTCGGGAGGAACCCCAAGGCGCTCCCAGGCCAGCCGAGAAACATAGTCCCTCCAGCGTGTCCTGGGCCTTCCCCTGGGCCTCCTCCCGGTGGGACGTGCCTGAAACACCTCACCAGGGAGGCGTCCAGGAGGCATCCTGACCAGATGCCCGAGCCACCTCAACTGACTCCTCTCGATGTGGAGAAGCAGCGGCTCTACTCTGAGCCCCCTCCGGATGACTGAGCTTCTCACCCTATCTCTAAGGGAGAGCCCAGACAGTCTGCGGAGGAAACTCATTTCAGCCGCTTGTATCCGTGATCTCGTTCTTTCGGTCACCACCCAGAGTTCGTGACCATAGATGAGGGTAGGAACGTAGATCGACCGGTAAATCGAGAGCTTCGCCTTTTGGCTCAGCTCTCTCTTCACCACGACAGACCGGTAGAGCGCCCGCATAACTGCAGATGCCCCACCAATCCGTCTATCGATCTCCCGCTCCATTTTTCCCTCATTCGTGAACAAGACCCCCAGATACTTAAACTGCTCCACTTGGGGAAGGACCCCATCCCTGACCCGGAGGAGGCACCCCACCCTTTTCCGGCTCAAGACCATGGCCTCGGATTTGGAGGTGCTGATTCTCATCCCAGCCGCTTCACACTCGGCTGCGAACAGCTCCAGCGAAAGCTGTAGATCACGCTCCGATGAAGCCAACAGGACCACATCATCTGCAAAAAGCAGAGACCCGATCCTGAGGCCACCAAAACGGATCCCCGCAACGCCTTGGCTGCGCCTAGAAATCCTGTCCATAAAAGTTAGGAACAGGATCGGTGACAAAGGGCAACCTTGGCGGAGTCCAACTCTCACCGGAAACAAGCCCGACTTACTGCCGGCAATGCGAACCAAACTCTGGCACCGGTCGTACAGGGACCTAACAGCCCGTATCAAGGGGCCCGGTACCCCATACTCCCGGAGCACCCCCCACAGGGCCCCCCGAGGGACACGGTCGAACGCCTTCTCCAAGTCCACAAAACCCATGTAGACCGGTTGGGCGAACTCCCACGCACCCTCCAGGACCCTGCTGAGGGTGTAGAGCTGGTCCAGTGTTCCACGGCCAGGACGAAAACCGCATTGTTCCTCCTGGATACGAGGTTCGACTATCCGTCGGACCCTCCTCTCCAGAACCCCTGAATAGACCTTACCAGGGAGGCTCAGAAGTGTGATCCCCCTGTAGTTGGAACACACCCTGTGGTCCCCCTTTTTAAACAGGGGGACCACCACCCCGGTCTGCCAATCCAAGGGAACTTCCCCCGATGTCCACGCAATATTGCAGAGCCGCGTTAACCAACACAGCCCCACAACATCCAGAGCCTTGAGGAACTCCGGTCAAATCTCATCCACCCCCGGAGCCCTGCCACCGAGGAGCTTTTTAACGACCTCGGTGACCTCGGCACCAGAGATTGGAGAGCCCGACCCCAAGTCCCCAAACCCTGCTTCCAGATTGGAAGGCGTGCCAGTGGGATTGAGGAGGTCTTCAAAGTATTCCATCCACCGACCCAAAACGTCCCGCGTTGAGGTCAGCAGCACACCATCCCCACTGTAAACAGTGTTGGTGGCAGACCGCTTTCCCCCCCTGAGACGCCGGATGGTGGACCAGAATCGCTTCGATTGACTGCATCATTTCTTATTCTAACTGCAAATGGTTAGAAATACAATATTTATAATAGGTTTTTTTAGAATAGAATTGAGTGTGTCCAAGCAGACAATAAAATGTTCACATTAATGCATAAATTCTTACATTCACATAATGGTCAGTTCGAGGGACAAACCATTCGATGTAATATACAGTATGTGTCTGGATTTTACAGCAGGTTTGTCCCAGGGATTTTAATATTGCAATTACATACAGGAATTTCTGGAATGGAAGTTTACTTGAAGTGTTTATGTACAGTCTGCTGCGTAACAATATGCATATGAAAAGTGCAAGCACACAGATTTTAGTACTTGTTTTGACCTATTTTTCTAAGCAGACTCAGATCTTTACATCATCAGCTGCAGGGTACTTGTTGGCCCGTACTAATTATACACTTCAGATCTAAACAGGCACAATAAAGTAAAACAGGACAATTTATTCCAGTCACAATATGGATTTCAAATGCAAATCTAGCATAATTGTAATCCCTTTTCTGTGGTGTTTTATCACCTCCACAGTATACATTTCACATGTAATCCTCAGATAACAAGATTTACATATCAGTTATTTCTAACACTATATCAGACACTAAGCTTATATGTTAGAATTAAGAAGTTTCAAAGGCCTTGAGGTGAAATATTTAAAAACTGTTTTTTGCTAGAAAACTGAAGGTATTATTCATAATCCTAATAAATGAAGAGAATTCACCAAGGTCAGCCATTCTTTGAGTAATAATGAGACCTGTGTGAATAATTTTGGAAGAAACAAACATGATTCCAGCTCTGTGAGGCAGGCTTAATTTCTAGGTATGCTACCTTGCCTCATTGAAGCTTTTGTTGTTGAAAAAAATTCTAAAGGAATTTATTACGGATACCTGAACAATCTGACTATGCTCTACAATAACCTAGATTCAACAATTTCATTTTTTGTTGTTGATTTTATATTATTTACAAGTTAGGTTAAAGTCAGTGTTGCTACTTTCTGGGACAATAACACTTGTTATTGTTTTTAGGTTTTAGACTGAATCTAGAAGAGTTAACTGTTTTGGAGATTTGGTTCACCTTGACAATTAATTGAAATAATTGCTTCTATTTCTTTTCTACTGGTGGCAGTGGCACCCCTGTTAAAGATTTGTTAAACACTTTAAAGTCAAATTCATCTTTTACTCCAGCAACATAATATCACAATATCTTTTATTTAATCCAAACTTTAATTTGGTTCCATTTATTCAGTTGGGAGAATAACAAAATTTCACTTTCAGAAAGTGCCACCAGTGATTTTACTTAATAAAATCACTGGTGGCACAATTAATAATTTTACGTTTTATTTGTACCTAAAAATAAATCTTACACAACACAGAGTGTCATTTCTTTTAGCTTCTGGATCCTAAATTGGACAAGGTCCCCTATTTTTTGTGCCACCACACAGTGATGAGGAAGGATGGAGGGTTAGTTTTAAATTCACTGTTGTAGAACTGCAGCAAAAACAGTTTTGGAGTTACTCTTCATGTTCTGTCCTACAAGCACATATGTAAACATGGGGAGTTTGCTAAACTCTACTTGGACTTCAACTGGAACCATGTGTTTTGATCTCATATGACAATAATTGACCTTTTTGGTAACAAACACTCCAGCTAGGTTTGGTGTGGAATAAAGGATAAATATGTGAGAAAGATCATTATGTCCACAGTTAATCATGTTGGAGGATCTTTGATGCCCTGGATACCTTGTTAGACCACATGGCATCATAAACTTTTTAAAATACCAAAATACACTCACTGGCCACTTTATCAGGCACATCTGTCCAACTGCTCTTGATGGCGGCAACTCAATGCATTTAGGCACGTAGACATGGTCAAGACGATCTGCTGCTCTTCAAACCAAGCATCAGAATGGGGAAGAAAAGCAATTTAAGTGACTTTGAATGTGGCATGGCTATTGATGCCAGACGGGCTGGTCTGAGTATTTCAGAAACTGCTGATCTACTTGGATTTTCACGCACAACCAAAATATCCAGTTAGCAGCAGTTCTGTGGGCGAAAATGTCTTGTTGATGCCAGAGGTCAGAGGAGAATGGCCAGACTGGTTCGAGCTGATAGACAGGCAACAGTAACTCAAAATAGCTACTCGTTACAACCAAGGTATGCTGAAGAGCATCTCTGAATGCACAACAAGCGGAACCTTGAGGCAGATGGGCTACAGCAGCAGAAGACCACACCGGGTCCCACTTCTGTCGGCTAAGAAAAGGAAACTGAGGCTACAATTCGCACAGGCTCACCAAAATTGAACAATAGAAGATTGGAAAAATGTTGCCTGGTCTGATAAGTCTCAATTTCTGTGGCGACATTCGGATGGTAGGGTCAGAATTTGGCGTCAACAACATGAAAGCATAGATCCATCTTGCCTTGTATCAACGGTTTAGGCTGGTGGTGGTGGTGTAATGGTGTGGGGGAAATTTTTTTGGCACACTTTGGGCCCCTTAGTACCAATTGACCATCGTTGCAACACCACAGCCTGCCTGAGAATTGTTGCTGACTATGTCCATCCCTTTATGACCAAAGTGTATCAATCTTCTGATGGCTACTTTTAGCACGATGATACGCCATGTCATAAAGCTCAAATCATTTCAGACTGGTTTCTTGAAGATGACAATGAGTTCACTGTACTCAAGTGGCCTTGACAGTCACCAGATCTAAATCCAATAGAGCACCTTTAGGATGTGGTGGAACCGGAGATTCGCATCATGGATGTGCAGCCGACAAATATGCAGCAACTGCGTGATTCTATCATGTCAATATGGACCAAAATATCTGAGGAATGTTTCCAGTACCTTGTTGAATCTATGCCACGAAGGATTAAGGCAGTTCTGAAGACAAAAGGGGATCCAACCCGGTACTAGCAAGGTGTACCTAATAAAGTGGCCAGTGAGTGTAATAAAAACAAAAATCTGAGGGTATGGCCAACACATAACCTGTTCTACCGTCTTCTAAGGCCCTCCCAACCCTAACAGATTAATCATATAGAAATCATTTAATCTGAGCTAAAAACAAGAGGTCATAAAAGAGTACCCAAGAGATTATGCAAAAAGTAATGGTCAAATATCTCTCCCTCTTCAACCTCCAACCTCAGAATAAGACAAATGACCTGATTTATCAATATTCCAAATAAAGAGCGCAAAATGGCGTGTGGTGCAAAAAAATTGCATGATGGGCGTGTTCTTGATTTGCGGGTGATTTACTAAGATTGTTGTGCAAATCATAACAGGCGCAAAGAGCAGTATTCAAATGAGGACTTTGCGTCCGCTACTGCGTTTATCACCCTTTCGGCCCCATGCACTATGCCACAGCCAGAGAGAGGAGGAATAGGTGCCGTGGATTCATGATTCTTTGGCAAAAAAAAACGGAAGAAAAAAAACCCGACATACCTGTCATGTCTGGCTGTTAGAGAGATAATTGCTATTAGGTTAGAATGTCTGTGAATGATATTCTTCGTTTGTCATTAACAAACTTATTGCGTGTTGTGTACATGAGCAGCTCTCTGCTCCATGCAGGCGCCATATTCCAGAGACAGCAGGTGCAGATCTGTTGAGCGCACAATGATTTATGGTGCATCTTTGGAAAAAAAGGGGAAAAAATTGACATAAATGTCAGGTTTTTGGCCATTAGAGTGTTAATTACTATTAGGTTATAATTATATTTTTTGTTTCTCAGTAATAAACTCATGTTGAATTGTGGTGGTGCAAAGCTAAGGGATGCCTTTCAGAGGAGATGAAAAATAGGCACAAAAACAGCAGATACAAAAGGGTTTCATGTTTGATAAATCACACTGCGTGTAGAACACCTACCTATTTGCATGTTTTTCTCGCAATATTTTGCGCCTTCTGACAGAAACGCCCCCATTGCATATTCATTAAGGGCAAAAGCCCTAAAATGATCTTGCTGTGGGTTTAACAGACTCAGTCCTCCCTGCGCCTGCTTAGTAAATCCCCTGCTGCATGTTTTTGCGCCCGCTATGAGGTTTGCGCACATTTTAACAAGCGCAGACGTTTAAAAACTCAGGCCCATAGCCTACTTAATAAATGAACCCAAATTAAAGGTTGCATTTTACTAAAGTTTTCAGTAAAAGATGAACCTACTGCACCAGTTCTTCTGCTGAATGTATGTCAATAGGATTGACGAACTCCTCTGCATCATCAGGGATTTCCCAGAATCCAAAGCTGCCATTGATGATCTAAAGTTTCCTCTGGTTTTTATCTTTACCATATTTGCTGAGGGTGCCCTATTAATGTGGCGAACCCTGTACATTTTTACATTTATTTAAAACTGCACTGTTTTAGTAGACTCTAACTAAAGTTCTATCCTTGTTTTCAAACCATTGACCACTTTCAGTCTCATCTCATGTTTTCTCTCTCCGCTGTCCTTCCTCAGTGGCCTCCAGCTCAGCTGAGCACGACCTCCACTCCAACTGGGTTTTGAGGGTCCCGCGGGTCACAGACGACTCCGAACAGAGAGCACCTCCCGGTTGTGCCAAGGAAAGCGCTTCAAGCAAGAAGAAGAAGAAGAAGAACCAAACCGGTTCCACAAGCAGCAGACTACAGCTTCAGAGGAACCCGATCCACCTGCCCAAAGTGGTGGAGAGTGCATTCCAGACCCTGCGCTTCAAACCCAAATTAAAAAAGCAGTGAAGCTTAAATGGACATTTGAAATTAGCAGCACTGCCAAAATGCTGACATAGATCAACCTAAAATGTTTCCAATGGCAGTGTACTCAGCAATAAATCTTCCTAGACACATTGACACTGTAGTATTCACAGTGGCTCGCAAAAGTATTCATACCCCTTGAACTTTTTCTCATTTTGTCACATTGCAATCATGAAATACAAGGTATTTTATTTTGTTTTTATGTGGTAGAGAAATGAAAAGTAGTGTACAATTATGAAGTGAAAGGAAAATCAATACATTGTTTTCTAAACTTTTTACAAATAAAAAATCTGAAAAATTTTAAATGCCCCTGAATCATTCCCTTTTACACTGACAGCCTTAAATTATTCAAAGCAACCAAATAATACAGCTTTGTGTAAATGAATTTCAATATAAATCCAGCTGTTCTGTGAAGGCCTCTGACACGGAAAGAGTACTGCAAACCAACTAAAACATGGTTGCCCACCTACATTACCCGGCTGGGTAAAAAAAAGCATTAATAAGAGAAGCAACCAAGAGGACAATGGTGAGGAGTTGCAGTGATCTAAAACTCAGATGTAAGAAACTGTTCAAGACAACTATTACTCTTGCACTCCACAAATCTGGCCATTATGGAAGAGTTTTAATAAGAGAGTCGTTATTCAAAGAAGGTCCAATTTTCAGTTTTTTGCACCAAGCCATGTAGGAGACACAGCAGCCATATGGAAGAAGGGTTTCTTATCAGATGACATCAAAAATGAAGTTTTTGGCTGACATGCAAAGCACAAAGAGCAACAGAAAACTTAAAGTTCTCATTACCCTGAATCTTTGCTATGAAACATGTTGGTGGCAACATTATGTGGATAAGCTTTTCCTCAGAACAGAGAAGAAAGCTGCAATCAGAATTAATAGTGAGATTAATTAAGGGCAATACTGTCGAAGAAAATGTACTGTATGTAAGGACATGACAACCTACAGGGATAAACAAATTGGCTCCAGAAATATGTTCGTGTTTATAACAAAATCAATACTGTATCTTTTACTAAGTGGTGAATGGGACAATGTGTAAAACATAAACCTGAGACTGAGGCTGTAAATCAGATTAATTTATATATATATATATATTAGGGCTGAACGATATAGAAAAAGGGCATATCGATAAAGAGAAGAATCATATTGATCAACATTGATGATTATCAATCACTCTCAAGAAATATATCATACAAATATATAATATACATATATATTATACATTTATTTTAAGCAGAGCCCTTGTCATTTTATGCCATTTTTTAATCAACTAATTTTGATAAAGTACACACAAAACCTAAATTCGATTCAATGCTTTATTTAAACACCTTTTTTTCACCATGACTGAAAGTTTGTAAGGAATAGAAACAAATGAAGTTAAGAGACCTGAGTGATATAAGTAAATACTGACAAACATAAAGAAAGGATTAATGTGAATAACCATTATTTTATTGATAAAAAAATATTTGAATTATGGTAATTTACATTGCAGGGTGCTTTTGCATTGCTTTTTTATTTCTTTTAAAAGTTTTATGACAATTAAATTAATGGCTGAGACATTTGGTTTAGTTTGTGTGCAAAAACCAGGTCAATAAAGCTGTTTCTGATTCAGTACACCTGCTGAAGTTACAACGAACAAAGTCCTAAAATGTACACTGTAAGCACCGATCCACAGCAGGCTGGCTATGGGGGGAGGAAGACGGGGAGAGAGTCTGCCATGACAACGTTGCTGGCTGTAGTATTTCCTGTGTTTTATTTTGTTCCTTATTGTTATATTCAGTGTTGATGTGCATCCCATTCAAAATAATGATTTCTGTAATGAGCTACCCGATAGGCTATGATGAAGAGAAGGGAACTTCAAGCAAGAAGTTGCACCACACGTCTATCTTGAATTATCGTCATGTATTTATACTGTATATATATATATATATATATATATATATATATATATATATATATATATATATATATATATATATATATATATATATATATATATATATATATATATATATATATATATATATATATATATATATATATATAGCCAGTTATTTGAATTTCTTTCGAAATGCCTTTTGAACTGAACTGATCAAGAGAAACGTTCAATACTGTGGCGAATGTGCAGTTTTGGCTGATTGCAGTTTAAAGTCCAGACCTGGGAGTCTGTGCTTCTTTGAGGTATCAAAGGTGATTTTTGAAAAGCAACATTGCCTCCTTTCAAGCTCAAAGTCAGAGACTGCTACATGAATTAATGCTTCGTTTGCGGTGGACTCGGCGAGGCCAAGTTCAAGGCTGTGAGAAAAGCTTTAAACCAGCTCAACTTCAGCACAATAATCCATGCTAAAGGTAAACAAGCCTTGTACAAGGAGGGTGAATAAATAAAAGCTGAGGAGCTTAAATGCTATCCAGAGCCATTGACATGTCTTCCTTTAAATGGGTTCTCATTTAGGCCTAACTGTCATTGAGGTTTATTACACATTTATAAGTCAGTAAATAATTTAGACTCAACTTTTAATGTGATCATCCAAATCTTTCCAGAGTTGTCAATCTTTTTGTAAAAGCTGTGAAAAAGCATTTACCCCCTTTATTGATTTCTTCTTTTTTATGTTTAATATCAGTCTAATTGTTCTCATCAGACAAAGATAATCAGAGAAAATACAAAACATTTTTAAATGATGATTTCCTTTATTAAGAGTGAACTATACATCCCAAATCCCCCAGCCATCTGTGAAGAAAAGCATTTGACCATGATGACCAACTACATTTTTCTGCACTACTGACTTTGTTTTTACTACCCAGGGCTAAATAGTATGGAGACCTGTGGAATCAAGAAAAATCTAAAATAGAACCTGACTGACAAGATGAAGTAGGCTAAAAGATCTGCAAAAGCAACACATCATGCCCCAAACAAAATTAATTTAAGTACAGACGAGAAATAAATTCACAATTCCTCCACAAAGGTGAAAAAGACTAATCGGCAGTTATCACAAACGCTTGATGCCAGTCTACCTATTAGGTTACTTTTTTTTTTTACATACAGTACTACACAAAAGTTTTAGGTAGGTGTGAAAAGATGCTGTAAACAAAGAATGCTGTCAAAAATGGAAGTCTTAATTTATTTTTATCAACAAAATCCATTGAATGAACAAAAGACTAATCTAAATCAAATCAATATTTGGTGTGACCACCGTTTTCCTTCAAAACAGCATCAGTTCTTCTAGGTAAACTTGCACACAGTTTTTGAAGGAACTAGGTTGGTAGATTGTTCCAAACATCTTGGAGAACTAACCACAGATCTGTGGATGTAGTCTTCCTCACATCCTTGTCTTTTCATGAAATCCCAGACACACTCGATGATGTTGAGATCAGGGCTCTGTGGGGGCCATACCATCACTTCCAGGACTCCTTGTTCTTCTTTACGCTGAAGATCATTCTTAATGGCTTTGTCTGCATGTTTGTCCTGCTGCAGAATAAATTTAGGGCCAATTATCAGAAATGCAGCCCGAAACATTCAAGAAACCTCCACCATGCTTCACTGTTGCCTGCAGACACTTATTATTGTACCGCTCTCAAGCCCTTCGACAAACTGCCTTCTGATTCAGCCAAAAATGTCAAATTTTGACTCATTAGTCCAGAGCACCTGCTGCCATTGTTCTGCACTCCAGTTCCTATGTTTTCATGCATACTTGAGTCACTTGGCCTTGTTTCCACGTTGGAGGTTTGGCTTTTTGGCTGTAACTCTTCCATGAAGACCACTTCTGGCCAGACTTCTCCGGACAGTAGATGGGTGTAACTGGGTCCCACTGGTTTCTACCAGTTCTGAGCTGATGGCAATGCTGGACATCTTCCAATTTCGAAGGGTAATAAGCTTGAATTGTCTATCCGTTGTTTAAACAAGGTGATAGAGGAAAATGTTGATATTTGTCCCTACTCCAGTTTTCTTTATTCATTCTTAAACAGACCTGGAAAACACTTTAATTCCAGAAATTTGCAGACTGGATTTAGGAAAAAAAATTAACTTCGAAATTACTTGAAGGAAGATGCAAAACAGAAGTATAGGGAAATATTTTGCCCCTGTACTTATTTACAAGCTAAACTATCAATCTAAAAGTATAAATATGTTTATTATGGTGTATTATCTGTTACAAGGGAAAATAAATCCTCCTCACCCTAATTCCTACAATTAAAAAGACAAACAGCCTTTCAGACACATTTTCTTTTCTTTATTACAAAACATGAGTCGGACGAAACCAAAAGCACACCATTTTCACTTCTTTTCAACTTTGGTCTTAGGGCTGAAAAAAGAAGACATTGTCTTCATCCCAGTCTTGTCCACTTTAGCCAAAGTTTTCTGAGCAGCTGTCATCTTCTTGGGCGGCTGGAATAAAGGAAGATAGACAAAAGGGAGAAAAATAACAACATAACTCAATTATTTGCATGAAAACAATGATTTTGATCAATTTGATGATTCCAATGAACAGAAAACCACTGTAACCACATTGCACTACACACAAAGCTTAAGGAAAGCAGTCAAGCGAATTTAAACATCTGGATGTTCTTGAAGAAATGAAAAGACAAAACAAAAAAAAGACTGCTAATTTATAATGAAATACATGAGGTTTGACGCCTCGGATTTCACCGAGGATGTTTTCTAATCCGCGTGCACTCACTTTCCGTGCAAAGTCCGCACTGTTGAATTTGGTGTAGTCTTCTCCAGCCTCCACAGGCTTGTCTGAAAGTTTCCGCTTCTGCCAAACGGGGAAGTAAGAGATGCCTTTCATGACAAGTAGCACCAAAACACAGACACCAGACCTCACAACCCCCTGCCAGCTCCACTGACCTCAGCCCGCAAAACCAGCGAGTTACATAACACAAACAGTGACTGAGGATGATTGGTCCATTAAAGCATGCAAAAACAGAGTGAGGTTGAAGACTTAAAGAAAGTGCATGGTGGCTTTAGCAGCATGCAAGACAAAAGGGGCTGACAGAACGTTGTTCAATGAAACCAACATACCTTAGATGGAGGCTCTGTTTCCTTTGGACTCTTTAGCTCTGGTAACCTGTGGTATGCAGAAAGAGGCGAGTTTTATCTGCAAGTCATCAAAAAGTAAAAATTGTTTGCTTTTATTTAAATAGAGATTTTACTTGCCCCAAGTGTTTAAGGAGGGCTTTGTTCAATTCTTCACTGATGTACTCTGATATCAGGCCATGAGCATAGCGAAGGTAGTCTTCTGTATCAAAAAGAAAAGAAAAGTGAAAGTTGATCAAATTCTGATGATTTATTTGAACATTTTCAGGTGTAAAGTTAAAGAGTTGAGGATTTGTTTCCATGAGGAAGCCACCAAGATACACATAAAATTATACATCAGTACTGCCATCTACTGGTTGATTTCAACATCTGCAGCTAAAGTTAGGAGAATGAATCTTTTTTGTTCACCAGCTGGACAAAATTAGCGTTTCGCTGATGTTGCCTAGCAAAAATATTCATACCCCTCTCTCAGTACAATCACAATCTTCAATCTGTTATAGGAATTTAATGTTTTAGATCAACACAAAGTAGTGTTTAACTCAGAATTGGAGGGATAAAGGATAAGTTGTGAAAGGTTTAGATAAAAAGTGAGGAATGCACTTTGTATTATTAGTTGGAGAACAAAAACTGCAGGACTATGTTTTCCTG
The DNA here is from genome assembly GCA_963556495.2 of Valencia hispanica. Classification (NCBI taxonomy): domain Eukaryota; kingdom Metazoa; phylum Chordata; class Actinopteri; order Cyprinodontiformes; family Valenciidae; genus Valencia; species Valencia hispanica. The sequence continues at coordinate 35,036,258 of OY747707.1, read as the reverse complement.
AATTTACAGTTGAGACAGAAGCAGCCAAGAGGCCTGAACTACAATGGAATAGTTAGAATCAAAGCATATTGAAGTATTTAAATGGAACAAAGTCCAGACCTAAATCCCATTGAGAGTCTGCAGAAACACTTGAAATGTGATGAAATTCAAGTCTCTACACATGCAAAGTCAATAGAGAAATATTCCATAAGAATTGCAGCTCTATTTGCAACCATAGGTGGGTTCTACAAAGGATCGAGTCAGGGGGCTCGGATGTAAATGTATACCACACTTCATTTATTTTGTAAAATACATTAAAAAACTATGTTTTCATTTACTTCCACTCTACATTCATGCACTGTTTTCTGTTGGATTATCATGTGAAACCCCATTTAAAATACTTTGAGTTGAAGGGGTTTGAATATGTTTGCAAGGTGCTGTTAAAAAGGGAAATATACTGATGCAGGATTACCCTCCTGGTTGTCTGACTCGGACTTGACTCTGACATAAGTTGTGGATTTCACTCCTTCTCCCACACAGATATTTTTCTTCTTTAGGATAACGACTGTTCTCTCCACCTACAACAGAAATAAATACGAAACATTTTCACACGTTTACACTTTGCTTTTGGTTTGTTTGTCCAATTTAATATCCTGAACCATCATCACCTTCTTTTTTAACCAATTCATGGTTTGTTCTTGACTGTAGCGATGAAACTTCAGGCCTCCGACCTCTGTAAGTATTAAATGAAAGAAGTCAAGTCCAATGCATTTACGAGGCATATTTAAAATGACGGCCATTGATTAAAGTGGTGTACTAAGAGCATATAAGTAAAAATGTTGATATAAAGTCAAGGGAAAATTTGTTTCAGGATTAAATTGAAAAACACAGTGCTAGTGGCTACAGGGGCTTTTTCTCTCTCCATAATTTAGAGGATTTTACTAAAACAGCCTAAGCATCTCTTTGTATCAGCCAACTATGAGCAGTTTAAATAAAGCTTCCAATTTAAGATTGTACTTGATTGCCTTCAAAGAAACTTCACCTTTTTCCTCCGCAATGTGGTGCAAGGTGGTCAGGGAACGCGTGCAGCTGAGGAGCCTCGAGCTCGCTGGAAATTCAGCATCCTTAACAACTTGATCCACAGGCTGGAATTTCCCCTGAGTGCCAGAAAATAGAAATATCCCTTATTGTCCCTCAGTGGCAAAATTCCCATCCAGCTAACAGGTCAGACAAGCATCTGTTGCTGTTGCATCTACATGCAAAATAATTCAACGCAAGTGCAGCAGCACTGAGCAAAGCAATCTTGTCAGAGGTGACTGTGTTCTAAAAAGCTTTGTGCAAACTGTTATGAGCTAGAACAGATTCAAAACACATTAAATTTAAAGCAAAGCAGTGCAACAAAATACAGGTGAAACTCAAAAAAATTGAATATCGTGCAAAAGTTAATTTTATTTCAGTAATTCAACTTAAAAGGTAAAACTAATATATGATATAGACTCATTACATGCAAAGTGAGATATTTCAAGCATTTATTTGTTATAATTTTAATGATTATGGCTTACAGCTTATGAAAACCCCCAATTCAAAATCTCAGAAAATTTGAATATTACATTGAATCAATACAACAAGGATTTTGAATAGAGAAATGTCAGACCTCTGAAAAGTATAATCATGCATATGTACTCAGTACTTGGTTTGGGCCCTTTTGCATCAATTACTGCTTATGGAAGACCAGGATGCTTCAATAGTGGCCTTCAGCTCTTCTGCATTGTTCGGTCTCATGTCTCTCATCTTTCTATTGGCAATGCCCCATAGATTCTCTATGGGGTTCAGGTCAGGCGAGTTTGGTGGCCAGTCAACCACAGTAATCCCGTGGTTATTGAACCAGGTTTTGGTACTTTTGGCAATGTGGGCATGTGCCAAGTCCTGCTGGAAAATGAAGTCAGCATCTCCATAAAGCTCATCTGCAGAAGGAAGCATGAAGTGCTCCAAAATGTCCTGGTAGATGGCTGCTTTGACTCTGGACTTAAAAAATCACAGTGCTCCAGCAGATGACATGGCTCCCCAAATCAACACAGACTGTGGAAACTTCACACTGGACTTCAAGCATCTTGGATTGTGTGCCTCTCCATTCTTCCTCCAGACTCCGGGACCTTGGTTTCCAAATTAAATGGAAAATATGTGGTTCTTTTTTCTGTGGCCCGGGTAAGATGCTTCTGAAGTTGTTTGTTGTTAAGGAGCGGCTTGACAAGAGGAATATGACATTTGAACTCCATGTTCAGGATCCGTCTGTGTGTGGTGGCTCTTGATGCACTAACTCCAGCCTCAGTCCGCTCCTTGTGAAGGTCCCCAACAGTTTTGAATGGCCTTTTCCTGACAATCCTCTACAGACTGCAGTCAACCCTTGCTGATTGTGCACCTTTTTCTTCCACACTTTTCCCTTCCACATAACTTTCTAATAATGTGCTTTGATACAGCATTTTGGGAACATCCAACTTCTTTTGCAATTACCTTTTGAGGCTTTCGCTCCTTATGGAGGGTGTCAATTATGGTTTTTTTGCACAACTGTCAGGTCAGCAGTCTTCCCCATGATTGTGATTCCTACTGAACCAGACTGAGAGACCATTTAAAGTCTCAGGAACCCTTTGTAGATGTTTTGGATTAATTAGCTGATTAGAGTGTGACACTTTGAGCCTAAAATATTTCATAATATTCTAATTTTCAGGGATTTTGTATTTGGGTTTTTCCTAAACTGTAAGCCAGGGGCCATCAACTAAATTTGTTCAACGGCCAGAGTTTTTCCCAGCAGACACTGTGAGGGCCAGATGCTCTCCTAAAATAAAGTACAATTAATATTGTATCCAGGGGTGGGCTGGTGTAGAAATTCTGCCCGTGAACTTGGTTCAGAGAAGTCTTTTATTGGATCGCACAAAGGATGGAGGTGGCACAATGACTTTATCAAAAATACTTGTATTGGTAGTATTACAGCATAACGTTAGGCTACCAATTACATTAATAACATGTTTAATAATAATAATAATAATAATAATAGTACGTGTTTTATGTTGTCATCACCAAAGGTGGGTTTAATTCACTCCATTAGCCTTATATTTATTTGAGTAGTTTTACTGAACCAAACATTTAGCTTTTACTAAAGTTAAATTAATTATTAAAGTAATTATCATGAAGTATCTCAACTCTTGAGTAAAACTTCTGGATCCAAAACTACTGTGAATAATTTCACTGAACTAAAACAAGCATGATCTAACCAGAAATTCACCAGACTAGGAGACAAACCTAAAGTTTATGTTAAAGTGAGACAAGCTTTGTTGTCCTAATGTTATTTTCTAGCTGCTGAGCTTTGGAGATGAACTGAAAATACGTTAAACAGTAGCTATATGTTGTCACTGGAAGCACTTTTCCCTGTTCTAACATTACATTACTTGTTCTTTATTTTAATAAGTTTTATGATGAAAGTTTCGATTTAAAAAAGTTTCTTCTGGATATTTTTATTTTATTTTACTCTGACTTGAGTAATTTCTTGGACGGCAAATTTTTACTTTTACTTGAATAAATATATGTTGATGTAGTGCTACTCTTACTTGAGAACAATTTTTGCGTACTCTGATTCGTGATTACTGTAGAATGGAGAAAACATCTTAAATCTGGAACTGTGGACCATATTTTTCTTTAGTACAGCAATCTCCGGATCAAATAATTGGCAGCGGTGAGTAGCCACAATAATAAAATAAAATAAAATATAAATTATTTATTATTCAGCACGTTAGATAAAGTTCAGCTGAAAATGTATCACTTTCAAAAAGTAATTGCTTGCATGAAAATCTATTAACCCAAATTGAGAATCAAACGTGTCCAAATAGGAGGTCTGTTGAAATGTGTATTCACAAAATGAGCAGCTCTGCAGACTGACAGTAGTGCTCAGCGAAGGTGCGCCGCAACAGTAGCTTACCCCTCACAGAGATCTTCTTTAAAAGAAGACGCCTCATTCATGCGTACAAACAGACACACAGCAGGATCAATACTTCGGCTCAACCTCGACTGCTTTAGACTACAAAAAAAAAAAAAAAAAACGTTCTGGCCACCGGCCCTAGAACAGACCGGCCAGTCGGGAAAACTCCCGAACCTCCCTATAGCCAGCCCACCCCTGGTTTTATCTTAAGTAATATATTAATATTTGATATATTATTTTTCCTCCCAAATTTGTGTTATTTTTTTAGCATTTGTCAGTGTTTACAAACCTATTTTTCCTTTACTAAACCAAGCCTGATTGCTTTAGTAAAGGCTGATGATGACATATGGGCTGCTCTCCGTGGTGCTGAAAGCTTGAGCGCCTTCTGGGTGGCTTATTCCCAAGAGTATGACACACTGAAGACACTGGCCATTTATGTGCTCGGATCAATATACACCTGTGAAGCTGCGTTCTCAAAAATGAACTCTATAAAAATGCACAAGAGGAATCAGCTGTCAAACCAATCTTTGGAAGACTGCTTACGCATAAGCCTGTCTGCTGCCAAGCCCGATGTTAAGAAATGTAACTTCTTCCACTCCACTAACCAAACGTGAGTGTTTCAGTCTTGTGATATTTGTGGGATCACAGGCTGGTTTAATTTAAAGTGAACAGGAAGATTTCTAATAACTGAGGCCTGTGCTTTTATTCGTCTGCTTTTTGTTTTCCCTCCTTCGCTCCTCAGCACCACACTGTTGCCGCATGGCGGATCTGCTCCTGCGCTCTACATCCACCTTCCCTTTCTCCCCGCTCATGGTGCCTGGCAGCAACTCATCCCCGGCAGAGTGCAGAGGAACGCCACAATGTTTAAAAGACTGTTGTTCCTTTTCTAAGGCCTCTCCTCTGCGTTCTTTATTGCAACTCATGTTCGGCGCGTTTGACTGGCATAAAGTGTTTGCTGTCTGTTTTGTACTTTGGTTTGGTTTTAGTAGTGCAACCACAACTAAGGTGTGTTAACAGTATTACAGACTGTGTATTTATTGTGTATGAAAAATCTTAGTGTTTTAGGGCTCCCTGCTTAATATTATCCTCAATTTCCTGTTTTTTGGTGTTTGCCAAAAAGCGCATAATCTTTTGTTATTTTTCCCCAGGGAAGCGTTTTGTGTAACTTTATTTTTTACTTAGGCCTACCTTCAGCCTGTTTCCTCCCTTAATTATAATTCTTTTAGTTGGCTTTGCCTCCCAACCGTGGTAATATTGTTTACTTGTACATCTGTTGCTTTCCCCCCGGTGAGCGCTTTTTGTCATGGAGACACTGCAAGTATGCGCCATTATACTGGGAAGCGCAAAAATTGCCATTTGTGAAGAACTGCTGTGGATAAAATAACACAAAAAAAAAGGTTGAATGAGAGCAACGAGTGTGTAGCAGTTTCTGATTAAAGGCGGGCTATGGCACAAGCTATTTTTCAGTTTGTTTAATCTGATTTAGAAAAAAAAAGGACATGCATTGTTCCCCATACCGATTCAGTAATAACGGGGGGCCGGATAGAAAGCTTTGCCGGGCCGGATGTGGCCAGCAGGCCGCCAGTTGAAGTTCACTGCTGTAATAATTATCAAAATTATAACAAGTAAAGGCTTGAAATATCTTGCTTTGCATGTAATGAGTCTGTATCATATATTAGATTCACCTTTTAAGTTTAGTTACCATGCGGAAATAAATTAACTTTCACACGATTTTCAAATGTTTCGAGTTTCACCTGTATGGAACATCAGATTGAGGTGGGCAAATATTAGATGCATCACAGGAGGCCGGGTTCGTGCATGGTTAAAAAAAACAACAACATTTTTTGATAGTTACTGATAATTATCGATTTTGATCAATATGACTTTTCGTTTTATCTATATGCTTTTTTTTCCTATATCACCCAGCACTCTGAACAACCAGCTTCTTTAGCAATGACCTTTCGTGGCTTATCCTCCTTGTGGAGGGTGTCAATGACTGTCTTCTGGACATCTGCCATTTCATCAGTCTCTCCTGTGATTGTTTAAGCCAACTGACCCAGATTGAGGAACCATTTAGAGGCTCAAAAAACTGTTGCAGGTGTTTTGAGTTAATTAGCTAATTAGGGTGGGAGACCATGACTTTCCAATATTTAACTTTTTCATTCAAATTTTCTTTAACACTGAATTTTGGGTTTTCATGATCTGTACGCCACAATGATCATAAATATAAGAAATAAAAATTTTAAATATTTCACTCTATGTGTAATGAATCTATGTAACAAATCAGTTTCACTTCCTGAAATGAGTGACAAACTTTTTTTTACTTTTCATGATATTAAAAAAATCTTTAGATCTCCCTGTATTTTATATGTTTGCAAAACTACACAAACTAATTAAAATCTGTTTAAAGATTATTTGGCCGCTATAAATGTTTTTTGTTCAATATATGGAAATTACATTTACTGTAATAATAATAATGAAAAAATCAGCCTATTTTTGACAACCCCACGTGGAGCTGAAACAATCTGAGTAACAATTCAGATTTGTAGTTCTTACCTCTCGGCCAGATTTAATCATATAGGGCAAAATCAGATAGAGAGGATCCATCTGTGTTACGAAGAGAAGTTTTCCATCTGATTAAAAACAGAAACAATATCAAAAACATCAAATTAAAACAAATGAATTTACAGCATAGAGAATAATAAAGCAGCCAAAACGACACAAACACATATTAACCTTTTTACAAGTATAGAGAAAATATCTTGGAACTTTAAAACAATAAAAATCAACATAATAAACAAAGTATGCCTTCAAAAGACATTTGTTTCATTACAGATTTCTTCTGTAACTGGCTCTGTGTACAAAAGTGATTCCCCCCTAAATCTAATAACTGATTGCATCACCATTATTGGCAACTGCCATCGAAGCATTTAAGGAAAACTGTTAATTGTTAACTGGAGTCTTTTTAATCCCTGTGGAGGAATTTAGGCCCATTCTTTGTTACTGAAATGTTCTAATCCTCCACACTGTATGAGGATAGAAAAATAATAGAAACATGTAAGGGGGGGATACTTTTTCTTCAGCAATGTATATTGTTGTGAAAGAGCAGTTTTTAATTTATAGAAAAGTTCTAAGTTTCTATTTTTGTGTATGAGCATGGTCACTCCCAAAATAGATACGGGTTTTTTGAGTGCAGTTAAGCTTTTATGTCATTCGGCTGTCTTACTCTTTTTCAGTCCAACACATAATGCTGATAGGGACTAAAGACAAAATTATGAATATCTGGTTCTCTGATGAAAAATGGGACCCACCTCTCTGTACAGTCTGTCCAACAAACCAGGAGTGGAAGTCTTCTTCAAACGCTTTGACCTCATACAGCTGTACATCACCACTACCAAGCATATACAGAGATGCCTCGTCTGCCAAGAGAGGGAAAAAATGAGGAACAGTGTTAATTTCACTTCTGCAACAGCGATAAACAAATATAGAAAGAGTCACCCTAGAGCTTTGAGGAATAATGCAGAAACTCGAGAATTTTTTTCTTGTTTTTGTAGAGTTTATTTTGGTACTCATATTTAAATCTCCACGTTTTAGTTTTTTGTTTAAATAAATAAATCTGCACGTTTACTAAAAGGCTGACTCAACACTTTTAATCACAAAACATTTTCGTGTAGTCTTTAAAAAAACTAAAAATGTATATTGTTCTGGGAAGAAGTACGGGGTACATGGCAGGTGTGCCGATTCACCATGAATCGATTAATTGCGATGTGAAACGTACAAAAGCGATAACGATTCAAATGTGTTCAAAAATCTATTATTTTTCCTAATAATTAAATGAGAAAAACATAAAAGCCTGGTGTGCCACACCGACATTTTTAGGAGACGGACCAGTGGAAACATCTTGGCTGGAGCTGCTGTTTTAGCCATGCGGGCGCAAAATTTACAAAATACAGCAAATGTTTTGCACTTTAGTTGTGAAAGAAGCGTCTTTATTGTTGTGTATCATGTTAGCAGCAACATCTTATTTTCGCCAGACACGTCAACTTTTTCGTTGCTGTCCCGGGCGCCCTCCCCAAGCGCAGCACAGGGCAGCTCATGTTTACCAGACGTCAGCCCAAGTGTAGCTTTAAGTATGAAACACGAAGGAAGTTTCCTTCATTCCATCCCGGTCATCCTGGCAGATTTATTTCTGTGTATGACAGGTGGCAAACATCCCATTGGTCAAACTGACGGAAAAACTTTGAAAAGCTGTGCAAACTTAGAGATTATGTATTAAACTGACAGCAAAAAAACTAAACAAAGATCGGAGTATAGACTTTAAGTGTCTATACAAGTTTGCTTATGAAACATGTTCGGGACATGTGGGAAAAAGTATGCAACAAAGATAATCGGTTTATAATCGAATCATAGCACCCAAATCGTAATCGAATCGAAATCGTGAGGCACCCAAGATGGAACACCCCTAATGGCAGAAAAAGCATTTTCTGTCATACCATCACAAAGAAAATATGGGGCATTTGCAAGACATTACTAGGACTTTAACTGGAATTTTGTGCTATGGTTTAATGAGCCAAAGATTAGTATGCTAAACATAAGTCGCCACTGGGTCCTTCTACAGTATAATAATCCAAACCAAGTCCCCACAGAAATGGTTCACCATACACAAAATCTAGAAGAAAAGTAAATGACCAAAAGTGAAAATTCACTTATCAGTCTTTTACTGGCCAATATTGCAAACCAGTTTTCTTACAGGTCAAACCTGCTGATTCCAATTTTAACCAATTCAGGAGGTGTTTGGTTTATTTTTAACAGGGAAAAAAATGTGCTGCGGGTTCTTTGACAGAGGGAGTCGTTTTTAATCCGACAGAAATTATGGAATTACAGTATTATCGCCATTACTGCATTTATCAGATTGGTATTAAACTCAAAACAAAGCACATTAATGTGCACAATGTTGGTTGATCCGTTTAGATTAAAATTGGTTCTTAGTTTTGACGCATTCACTTAATAGGAAAGTGAAATAAAGAGATTTTTTTAAATATCTGACCTGCCAATAATCGCTCACAGAAGATCAATTTTTATCTCTGGTCAACATACGACTCAAAGGATGACTTTACTTTAAGGCTTAGTGAACATCCTAAAAGATGGAGGGAGCTATATTACCTGAAAAAATCAATCTTGTTTAATTTAGCTAGTCCAGATGGTATGCATATATTTATTCTAATGAGTCCCCATCATCTTGGAGTTTATGAACCAGAAAGAAATTAACCAATAGTGCACAGCAAGATATGTAATTAAGAGTGAAGACATTAGAACCTGTACAGGGATTCCTGAGCCTCACAAGCTCTGGATCACAGTCGTGCTTCTGTGTGTCAATAACTGAGTCTGTGGACAGAAAATAGAGACACTGTCACTCCTAGTAAAGGACTAACAAAAGGGGAAAACCTCATTGACCAGATAGATAGCTAGATACTACAAATTGTCAAGTGTATATAAAATATAAAAAGTATAACAATTAGAAACATCAAATACAGGATCAAACAATTGACAAAAGTATGTTCACAAAGTAGCGTTAGCTAGCAGGTAGAGGATAGTTTCTCCTTTTATTAAGCTTACATGTGTTTCATTAGCCTTAAAGTGTAAGAATAGCACCACTAGTTAAAGGAAGCTATGCAGCAGATAGTTATTAGGCTGTAATAACTGCTTCAAGGTTTTGTTTTTTCGCTAGTTAGCATGGTTAGCCGTGTTATTTCCCTGTTTGTAACCTACTTGCAGCGATAACCACCCAGCTGTCATTCTGTGCGTTTGGAGTCCGCTTCTTTTTAGCAGCCATTTTGTTTCATTACACTGACTTTGCCTGACTTTGCCTTTTCCCAACACGGTGTAGCTACTTTCTTCTCCTTTTTTGCCTGACAACATAAGCTCAGAAAAGGCGCCTCTGGGTGTCCACTTCCTGCGTCGGGTCGCACACAAGTCAACACGGGGTTGATTGTGGCTCCATTAAGTCAGCTCATTTCTTCTTTTGTGGGCAACAAACCCTTTAAAATTTACAAACGTTCTTAGCCTTTGAAATGGGCTCAAAATCGAAATGAAAAGTCGCAGTTTCACACTTTTAATTTGACCTATTTACCTCTGCTTTTACCACAGTGGTATGGTCCAGTTTAACTTTACACCACCGGGTAGGTTCCCTCTAACGCCTCTAGAGGTCGGCCAAGAACCTTTTTTACAATTCAAATGTGCCAAACTATCTGAGCCTCCTCTGCACATTTACAATTTTTAAATATTCGCTGAACTAATCATGCAACCGATTAGACTTTAAGGCCTTTGCTCGGAGGCCTTACAACTTTCGGTGGGCATTTGTCTTTTGGCACACCGGCATTTAACAGACTGAGGGATCCATCTGCGCTTTAATGAGAGAAGGGTATCTCTCTCTCTCTTTCTCTCTCAGGATGTGACACAGTGCGTCCCAGTTGGTTTGCAGTGACTCATTTGTTTTTTTGTTGTTTTTTCCTCCTGCACTGCTTTGTGCATGCCTGGAAAGGGGGATATGTAGGAAGCTTGTACTTTCAAATCTTTTGCATGACTGTGTGATCAATTTGTTGAACCTTTCAGGACCACTTTCTAGATATTTCAATGTATTTTCTCAATGTAATTTTTTTTTTCTGGAATATTAGGTTCAACACAGAGACGGATTAGTGTTTTGGGTGAAATATTGCCCCTTGAAGAAGTATTTATACCCCTTGAACTTTCAAATATTGTGTCAAAATTATGACAGAAATTAGGATTAATTTATAAATTAGGATTTTATATGACAGACCAACACAAAGTTGAGAACCATCAGACTCATTGGAGAGCATCTGTAAACCTAAAATTTGCCAAAGTCTTGCCACACACAGAATTTCAGTTGAATTCATGTCTGTACTTATGCTGGGCAATTCTAACACATGAATTTGCTTTGATTTTAAGTGTTCCAATAGGTCTCTACTTGTACCAGAACCCAGCCAAAGGTCCTGTGCAGCCTCTAATAGGTTTTCTTCTAGGATTGTCCCACGTTTAGTCGTCCATGTATTCATCCAGTGTTCATTTTGAGCACACATTTTCATTTAGCTTTGGTCATAGTGTTTAGACTAAAATGTAATTCAGTATTCTGTAAAATATGAAGATATAGAGAAATGCTTTTTAGAGCTCCCTACATCTTTTAAGAACATAAGTTCTTTACACCTAGGTGCAATATTTATCCCAGAATGTAATGATGTCAAATGTATATTTTGCGATACACAAAAATTCAGGTTTATTTTCCCTTGTAATAGCTGTAAGTGGATTTGATTTTTTGGTTAAAAAAATTAAGTCTAAAATTAGTCAAAAATTACATCTCACTTTATTTCAGTCATTCTGTTTCTTTTCATTCACTACCAAACATGCCAGTCCATATTGTCATAGTACTAGTCGTGTTGCAAGACTTTTTTTTTTTTTAATCCAATCTTCATCAGAAAAAAGGTTATTGCTGAAAACTGATGAAAATTATTATTCTCATCAACTATATCCAGCTTCCTTGTCCCTTTTGAGGAAAATCCTCCCACCAACATGATGCCACCACCACCTTACTTCTCTGTGAAAATTTTGTGTTAAGGGTGATGGTTAAAAATATTATTTTCTGTTCACATAAAATTTTGTATTAGTAAACATTTTGGTCTTATCCACGTGCTTGCCATGTTCCCTACATTGCTTATGGCCATGTCAACTTCTTATGGCTTTGTTTCAGCTATGGTTTTCTTTTTCCCACTGTCCATAGCAGCCAGATTTGAGGCGATCTTATGATCCTACCTGAGTCTGACTCTCTGGCTACCTGGCTCCTTCTGGCTCCAATAGGCTCCAAAGCTGATTCTCTGATTAATGCGTAGTCTGTCAGTTTTGGTGGATGGCCATGTCTTGGTAGATGTGTGTAGTTGTGCTGTACTCTTTCCATTTTTGGATCATGGATTGAAAAGTGAGATTCTCAGAGCTAGATGTAGTAAACTAACCCTGCTTGGACATCTCCTGAACTTTAACACTAATGTCTTTGGTTTGTCTCTGGTTCTTTATTATGCTGTTTGTTCATTGACTTCTGAAAGCAGATGCTGCAACCAGTGCTGGATTTTATTTTGGGGTAGTAAAGAATAAAGGGGTGGGTATGAATGCAAAATCTGGAAATGTTCAAGGGGTATGAATACTTTTGCAATGCACTGTTGCTCAACAAGCAGTGTCTGTAACTGCACACAATTACTTACAGTTTATGTTTCTCTCTCTGTCTTTTCTTGTCATTTCTTCCTTTCATGTCTTCACCCCTTTGTCTTTTTTTGATCTGTGTGTAAGAGCAGCCTTTCTTTCCAAGCCCACTTGCCCAGATTTGAGCAACACATGTTCTGCAGCCTTTGAACACTGTCTCAGCTCCTTCTATAAATCACTTAGATTTATGCTGCTGTAGTGTGTGGCAAAAAAGTGCATGGGTGAGATATTGTTTGTGAATTACTCATTTTATGGGTCCCCGGATCACCGCACAAAAGAGTATGGACAGCTTAAACAGAATATTGCATGAAAGCTTTCTTTCATATCTTTTTTAGGGGTTGGGGTGGGGGGGCTTCTGTGTTTTTGATGGTCAGGCAGAACAACAGCAGCCTTTTTTGGTGCACTGGACCACAGACAGCCCCCAAGAGCCAAGCGCTCTGTCATCGGCACGCGAGAACAAAGTGGGTCTAAATTTAGGCCTGTGGCTTTGGACCCCCCATGCTCTAGACCGCTTGATCCTCCTCCAAACCTTGTGTCCCAATCCACATCGTTCTTGTATCCATTAAAAGGAATTTCAACAGAGTTCGATACCGCTCCATCCTCCTTCCATTTTATTTTCCAATCCCCTTTTTAAGTTTGCTATTCTTTTAATATAAGGTGATTGCTGTAAACCACTCTGGAGAGTTTCCTGTGGCTGTAGATGGCTGGTCACACTTGGTTGAGCACCTTGACCATCCAGGGGTCCAATCATTCGCTATGGCCTCATTTGTGGTGGTCCGATGTAGGGTGAATGGTTCCAGCTTGCACATCAACTCAGCCTGGAGCATTCATGTCCTCTTTATGGAGGGTGCGTTTCATCCTCCTTTTCATTTTACCAGAGTATTTTTGGAGAAAAACTGGCATTTTTATCTGGGGTTGCTGCCAAGAGACGTAGGATAAAAATAGAAACGCCACGTCACTGCGGTGTCACCTGTTCTGCAAAGATGCATTCAGAGGCTATTATTTTAATCCTGCCTTGAAAGCCACATTTTTAATTTAGAACTGATAAAAAAATCTAATTTTTTTCAGATTGATGCTCTGACGTTCACACAGAGGAAAAAAGAAAAGCAGATGTGGAGAGCATTTCCGACTGCAGCAGAAGCCTTTTGAGTCATCATCTGGGATTCCCTTCCTCTAAATTCCAAATATGGGTGGAGATTGTGAGAAAGCAAGTGGAAGAATGTGGAAGTGCAGTGGAACCCCCCACCCCACCCCACCCACCCCATGTGATGTCAGAGGAAACAGTGAGCCTCACACTGCCTGGAAATTCACAAAAAGGAATGTCAGGAATGCCAGCACCAAGGCAATGCTATTCACTCAGACATTCACTACATCTTTGTAGCAGCAGCAGCAACACACACACACCTCCTGTTCTATCCTTCACACACAACCACACGGTCATATAGCATGTTTCACCATTGCTCTCACTGGGGAGATATTTCTTCCCGAAAAGTCTTATTCCCCTTCACTCCCACTATGAAAGGGTGAGTCCTTCTTCCCAGCACCGGGTGCTCTGTATGAGGCCCCCTGGGTAAATGTGGTGTTTTCCCTCTCCCTGTGTGAGAACAGTGTGATGGCTTGACCAATAACTGTTTCCTGCTAGCAGAGACATATTGAAACTACAGTTGTGAGAAAGATGTAGTTCGAACACCAACTGATCCCTTTTTAATAAACAAATCAACTCAATCTTCTTCGAAAACAATATCAAAATAAAGTTGATAGTAACTGCTAAATTTACAATTGAAAATTTGTTCTAATCTTTCTATTTCTATTTAGAGTCAGAATCTTCTTCATTTACTAAGTTTGGGCACAAAAACAAGGAATTTGACTCTGGTTCTGCTTTTGCTGTCCATGAGGACATTTGAAATATCAATATATAAAAAGGGGAAAATAAGAATTAAAAGTTTATTCTTTCTTGTAAACATCTTGTAAACACAGTCTTGAGCGGCTTAAGCTCCAGGTGGTTCTGACTGCACCAGTCAACCAGCCAATCCACCTCCTGTCTGCATGCAGACTCATCACTGTGTTGGATCAGACTAGTAACAGTGGTTTTGTCTATGAACTTCAGGAGTTTCACAGACAGGTCTGCTGATGTGCAGTCATATTTGTAAAGAGAAAAGAGAAGTGGGGAGAGAAAAAATCCCTGGGAGGCATCAGTGCTGATAGTTCTTGTGCAGGAGATGCTCCCCAGCCTCACCTGCTGCTGCTGCAGGTCAGTCAGGAAGCTGGTGATCCACTGAGTTGATGGTGTTGATGGCTGAGCTGAAGTTCACAAACAAGATCCTGGGGTACGTCCCTAGGTGGTCAAGGTGGTGCAGAAGGAACTGTAGTCCTAAGTTAACTGCATCGTTTGCCGACCTGCTATCCTGGTAGGAAAACTACAGGGGTCCAGCAAGGGGTCTGTAATGTCCTTCAGGTGATTCAACACCAGTTACTCAAAGGATTTCATGACCACAGAAGTCAGAGTCTGGAGTCATTTAACCCTCTGATAGTACCAAGGGTGACTGTGGCTCAGGTGGTAAGAGTTTGCTGTGCATCTGAGGGTTGCTGGTTTGAATCCCCGCTCTGTCCGTCTTGGTTTTTGTGTCCTTGAGCAATAGACTTCACCCACTTTGCCTGCAGGCGGTGGTCAGAGGGCCCGGTGGTGCCTGTGTACGGCAGTCTTGCTTCTGTCAGTGTATCCCTTGGCAGCTGTGGCTACAATGAAGCTTACTGCCATCAACTATTCTTGGGGACGGGGATAATTGTGGAATGCTACAAGCAGAATTACACTGACTAGATACGGTCTATATACAGTTGAAACTAGATTACTGACATTGTATGGAAAGGCATATCACTTTTTTTCTCATTATCTGACATCAAATAAGACCAAACCTTTCCTGTTTTTGGTTAGTGAGTGTTACCAAATTTATTAGCTAATTGCCAGAATAATAAGAATTTCATATCCATAGTGAAACCAGGCTTGTATCGGCATGGGCTAAAAGGCTCAGTAAGGAAGAAGCCATTACTCCAAAAGCAATACTTAAAAAACTAATTACAGTTTGCAGATGCTCTTAGGGACAAAACCTTATTTTATAGACATCTCCTGTGGTCCCATGAAAGCCACTGCATGTTTGGTTCTGATTATTGCATGTACAGTAAAGTGGAGTCACATTTTATGCTGATGATTTACGACTCATAATTTTCCTGGTTTTGTCTTTTAAAAAACTGGCAATGTTGAGTATAGGATGTAACTTTTATTAGAACAGCCTGGGGAAATATATGAAGTTGGGCCTCTTGGATGTAAAGAACTGACTTCTTGACTCATTAGCAGGATAAAAGGCAGAGTCAATATTCACAGAGATACACAAATTTTGCCTCTGGGAAATATGATAGAATGAATAACCCATGATACAAAGTTATACAGAAAGTAAAAACATACATCCAACATGGTTCTTTTTCTAATTTTGCTTCGTGTTTCACTATGGGAATTGCTCGATGTGACCTACCATGGAAGCTCCAATGACGTCACGTCTGTACATCCAATTCTGCCTTTTTTGACACCCTTTCTATGTGCACACTCATATTATACATCAGTTGAAATTTGAGATTCTTTCAGGGACCCGAAAGAGGTTCGGGCGTTTTCCCAAATGGCTAGTCTGCTCTAGATCGGTGGTCAGAACGTTTGTTTTTCTATTGCAAAAGGAGCCGTGGTTGAACCACTGTCATGATCCTGCTTGTGTATATGATTGAGGCATCTTCTTTATAAAAGATAATTTCCACTATCGGAACTTCAGGGTAATTTGACCAGACCTTCCCAATATGTGCGCAACTCCTCTGTATCAGGCGGGGTCAACAGGGTCGTTTTCGGGGCCACTTCAGGAATCAACGGAGTAGCTGTATGGGCCTGTGGCAGGCCCGCCCATGGCTCCGGGCCTGAACCAACGCCTCTCAACTCATTCTTGCTCTCTTCCTGTGAGAAACTAGAAGCTTCTTCAGCACATCCAGGCTAGCTTGGACATCTGGTTACCTGTTCTCAATGGTCCCATTGAGGTGTATGTTGCCAAACACAGGTATCTGAGCTCGGTTCAAGCTCCATCCTGCCTTTGCCACGTGGGACATCTATCTCATGCAGGGACCCTCACCCTATGTGCATTGCATGCATGGGCACTATACACACCAAGGCATCGCTGACTAACCCACAAGGGTGCCAGCACTGCGTGTCGATGCTCGAGAAAATATTTGAGAGGCGACTCCAGGTAGCTGTAGCTAACAACCAGTACCCGTGTCTCTCAGTTAGTACAGCTGCAGTTGCAGAAGCCACCCACCAGCTGCAAGCTACTCCAAGCTGGGTGGACATGATGGATGAGGAGTCCTCATCCATGCCATCGCTGTTTGAGGGGCTTGCAGATAGTGGGGAGCTCACGGGCATTGATGAAGTGGAGGACGACGCCAACTCCAACCTCCTTGACTTGGATGCCATAGAGGAGGAGGAGGAGGACAACTCTGTCTTTCCAGCATCAGTCTTGAGGCCTCCTAGCGGAGCAGGTGCGGCCACCCTAGGGGACAGCAACCTGTATGAGGTCTGCAGGCAGGCTGCTTTAAAGCTGAGTATACCCTGGCCGACAACACAGGATGCAGAGGGGACTGAATGGGATCTGTACGATAGCAAGAGGTTTTCACCAGCTCTGCCACCTGCAAAACAGCTTTTGCCAGCAGTTCCTGCATGCATTAAGGAGGCTAGCCGCTTCTGGTCAAGCCCGTTCAGGAGCAAACTTTCTGCCAAGGCCTGCTCCAAGCTGGAAATCCATAACATGGGTGAGTCGGGTTTGGCCGAACCCCCAGTGCTGGAACCTTCAATGGCCTACCACCTCCACCCTAACTGCAGGTCTGTTTTAGCTTCGTCCACCATCTAACTCCCTTCTAAAATAGAACGAGACAGATCTATTTACCAACATATGTATAAATATGCTGGTCAGTCAGTGTGTTCTCTCAAGTAGTCACACTGCTGGCAGGTTATGAGCTGAGATCCTGGAGGAGATGGGGCGGGGGGGGCAGCTGGACTCAGGGCCACCTAACCCTGTCCTGTGGGATGAAATCTGTGTGGTGAACAACCTCGTCCTTCATTCCTCCAGGACAGTAGTACAGGGCAGGGACAGAGTGGGGCACTAAAATCCACAGGGAAAATTGTCACCGCATCCCCCCCCAACAGAATAAATATATATTATGGGTCAGTAAATATATTAGGTATTATACTATTGTTATATCATGGTATATATTACATTATAGTTACATCATATTCAATATTAGGCTTTAGCAATATAATATATTGTTAATAACATTAGGGTATACATTATAGTTGCACTCTATTCTATATTAAGCTTAGGCTATATGATATTCTATGTAAGTTATATTATAGTTATATTATATTCAGTATTAGGCTTTAGCTATATATATATATCTACAGCAGTGGTAAGTGGCGGGTTTTTGAATAGAGTGAGTAAAGACAGGCCATTCCTTTTCAGTGTTCGGTGGTTGGAGGTGCTCTGCTTTCTACCAAGCTTGTAGGAAAAGGGTAAGGCTTTTTAAACCATTAAGGTGTATTTAGCCACCTTTTCTGGTGGGTCTGCCTACCATTGCAGTGATGTCTATGGTCGACAATAGTTTATTTATTTGCTTGTAAATGCATTTCCACTCAAGGAGCAATGGCTGACAGACAGTGGGTTTTGATTAAGCTGGAAAGCTTTTTGCTAGAAGTGCAGCTCATTGAATACTCTAAAAACGCATGTAAACAAACAAACCCACGGGTCTGTTTTGTTGTTCTCTACACATCCTGGTGTTCAAAATCGCCGAGACACCATATAAGATAAACTGGCCTTGCAATATAAAGCATCCAGTGCCCAAAAGCTGCATTGAATACTAACATCGACTTTAGAGCACTGTTTTGGTGAAAACAGTGCGTCCTTGCATAAGTGACAGAGAGCCCTTACGTGGATGGATAATGGCGCCTCGCGTCTCCACACCTCCGCAGACGGTGAAGTATAAACTAGGGTTAAGAGAGTACGTGAGTTACACACGCTGTCTGTCAATCCTGCCTGTTTACAGTGGCAGTCTGGGCTCTCCAATGTGTGCTTGAGACCCAATCCCACGTTTGTGCCCAAGGTGATGGAGTTGTCCTAGAGGTGTTCAATGGTAGAACTACTGGCCCTCCATCCACCTCCATTATCTTCATCGGAAGAGCAGAGGCTTAATTGCTTATGTCTGGTGAGAGCCATGAGATCTTATGTGGATAGGACAGTTGGTTTTAGAAGAGCTGACCATCTGTTTGTTTCTTGGGCCACTACTCATAGGGGGAAACATGTCCCCGTCAAAGGTTAGTAGATAATTTCCTTGTGAAAATCTCAGACATCATTGATTCCATTGCTCCAACTAAAGTGAAAGTAGTCTCAGGTAGAAAAAAGTATCTGTGGACAAGTGATCCACTGGTATGTAGTGAAAAAAGGGAGTGTCGACGAGCCGAGAGAAAATGGCAGAAAACTAGACCCTCCAGGTTCACTGTGAGATCTACAAAAGTGATGATGCTCAGCTCTACATTACGATCTCACCAGGTGACTTTGAACCCATCCAAACCCTAAGTAAATGCATCGAGCAAATCAATGGATGGATGTGCCATTACTTTCTCCAGCTGAACAGAAACAAAACAGAAGTAATTACTTTTGGACCTAAAGAGGAACGATCAGCCAGCACACAGCACACAGCTTCAGTCAATACAGCTTGAAACTACTGATCAGGCCCGAAATTTAGGTGTAGTAATGGACTCAGACCTGAACCTCCAGGGTCACATGAAGGCAATAACAAGGTCAGCCTTCTATCACCTGAAGAACATTTCTAGGATTAAAGGACTGATGTCGCAACAGGACCTAGAAAAACTCATCCATGCATTTATCTTTAGTTGGATTGATTACTGCAACAGCGTTCTCACAGGTCTGCCTAAAAAGTCAATCAGACAGCTGCAGCTGATCCAGAACGCTGCTGCTCGTGTCCTCACTAGAACCAGAAAGTAGACCACATCACCCCAGTTCTAAAGTCCTTACACTGGCTCCCTGTAGCTCAGAGAATAGACTTCAAAATACTTTTACTAGTTTTTAAATCATTGAATAGCTTAGCACCAAAGTATATTGAAGACCTGCTTATACTATACCAACCCACCAGAACACTCAGGTCCTCTAATTCAAGTCTATTCAAAATCCCTAGAATTAAAACCAAACACGGAGGAGCAGCTTTCAGGTTCTATGCTCCTCTAATCTGGAACAAACTTCCAGAAAACTGCAAAGCTGCTAAAACACTGAGTTCTTTTAGAGGTCCTATATCATGCAAAATCAACTTTTTCGAGCTTTCAACCATGTTTTAATGCAATTTTCTTATTAAAAAAAACCCCGCCAGAGAGGTTTTTGTCTTAATTCATGCATTTCTCAGTAATCCTCCTGATCCTGCACTCTGAGCTGCTGCACCGCACTCTCCTGAAAAACGACTGGCTCATGACATAGTGATGTGTTTTTCGTAACTGTGTCAAACCAGGAAGTGCCCAACATGTCCGCGCCGCACTTTCAGATTAAACACACACGCCCCCTTTTTCAAGCTGTGAGAGTCCAAAGCAAGACACTAAGCACCAGCAGTTTTATAGTATTTTACTTTCTAAAATGGCTCAGCAAAACTGCACATTTGGCTGCGAGGCCGGGGCTCAAGGCTACGTCATGAAATGGGTGGAACTCATGGGGGGGAGGCGGGATTTTAGTGAATCTAAACATCTTACTTCCGATTCGAAGAATAACTTCAGCATTTAAGTTATATTAAGGAGAAATTAATACTACATAATGCCAATGGTAACATTTTATCATATATATGCCTATCCCAGACGTAGAAAGCTGTAAAATAGCATGATATAGGACCTTTAAATCACAACTAAAAACGTATCTGTTTAGAGCTGCCTTTGAGTAATGTTACGATGT
This sequence comes from Valencia hispanica, assembly GCA_963556495.2. NCBI lineage: Eukaryota > Metazoa > Chordata > Actinopteri > Cyprinodontiformes > Valenciidae > Valencia > Valencia hispanica. Next base: position 35,016,017 of record OY747707.1, on the reverse strand, counting down.
ATCATGTTTTGTGTATGGTTCTTGCTGTTTTTACATGATATGCTTTGTAATGCCTTGATGTACAGTACAGACCAAAAGTTTGGACACCATTCATTTGAATGAGAGGGTGTGTCCAACCTTTTGGCCTGTACTGTATCTGTGTGTGCTTCTTGCTTTATTGCTGTTTTTACTTTATATGCTTTGTCTGTGTTTTATTGCTATTTTTATTCTACCTCCTAATCATGTAAAGCGCCTTGAATCACCTTGTTGTTGAAAGTGTGCTATACAAATAAAATTGCCTTGCCTCGCCTTGCCTAGTACACTGGATATAAAACTAAGAATGCTAACATATGTTCATACTATATTATTTTATCAACATAATATATTTTTTTAATGGGCAACATTTTTCCCCAACAGGGCATTGTTGAATGTCACAGTTGGAACTGAACAAGTGTTTTAATGATATCTACATTCTTCTATGGGGAGGTCATGCTGTTGTGTACTCAAGTTCACTGTCTTAGATGCTTAGGTGAACTCAGCCATCATTAAAGAGTCTATATGCAACTTTCTCCCCAAAATAAACATAACAATAGCCTTTTTATTTGACCATTTATGACTCAAACATCTCCCGATGAGCATACTGACACCTTGTCAGCTCACAGTGGGTGCACCTATAAGCCTGTATCCATTTTTTTCTATTTTCTGTCGGGTCAGATTTTCCCACGCTGTCTGCGGATGTGACGTCAAGCGCGTTCATGTTAAATGTTTCCGATCAGTCTGCCACTACCGGTAGTCAGCACTCGCAAGCAGTTAATTGTGCGAATACACAGAAGAGACCCAGGACAACTTTGACACCAACAGTAACTCCACATAAGACTAAGAAAGTTAAACCCCTGACAAGTGCCCGAAAAAGATCGAAGATTGAGAGCGACCGGCGCACGGGCGCGCGCTGCGAGAGTGAGCAGAAAGGAACAGCAGTTCCGTTTTTGGCCACATGGGGTCAGTTGCGAGTTTAAATTTCAGAAAATTGCATATAGCCCCTTTTAGCTATTAATTGCATGTGTTATCCTGCTGAGAGAAGTCAAATACATTTGATGTGAAAAAGGTTGTCACTCGTTTCAAAATGTTAAACTTGTATATTACATATATTCATTACACACAAAGTAAAAATATTTGAAGCCTTTTATTTTTTGTAATTTTGGTGAATATGGCTTACATATAAAGAAAACAAAAAAATTCTGTCTCTTAAAATTTGAATTTAACAAAAAGGATATTATAAACAGAAATGCCAGACTGAAAAGTATGTTCAATTTAAATTCTATGCACTCAATATTTGGTTGGAGCTTCTTTAACATGAATTAATACATCAATGCAGCATGGCATGGTGGAGACTAGCCAGTGGTTCTGCTTCAGTGTAATGGAAGCCCAGGTTGCATTGTTGGGGGCCTTTGGGTCATCTGCATTGTTGGTTTCGGTTGTCTCTCATCTTCCTGTTGACGATATATTCCATAGATTCTCTTTGGAGTTCGGGTCAAGCCAGTTTGCTGGCCAATCAAGTGCAGTGACATCATGGTCATTGTACAAGCTTTCGGTACTCTGACAGTGTGGGCAGGTGCCAAGTCCTGCTGGAAGAAGAAATCACCATCTTCATTAAGCTTTTCAGCATACGGAAGCATGAAGTGCTTTTAAATTTCCTGCTGGATGGCGGACTGGACTATGGACTTCAGAAAACCCAGTGGACCAACAACAGCCCCGGATTCCAAGTTCCATGACGACATGGCACCCAAATCAGCACTGACTGTGAAAAGTTCACACTTTGCTTCAAGCAACGTGGATTCTGTCCCTCCTCACTCTTCCTCCAGGCTTGTGGTTCGGGAGAGGCTGAATAGGAGAAATGCCATGTTTATAGCCTGTGTAGGATTTTTCTGTACGAATTGGCTATTCATGCACTGACTCCAGCCTCGGTCTACTCCTTGTGAAGATCCCTAAATTTTTGAATAGATTTTGCTTTTAAGGCTACACTAAACATGTTGCTAGTGCAACTTTTCCTACCAAACATTTTACTGCTACCAACGTTCTACTTTCCAAGAAATAGATTCAGGAAAAAAGCCCACACAAGTAGCACTTCCAGCTTTTTCCTGTGAGCAGGGTAGTTTTTGTAAAAACTAAAATTTACCACAAAAACAGTGTTGAATGGAGCTAGTATATTTGAAATACCCTGAACCTTGGAGTGGAACTTTGAAGAGGGAGGGTGCAAAGCATTTTGGACTTACCCTGTACAACAGATCACCTGTTTATTTCTCCTCTGCCCTTAATTTTCATTGAAGCAAAAGTCAGCATTTATTAAGTACATTCAAAGCTGTTGCAGTTACACCTTTGCACACAGCTTTACATAGGTTATGTTAGGAGTCTGGGGTGTTTGTCTTCCTGTTTCTTCCACCTTCCGGGATTCTGACCTGTCCCTCAAGCCAAGAGCTGAGCCATGTGCTGCTGCTCTCCTCAGCTGCAGCTTGTTGGTGCTCATCAACTGATAAAAGAAGCTGGTTGTCAGTCCTAAGTGTTGCATTCTACTGGTAACCTATAGCCCTCTGTGATCCTACTCTGACTTCTTGTGAACTGTTTTCCTGTGACTTACCTAAATTAATCTTAACCTGTGCTCCCCCGGAGGTTTACTCGTCCCCATCTTCTCGAGATCTGCTCATCCGCTTCTCTATAAGCACCGGATTCCAAGTTCCATGACTGACAGCTGTCAAGCTCGTCTACCTGCCCGCCCTCTGTGCTCAGTCCCCGCTCACAGGATCCATCTCCTCCGTGTCTCCTGGATAACCCCTAGAAGTTCTTGCCGACATCCTGGACTCCAAGCTCCCTCTCCCTGGCGTAATCAAACTATTTGGATTTATCACAGATCAACACTTATATGTGAACTTCCCTTCCTGCAATTTCTCTCACCTCCACTCCTCCGTGTAGCATTTCCTGGTCAATAAATATTTATCTCATTTTACAATTGGTCTCCCTAGTGGTTGTGACATGTTTAGAAAGGGAATAGTCACATGTTAACCAGTCATGCTAATACTTTTACACTGGAGAACTAATTGCAGATTATGAAAACATTCCAAGAGAACTCAGCTTTGCATGGTTTTGATAAGCTTGAAAATGTTAAGTGTTTAGACCTTCATAATCCATAACAGGTTTTTTGTTAGCACTTCAACAACTCAGATATTATCCAAACAATATTTGGGAGGCATTTTAAGGATAACCTTAAATTTGACTGTTATAAATGTGTCTATTAATCAAAAAAAAAAAGAAAGTGCAGATCAAAGGATAATTTATGAAATTAGAGCATATTTGCAGCCCCAAATGAAACCCTGATGGGATAGCAATAGCAATTTTAACTTTCAACTTTCTTCTGTCAACCATCTCTGCCTGTCTTTTTTTCTCCCTTTGCTTTACCTCTTTTCACTTTATCCCGCCTAGCAGACGTCCCACAATACTCCATCCCCAACCCTAATTACTGTTTACCAGGATCAATCTCCCTCTCTCCCAGTCCTTCTCTGTTTCTCCATCCCTCCCAGAGCACAAGGGACCAGAGATGATGTGGTAATTACATCTGCTGACTGACTGGGCCGCCGCAGACGGCTCCGAGAGTTTCTGTGCTTGGTAGAAAAATTAGAGGCTGCGCAGCACAAGTTCAAGGCTGTAATTAGAAAACTAAAGTACTCAACAAATAAAAAGTGTTTATTTGTTCATTTATGAGACCCCAGAATTGCAGTGCTCTGTCATTCTGCTTTCTAAAGTTGGGTCATGTCAGGGGGTACGTGCTGAGAAACTCCCGTTGGGAAGCTGCAGGAAAATATATTTGCAGTAGTTGTCTGGAGCAACAGATTGCTGAGCAGGCTCTTTCAGCACTTGAAAATTTTATGGTTTCACTATAATATTTTTAGGTTTTTTACCGTGGTCATTGGATTCTTAGAAAAAATAATCCAATGAGTATCTACAGAAAGGTTGGTTGTGTTTTTTCTTTACACATTTCTTCAGTGTTTTTAATGACAATGTTTGTGTTAAACTCTTATATACAGTACACAAAATAAGAGCAATTCTTTCAATTAAAAAAACTGTTACTCTAGAAGAACTCAACATAACTTATATGGATAGTATGAAGTTTTTAGAGTGAGGTTCTCTTAAAAATAGTATTTATAATAGTTCTAATACCTGTAGCAAACAGCAGATGTAGAAAGGTTAACAAATATTCAGTGATTTTAGGGGATATTTGCAAAGATAAATGATTCAAACTGATAATTTTTATATTCATAGACTACAATAGTTTATTATTAAAAAAACGCAGTTCAAACCAGATATTTATATATATATAAATATATGTATATTTTCCCCTATTGTCTGATATTAATTCAGATTGTTTCCTGTTTTCATCATTTAGGATTGCTAACTATGATTAAATTTGCTTCTTTGTAGGGCTTGTAAGCTTCTGACATAGGTTAATAGACAACATTTGAGATACAGTGGGGCAAAAAAGTATTTGACAGCCATCGATTGTGCAAGTTGTCCCTCTTAAAAAGAAGAGAGAGGTCTGTAATTTTCATCTTAGGTACATTTCAACTGTGAGAGACAGAAAGTTTTAAAACATCCAGAAAATCTAATTTTTGAAGAATTTAATTGTATAATGGTGGAGAAAATAAGTATTTAACACCTACAAACACACAAGAATTCTGTCCCTCACAGCCCTTTTACTTCTTCTTTAAGAAGCTCTTCTATCCTCCACTAGTTTCCTGTATTAACTATTTGAACTCATTATCTGTGTAAAATAGACTTGTCCACACCTTCAAACAGTCAGACTCCAACCTCCACCATGGCTAAGACCAGAGAGCTGCCCAAGGACTCCAGTGACAAGACTGTACACATGCACAAGACTGGGATGAGCCAATCTACAATAGGAAAGCAGTTTGGTGAGAAAAGATGAACTGGTGGCGGCTGGGCTCCATACAAGATCTCACCTCGTAGGGAACACATAATGTTGAAAACGATGAGGAAACAGCCCAGAACTACACAGGGGTAACTGGTCAATGACCTGAAGAGAGCTGGGACCACAGTAACAAAGGTTACTATTTGTAAGGTTACTATTTGTCCACTACCTCGTAATGGATTCAAATCCTGCATTCCCCATGTTTAAAGCCAACACATGTCCAGGCCCGTCTTAAGTTTACCAGAGACCATCTGGATGATCCAGAGGAGGATTGAGAGAATGTCATGTGGTCAGATGAGACCAAAATAGATTACCATAGGGGTGGAAACAATATGCTTCGGGGCTGCTTTTCTGCAATGGGGAAAGGACAATTGATCTGTACTAAGGAATGGATGAATGGGGCCATGTATCCTGTGATTTTTTTGGGGAAAAAAACTCCTTCCATCAGCGAGAGCATTGAAGATGAAATGTGGCTGGATCTTCTAGCATGACAATAATTCCAAACACACTGCCTGGGCAAAGAAGGAGTGGCTACGTAAAAAGCATTTCAAGGTTCTGGAGTGGATTAGCCAATCTCCAGACCTCAATTCAACAGAGAAACTGTGGTGGGAGTTGAAAGTCCGTGTTGCCCAGCGAAAGCCCCAAAACATCACAGCTCTGGGGAAGATCTTCATGGAAGAATGGGCCAAAATAGCAGCTACAGTGTGTGCAAGCCTGGTGAAGACCTACAGGAAAATGTTTGACCTCTGTCATTGCTAACCAAGGTTACATTACAAAGTATTGAGGTGAACTTTTCTTATTGACCAAAAATTTATTTTCTGCAACAATATAAGAAAATAAATTCTTTAAAATCATCCATCCATTTTCTTCGGCTTATCCAGGGTCGGGTCACGGGGGCAGCAGCTTAAGCAAAGAGACCCAGACTTCCCTCTCCCCAGCCACTTGTTCCAGCTCCTCGGGAGGAATCCTAAGGCGTTCCCAGGCCAGCTGAGAAACATAGTCCCTCCAGCGTGTCCTGGGTCTTCCCCTGGGCCTCCTCCCGGTGGGACGTACCCGAAACACCTCACAAGGGAGGCGTCCAGGAGGCATCGTGACCAGATGCCCTAGCCACCTCAACTGACTCCTCTCGATGTGGAGGAGCAGCGGCTCTACTCTGAGCCCCTCCGGATGACTGAGTTTCTCACCCTATCTCTAAGGGAGAGCCCAGACACTCTGCGGAGGAAACTAATTTCAGCCGCTTGTATCCGTAATCTCGTTCTTTCGGTCACCACCCAGAGTAAGGGAACACTGAATCCAATTGTTTTGCTCATCATAGGGGTTTCTTGGGCTGCACTTTGTCTGATCCCTCACCTAGAACCAAATTGCCATGGGTGACCCTACCAGGAGCAAAAAATGCCCCTGACAACATAGCTCCTAGGATCATTGGGACACTCAAAAACCCCTCCACCCCGATAAGGTGGCAGCCCAGAGAGGGGCTGCCACTGGGGTTTGAGGGGCTTATCTTTAAAATCAGACATGTGATTTAACTTGATTTTTCTTTTACATTCTGTCTCTCAGTTGAAGTGTACTTATGAAAATGTCAGACTTCCCTTATCTTTTTAAGTGGAACAACTTGCACGATCTGTGGCTGCCAAATACTTTTTTGCCCCACTGTAAAAGGAAGAACATTTGTAAATGTATTTTGAGGTCAAAGCTCAAACACACTGCTTCCACGTGTGACATCTTGGAAAAATCTGACGACATGAAATGAGACATCAGGAAGAGAACGTTGGAGCTCCACCAGTGTGGTTCTCTTCATTTCCCATATGCCACAGTTTCATGCATGTATCAACACCATCGGAATGTCCAGCCATCATACCTTTCTGGAGGTTGATGGGTTGTCTGTGACAGAGATGAACATGTTTTGGTATAAAATGTGGGAATCAACCCATACATAAAGCAAAAGAACCTTGTCAAGATGCTCAATTGAGCTTGTAAGAGACTGGCAATAACTTTTGTGGAACAAGTGCTGTGCAAAACATCCAAGAAATAATTTCAATAAATTATTTATTTTTTTCTACCTTGATCTCACTAGTTGTGTTCTGCATGTGGGTCATGGAAGCTTTCAGAAAACATGACAGAAAGTAGAACAGCTTCCACAAAGAATCTTAAACTCATGTAAAGAAATTCATCCCTTGTCTATACCTGCTTATCTTTGCAGGGTCGCAGGAGAGCTGGTGTCTATGTCCAGTGGTCATTGGGCAAGAGGTGGGGTACACCCTGGACAGGTTGTCAGTCCATAACAGGGCAAGACAGAGACACACAGTTCAAAAAACATGCACACACACCCCCCCACACACACAAACCTAAGACTAGATTATTGAACAAGTCATGTTTTTGCACTGTGGGAGGAAGTCAGAGCACCCAGAGAGAATCCACACATGAACAGGAAGAACAAGCAAACTCCCTGCAGGTAACCAAGGATTTAGGTTTAGATTTTTGCTGTTTTCAGATGAAATTTTCCAAAACACAAAACAATTAACATTAAAAATTCTATTGAACATTAGACATAACATTATAAGCTATTGTATATTATATGACACATTACACTTTTTGACATGCATCCATTGAAAATAAATTATAATTTGGGCATCTTACTTCGTATGTTATAGTCTATAATCTGTTGTAACACTTTCTTTTATTTATTTTTTTTACAAAAATATCACATCTTGTGGAAGAAGCAGGGATGGTTGCTGTGCTTCTGTTTGCTATGTTTTTATACACTGCTTTGCCAGTAACTCTTATTTTACAAAGCCAGTTGCTCATTTCCCTCTGAATCACAAACAATCAGTGTGACTTCACCACAGCTCCCACCCAGAAACTCTACCAGGCCATTTCTGAGTACATACCCAAAAGGCGCGTTCCAACTATCGGAACTCCATTGGGTCCTGAAATGGCCCCAAAAATATGTAACTAGAATTCAGACTTTAGTTATCTAGCTTGTATCTTAAAGCAGCATTCCGCAACTTTTACACCTTAATATAATGTTTTTTTCAAAAGTAATGGTGGAATTGTATCATCTATTATGTTCATTTTTAGAGTTATCACCACCTTGCAGGGGTCCTTGGCTTTTTTCTACACTATAGAACTTTTGAGCGGCGCTCCGCTGCCGGAAGTACCGACTGAGTTCTGCTTTACGGCAGAGTCATGCGGCTTCACTGTTTAGAGACTGTAGAGATGGCTGATCTACCAAAGAGACCGAGAAATCCCATATCAGAAGAAGCTAGAAAAAGAAAAAGAGAACGTAATAGGGAGAGAGCAAAGACCAGAGTAAATATTGGGCTGGCTTTTCCTCGGAGAGTTCTTTTGGAACGAACGTCATGTACTATGAACGCCGAGTTAGCCGTGCTGCTAATGGGTAGGTAGGTAAGCAATGATTTCACTGGGGTTATAGTGTTTGGTCTGGCATGATGTTATACAGTCCTGAGAAAGCTATTTATTCAATGTGTGGAGGTGGATGAACAGAGTTTGAACGGTATGCCTTACAGTATGAATTGCACAACCGAGTCGATCTCCTTTATCCATCTGGAGGCTAATGTGATGCTAACATGTAAGACTCGGTTCTAAAGCTGCAAACTCCAGCGTAGTCGCTATATTTCAGTATATAAGTCAAACTTTTTTCTTTGGTTTTGTCAAGCTAGTGATTTATATTTTTGTCATTTGATTTTTTCCTAAAAACACCTAAAGATGTAGGCTGGTTCTAGTGTCGGGAGGTGTTTGCTACTCTCTGTATCTAATCCCACTGTTTTTCCAATTACCCCGACCTCCCCCACAAACTTAATACTTAGCTGTGAGATCTTTACTCTAAATTATCCCAATCTCGTCGTTGCTCAAGATTTTCAAGGAGACGATTGTAACGGTGTTTGACTATTGTATACACAGCGCATTTTCGCCGTGACTGTAAATAAAATTAAATAAAATAAACTGATAAAATGTTTTTTTCTTTAACATGTCCTGTTTGGCAGTGTGGGGCTCAGAATTGGTGTCCGAGTACCACGTAGAAGCCCAACAGATTTACTTTCTCAAGCGGAGCACTACAGCTTTTGCTATAGTACTCCACTTGATATATGTGTGAAATATCTTTATCATTTGCTGTGGGTTTTATTTCCTGTTGTTATGGACACAGAGAAGGAAAATTAAGAGGAAGAAAGAAAGAAGATGAAGAAGAGAGGTAGGAAACAAAACGTCATGAGAGAGGGTGAGTTGAAAATACAAGAGAGGAAGGGGAACAAAGAAAACACAGTAAAACATTGAAGTCTGCCTCCATACCCACAGGACGGCAGAGAGAGGGGAAAAAACAAAAACAAAAAAGGAACATCGACAAAACAAAACAAACATCGTGAACTAAGAACTACACAACCACATCACACAAAAATGGATATAAAAAAACAACAAGAATGTCACAGAAAAACTCATGGTACCGATTAATCAAGCTCTAGTAATGATAACCTCAGCCCAAGAATATATCTGCAAACACCAGAGATCCCACATCTATGTGTGTGTGTTAGCATGCTGGTTCATATAAGGTTTCTCCATAAGAGTGTTCGATAGTTGGTGTGAGCAGGCATCAATCCGTCTCCCAGGAATTGATTGCAGAAATGAAGGAGATCGGAGCCAAGACGTCCAAAGGACCCCCAGAGCCCGAGGCGGGGCCAACCGCATTCATCAAGAGAGGAGCAGAGGAGAACCCCAGGGGAACGTCCAGCGGCTACTATGCAGGTGCTTGGGGGGCCCCACCCCCTAGCAGGGAACGGCCAACGAGGGGCCCCCGGCACCGCAGAGGCCGCGGCCGGCCGCCACACTAGGCACATCCCCACCGCCAACATCCCAGCGCCCCACCCCTGCCCCACATTGGAGCGCCCCAAGCTCAGCAACCACCTGGACACCAAGTTGTACCAGCTCCCGAGTCCTGATCCCGTGGAACGCAGAGCGCCGAGACCAGGCATCCAACAAAGGCCAGGGCCGGTCCAACTCGCCAATGAACCGACCACGCACGGTGCGCACAGAACAGGTGATCGAACGAGCAGAGACACTGGATCCGTATCCCGCCAAGCCACCGAACAGCCACCACCCAACAATCCCATACCTGGCACCCCTGAAAGAGGTGCCCCAACCAACCGAGGGAAGACATCGGCCCAGCGCATCGGCCGACCGACACACCGGCCCCCCCAGGCACGCACCAGGTCCGAACCGGATTGACCACCGACGCACCAGTGGGCAGGGGCATCCGTCACTGGCGGGGAGTGACAGAGGGGAAATAGGCCCCCCCCATTAAATGTAAGGCCTGAGGTGCACCAGGCGAGAGGGAAGCCCAAGACCCGACCTGTCAGGCAGACAAAGACATACAGACAGTCATACGTTCCCTCCCTCTTAAACACATACATTCTCACTGACTCACGAAGACACCCAAGAAATGACGCTGTACCCTCACTCACACACCCCATACACACTTCATGCTCCCAGGTCCAGGTACCGATGCCCCAGTAGAACCTCCAGCCCCCGGACCCGGGCGATGGACCCCCTACCTTCTAGGACAGAGACAAGCAGACCGCCAAGGGCCCCACAGTGGCGAAGCAGCCCGACAGCCTAGGACCAGACCACCTGTTCCTCCTCCGGACCCCAACCGCTGATGGCCCGTAGCAAGGAAGTCTTTCTAAGCACGGGAACACCTTGGGTTGTGTTTTTTCACCACTTTTATTTTCAGTTTATAGAAATGACATGAGTCCATAGCAGTAATTTAAAAAATTTTAAATATGCAGACGACATAGCTTTAGTGGGTCTTTTATCACAATGTCTATGACTGATTACACTGTTCATGTTGCTAATTTGGAGCAGTGGTGCAGGGCCAGCGCCTGGCAATTAATGTTGGAAAAATTAAGGAGCTAATTTTAAATCAAACAACTACTTTCCCCTAATTGATATTGTGTGACCAGACTGTGAAAACAGTTAATCGTTTTAAATATCTGGGCACTCACATATATGATAAGCTGAGCTTCAACGACAATAGAGATGAAATATGTAAGAAAGCCAGTCAGAGGCTGTTTTGAGGAAGTTGAGGGAGTTCAAGGTTTAGTCCTGAAGTCCTAGAAAAAGTGTATGTGAGTCAGTTCAGAGAGTACTTGTTTGTAATATTAGTGTGGTTTGGTCACTTGACACTAATGAACAGAAATAAACTGAACAGAGTAGTGAAAACAACTTGAAAGGTAATTGGGCGCCAACAAAAGACTCTTGATGAACTACTGTATACAGCTCTGCAGTTTATAAGAAAGCCCATACACTAATTAAAGATGACACACACCCTCTGCATGAGGTTTTTTGAACAGCTCCCTTCAGGACGGCGCTATAGGATACCTTTGGCAAGAAAAAGGTTCTATAAGTGTTCTTTTAATCCCAATTCAGTTACCGTAGTCAAACTGCTTTAAAAAGAGGGAGCAGAGGGCAGAGTCATGTAGTTGGTTGAAAGTGATTTGCTTGCAATTTCTGTTATGCATTTGTGGTAATGATTGCTTGCTTTCATTTCTATTTGTGTATCATGCATTTCTTTCAGTGGGACCAAAGACAAATTTCCTGCCTGGTGGGACTATAATGTACTTTCAATTCAAAATACAAGTTTCAAAGTACATATTTAAAATTTCAAAGTACAAATTTCAAGTTTGAAATTACAAGTTACTAGCTTCAAAACACACAAGTTACAAAAACATTTACCATATTTGGTTTGCCTGGAAGAACCAATAAGAGGCTGATTTTGGCCATCAACTCGTTTCTCGAATTTCTGTCCAATCATGGCGAGAGGGGTATGTGCAATGCTCACAGCTGAACTTGATTACGTTTACAGCTTTACCGGTAGGTGGCGATAATGCACCTCACTACTTAGTTGTCAACCAGAAAACCTAACAAAGAAGAAGTTTAGGAATAGTCGCACAGTTAAGTAGATGGAAAAGAAAGGATTTTTCATTTATTGAAAAATGGTGGACTTATGAAGAGAGTATTGTGAAAAAAAGTAGGAATGTGATACAGAAAATCATAGTAATGCAGCACTTTGGATGCAAGCAACCATTAAAAACTAAAGTGTCATGTTTGCAGGGTTTTAATGACTCAAAGGCAGCAACAGACTCAGAACACCGGACAGTTATTTTGGATATGGTAAAAGATGTTTATTTGTAGTAGATGTGAAAAGTCTAAGGTTGATCGCAGGGAAAACGGGTCCACGATGGCAGGCGGAGGAACTGCAGCAGAAAGTGGATTTGAGATGGTGTGACGGTATTGTGAAGCAGAGAGTGGATGGTTACTCACAGGGTGGTTATGATGTCCGATCCTTGAGGGGGATAAGTAGGATCCAATGCCGGAGGCAGATGTTGTGCAATGCAGTGTGTGTTAGCAGGTGGAGCGGGCAGACGGAGAATGGGCAGACCAGCGGAGGTAACGGAGCAGAAGCTGACCGGGAGGGAATCCAGAGTGATCGGTAAGTTGTTTCCAGGAGGCTTCACTGTTGGAACGGAGATCAGAGGAGGAAACCAACTTCGGAGGACAAAGGAGTCTGGATCAGGATCTGAGAGGAAACCAGGAAGAGTAAGCGCACCGTAGAAACAAAGGATAAACTTTCAAGAAATACTGGTTGGCCGTGTTACCACGCTAGAAGCGAGAACCATCTGGCGTCAGCTTGCAGCCTCTGTCCCTCTTTTGAATGCTGGAGATGATGAGCCTAAACGATCTGCACCTGTCACCAATCAGCTACGCCCCTGCAGAGAAGGTAGGAGAGCACACACACACACAGCAGAAACACCAGCAGAACACGGATCCTAACAGTACCCCCCCCCCCACCACCACCACCACCAACGGATGCCTCCTGGCGGCCGACCAGAGGCGGAAGCAGAAGACGCCTCAAAATCAGCTATAACCTGATCATCTAAGATGAATGACTTGGGAACCCAGCGACGTTCCTTGGTGGCCGTAACCCTTCCAGTCCACCAGGTATTGACAACCCTGGCCCCGAGGACGCACAGCCAAGATCCAGTGGTCCGTATAAGCCAGATGGTCATCGATGAGTCGGGCGGGTGGAAGGGGTTTGGCTGGAGGGCACAAAGAGCTGGAGGAGACAGGTTTGATCTGGGACACATGGAAAACTAGATGAACACGGAAATGGGATGGAATCTTGAGTTTAACTGTAGACGGACTGATTACTTTTTTTGATGGGGAATGGACCGAGGAACCGACGGGCAAGTTTTCTTGGATGGGATCTGAGGGGAAAATCTTTGGACGAGAGCCATACCTGTTGACCTGATGAATAATGGGGTGCTGGTCGCCTCTTCTTGTCTGCGTATTGTTTGTTTTGAGCAGCTGTGCGTTGGAGGGCAGCGTGAGCCTGGTTCCAGACACGTCTGATGGCACGGATACGAGCACGGACCGATGGCAATACTGGGTCAGGGAAAGAGTCTGGAAGTAGAGATGGTTGGTAGCAGAGTGATATTTCAAAGGGGGAGAATCCGGTAGCAGAAGAAACGTGAGAATTGTGAGAGTATTCGACCCAGGGGAGATGGATGGACCAGGTAAGTGGGTTTAAACTGCAAAGACAATGGAGGGTGTTTTCGATTTCTTGGTTTAACCTTTCACACTGACCGTTTGACTGAGGATGATAACCAGAGGTGAGTTTGGATGTGGCTCCCAGGGCAGAACAGAACTGTCTCCAGACGGCTGAAATAAATTGAGGACCTCGATCAGAGATGATTTCAGATGGGATTCCATGGAGTTTGAAGAATGAGCTGGTGGACAGTTTCTGTGGATGAGGGAAGCTTAGGGAGAGCGATGAGATGGCAGGCTTTAGAAAAACGGTCAATGATGGATAAAATGACTGTTTTACCTTTGGAAGGTGGGAGGCCAGTGATGAAATCCAGTGCGATGTGAGACCAGGGACAAGAAGGAGTGGAAAGTGGTTGCAGGAGACCAGCTGGAGATTGATGGGATGATTTGTTTTGGTTGCAGATATGACAGGCTGAAATATACTCTGCTACATCTTTGTTGAGGGATGGCCACCAAAAATATCTGCGAAGGAGGGCAATGGTGCGACTGGTGCCCGGAAGACAAGAGAACTTGGAGGCATGGGCCCAGTGGATGGTCCGTGCTCGGATGGCTGAGGGCACATACAGACGGCCAGGAGGTCCCCCACCTGGGTCGGGTTTGTTCTGGAGAGCGTTTTGGATAGATTGTTCAATGTCCCAGGTGAGGGAACCGATAAAGCAGGAGGATGGAAGTATTGTGGTGTCTTCAGGGAGTGAGTCATCAGTCTGGTGAATTCTGGATAAGGCATCTGGTTTCTTGTTCTTGGAACCAGGACGATAAGAGATGTTGAGGTTGAAACGAGAGAAGTAGAGGGACCAGCAGAACTGTCTGGGGTTAAGTCTTTTGGCGGATTGAAGGTACAACAGGTTCTTGTGATCAGTCCAGACAAAAACGGGGATCTCCGTACCCTCCAGCCAATGACGCCACTCCTTTAGGGCCAATAACTCTCGGTCACCGATGTCATAATTTCTCTCTGCTGGGGAGAATTTCTTGGAGAAGAAAGCACACGGGTGAATCTTGTTGTCTGATGAAGATCTTTGAGAGAGAATGTCGCCAACAGCGGTGTCAGAGGCATCAACTTCTAAAATGAATTGCTGTGTTGTATCTGGCTGAGTTAGGGTAGGAGCCTGGATGAAGGATTCCTTCAAATGTTGAAAGGCAAGATTAGCCTCAGGAGTCCATTTGAAAGACTTCTTGGAGGTGGTGAGAGCGTTGAGGGGTTCATCGAGTTTACTGTAGTTGTTGATGAAGCGTCGGTAGAAATTAGCAAATCCTAGGAAGCGTTGCAGTTGTTTTTGGGTCTCTGGAGCTGGCCAGTCTCTGATGGTCTCAATCTTAGCTGGGTCTGCCCTCACCTGCCCGTCTCCCAAGATGAAGCCAAGAAATGTTATGGATGTAACATGGAACTCACACTTCTCTGACTTCACATAGAGACAGTTTTCAAGGAGTCTTTGAAGGACTTGCTGGACATGGATCTTATGTTCTTGGATGGAACGGGAGAAGATGAGAATGTCATCTAGGTAGACAAAAACAAATTTAGAAAATCACGTAGGACATCGTTAACCAGGTTCTGGAAGATGGCGGGGGCGTTGGATAATCCGAACGGCATAACCAAGTATTCGAAATGTCCTATGGGTGTTTTGAAGGCGGTCTTCCACTCATCTCCTTCCCGAATGCGAACAAGATGGTAGGCGTTTCTGAGATCCAGTTTGGAATGGATGTTGGCTTGAATGACAGGTTCCAGGGCGGTGGAGAGTAATGGGAGAGAATATTTATTTTAATGGTGATTTGATTTAACCCTCTGTAATCGATGCAGGGACGAAGTGAACCATCCTTCTTACTTACGAAAAAGAATCCGGCACCGAGAGGGGAGGACAAGGGTCGGATGATGCCGGAATCCAATGAGTCTTGTATGTAGCTTTCCATAGCTTCTCTTTCTTTGCTGGATAGATTATATAGATGGCCGGAAGGGAGTCGAGCACCAGGCAGAAGATCTATTGCGCAATCATATGGACGATGACGTGGAAGGGAGAAAACCAGATCCTTTTTGAAAACTTGACTTAAATCGTGGTATTCGTTCGGGACATTAGTAAGATCAGGGATGGATTCTGGAGTGGATTTGGGTTCTGTTTTGACCGGAACAGCAGATCGTAAGCCGGACTTTAAACAAAGAGTGCTCCACGAATCGATTCTGCGGTGTGTCCAATTAATTTGTGGGTTGTGTGTGACGAGCCAGGGATACCCCAGAACTATGGGGTTTTCACTATTAGGGTAGATGAGAAATTGGATTTCCTCATGGTGGTTGCCTGAGACAATTAAAGAAATGGGTTGAGTCTGATGGGTAATGGGTGTCATTGCGCTGCCATCTAAGGCGGTAACAGAAATGGGATGACTGAGTTCAAAGAAGGGAATTTCCAAATGTTTTACCAAATATGGGTGAATAAGATTTTGTTCAGAGCCAGAGTCTATAAAAGCTGAGTGATGAGAGGGGTTTTTCTTTTAACAAGAAGTGTTACAGAAACTGAGAGTCTATTAAACCGTTGAGGCCCCGCCAGGACCCCTACCTTCACTGACGGGGAGCTTCTTTTGGGCGAACTGGCCAGTGAGAAATATAATGTTTAGGAGATCCACAGTAAAGGCACCAATTATTTGTAATTCTCTTTTGTCTTTCATGTGGACTTAAACAAGTTCTGCCAATGAGCATAGGTTCTGGGGATCCTTCTCTCGGGGTGACAAGCTGTCTAGGAACAGGTGAAGTATTTCTAGATTGTAGGTGAGTGGAGGCTTGATTTTTTTGCCTTAACTCTTTCTCGGGAACGTCTATCAACCTTAATGGCTAAGGCAATCAGTTCGTCAAGAGTATCGGGGTCGTTTCTTGTGGCTAGATCATCCATGATTTTTTTATTTAAGGCTTGATAGAATGCTCCCTTTAGGGCTGGATCCTTCCACCCTGATTCTTCAGCTAAGATCCTAAAATCTATAGCAAACTCAGCTATTGGACGAGTTTCTTGTTTATTTGACCAACGCTTTCGGCCCGACTCCTCCTTATTTCTGATAGGAGAGAAGAGGCAGAGGCAGAGGCAGAAAGTGTATATGAGATGGTGTGACAGTATTGTGAAGCAGAGAGTGGATGGTTACTCACAGGGTGGTTATGATGTCCGATCCTTGAGGGGGATAAGTAGGATCCAATGCCGAAGGTGAGCGGAGGCAGATGTTGTTCAACGCAGTGTGTGTTGGCAGGTGGAGCGGGCAGATGGAGAATAGGCAGACCAGCGGAGGTAACGGAGCAGAAGCTGGAACGGAGATCAGAGGAGGAAACCAACTTCGGAGGACAAAGGAGTCTGGATCAGGATCTTAGAGGAAACCAGGAAGAGTAAGCGCACCGTAGAAACAAAGGATAAACTTTCAAGAAATACTGGTTGGCCGTGTTACCACGCTAGAAGCGAGAACCATCTTGCAGCCTCTGTCCCTCTTTTGAATGCTGGAGATGATGAGCCTAAACGATCTGCACCTGTCACCAATCAGCCACGCCCCTGCAGAGAAGGTAGGAGAGCACACACACACAGCAGAAACACCAGCAGAACAAGGATCCTAACATAAAGAAGAAGAACTGTTACTCATGTGCAAATGTACAATAAGCGCAGCAGACTGCCACAACTTTTTGTGGCTGACTTACTTTTCAAAAGTAAGTCAGCTGACTTACTTTTCAAAAGTAAGTCAGTTTTATAGACCCCAAAAGGTTTCTTTTTGGACAAACAAAAATCATGTCTCCAATATTACAAATTATGATAAGTGTTCTTAGACAAGTCGTAAACGTATTGCCTCCAGCTATGCTATTAGAATATCAGTTTCTTCTGATTCTGTTACTAAAGGGATATTCCACGAAGGAAGGAATTATAGGAGCATATTTAAACTTGGGACAACATTATGGTAAATCATAGCTTACAGATCTCTGTAACCCAAGGTACAATGACATGACGTAGCAAAAGACACCTACTTCCTTACACACAAATGCGAGAGCTGCACTGAGTTTTTACTGTCATCGTTTGAGTACGCTCGCGTCCTCACTAGAACCAGGAAAGTAGAGCACATCACCCCAGTTCTAAAGTCCTTACACTGGCTCCCTGTAGCTCAGAAAATATACTTTAAAATACTTTTACTAGTTTATAAATCATTACATGGCTTAGCACCAAAATATGTTGAAGACCTGTTGTCATGGTACCAACCACCAAGACCACTCAGGTCCTCCAACTCTAGCCTACTAAACATCCCTAGACTCAGAACTAAACATGGAGAAGCAGCTTTCAGTTTCTATGCTCCCCTTATCTGGAACAGACTTCCTGACGAGTGTAGAGCTGCTGAAACTCTGAACTGCTTTAAATCGAGACTAAAAACCCATCTGTTTAGAATTGCCTTTTAGTAAATGCTTGATGTTATATGTATGAAATGTGTTCATGCTCTCTCTTTTTTTTTTCTCTTGCTTTATTGTGTATAATGTGTAATGTGTGTTTCTTTTATGTGTTTCTTTTAAATCACCAAATCATGTAAAGCACCTTGAATTACCCTGCTGTTGAAAGTGTGCTATACAAATAAAATTGCCTTGCCTTGCCTTGCCTTGCCTTACATTATTAGTCTAATGCAAGAAAATTGTTCTTTCTTGTGTAGCAAAGGGTTGCAAAAACAAGCCAAAGACATACAGCAACATGATGTTTGACAAAATTCCATCTAATGTGGAACAAAGAAGACAATGCCTCACTGCCATGGGAGTTCTTCCAACAACACCCATGGAGAAAGATCATCAATAACTGGTTTGCAAGGAGCATTTTACACCAGAACACTACGAATAAAAAAATACAATATTCTACCAGAAAGATGGTACTGCGTCTGAAGAATAGGGGAGTCCCATCTATATTTTGTTCAGATACTGAACTATGAGACTGAGATCAGGGTTTTGTGATTATCCACTCCAAAACATTGACATTCGTCAGCGTCTGTGAGACTCGCCAAGACCGTCTGCAAACAAATACAGTTTTATCTGGTTTTAAATCGTTTTTTGATAAAAGACTGAGAATCATCGTTACACCTTGTTTTTAACTTCACTCTGCAAACTTTTTTAATCATCAGATTCTTTTATCGGAGGTGTTTTAATACGTAAGCAGTGTGTGTGGACTACTTCTCTCCCCCCACCATGCCTTCACTTACCTGCAGTCATGGGTGTGATAGCAGTGTCAAGCTCAGTCAGAAAGTTTTTGAGCTGGACTGGAGGATTTAGTCAGTACACCAAATCCAGGAGCATGAGCACAACAAGAACATTATCTTGGGCCGGACTCTGGCTGCCCCCAATAGTGCTCAGCTGACTGACAAAATCCCCTACCAGCCCAATGAAGAGAAGAGGGAATTCACTGATGGGTCTCCAAATGGACTCGGGATCCCAAATGCCCATTTGACTTCTGCTGCAGAGGAGGACTGCTGGTTTCAGCGGGGAGCAAAGCCAAAAGTGCCAATTAGTTCCACTCCGGTCAGACTGGGTAACAAGCTCAGTAGACTAAATCCTCTTGAAGCAGCGATTGAGGCCGGCCCCTTAACCTTTGTTTAAATTATGAAGATCTGAAATCACAGTGAGCATGCGCAACGTGCACTTAGTAGACAGCCGAGGTGCACAAATGCCACGGCCCCAAACTGAGATTCCGCTACCTTACTCGATAGAGAAAGGCAGCAGTTCGCCGTCTTCCATGGAGTCTGCAGGAAATTTATTAGAAGAAGAAGAAGAAGAAGAAGAAGAAGAAGAAGAAGAAGAAGAAGAAGAAGAAGAAGAAGAAGAAGAAGAAGAAGAAGAAGAAGAAGAAGAAGAAGAAGAAGAAGAAGAAGAAGAAGAAGAAGAAGAAGAAGAAGAAGAAAGAATGAAGTAGATTTTTTGATGAAGTCTAAATTTAGCACAAGATGAAACATTTGGGATGTCACCAGCCAGTGGATTTTAACATCGTTCAATGATTTTAAGAGATTATTATAGATTTAAAGATTTACATTTTTTTCAAGAAGTACAACAATAGCAATCAATATTATGAATCACAATCAGATTGTATGCATCACAGAATAATTAGTTGCTGCTATTAGGTGTTAAGTTGCTGTGCCCCACCTAACTTACCATGCCAGAGACGCCACAGTACCATTCCCTTGTGTTGTTCATGGTAATCTAAAGCAAAGGGACTGCTGCCAGATTTGGATAATGACTGGGCTGGTTACAAAATGCTTTTTCTCACTGATCTAACTCTTGGGAATATGGCAACAGACTAAATTTCACTTAGCGGTGGAATATCCCTTTAAGTCTTGACCCAGGGTTGTTGAGGGATACTTTTCTTCTATCTTTAGATGTATTCCTGTTTCAAAGTCACCGGATTCAAAATACTTGTTGAGCTGGATGAGTTGATGTTTCCTGGGTTCTGCTAACAATAGCGTTGCGGATTTAGCGTGTTTTTATCTGCCACTACAACTGGTGTAGCAGATATTGTTTATGTCTTACTGTGTGTATGATAAATAAATCATCAATATCAGATGTTTTTGCTTTAACCACTGCATATTTGGGCCCAACAGCTGTCACTTTTGGTCCCATCCTGGTTGGTGTTGGTTATGCAGACTGTATCCAGAGAAGAAACTTTGGCTGCAGTAATGGTTCTAAAGAGAAAGCTATTTCCCCTTTCATAACAATATGACTTGATACAAAATGTTCTTATTAGTTTCTACTGTATTAACAGTGTAGTTATTGCATGTTGACTTGCTCACAACTTTCCTGATGAAATAATAAGTGTTATGTATTTCAATTAAGCTGTAAATGGAAATCATAAACATTGACATCCTCTTTGGGAGAAAGCCACAATAGTTTTATTTCTTTTTTATGCCTTCAGCTTATCATTCTGAGCCCTGTAATTCACCTGTTTCTGGAGCTGAATGACCTGGTCCAGCTCTATGATCTCCCTGTCGGTTTTGTGGCCGACAAGTGTGTGGTAGAAGTGGGAAGCAAAGACGAGTCCGAACGGCACCATTATGTTGCTGGACGCAATGGCCACCACCTCGGCCATCGTGGCCAATGATGGTCCCTTTGCTTTCCCTTGTGGTGCTTTTGAGTGGTAGAAGCTTCACCCAGCCCAGGGGAATAATTATTCTCTCTCCAGCTGTTTCTCCATCATAGCAACCTGGGAGAGAATGTCAGGAGAATTTAATATGTTTACAAACAACTAATAAATATTTTTCTTTTATTTATTACTGGCATGTTGAAATTGTGAGATTTTGCTGACATTTGAGAAATTCAATTTCTTGGAATAATAGTATTGAATTTATTCTTACTAAATCATACAACATCTAAAAACCTACTCTGCATTA
Source organism: Valencia hispanica (assembly GCA_963556495.2). NCBI lineage: Eukaryota > Metazoa > Chordata > Actinopteri > Cyprinodontiformes > Valenciidae > Valencia > Valencia hispanica. The sequence goes on along the minus strand of OY747707.1, from coordinate 34,995,088 downwards.
TGTATGTAGGTGAACCTGTAGCTAACCTGACAAATTCTGACTTTAGATTTAAAATTGATAACTTGTAACTCTATGCAACAGAAAATGGAATGGCAGAAACTGATGATGCGGCCGTCAGATCATATAGCATGATTATGAATTTTTTTCTAAAAACAATGTCACAGAAAAACTCATGGTACCGATTAATCAAGGTCTAGTAATGATAACCTCAGCCCAAGAATATATCTGTAAACACCAGAGACCCCACATCTATGTGTGTGTGTTAGCATGCTGGTGCATATAAGGTTACTCCATAAGAGTGTTCGATAGCTGGTGTGAGCAGGCATCAATCCGTCTCCCAGGAATTGATGCAGACATGAAGGAGATCAGAGCCAAGACGTCCAAAGGACCCCCAGAGCCCCAGGCGGACCCGGCCAGGGCCAACCGCATCCCCCAAGAGAGGAGCAAAGGAGAACCCCAGGGGAACGTCCAGTGGCTACTATGCAGGGGCCCGGGGGGCAGCAGTGACGAGCCCACGGGCCCCGCCGGCAACCAGCCGCGCCAGGGCGGGCCACTCCATGGACCGGGAGAGCCGGGGCCCAGGGGCGCCCCACCCCCCAGCAGAGACCCGACAATGGACCGGCCCACGAGGGGCCCCCGGCACTGCAGGGGCCGCGGTCGGCCACCAGCCGCCACGCGCCACCTGCGCCCTGGGCCCAACCGCCAACATCCCAGCACCCCACCCCTGCCCCACGTCGGGGCGCCCCACCGATAGCCGCAGTGGATGGACAGCATCCCCGGGCCAAGCTCAGCCAGCACCTGGACACCAAGTTGTACCAGCTCCCGAGTCCTGATCCCGCGCAACGCAGAGCGCCGAGATCAGGCATCCAACAAAGGCCAGGGCCGATCCAACCCCCCAATGAACCGACCATGCACGGTGCGCACAGAACAGGTGATCGAACGAGCAGAGACGCTGGATCCATATCCCGCCGAGCCACCGAGCAGGCACCACCCAACAATCCCAAACCTGGCACCCCTAAAAGAGGTGCCCCAACCAACCAACGGAAGATATCGGCCCAGCGCATCGGCCGACCGACACACCGGCCGACCGACACACCGGCCCCCCCAGGCCCGGCCAGGCACGCACCAGGTCCGAACCGGATTGACCACCAACGCACCAGTAGGCAGGGGCATCCGTCACCGGCGGGGAGTGACAGAGGGGAAATAGGCCCCCCATTAAATGTAAGGCCTGAGGTGCGCCAGGCGAGAGGGCAGCCCAAGACCCAACCTGACAGGCAGACAAAGACATACACACACAGTAATACGTTCCCTCCCTCTTAAACACATACATTCTCACTAACTCACCAGGACACCCAAGAAATGACGCTGTACCCTCACTCACACACCCCATACACACTTCAAGCTCCCAGATCCAGGTACCGATGCCCCAGTAGAGCCACCAGCCCCCGGACCCGGGAGATGGACCCCCTACCTTCTAGGACGGAGACAAGCAGACCGCCAAGGGCCCTACAGTGGCAAGGCAGCCCGACAGCCCAGAACCCCGACCAGACCACCTGTTCCTCCTCCGGACCCCAACCCCTGATGGCTGGTAGCGAACAGGGGTGTAGGAAGACCCTTAGCCTCTATCCTCCCGCTCGAGTATGGTGTTGATGCGTGTTGTAATAATCTGCATTTAAAACAGAGGGGTGGGATGTGGGGAAGGCAGCCACACATCCCTCAAACCCCACCCCGAGCCCTCAGTGTCTATATGGGGTTTAACAGTGGGCACCGGCACCAGAGGTGAAGCTGATTGAACCACTCCCCCTCTGGATGCCAAAAAGTGTGCCCACCCATATAGCATGATTTATCGTTAACTGTGATGGTTCCTCTGAGCATCAGATCAACTTAACATGCAAATACTTGTGGCAGAATATCTATGGTAAACAATCCTACCTTTATGCATTAATTATGAGGGCAAACCAATATTTGCTGTCATCAAAAACGCTGATAGGCTGTTTGGCAAGCAATAAGTGATATAATGAATCTTAATTCCACAATAAAGATTTATGAGAGTGGGTGGAACAAACCAATTGGCCAGTGAAATCTAAATTATATGAATGTCTTGCAAAAGATTAAAAAAAGGTTCAGTTTATGATGGAAATGTATTGCTGTGACCCAGAATTAAGATGAGTTTTGCTTTTCTCCAGGTTCCAGATATTAAACTTAAATACTCCATGTATTCAGTTATGTGTATCCCTAGATTTTTGACAGTAGTTTTAATGAGGGTTTTGTGAAAAAATAAGTGATTAGAAGTATGAATACGTAGTAATTCGCATTGATTAAGACCTCTATATAAATAAATGCTTTACGCATAGATTTAATCCAGTTGATCCCGTGACCAGTTAATCTGACTAACCAGATCAGTCAATATATAGCCTATACTTTGAAAACAGAATTAACCAACGATACAAGGATTGTTGAAGCCTGTCCAAATTATGTTTTTATACTTATTAAGTTTCGTTTTAAAGTTTCGTTTTAAAACTACCAGAGATCACTCTGGTAGTTTTGGCATTTAGTCAATAACAGGACTCAAAATAATGCATTTTCATGCAAAGCTATATGCTATCAAGTCGCTTTTGTGAGACACAAACATTGGATTTTACACATTCCCTTACTTCAGGTGAGACGGCTCACTGTAATGTAGTATTGTAGACTGTTTATAGCAACAGAAACTGACAAATAATGCTGTTTTTAAAAGTACTTATCTGTTGATTTCCAAAATCAGCCTCTCATTGGTTCTTCCAGGCAAACCAAAAATAGTAAAAAACGTTTTGTAACTGGTGTGTCTTGAAACTTAAAATTCAAACTTTGAAATTTGAAACTTGTACTTTGCACCATCAGAACGTACCCCCAGAAGCAGTTTTTAAAATGTGTGCAAGTTACAAAAATGTAAGTTATAAGTGGCAAAACGTAAGTTACAAGTTACAAAATCTAGGTTGCAACTTACAAAACACGTTACAAGTCTTACAATAGAAGTTACAAAACTAAAGTCCCAATCCTAGCTCCATACAAAAACAAGTGGAGACATGCACATACGAGGAAGTTCCAGTAAAATTACCCTGAAGTTCTAATAATGGAAATGTGCCTTATGTCATAGAGCAGTGTCAGATAGTCAAATGTAAGCATTTTTATGTTTCTTTAACAATTTTAAACTACGTACCCTAGCTTTAAATTATACATGGGTCAGAGTTATCCATTGACATTCAGGGAGTATAAAGACTGAAAAGGTCACAGTCCAAAGAAAAACCTTTGACCCTCAGAAAGCCTGTAGAAGTTTTACTCAGGAGAGTTTCAAAAGATGACAAAAAATTCTGGTCTCTCGAAACGAGGGTGTTGAAAATTGAGGGATGACACAATACTTTTTGCATGCATATTCAGTGTTTCGTTTTTATGTAGTTTTTTCTTTTCTTTTTCTCGGTGTACTTTCTTATAAGGGGTGTTTGTGTCCCCATTCTGTCCCCATTAACTTCCTTTGTGACGGTGATTAAAAATAGCTACAATGTCTATGTTCAGAGGAGAACATGGTGACATTGCAGCTCAAGAAGCTTCACCCAGAAGACTGGGGTTTTTTTTTGTTTTGTGTATAATACTAGGAGGTTTATCATGTTTATTATTTATTCATGGTTATTTTATTCGTGTATTTATTTGCCTGTACATTGTTGTCAAAGAGTATTAGTCTTAATACAGATTTTTACGTGAAACAAGTTTTCAGACAAAGATAACTTGAGGAAACACAAAATACAGTTTTTAAATAATGATTTTATTTATTAAGGGGTGAAAGCTTTCCAAACCACCCTTGCTTTATGTGGAAAAAAAAATTTATCCCTGTGTTAAATCGTTAGTTAACTCTGATTAACCATGTTTTTGAAAAGCTGAGTTCAAGTTCACGAGCCTATAAACTGCCTGACAACGTGAGGTAGGGTAAAGTTAGAAAAAGAAATGCTCCAATCTAGAAAAATTCAAGAACGGACGAAAGGCACAACTATTGAAATCTATCAGTCTGGAAAGGATTTGAAGTAATTTCTAAAGCTTTGTGCTCCATTGAACCACAGTGAAGGGATGGAAGTTGATTTAGGTCTTTCCTTCCAGTACAGATGCCTCTCCATTAATTAGAATAGATTTATCACACATAGACATATGTTTTCAGATGATTTTCGGCCTACAGGTAATGGAAGCATTTAAGATTGCAACATTACATCTGATCAATCCAAAAAAAATCTTCATACAGAAATGTTGGCTTCCTGAAAACTATATATGTTTAATCCCTGCTGAAAGTTTTATATTTTTAAAAGGTATTTGTAATTTGACAAATGAGCCTCCTTGGAACGCATATTCCAATTCATTGAGATGCATATGCTTTTCCCAGGTTTTGTATTTAAACTCCAACTTTAAAAGACATATCTGTAATAAATTTACAGTGGCCCTTTGTATTTTTACTTTTACAATTGGCCTAGATGGGCTGAAAAGTGAAAATTTTAAACTGTAAAACTATGCAGTCAGCTTAGACTTTTCTGTTTGCCTAGCAGATGCACCTTTTCTTAATTTTCATTATAATTTTTTTGGAATATTTGCAAATAGAGCAACCAAGGGCAGAATTGTGCAAAAGAGAGCATTGGAACCATCTGTACTGTTTGTACTTGTGCTGCTGCTTGTTCTCATAGCCATTTGTTTCTTAAATGACAACATCTACTTAATTTCACTTTGGAGGAATTCAGCTTCAGACACGAAACCATCAAGAGGAGCAGGGTCCATGGAGGACTGCTTCCTCCACTCCTAGAGTTATGAGAGGGTTGACAACTCATGCCATTAAAAGATTTTCTGGATTTTTCAGTCATCCCATTCAATTAAACATAAATCTTTAGTGGGTGTAATTACACAGAATGAAAAAAACACTTTCTGTTCAACTTCATCATCTAGAAACTTATTCAGGAAGAAACAATCGTTTGTGTTCATTAGTTTTGTGGAAAACTATTTTGATTTCCAAACTAGAGATCTCTAATCAAGGATATTGCAAGTGTTTTTCTCTCACAAAATTTTGATTCTCTGACTGTCATCTGTTCTTGTTTGGTTTGATACCTATCATATGGCACCAACTACCCTACCGATAGTCCTGGGCTGACTATACCGGAACATGCAGGACACATGAAAACGTGTCAAGCAGACAGAGGGACAGCACAGCAATGACTTCTCCTAGATGGCTGGGAGCCCAGCATGTAGCCTTTAACTTACCTCAGAAGATGGATTTACCCCTGCTGGTTCATAAAATTGCCAGTCAGTCTTTTAGTAAAATTGTTCCCCTGATGGATCCACACTTTTATGTCAGAACTGTCATTTTCCATGAAACTGGCAAGGCTTGCGCTGTACGTCATCATGTCGGTGCACTGCTGACTTTTGAGGGACACAGTCAATAAACACGGTGATATTTTACCCGTTGTTGATCAACCTTTTTCATGAAATGGTGAATGTCAGCAAATACTGCTATAAAATGAATGGACACTCTTCATGAATCAGGGTCAGAAAGTCAAAATAATTATGTGACGTCAGGAATTTTCCTATACAGTAAGTGCTTTCTTGTCCAGACCATTATCATTTAGTGTGAACAGGACAATGATGGTGAAACCAGACGCTTTCATTTCTTAGCTATTACTCTCCGGACTGGACCCGGTATCTCCGTCTACATTTTGTCCTTGGCTTTTCAGGGATGAGGGTCTTGGCATGTAGAAAAAGCCAGACACTAAACTGGGGGGTGTGATGTCATCACTATGAGACACGGGTGTGATATCATAATCATGAGGTAATGGCGGGGAAGTGTGTGTAGGTTTATGACTTTGGCACACGCTCAGTTTACCGTCAGCACAATGCAACTAGGTTCTAATGAGAATAGATGGCCCACCTCAAGCCACCCATGTGTGCCTGTCTACGGCCTTGTGTGTCTTTGTATGAGTGCATGTTCACGCTTTGATAAACTGACGGATGTAGGCTAAATAATGTGCTCGGAAATATTCTTGACGAAAATTACCTCTTTAGGTCCTCTTTATTGCTAAAGCATGTGAGTCAAGAAGCTATGCATGGATTTGAATCATTTTCCATTGACACATTCTGCCTCCGACAATACAAAAATCCCTCACCAGATGAGTAAGTTTGTCTGTTAGAATGAGTGCAGGTTGAGGCTATTTGCAAATATACTCTCCTGTGGTCTGAGGAAACATCACAATGTCTTACACATGGCTGTAGGGTGTTGAGTGTTTGCTGTTTTGTGTGGTTAACACTATGAGGAGCTTTCCAGGATAATCATAGCAAGATACCAGCATAGATGACACCTTAATGTATAGAAAATGTAATTATTTTACCTGCATCGGTGTATTGTAAATTAGTATGACACAGAAGCACGTTGAAGTAGAATTTAAGAATAATTTAACAATTTCTATTGTGTGGATTGATTGACAATACACATTTTTGGGGGGATTTTCTCTAATCCACATAGGCTCAAGATTATACTGTATATAAAAAAGCCTTTATTCCTGACAATATTTGTCCATATCATAAGAAACATTTTAAAAAGCTTATCTATTCCAAAACCAGTTTTCTGTGCTTGGGATCATTGTCCTGCTGGGAAATCCTGCTGTCGACCTAAGTTTCAACGACCTAGCTGCTCATTTGAGGTGAAATTGAAAAATGTATGTTTGAAATTTCTGGCATTCATCCCTACCACCACTATGTAGAAGACAAGATAATGAGCTTCAATGAAAATCCCTGGTTAAAAAAGTAGAATAGAATAGAATAGAATAGAATAGAATAGAATAGAATAGAATAGAATAGAATAGAATAGAATAGAATAGAATAGAATAGCTCTAACACATTCATTACAAATAATAGTAATATAAAAGAGTAACATTACTTTTTTTCAAATCTACAATGAAAAATATTGCCTTAAAAACTCTGTAGTAAGGTGTAAATAGGAAATGTAAGTTGGAAAATGTGCATTTGTGCTGGGATAAAATGTATCTGTGTAAATTGTGACTTTTATATTGTGCAAATAAACAGTGCGCACATTAATATGGAAATCTATGCATGGGATAACTGTTGTAAGTATTTTTGTATATTTATTTTTTATTTAGTGTTTTGGTAACAGAGCCGGTTGTAAAAGTATGCTGGCAGAAAAATACCCCAACATTATTGCTCCGTTGCGCATTACGGCTGCCGCAGCAGGTCAGTGAAGGGGCTTTTCATCCCGGTTGTGGTGTCGTGCAAGAGGTGAGAGACATTATCCAAGACTGATGTCAGTTTGGCTACAGTTCTCCTTTCTCCCTCCACCTTCACTGAAACAAGCGAGCATCCCAGGACACAGCTTGCCTTCCTGGTGAGCCTATCCAATCGCCTCCAACAGGCTTTACCATAGAAAAATTGAGTAATTTGAAGGGAGCCCATCTTTATGTTTCAACCACTTTGTGCAATGCACCGATACCACTGGAGGTTAACAAGACCTTCAGCATGATGCCAACGTTTTCATTTTCCTCTGAATTACAACCAATCAACATGAATTAACCACTGCTCTCGTCCAGCAACTCTACTAGGCCATTTACGAGTACATACCCCCAGACAGGTACTCTGTTGGCTCCTGAAATGGCCCCAAAAAGGGCCCTGTCGGCAGGGCCCAATGAAGTGGAGACATGCGCATTCCGGGACTTTCCAGTAAAATTACCCTGAAGCTCAGATTGTTGCCTAATAGGCAACTTCATGCATCACAACTACCTGAAGCTCAAAGCTCTCATAATAGCTGCGTTTCCACTATCGGAAATGTGAAAATGTCGGGAGAAAATTTTATATGTTCGATACAAAAGCAGTGTTACCATCAGCACAAGCTGCTGCCTAGAAGCACATATTAAATTCTCACATTACAATGTAGTCCATAACGAATGTCAAATTCAGAACTGAGTCCAGGTTCATAAGGCGTCAAATTTAAAATAGCTAGGAAAGTAAGCTTGCCTCTGTGGTAGCACTTAAGAAAATAAATAAATTAGTAACACATTTCTACTCTGTTATTTCTGACTACCTAATATGTGGCTAAATTTGACGTGGCTCAATCTACAGCAGTGACCTGTTTCATTGTCAATTACGGGGAGTAAAAAGTGAACGTGTGACCTCACCCAAGCAATCACATGTGCCAAAGTCACCCTGCAGAAATGACATCATGGATAATGATGTCATCCCAGGATTCCAGACCCTCTCCCATTCCTGCTTAAATGCTTTTAGGCTTGGCTGCACATACAGACACACACACACACACACACACACACACGTGCTGGCAAGTTAACATGCTGGCGCTCACACATACACACAGAACAGCAGGCATACACACATTTGAGAGGCCTCACCAAAGACTGAGTCGTGATATAAACAAGACAAACACACAGCAGATGCGATAAGGGTGTAATTTGGCCTCAGAACAAATAAAACAAATCTGCAGAACCACAAGTGGCTAATATTAGTCCTTGAGGTTTCTGACAGAAGACAGGCAGCAGAATCTTACTGTACATTCAGTCACAAGAAAAGAAGAAATTATTTATTTTAATTTATTCAGATTTTAAACCAATTGAAATCATCTTAAGCTCCAATAATCAATTTATTTACATTTTCTAATCACGTTTGGTCTCTGGTATCTGATTATTAAAATTGAATACCCTAATCACTAGAGACATAAAAGTATTTATACTCTTTGTACAAAAATAAATTCTGAAACTGGATAATTCCATTTGAGTCTTTGTGTGAAACAATCTTTTGCAGGAATAATAGCTGCAAATCGGGGTATTTCTCCAGCAGCGCCAAACATCTACATTACATTTGTATTCATTTCTCTTTGTAAACTAGTTTAAATTCAGTCAGATTTTCATTTAGACTCATTCTAACGCATGAATATGCTTTTCTCTAAGATAGTCGATTGTCGCTCTTTCTGCATGTTTAAGGTGGTTAAAGATAATCATCCACACCAGTCTCAAGTCGTTTGCAGCCTCTGCAGGTTTTCTTCTAGGATTTCCCTGTATTCATCTTCATCCCTTTCTTTAACAACTCTGACTAGCTTCCTTGTCCTTGTGGAATGAAATGATCCCGAAAGCATGATGCTGCCACTACCACATTTCACCAGGTGCATGGGGTGCTCAGAATAAAGTGTAGCTTTTTCCACCCCACATGGCTCAGTTTTTGGGTCATCTGACTAGAGCACCGTCTTTCACATCCTCTGTGTCCACAGCATGACTTGCAACTGCAACCAGAACAACCTGTCTTATGTGTTCCTCGGTTCTCATGATTCCATTTGTTGTTCAGGTGTGTTGGAGTAAAAGGGGCTAAATTGTACTACAAATGCATGCCACACTTTCAGAATTGTCATTTAGGAATAAAACATTTTGAGAACTATGTATCATTTTCCACCCACTTCACAATTATACACTATTTTCATTGGTTATACCACATACAATCCCAATAACACACATTGAATTTTGTGGCTGTAACAAGCCACTTCTGAAAGATCTCTAGGTCTATCAGTAGTTTCGCAGGACACTGCACTATTTCTAGCAAAGCTACACACAAAGGAAGCAATAATTTGTTGAAATGGTTCTGCTTTCTGTGTATTCGTTTACAGAGGCTGGTAAAAATGATTAAATAATTAGGATCACAGCTGTGGACAATATATAAACTAACTTGCTTCTAGCACTTTGTCTTGCTCCTTCACAGCGACTCCCCCCTCGGGCGCTGTGCCCAGTCCCTGACCTTTTTAAATACGTGGCTAATGTGAAGCATGTGGCGGCAAATTGGAAACACTGAGCTTTTAAAAGTTGTGGACTCTTCTTTTGCACATGCTAATTCGTCCCCGGAGATGCCATCAGATGAAATGACCCAAAACATGTCAATGTTAAGGGTGACATTTAAGCCCACGGGGGAGGGGGGGTTGCATGTAAAGGGAGGGGAGGGCGACAAGGGTTCGAGGAATGGACAAAGATCTGTTGAAGGGCAAAGGATTGAGTTAAATAGGGTGTGTTTAATGGTCTCCTCCCTCTTCTAAGTGATCGTCAACTCACACACGCACTAGGAAACAGACATGGTTCCCACGCAAAGGTGGAGAGTCGGCATGCTGTTGCAAACTGTTTACAGGAGAACTATGCGATCTTTTCAGGGAAACAGGTGCATGCAATGCAGGAGAGCAAATGAGCTTGTGCAAGTGTGTCTGGAAAGAAAATTTGCGTGGGGAAGCGCAGAGAAGCAGAGGGAGAGTTTGGCTGCAGAACACATCTCAAATTGGGTGGATTACAGCTCAGCCCCCTCAACACAACAAATAAAATAAAAAATAACTATTGTTATTCATCAAGAAAGGCTTACAGTGCTTTCATACTCCTTGAACTTTTTTCACATTTTGTCACGTTTGAATCACAAATCTCAATGTGTTTTACTGGAATTGTATGTGATAGACCAACACAAAAGAACATGTAATTGTGAAGAGGAGGAAAAAGAATACAAAGTCTAAATTTTGTTTAAAAGTGTTAGCTGCATTTATATTTAGTCCCCTTTGATCTGATTCACTAATCCAACTATAATTCTGAGCATAAATCCAGCTGTTCTGTGAAGGCTTCAGAGGTCTGTTAGAAAACATCTGTAAATCAACAGCATCATGAACAATGTGGAATATACCAGGAGGATCAGGGGTAACATTGCAGAGAATTGTAAAGCAGGTTTATCTTAAAGAAAACATTATCTTAGCCTCTAAATATGTCAAAGCACACAGTTCTGTTTATCATATGAACATTGTAAGAGTACAGGGAGGCTGGGCAAAGAGAGCATTAATCATAGAAGCGACCAAGATGCCCCTTGTACCAATGGAGGAGCAGCAAAGAAGATCAGCAAAGTTGGGACAATCTGTCCACAACACAGCCTTTTGTAAAAGATTGACAAGAAGAGACAGGAATAACTCCTGTTTGCAGTCTGCCACTAACCTCATGGTGGACACACCAAATACGAGGAGGAAGGTGCGCCGGTCAGATGAGAACTAAATGAGAGCAAAATGCTATGTGCGACACAAAAAAATAACACTGCACATCCGTCCGACAGGGTGGTGGCAGCATAAAGCTGTGGGAATGTTTGTCTTCAGCAGGAACCGGATCTGAGCAAATCTGCGAATATGGATGAAATGAAATGCAGGGTAATCCTGGGAGAAAACAGCGGCTTTAAAAGACTCGATGCTGGGTTGGAGGTTCCCCTTGCAGCACAGACAATGATCCCTAACAGCCAGCTGAAGGATAATTTAGATCAAATAAATAACCTAAATCTTATTTGGAGTTTTTTGGGAGACTTAAGAACTAACATTCACAGATACTCTCCATCCATTGTGACAGAGTTTGAACTTTTTTGCAAATAACTGGCAGAAAGTTCAGATGTGCAAATTGCACAAAAGAAAATCACAAAACAGCATAATAGCATTTTTTCGGTGATGCACTTTCAGGGTATTCGTATTTGGGTCCTGAAATTTTTCAAACATGTTATTTCTTGCATTGCAAACATAAGTATGGAAAATATTCTTGAAATATAATTATTATATATCATATACATCTTCAGTTACAATTTCTTTAGGACGTATTTGCTATAGCACATTAATGTATGTAACATGAGCGAGAGCTAACAAAGGAATGAAGTCAAGTCTCTCAAATTCAGTGTTTAAATATCTTTATTTAACAGGTCTTACTCTGTATATCAAAGACATGTCAAATATTGTATGACAAAAGAAATATTCTCAACGGTTATGACATTTCCTGGAAGGGTGACTACAAATGTTTGTGGCTCATCTTGTGCTCGGGGTTGGATGTTTGAGTCCAATGAAACGTGCTCTTGAATTCCAAATTTCATTAGTGCTAATGCAGAATGGTGGGCAGAGCCTGACCAGACCTGGGAAGCCGAACAGTAAAAGCAGATGGCTTCTTATGACAGTGGCTTCTCTCTGAAACACACAAACATGTGGAGGTAAGTGTCACTTTCCAAAATGAAATCATGAGATCAAGGGCATGAAGTGAAGCTTACTTTTTAAGTTGTTTTGCATGTCAAACGATTTCAGTTTATTTTTGAGAAGAAACTTTTGAACTCAGTGCAGTTTCAATCTGGAATTGGTTCCCATATCATCTGCAAGGACCAAGCCACCATATCATCAGTTAAAGGTGTTACTGAAAAGAACTGATGATGTCATAGAACAAAGGGATTGATACATTTTGATGGAGGAATCTGGTGAGAGAGATGGAGTCACAAAATTGTCATTCCAACTCAGGAGAGGAAGGATGGACAAGGTAGGCATGAGGAATGAAGGATGAGGGATGACGAAGGACAGAAAAAGGGATGCCGGACGAAGGAAGTAGGACTGATGGATAAAGGGGATGGAGATGAGGGAGGTTTAGATTAAGAAGGGTTGAGGGTGAAAGGAATAGGACAAGGAATGAGGAATAAAGGATGAGGAAGATAGAGCTGAAAAGTGAGAAATGACAGCTGAAGGAGGTAGGGATGAATGATGTAGGATTTGAAGGGGGAAGAGATGAGGAATGAGGGACAAAGGAGGGAGACTCTAGGAATGAAGATTGAGGGTCGATGAATGAAGGAGGTAAGATTGTATGAGGGATACAGAAGTTGGGAAAATGTCATGATGTTACAGGTGTTTGTGTTGAGTTTCAGTTATTTCACTCCCTATCTTTAGACATTCTCACCTTTTGTTTCCTTGTTTAATCTTTTATTTATGTTTTCCTCCTTTCATTATTTGTCCCGGTTAGTTCTGTTAGTCCTTATTCCTCTTTAATATTCTGTCTAGTCCTTATCTTTTGTTCTTGGCCTTCCTCTCTGTTTTCCTTGCCATTCCACATTTCTTCCCAGCTACTGATTGTTTCCACCTGCTATCTCCCTCTCACCTGCAACTGCTTCTCCCTAATTAGTCCTCAGCCTTCTCCCTGCCAGTTGCAGACCTCCTCAGTATATTTAAGCCCTTCTCTGTCAGTTACTACTTGCTGGTTCGTTGTCAAAGATCCCTTTTTGGTTCCTGTGTTTCCGGTCTTTGCATTTTTCCGGTCCTCCCAAGTAATGTAAGTTCCTTGTTCTTTTGTTTAATTAAATCATTGTTTTTACTCCGCTGCATTTGGGTCCTCATTACACGAGACATGACAGAAAGGGGATGAGGGATGTAGAAGTTATGGATTATGATGAAGAATGAACGAGGTAGGAATGAAGAAGGAGGTATTTTGGAGGTAGGGAAGAGGAATACAAGGGGTCCAGAAGAGGGATAAAGGAGGTAAAGATGATGGGTGGAGGAATGAAGAAGGAAAGAATGAGGAATGAAGGGATAGTGATTAAGGATTAGCCATGATGAAAGAGGGATTGGGAAATAGTGGAGCTAGAGTGGAGGGATCAAGGAGGTAGATATGAAGGTGGAGTATAAAGGAGGATGAGGGATGATGGAGGTTGGGCAGAGAGATGAAAGATAAGGTCAGGAAGAAGGATGGTGTATGAGGGGGCAAGGATAAGTGGTAATGGAGGTCAGGGCAGAGGAATGAAGCAGGTAGGATGTTGGGAATAAAGAATGAGGGAGGAAGGATAAAGGATGAAGGGGGATTAGGCATGGGGGGATGAAGGGCTGAGCTTGAGTGAGCATGAGATCAAAAGAACATAAACAGTGTTGAAGGAAATCAAGAGTATAAATTTACTCCTGGGTAATTATAAGTGCATTTGAAGCCACACTTAAGTTCACACGTTGACTCAATTTGTTGCTCTTTTTTAGGGATAGAGAAGGAATAGAAGATCCGAACAGTCTAAGTTAACCAGCACAGAAAAACTCATCATTGTATTCAGTAGAGCTGTTCCCACTCTTTCCTGCTGTTTGAAAACACACTGAATGTTACAACACTACGCCTCTGCTCAGTCAGTCTCAAACAAGCAGAATGGAACAGCAGCAACTTGATGCCTTAAATGCCTTTTTCTCCATCAATATAGCACGACCAGTTTGTGGAAAGGTGTTTCACTTTTATAGCAGCTGTGTTAGTTTGAACAGACCTTGATTTCTTGATTTCTTTCTGAAAACCTTCCCCTTAAAAGAAGAAAAGAAATCGCTTTCATTTCACAACGTATTATGTGGATGGATTCAAGTATCGCATAAGAAACTCATAAAACATAGTAGGATTCATGCAAAGTCCATTGGGCAATGAATGACATATTTTATATAATAACAACAGATGTTAATCTAATCAAAGACAAAGTCTCTGATTGGAATTCTCCTCTAATTTATAATTACTGGTAAAACCTACAAGCGAAAGCAAATGTGAATGGCAACAAAAATTTGGTTATCATGTTTAAATAAAGTTTATAGGGTTGGTACGTAAGGCAAAACTTTGCAATCATTTCAGCGTACAGACAAACAATTACAGATACATCTGCTGCTGATCTGAACCAACAGATTGTCAGAGTGCCCCTGACCTGTGACCAGACAGTTTGAAACAAAAATTATCATATATTTTTACATTCAGTAACCCACATACGGTGGCAACAACAATCTGAGTCCTGTTGCTGAGTGAGTTTATATACATACAGCGGCAGCCACCGATCTGTGCAAGCTGTCCCACTTAAAAAGATGACAGAGGTATGTATGTATGTATGTATGTATGTATGTATGTATGTATGTATGTATGTATGTATGTATGTATGTATGTATGTATGTATGTATGTATGTATGTATGTATGTATGTATGTATGTATGTATGTATGTATGTATGTATGTATGTATGTATGTATGTATGTATGTATGTATGTATGTATGTATGTATAGTGGGGTAAAAAAGTATTTAGTGAGCCACCAATTGTGCAACTTCTCCCACTTAAAAAGATGGGAGAGACCTGTAATTTCCATCATAGGTATGCCTCAACTGAGAGTCAAAATGAGAAAAAAAATCCAGAAAATCACATGGTCTGATTTTTTTAGAATTTATTTGCAAATTATGGTGGAAAATGAGTATTTGGTCAATAACAAACAAGCAAGATATCTGGCTCTCACAGACCTGTAACGTCTTCTGTAAGAGGCTCCTCTTTCCTCCACTCATTACCTGAATTAATGGCACCTGTTTGAACTCATTATCAGTATAAAAGACACCTGTCCACAACCTCAAACAGTCACACTCCAAACTCCACTATGGCCAAGACCAAAGAGCTGTCAAAGGACACCAGAAACAAAATTGTAGACCTGCACCAGACTGGGATGACTGAATCTGCGACAAGTGAGCAGCTTGGTGTGAAGAATTAAAATTTGGGAGCAATAATTATAAAATGGAGGGCATAGAAGACCACTGATAATCTCTCTCGATCCGCTAGCTCCACGCAAGATTTTGAGTGAAAACCTCCTTCTATCAGCAAGGACATTGAAGACGAAACGTGGCTGGGTCTTTCAGCATGACGATGATCCCAAACACACTGCCTGGGTAACAAAGAAGTGGCTTTGTAAGAAGCATTTCAAGGTTCTGGAGTGGACCAGTCTCCAGATCTCAACCCCATAGAAAATCTTTGGAGGGATTTGAAAGTCTTTGTTGCCCAGCGACAGCCCCAAAACATCACTGCTCTAGAGATCTGCACGGAGGAATGGGCCAAAATAGCAGCAACAGTGTGTGAAAACCTTGTGAAGACTCTCAGAAAACGTTTGACCTCTGTCATTGTTGCCAACAAAGGCTATATAACAAAGTATTGAGATGAGCTTTTGTTACTGAGCAAATACCTATTTTCCAACATAATTTGCAAATAAATTTTGTAAAATCAGACCATGTGATTTTCTGGATTTATTTTTCATTTTGTCTCTTATAGTTGAGGTATACCCATGATGAAAATGACAGGCCTCTCTAATCTTTGTAATTGGGAGAACTTGCATAATTGGTGGCTGACTAAATACTTGTTTACCCCACTGTGTGTGTGTTCATGCAGGTTTAAATTTTATTTGAAATAAATAATATAATATTATTAATTAATTGCTACATAATCAGTGAGGTGTTGACAAGAAGTTACCAAAAGGATAAGGCTGTAAGACACTATTTTAATAGAAAGTGTAAAGTTCATTCATACTGTGATGGAGAACAAGGATTTCAGCAGATACTAAGAAGGTTGATGTTCAATCCATGTGTCATGGAAAATGTTTGATTCAAAAATGTTGGCAAGCTTTTGGAAATCTCTGAATTAAGGTAAGGGTCAGTGGACTCTATATTCCCACATGGAGACTGCAGTTTTGATTATGCCATCCACACTACTCAGCTAATCGCTAATATTAGAGGTTAAAGCTCAAAACGGTTAAAATGTTAGATTTGCAGCGTGTTGCGTAGCGTAGTGGTTAAGGCAGGTGCCCCATTTTAAGAGGCCTCAGTCCTCGATGCAGCTGTCCGGGGGTTTGCTTCCACCCCGCGGACATTTGCCAATGTCGCTTCCCGACTTCTCAAACCTTTTCTGTATACTGTCCACTATACAATAAAGGCCACTGTGGCCACTAAAAACTGAATAAATAAATAAATAAAATGTTAGATTTGCAAACATTTTGTCTTAGGTAAAAATATTTAAAAACTTTTTACAATGACTATTCTCTCATATATACACTGCAAGATATTGCCAAAATACCTTGAATGCTGTTCATATTCTTTTTATTATTGTTCTTAAATAACAATTGAAACATCTGAAATTGGCAAGTAAGAGTTTTACAGAAACCAAAGATCAATCAGAAAACTAATCTGTGCATCTCAACAGATAAAGGATTTCCTCTCAAAAGCTAGATGCAGCATGAGCGAAACATGTTCAAATTTTTATATCTCATCACAAAGAGCTAGCCCAAGGCTTAAGTGAACTGCTGCTGCTTGATGCCCCTTGATGGTCTCAAACCATCAATTGGCACCCATAAATATTCGAATTATAGCATTCTATTTGACACTTACATTCTATTTGATGTTCATTATAGTTAAATGATTTTACATTTGAATTTAAATTCAAGGCTTAAAGAAATTGGCAAGTTTTCCTTGTAAAATAAAAATTTTTTTTAATGTTGGTCCAGGTGAAAACCTGATGTTCTAGTGGGGCAACAAAAATAAAATTTGGTAAGAAATGATACTGGCACTCCAAAAATTTCACATTTTATTCTATCCATTAGTTGCTGAGATATTTAACTTTGGATCCCAAATTTCTAGTTGTAAGAAGGAAAAAGTAATTCATTCTTTGCTGTTTCAGCAAGTTAGAATGATTCAACATTAAATTTATAATGATAAATAATATATTTTAAAAATAATAAACTAAGTGCTTGAAATTGATTTGTATTCTTTGCTTCTGTCTTTAGCTAGGTAAAAATTAGATTCCTGTTTTTCCAACAATCCGTAAGAACCTCTATCCCAACGTTGTGTCCACAAACGAGCTTCCTTGTTGATATAAAATTAGTCCTGGTCCCCTCTGGAGGCTGAAGCAGGTGGAGGTGACGGGGGTCTTGGCCTGTTCTCATGGAACAGATGGGCAAACGGCATGACTAAACCCCCGAACCTCACAGAGTAGTTTTAGGACTCTAATGAAATCCCCTCCTCAACACAAACACACACATATGCCATTAAAGAAACATAATTACAATCATTCTGCATTAAAGAATGCAGCTGATTCCTCTGTAAAACTTTTTATCAAACCTATTTTTTTAATTAAAACCCCCAACCATGTCTCCATACTTTGAGCCTTGGAAGATTTAATTTGGGGGGGCTTTTTTTGGCACACTTCAAAGCTCTTACTTTCTCTCTTCTAAACAAAGAAACCCACACACATCATCACACGCACAAAAGCAACATCTCTACCTTTATTTTAATAATACGATAACATCAGTCATACTAACAGCTTATCTTTAACACTCCTCGTTTCAGAAACTTGCTGATCTCTAAATTGCTGGCCCATACACCACAATGACATCATTGGTTTAGACATTGCCAACTGTGCTCAATAAAACCCAGGCTCGTTTCAGAGTGATTGTGCCGCTGCACCTAGATATGTGTGAAAGATGTGAGTGAGAAGATCTTTGTGGGAAATTAGTCATGCCAAAAAGTTTCAGATAGCACTCAACAGAAGACAAAGATAAACTTGAATTTCTTCAATGTCCTTTCCTACTTCATGTCAGTATGTTTGTGAGGGAAGACATTGTAGAAATATAGACAACACTAATACTAATGTGAACTGGAACACCTCTGTTACATGTGATCTGTGGACAGAGTTAATGATACTCCTGCGTTTCTACAAAAGCAGTGCATGATTTTTTTTCTTAAGCTAAATGTGACTTTCTGCCAAAGCTACATGTTTTTTTTTTTTCCTGCTACAGCTACATGGGTTCATTTGCTAAAGCTACACCTGTCTGTCCGCAAAAAGCAAGTTGTGATTATTTGTGAAATTTTGTGTGACTGTTAAACCTACAAGTACAGTAAATTAAATCTGGCTTTCTGCCATGTGATTTTTTTAAATACTTTATACTTATACACATGAGACATGCGTATAAATATATAAACTTTAGGGGAAATAAAATAAGGATAAAGGAACAAATAGCACTTTGAAGTGCTGACTTCAATGTTAAAGTCTAAACAGTTTGTGTCCAGGTGTGTGGGGTCTGCAGAGATTTTAGCCACCCTTTTCCTGACCCCAGACCTGCACAAGTCTTGGATGGAGGGAAGGTCAGCCATGATGATCATCTCTGCAGACCTAATTGTTTGTTGCAGTCTATTCCTGTCCTGTTTTGTGGATAGGACAGATTGAATAATGGCAGTGTAGAAGATGAACAGTACCTATGAATGAGGACTAATCTCAAGTCCCGAGATAAGATAGTTCCTAAAGCTACACATCATTTTATGCAAAAGCTACATGGGTTTATTTTTATTATGGCTGCTTATGACTTTCTGCTAATGCTATTCAGGACTATTTGGGAAAATAATGAGCCAAGCTAACCAGCTTCACTCAGTGCAGTTCAAATAGAAAAGGTGATATATAAATCTGCAAAAGTGCTTTCTGATTTTAGTCTTGTGTCCTAACCAAAATTGTGTTTTCACAGTAGCAAACATTTTACAGTAGTGGGCTGCTTGAGATGCCGGCCTTAATTTTTCCCATAGATGAGCAATCTGCAATTTTTTGTAAACAATAATGTGTTGTGTCCTTTGCAGACTTTTTGATATGCATTAACCAACATGCAATGGGGAAACGTAGCTAGCTTCACACTGTGCCTTCAGTGTCATCCACACAGAATGTGTTTATGTGTAACAGTTTAACTTTTATGGTCTTGTTCTTACATGCAAACAGGTAATTGGTTAAAAGGGGAGAGGTCTTTTAAAGCCATTCTTACGTTTTCGAGTAGAGAAACCATGTGGAACTCTTTGAAAACAATGATCTCCCAGCACAACTCTAGCAGTGTTATGTGATAACAACACATCTTTTTCTCTCTTTTTATTGTATTTATCGGGCACCATTACATTGCCACATGCAGCCCTGGCATTGTCACTGTACCAGTATCAGTTCTTTTCATGCAGGTGTATTTTGTATTGAATAAGGGCAGGAATATGTCCATAGAGAGTCCACAGGTTGGTGGTTATGTTTGTAAGACTGATTTTACTAGGCCCAAATAAAAGTTTCCATAGAGACTTGAGTACTGCATCTTACAGGTTCACACATGCATGGAAACATGAGAGTAAAACTAAAACGTGTAGAATGTTTCCAGCCAAAAAATTATTTCTGGAACATTTAAATTTTACAGTTCCAGTTTAAAAGTAGTGCACCATTAGATCACAGATAAAAAACCCAAATAAGCCATTACCCCAAAAGGCTGTTTTAGTCCTTTAAACGCGTTTGTTTACCAGAAATCTGAACCAGGCCATTAAGTCTTATATATAACTGTGTTAACAACAGACAATAGAGCCAAGAAGAATTCAGACAGTCTGTGGCACTCCTCCGTGAACTACTTTTTATCTTAATGACAGTTTATGCCTTGGCTTTGTGGCGTTATAGTAGCAGCAATGTTGTGTAATTAAGCTGACTCGCCCCTGTAGTGCCCATCCCCTCTCTGAGTTCTTGCCACACCTCCACACTTCTCTCTCTGCCCTCACAGCACTACCACTACTCTAAACACCACTTCGCCTCCTTCTTTTGTGTACAAGTGTGTGTGTGTGTGGACGTGTTTTCGCCTTACTGGCAATCCACGTCTGTTTCTCTCTCATTCTCCTTGACCCAAGCTCTTGAGCAAGCACAGTAGCTTGGCTGATGGTGGGTGTAGCAAGAGTATGTCAAATAGCACCTTTCCTCTAAGGAAAGAAGCAGAGCTGCAGGATGAGCGAAGGAGCGTGTGTGTAAATGGGGGTGTGAGGTGAGGTGAGGCTGGGTGGGGGTGCTACACATAACTCATACACACAGCACAAACACACATACACTGCATGGTGATGTCATCTGAAATGACATCATCCCATGGAGGGGAGCCAAGGGACCTGATGGGTTAGCATCCTCCAGTGAGTTAAAGGGAGAGAATAAGAGTGAGACAGAGTGAGGGACTTGTAAATAAAGAGCTGGACAAATGAAGACAGACACAATCAGAAAGACAAAGACTGTTCTTAATTGTCCTTTGTTTCCTGTAAGACAGCTTCGTCTCCGCGTTCAAGCTTCATGGAGCATGTATGCGTTTTTGTTCTTGGAATACTTCCTATATAATCATTTGCAGGTGTTGCCATCTTGAGGGAAGCATGCATGAGTGCTGCTAAAGTGCAGTTAGAATGCAAGAGAATCAATACCAGAAAGCAACATAAACACATAATCTACATGAGCACGTGCACTCTCCAGAAGCGCTTGAACCCATGCTAGGTGCATGGCAACATGTAAACATGTGTACACATGGCACCAGATTCACAAATAAACATGTTCTGTCACACGCTGGGTTCGCGGCAGGGACACCTGCGCCTCTACGTGCTTCCATTGTTGTCCACTTGGCTGTGCTGTGCTCCACACTGTGCTCTCAGCACGCCTGCCATCTGAAACCTGACACCTATGGACCAGCATCCAGCTGGAGTGATACATGTCTCCTTCTCCGCTGATGCTGCTGAGGTACTACTAATGATATACATTAATTACATACAGACGGGTGTATTCAAGCCTTTATTTGTGCTGATTATGATGATATTTTGCTTACAGCTGATGAAAACATAAACCTAAGGATTAGAGTATTACATCCGACCAATAAGAAACAAAATTTGAATGCAGAAATGTGAGCTTAATAAAAAAAAGTATGTTTAATACCTGCTTAGAGGTTGTTATTTTTAAAATTTACTTTTAATCTGACAAGCGCGCCCATTTACGCATATTGTAAATCGTTGAAAATGATTGTACATAACTTCAATGTATATGTTAAGTAACAGACCACCAGGAAGTGGGAAGTAAAAATTAAAATGCTTTTCATTTTTCATAAAAACAAACTGGAAAGTTTAACATGTTTTTATTAGAAAGTACCACCATACTGTTGTTTTTGGAGGGGAAAATGTGTTTGTTTTTTTTACCCTCAGGGGTCAGTACACTTCACTACATTTAAAAGTTCAAGTCTCTTGGCTTTTGTCTACTGGCTTTGCCTATCAAGAAATTGAAATGTCTGCCCCTTACTATTTGCAAATGAGCTTACATTCGGTCAGATGGAGAGTGTTTGTGAACAGAAGTTTTCAAGTGTTTATTCATGACTGCCCTGTGTTTAGCTCCATCCATCTTCCCATCAGTAGTGTTGGAAATAAAAAAAATCACAGTGGTGGCATGATGCTGCCACCACTGTGTTTCACTGTGGGCATAGTGTGAATAAGGGGTTGTCCAGTGTTTGTTTACCACACACTGCATTTGCATGAAGCCTAAAAAGCTCATTATTTGCCATATCTATTTAGTGCACCTAATTCCACATGTTTGCTGTGTCCCTTAAATGGCTTGTGGCAAACTGTAAACATGACTTTTATTTGGTTCAGATTTGTGGAGAGCACACCTAAAAGCTGCCGTTTTGAAAGATATTCCCACCTGAGCTGAGTTACCATTTGCCTCCTGGCTTCTTTTTCCAAATTATGCTCTGCTTTGCTGGCATGTCAGTTTAGGTAGAGAACCATACATTGACAGGATTGCACCTGTGCCACACTATTTTTTTACTTCTTGGATGCTGGACTGAACAGTGCTTTGTGAGATGTTTAAAGTTTGGTTACTTTAGATACTATTTCATGACCTCACCCTGATTTCAGCTTCTCCATAACTGCATCGCTGACCTGTCCATGTGTTACTTGGTCTTCGTGAGGCTGTTTGTTCACCAAGGTTTTTTGTTTTTTGTTTCTTTTAACTAACCTCTAACCTATAATGTTTCTCCATTCATCTTCTCATCAACTCTAACAAGCTTCATGGTCCCTATGCTGTAGAAAAACATCCCCACAGCATGATGCTGCCACCACAAGGTTTTACTGTAGGAATGGTTTGTTCAGGGTGGGGTGCTGTGTTATTTTTCCACCACACATAACACTGCTGCGCTCAGCACTGTTCCTGCTCTTGAACACTTAGAACACCACAAACACTTTCCCTTTTAGAGAATAATGATAGTGGAGGACTCATGTTGCTAATACATGATGATTCAATTTTCCTTATCACTCACTGCTGTCAGTGGCAAACTGACTCAACAGTATAAACAGTGAAGCATGTACAGTAGGGGGGGACAGAAAGAAGCAATGGGAAGGGAACGAGAGGGGATTTATCATGATGTGAGGGTGTAAATCCACACAATGAAGAAAACAGTTGGCAAGGTGAAAACTAACAAAAGAACCAGATAAGAAGCAAATAAGAATGAAAATTTGTATTTCTTTCAGCAATGTTACAAGGTAAGATAGTGGTGGAACAGAAAAGGAGGAAGCAGAAGACTTTAGCCACTACTTCCCTTTTAAGTATCTTCCGATGTGCTCTTTAAGTCCCTTCACTTCATGGTGTGTTTTACTGGAATGACTGCTGGCTCTCTCTTCAGGACTGCTAAAGAGCACATGTCATGCAGCCTGTCTCATGAGCGCAATAAGTTCACAACCGCAGAAATGCATTTACGCACATATTGCACATGGCATTAGAATAACACTCTTAGCACTTGCACGCAACCTTCACTTAAATGTAAATGTTTACTGAGATGCATCCCACTCCACACACGTAGCGCTATTCTGGATCTCAATTTTGGTGTGTCTATTCCCCGGTCCAATCAAAATCGGCCCGTTCCTACCCTCTGCCTTTTCTCTCTGCAGCATTGGTATGGCAACATTGGCACAGGCACACTCCTACTCTTTTCCGATCTTAGTCATAGGCCTCACTCATGAGACACCAACCCTCCAACAGTTGATGTGTTCGGTCACTTCTGTGTGTTTTCTCTCTGGGCGCCTTTTAACACCCTTGTGCACGCATACTGTACAAACGCAAATGGAGCCTCCCCTTTTCCCCTCACTCTCAAGTGAGAAGACAAGGAAACCAGGATTCAGATGATGGCTCTGGATACCTACTTTTGCCAACTTACGGAAGGGATTTGCATGCATGTTAGTATTGTTTATCTTGTAGGTGACTGAAAAAGAAACATATACCTCTGTGGTAAGTCGCTATGTGTACTTTTTTTTCTACTGAGGAAATTGTGTTTAGCTAGGTAAGGTTACTAGTTGATTCACATTGTGTTGAGCGAGGAACTTCAGATTGGTGCCATCTCCATGGGACACATTTTGAGCATACAGGCATCACACATTGAGGGTCTGTGTGAGATACATTTTCTGTTGGATGCTCTGCAAAACATTAATTAAAGAGGAGCAGATGAGAAGTAAATGAAAGAAGTTTTCCATTAAAGTTAAATAAGTAGAAAAACAGTGACATTTGACATACTTTCTGTGTACAAACATGTAGAACATTTAAAACAAACTGCCTCATTTAATGGTTGTGTTTTAAATGTATCTTATATTATTAAAGTGGTGGCAACAGGGAAAAGCAGGTAGCTAATGGCCACACTTTCATTTATTGTATTTCTTAAAAAAATTTTAACAGTACAATGTGGGCTTTCTTTTTTTCTTTTTTGTTTTCTTTTACGTGTCCTGTCTGGCCGTGTGGTGCTCAGAATTGTGTCTTAGTACCAAGTAGAAACCCAACTGATTTACTTTCACAAGTGGAGCATTACGGTTTTTGCTATAGTACTGCGCTTGATATATATGAGTGTGTGTATGAGCACGCTGGTGCATGTATGGTTTCTCCATACGAGTGTTCAATAGCTGGTGAGAGAAGCCATCGATCCGCCTCCCAGGAAAGGACACAGACACGAAGGAGATCGGAGCCATAGGCATCCAAAAGACCGCCAGAGCACAGGAGCCCCAGGCAGACCAACGCAGGGTTGACCGCACCACCCAAGAGGGGAGCAGAGTAGAGCCCCGGGGGAACATCCAGCAGCTACAATGGGGGCCACAGCGACAAGCCCACAGGCTACACTAGAGATGATTCAGCCATGGGCCTGGAGACCCTAGGGCGCTCCACCCCCCAGCAGGTACCCGACAAGGGACCAGCCAACGGAGGCCCCCACCGTCAGGCCGTGGGGACCATGGCCAGCCGATGGTCGACATGGCCAATCCCCACAGCTGACATCTAAATGCCCCCCCCCCGGTCCCTTGTTGGGGCACCGTACCAATAGCCCCAGCGGACGGACGGCATCCCCAGGTCAAGACCAGCCAGCACCCGGACACCGAGCTCAACCAACTCCCAAACCTTAATCTTGCACACCGCAGAGCACCACCCTTTTAAATTTGCTCCCCCACCCTGACCACATAGTCTAAAGTACATCATATTTTTTTAGAAATATGAATTTATTCATCCCTCCGTTTATTTTTAATGTCTATGTAATTTATGTGCCCTTAATACTGAACCGCTTCTGAATGTTGATCAACAACCCCAAATGCATGACAACAATTTAATAAAACGTTGACATTTCTAATGGCATTCAATTTTCATGTGCCAGCCGAAGATCACCTGGGCCTCCCATCCAGAAACCCGTTCAAAAAACCTTTTTAGAGACACCCCTGCATTAACGCACATCTACTCATTGTATGTTTTCATTTTCTTCTGTAGCACAACTACAAACTACAAATTCAGCTGACTCTTTCCGCAGCATTGACCTTTAGAAGTCTCAAATCTCAATCAGACAATTCTCGTTTGACAGTTATAAACAGAGGGGTCCTTTGCAACTGTTTAACCAAGGGGATAAATGGGTTCTAATTATCCCCCCAATCGAAGGCAGGGATTTTCCTTCTCGTGCCTTTTTTCTCCTGAACTTCCCATGTGCGTGTGTGAGAGAGAAATAAAAGCCGCATCGTTCCAACTCACCAACCAGCGGTCTGTGCTGGCCTACCCCTGCTCTGGACACAGGGTGCTTTGGAAGAGGCAGGACCTCACCCACTGTCTCCTGGCCCACATACAACACAAGTTATGGACATGAATACAGTCACTCACAGAGAAAAGAAAAAATCCACACATTGCCTTCCTTAACCTCACTGACGTTTTGTCCATCAGGTTAATTGAGTGCACATCATTGATTTTGGAACATGTCCCCTGCTAACAAAGATATCATCAGAGTGAGGGTTACAGTTTGCATGCAGGCATTTTTGGTATAGATGACATGAGTGAGGAGCATGATATAATGTGACCTGGGTGGTGCAGTTGTAAGACAGCTTTAGCTCTAGACAGGTTTTCGCATTGCCTTTTGTTAAAGCACAGTATTCACCTGATGTAAAACAGAAAGTTTAGTGTACTAAACTTGAAACACTTATTTATTTTTTAGATAGGTATTATACTGTCATCAAATATGTGGTGGGAGGGACTATTAGATACAGCAATTAAAGCATGCATAAATAAATAATTGTTGTTCAAGCTCCTCATTTGTCTTCCCCTATCCTGAATTTGTGTTCATAAAAATATTATGAATATAAGTTTGTCTGGTCAGAGGGACTGGGAAATTTACTGGGGTTTGCTATTACCCTTCCTTTCCTCCCCCATGGTGGCGCCACGGGCTAAATCTAATCATGAACCACTTTTAAACTTTGCTATCAAATTCGGACAAGGTTGTAATTAAAACGTTTTCTGCGAAATTTGAATGCGCCGTGTAATCAAAAAGGTGAAGGAAAAAGTCTTGAGTGCAGGAAAAGCAGCTAGAGATGCTGATCTGTGAGAAGTGCGCTATTATTCACACGGCACACACAAAAAAACAAACACGCAAACAGATGAGGCTTTTTCGTTTTGAGTCAGATAGATTCCTCCCACACAATATGACCTTTCAGTCTCTCCTCATATTCTAAATATCAAAATTAGGTGAAAGACATACAGAAAGACGTCTGGGTACTTTCCTGTCTTAATTTTGCGCAAATAAATGCGCTCCTACGATGCGCACGGACACGTTTTTCTCATACAAAAACTTTAAATAAAAGTTGAAACTTTTTCAAACCCAAGCGCAGAGGGAGAATGTTGTAATGATTCGTCTTTGGTTGCTTCTCCATCCACACCGTTGACGCACAATGCAGCCTGCCGGGGTACAGAATGGAAGCTCCTTGAAGTAGATGTAAAACCTTCAAATGCGCACTCTGAATTCTGTCCAAAAGAAAATATAACCAGAGAGAGAACGAAAGACGAGTGTGATACCAAAATAAATTCAAAATAAAAAAAACCCTATGTGGTCTATGTATGGATTTAATTTTAGAAATCATAACATCTCTCCACAAATATTTTCAACGCAGCTTTTCTTGTTTTTCATCGATGACCTTTAATGGAAACCGCAGCCCATCAGATAATTGCGCCTGATTACGTTTTTTTTCTTTTGCATTCTGACTCTGCATCAGCCCACACATCGGGTAAATATTCAAATTCTGCGAACGCGACACTCCCAAACATACGGACACCACTCCTGTTGGTTCCACACAAACTTTTACTCAGCTCTGTCAGATCAAATTTACAGGTCAGTGCCTATACTGTTATGAAACTTCATTGTGAGGAAAACTGCCAATTGAATGCAAGCGAAAAAACATGTCGTGCACTTGAGACCTGAGACAGATAACTTGGATCTAATGGACCAAAACCCTGATTACAAAAGATAAAATTGTTTGGGTTTAAAAATACAAAAGCTTTCTTTAAAACAAAACTCTATAATTAGGTATTTCTGTGATCATTTTAATTCACAATAAACATAATTTACACCCCTTTTCTAAAAGGAATTCTATTGCTGAATGAAATTTCAAACAATTAAACCTCTACATCATGACATGCACATTAAAGACTGACAGTTTCTGCATGCAATCTAGCAAGGGGAAAAAATGTAAATGTAACTGTGGTTTGCAAATTCTCATCAAACCCATGCATGGGCCGGACAGTTTGGTTCATGCAACTTATTTGGTGAGAGGAGAAACAAGAGTTTATTTACCTCGCTTTGTACGTGCTTTGGAGGAAAAAATATCAGTTTACACCAAAGACAATCTGAAGATGCGTCTCATACCAAACCTGTGGCGCACACAGACCTAACAAGTGGCTGCTGAAAGCATGGTCATAAAGCGCCACAGAGGTCATAAAGTGCTGCTTGACCCCCAGTTTTGTATGCACGCAGGTAAAATTGGTAACAAGAGAAATCATGCAATGACACAAAAAGTAAGCTATCTTTGTTTGTCATCAGATACTTTTGTAACATCGTAAACTAAACTTTCCCAGCTTGTGACTCTTTTGCGCATACTGTGCTTACAGCCACTTGTGGGCTTCTAATACTGTAACTGTTACTCAGCAAGTTCAACAAATCTCCACAAGATTTTTGTTCAACTTTAAAGGGCCTATGCCAGGCCTTGAACTTTGACGTTGAAGTTTGATGCGTACGATTTACTTCCTCTTCCTTTTTAAATATTTCGTTGCCCAGAGGTTCGACATAGAACTCATACAAGCGCTCTGATGTCTATCTGTTTACAGAGACGCATTTAGGAACAAGTGAAGAATAATGTAAACGGTCTCAGTTGCTGCCATGTGGTGAAGGTGGACGAGGTGGAGGGTAGGTTTTTTTTTTATTTTTATTTTTTTTTTATTATTATTATTATTAGATGGGCGTAGCTACCTACTATAGTGATGGTGGCTTCACTGACACCAGCAGCTTCCTGACGCAATGCTACTGTAAGAGCGAGGAAACGGCGCTCACCTTTTTATCCGATGAACCAACATGATCCTATTTCTGCATAGTAAGCCGTCTCAGCTGTCCCCTCCCTGCCTGCCGACTTCCAAGAAGAGTGGCGGGTCGGTCGCATCAAAGAGTGGCATATGTGTCTGCTTTTTAGCTATATATAAACTCATAGTTTTGCATTTGCTTAAATGTCCTCTTGGTTTCTGTTATGAACGCAAAACCTACAGCTTCCCAAACTGTTCTTGAATCTTTTTTGTAATTACTATTATTTTCTTGCTGCCTCACACAGGGAGAAGGTAAACTTTCCTGCATTCTGGAATCAGTAAATGAACCTTTCTTGACAAGATCGGTGGCACAGACCGAAACTCTGTTTTTTTTTTTGTCTGCGCTCAAGCAATGATGGCAAACTGTTGTGCACCTCGCTGCTGCCCTGCGCTCTCCATGAGAACCAGCAGAGTTTCAAGTGGAAAAGAGGCGTACGTGGTGCACCACGCATTCTCGTTTTGACGACGCAAGATGTGCAAGAACTGAATGGCAGTGTATGGGATCTGTAACTCAACCGCGCTATGCAAATGCCCCCTCTCCCTCCCTCGCTCCCTCCCTCCGCCATGCTCCTTCCTCCACTAGGCGCACAGGCGCACCGACCTGTATATATAGGCTGATCTTGGCGGTTGCGCGCACTCTGGACGGGATGCTGGTCCAACACCCAAACACGTGAGTTGAGCTGATGAGGCGACTTGATCGCGGATTTGGATGAGGGGGTTCTTCTCTCTATAGCTGTAGTGCGCTCAGATGTGGGGTTTTTTTTCCCTCCCTCTCACGGTGGCTCCGTGGATCCACCGCTCCGCCTCCTCCTCCTCCTCCTCCTCCTCCCCCTAACCTAACCCCCCTTTCTCTTTTCGCAACATTGACGCAACCAAAAAATACTGGAACAAAAGAAACAACTTCCTTGAAGCTTTGCTGAAACTGCACTTAGTCGGGGAATGGCAGCTTGTTGTTAACTTGCCTCGCTCGGGTGGGAAACATCGAGGTGAGGGGTGGCCCGGCTGGCAGCGACTGAGTGAAGAGAGAGAGATGCGGGCGATGACTCCGGAATAGACAACCGAGTAAGTACGGATGAGACCGACACTTGAGTAATTTCAACTTTTGCTGTGTGACCTCTCGAGTGGGTAGATATACGAGTAGATCTGATCGACTGTCTCAAGTCCCTTTATGATGTGGAACTGACGGGGTTGGAATATTATAATATAACAGGCCGAGATATTCATTGTGTGCATGTGTTTTTCAGAATGAGAAGTTTGTCATTTTGCAGCCATTGACAACGGCGGCGTAACTAAACTGTCAACTCCAAATATGGCCTGGGAATATACCACGCTGTTTAAATAATGTTTCCACGAAAAACATATAAATAAACAAGACATTTTCGAGTGAACATGAATGTGTTGGTGATATACGCGCGGCAGCCGGTTTGCAAAGAGATCCCAAACATGCCCGTACCGTAGCGGCGGTATCTACGCTATTTTTTAAAAATAAACTCGGAGGTTTGTTGTGAATATAATTGAATTGTGCAACTTTGCTTTGAGGTTTGACGCGCGGTCTCCACGGAAGATCGCTGCGCTTCCTCGCCTCGGTGTTTTGTTTTTTTTTTTTTTTTCTCTACTGCACGAACAAAGGGCTGGATGGAGTAGTCGGCTTCTCACAGAGCGTCGGTGGGAGCGAGCAGGCGGGCTGTTTACAATAATAACACGGTGGTGGTGACGTCACCGTAAGTGACGGCCACCCTAGCCAATGAGAAAACCGCTTGGCCATCAGCAACACGCTATATTTGGAAAGCGGTTACATCATCGAGGCGCAACATTGGGACAGCGGGAGGCGGGACTTCCGCGGGAACTCTCCAGTTTGTAGTCCAGAAACAGGACAATAGACACAGTTTTGTTTGGTTGTTTTTTGTTGTTTTTTTGTTGTTGTTTAATTTTGTTTCTTTGAAAACTTATATTAGGGTTTATCGCAGAAGAGGGTCTGCAACAAATCAGGGTTAGAAGTAGAAGTGCCACAGTTCAACATATAAACTAAATAGGTAAATAATTATTTAGGCTATACATGATATCATTCAAAACAGGTCTAAAATAAAAAAACATTTAAATAAGTAAATAAATAAATGATATTTAAGTAAAGTTGCTCTAGGTTTTTATGTGTTTGATTCTTAAATACAGTAAAGTAGGCTTAATTTGCATTACACTTGGCTGTATGAAAGTCCTCTATAAATAAAGTTGATTGACTGGAATTAAATTATATCATTTATAAATGTACAGTTGAGTTTATTTTCTGGTGGATATGAAAAGTTCACACACCCCTGTTAAAAAGCCAGGTTTTCGTGATGCAAAAAAAAAAAAGGGGGGGGGGTCTTGGTAAATAATTTCAGATATCCTTTCACATTTAATGTGACATGTATCATGCAATGCTCACCTTAATGTAACACTCTGGGTGATCTGATCTGAGTGTTATCTAGATTATGAAGGTCGTGGGTAAAGAAAAGCACAGGGAAAACTTCTTGTTCAGAACCGTTGTGTCGGTTTATTCTTCCTCTTTTCTCCCCAAAACACGCACATCCATCCACAACCTGAACCCAGTGAACAACCCCCTCTTTTAACAATGAATCTCATTTTACATTAACAATGAGCAAATGTGTCTGAGGGAAAATGTAAATAATAATATTGATAACAATAAATATGCATAAGTGTTCACACAGTTAAACCAATACTTTGTTGAACCACCTTTTAATTCTGGTCAAGCATTCAGTCTTCTTAGGTATGCACTATATATATCTTAGCCATGTCTTAGCTAATGTGCATGATTTAAAGACAGAGTCTCTTTTTACCAGAGAAAACAACCAGTCCTGGCTAAAATTTCCCTAAGTTTGGCACATAAACAACATAACACGTTTCCAACAAAACACCATTCCCATCATAAATTATGGTAGTGGAACAAGCATTTTTTGGCATAAAATGAAATCATAAACAGGTCCAAAACTATCAAGCTGAGCATAAGGAGCTTTCATTTTCAGCAGGTATTATTCAGCTGGTAGACTCCTACCAAATAGAACCAAATGCTGAAATTAAACCAAAATTAGCTTCAGCAAAGTATTCGTTTGATGGTGTGTACATTATCAAACAGTTAATTGCAGCTTTTTTATTTATGTATTTTTTTCCTTAACAGATTTTCTTGTTGTTGTTATTGAAGTATACAAGGTGTATAAAAGGTTAAAAGGGTTCAAAGGATTCATAATAGTCTCATATTTTAACAACACTTGGAATTTTAGCAGGGGTGCATGACTTTATGTATCCACCTTATTGTAGACATTGTATTCACACAGTATTACTTGAAGTAAAAAACATTACTCAAATATTTATAACAAATTTAAAGCAAAAATGTATAGTATGTAAATGTTGCTAAATAGTATAACATATTGAGTATTACAGGTGCAATTAGGAAAGAGCATCCTGTATCAAGGTTTTTTAAAAGTTTCAGAATCTCTGACATTTTCCATCATATTGGTTCTGTGATTTTAAGTCATTTGTGCAGAGTGGAGGAAGTTTTGCTTTGAGTAGCGTAGCAATGCCCCCTACCCGTTTGTTACGGTGAACCAGCCGGTAAGCTGCCTGAATGAAGGCTACACACCGTACCCTCACCTTATCTGGCCTACATGAAAGACAAATTCAGCTGTTTGTAAATGTTTCTGATCATGATCAACACAGTCATAGTGTGGAAAGTCAAGCACCCCATCACACTTGTTAAAGTAAACTTTGTATTAAAACTACAATTGGCATGCTAGGAGGCATATTTGCTAAGCATTTGACTGCTAGCTTGTCACCTGTGCAGATAGTCCCACTAATAAGTCAGTTAATCAAACAAACAGCAAATACCTATTTTTTAAATGTGTGACAAAATTAGATGAAATTTGTTCGATATATGTGCAAAATCTCACTAAATGTATCGGTTTTATGATGTTATGTTTTTTTGTGCCTATACCATGATACTGTAAAACAATATTTTTACTTAAGGTTATCATATTGGTCATACCTAGTTACAATAATGTTATCTTTAACATTTATTTACTTGTACATTTTCTTTTATTTCATACAATATTTAGTAGTCAAGTAAATGTTTTTATTTGGCAAAAGATTACGCCTTAACTTTCTACCCTTCTTCTCTTTGTAAAGTAACACTGGGAATTGAGAAGCTGACATTAGCTGGCTAATTAGTTGGGTTATCTGCATTTTTAGATCCAGCTTGCTCCTTGACAGACATACTGTTCATAGCTTGCCAACTGTGGTTTCTAACTGTGTAATCTTAATGAGGATGATGGGTGGGTTTTTATATCACAACTTTCTGTGTTTTTTTGCCACAGTATATATCTCAGAAAAACTGAATTTGTCTTTCTTGTAGGCAATGGTAAGGGATGGTAGTCTACTTTCAACCAACTGTATGGAAGTGTACAGCATCAGGTATGGGAGAGCGCAGTTCTGCATAACTTTCTCTGGCATCTCATTAAAGGGACTTTAAACCATATAAATTCTAAAAACTAAAACTTCAGCTATTTTAAAACTCTAATTTAAAAAAATTGCATTATATTGATACTGGAAATCAGTCTACACTTAATGCATTTTAGCAATTATGGTATTTATTAAATTATACCTAGGTCATAGACTTGTGCTGCATCCCAGTGTCAATTATTTTATTTGTCAACCTTGCCCATCAAGTTAGTCAACACAGGTGATGCTGTTATAGATAAGGTTTCCAGTTAAACTGCTGCTGTAGATTAACCAGCCAAATGAAGAGGCCAATTTCAGTTTTATTCAGTTTATTAATTCACAACATCCCTTATTTTTAAGCTCTTCACAAGACAAAAATATCTAATTCATATTCAGAAATGCATACTTACATCAGTCAAATACAGTCACACCACACATACAGAATAAAACTAGACCCCATACATTTAAATATTATCATATGATTTTAGGTTGAAAGCATGTGACAGCAGCTGAAATGGACAACTTCCTTTTAAATGGAAGGAACCTCCAGCAGAACCCGGCTCAGTATAAGCAGCCATGTGCCATGGCTGAGTGTGGGCTGAGAGGACAGCAGGCACAGACAAAAAATCTGCATTTAATTTGTCACTCGATCACACACATATATATATATATATATATATATATATATATATATATATATATATATATATATATATATATATATATATATATATATATATATATATATATATATATATATATATATATATATTACTTAAAGCATTGTATTACTTTTGCTCCGCTTCACTTTTAAATCACATTTCTTGTTTTAAACAAGAAGATAATCAGTGGTGCACCTCCTCCAGCGTCCATTTTCAATGTACAAAGTGATGAACTTCTCTGTAAATAACCATCCAACTCAAACCAGATGAGGGTTTAAAGGTTAATAATGATTTCTCCTCTTAGCTGTTAGCTTCAACCTCTTGGACCAAATTTATAGTGTACAATATTAAGATGGCAAAAGAGTTGTCAACTGGCTGGTAAACTAATCACTACTTTTAGCATTTTAACTTCACTTCAGAAATTTTGAAATACCCCTTTAAGATGATGTTATTTATTTTAAATAATCTGCATAACAATTCACATCAGTTTACCTTACTCCCCCAAAATGTGGCTGTTGGCATATTTGTGCTATAGGAAATTTATTACTTCTTTTCAAACAGCTGTATCTGTCCTGTAAGTGTCAGCTTAGTTGTATTGCTGCCAACTAAAGAAACTTTAGTAATGACGTCAAAACTGCACATTTGTTCAACCATGTCACAGGAAAGGACAAGGAGCCTGTAAAGTTGCAACAGAAGACAGAACTTGTCCAAAAATACGTTCCCTTGGTCTTGATGCTCTTATAATGTGTCCAACTCAAACGTAACCTCGGATGCTTTTGTTCTAAAAGTCTACACTGGCTCGCTTTGGGGTTTTAATTGGCTCTTCTATCATGCATCAGCTCAAACGTTACTGGTTAAAACTCAATAGTGAGGACAAAGTTCCATCATGGGCATTGTTTTTCATGAAAAATTAGGGCCATTAATTTGAATTGTTTTCTTGAGGACAGTGGTTAGGAAGTTCTTGAATGTTTGTTTATTTAATGCTTTTTTTCTTAATATTTATTTTTAACCATACACAGAGGCTTGCAAAAGTATTTACACCCTTAAGCTACATTCTGGACTAGAAGCTGTGAAAGTCTTTAGACAGGAGCAGATGTTCTCCATCCAGAATCTAACATTTCAAACCATAGATGTGCAAAGGCAGGAGAGACATGACCCCAAAAGATTTGTGGCTACAATTGCAAAGTACAAAGTACTGAATAAAAAGCCAGACACTGTATAAAATGTTTTTAACCTTATCCTTTTTCAGTTGCGGTGTTAACTTCTTTGTATTGCTCTGTCACTTACAGTCATAATAAATGTTTGTGGTTAAAATGTGACAAACAGTGAAAACTTTGAATACTTTTGCGATGCACTGAACTATATTATTAGAAACATTAGTGCTGCTCAGATTAGAGGTTTGTTTTACATCACCTTAAATCAGGCTTTTTTTCCCCGCTAAAACCAAATACCTCAAAAGTCCTGAAAACAGTAATATTGTTTCTGCCAATCAACCAGCAAATGAGTCATGAAAAAGGAGGTGTTAGGAAAAAGGAAAAACAGCGGTACAATATGCACCACAATACTACTACTACTGATAATAATAAAAACTTCAAAACAGGGGAAGGGAGAAGGAGACGGTGTAGAAAAACTGTCTGGAGAGGGCTGGTAACTGGTTATCCAGTTCTCTTTGAAAGAGAACTCTATATGTATGCATGTATGTGTATATATATACAGTGGCTTGCAAAACTATTCTGCCCCCTTGAACGTTTCCACATTACAGCCACAAACATGAATCAATTTTATTGGAATTCCACGTGAAAGACCAATACAAAGTGGTGTACACGTGAGAAGTGGAACGAAAATCATACATGATTCCAATTTTTTTTACAAATAAATAAGTGAAAAGTGGGGTGTGCGTAATTATTCAGCCCCCTGAGAACCACCGTCTGCTGCAATTACAGCTGCCAGTCTTTTAGGGTATGTCTCTACCAGCTTTGCACATCTAGAGATTGAAATTCTTGCCCATTCTTCTTTGGAAAACAGCTCCAGCTCAGTCAGATTAGATGGACAGCGTTTGTGAACAGCAGCTTTCAGATCTTGCCACAGATTCTCGATTGGATTTAGATCTGGACTTTGACTGGGCCATTCTAACACATGGATATGTTTTGTTTTAAACCATTCCATTGTTGCCCTGGCTTTATGTTTCGGGTCGTTGTCCTGCTGGAAGGTGAACCTCCGCCCCAGTCTCAAGTCTTTTGCAGACTCCAAGAGGTTTTCTTCCAAGATTGCCCTTTATTTGGCCCCATCCATCTTCCCATCAACTCTGACCAGCTTCCCTGTCCCTGCTGAAGAGAAGCACCCCCAGAGCATGATGCTGCCACCACCATATTTGACAGTGGGGATGGTGTGTTCAGAGTGATGTGCAGTGTTAGTTTTCCGCCACACATAGAGTTTTGCATTTTGGCCAATAAGTTCCATTTTGGTCTCATCTGATCAGATCACCTTCTTCCACATGTTTGCTGTGTCCCCCACATGGCTTTTGGCAAACTGCAAACGGGACTTCTTATGGTTTTCTTTTAACAATGGCTTTCTTCTTGCCACTCTTCCATAAAGGCCAACTTTGTGCAGTGCACGACTAACAGTTGTCCTATGGACAGATTCCCCCACCTGAGCTGTAGATCTCTGCAGCTCGTCCAGAGTCACCATGGCCCTCTTGGCTGCATTTCTGATCAGCGCTCTCCTTGTTCGGCCTGTGAGTTTAGGTGGACGGCCTTGTCTTGGTAGGTTTACAGTTGTGCCATACTCCTTCCATTTCTGAATGATCGCTTGAACAGTGCTCCGTGGGATGTTCAAGGCTTGGGAAATCTTTTTGTAGCCTAAGCCTGCTTTAAATTTCTCAATAACTTTATCCCTGACCTGTCTGGTGTGTTCTTTGGACTTCATGGTGTTGTTGCTCCCAACATTCTCTTAGACAACCTCTGAGGCCGTCACAGGGCAGCTGTATTTGTACTGACATTAGATTACACACACGTGCACTCT
Source organism: Valencia hispanica (assembly GCA_963556495.2). Lineage (NCBI taxonomy): Eukaryota > Metazoa > Chordata > Actinopteri > Cyprinodontiformes > Valenciidae > Valencia > Valencia hispanica. The sequence continues at coordinate 34,958,606 of OY747707.1, read as the reverse complement.
ATTTAGTCATTAGCACTCATCAGGCAATGTCTATGGGCAACTGACTGCACTCAGACCAAAGGGGGCTGAATAATTACGCACACCCCACTTTTCAGTTATTTATTTGTAAAAAATGTTTGGAATCATGTATGATTTTTGTTCCACTTCTCACGTGTACACCACTTTGTATTGGTCTTTCACCTGGAATTCCAATAAAATTGATTCATGTTTGTGGCTGTAATGTGACAAAATGTGGAAAAGTTCAAGGGGGCCGAATACTTTTGGAAGCCACTGTATATATATATATATATATATATATATATATATATATATATATATATATATATATATATATATATATATATATATATATATATATATATATATATATATGTATATGTATATGTATATATATGTATATGTATATGTATATATATGTATATATATATATGTATATGTATATATATGTATATGTATATGTATATGTGTATGTATGTATATGTATATATATATATATGTATATGTATATATATGTATATGTATATATATGTATATGTATATGTATATGTATATGTATGTGTATATATATATATGTATATGTATATGTATATGTATATGTATATGTATATATGTATATATATGTATATGTATATGTATATGTATATATATGTATATGTATATATATATATGTATATGTATATGTATATGTATATATATGTATATGTATATATATATATGTATATATATATGTTTACATGAGGAGCGAACACTGCAAGCAGCGCTGGTTGAATTGTGGGATCAACAGGGCGGGTCGTTCTGTACATGATTTAATTGTGTAAAAAAATTTATTCCGTTCATTTTACAAATTAATCAACCTGCATTAATGCGTTAATTTTGACAGCCCTACATATAGGATGCTTTGCCTTCATAGGCTTGATGAATGCCACAAGAACGTGATCTCCCCCTTATATCAATTCAAGAATTATCTCATTCTTTTTAAGAGATCAGTCAGATTATTACCCTTTTTAATGTCTTTGTTTTGCATCATTTGCTATTTAATGCATTGTCCTTTTCATTTACACTAAATCTCTCTATTAACTCATCAGTTATGTTTGCCTTTGTTAACAGGCATTCACGCTATGATTTTTCATTCTATTGTTTTTGTGTCATGTTAGTGCAGTTGTACCTAAATTCCAGGAGAAATCATTTAGGCCCTAAATTTAAGTTGTTTTAGTCAAAGTAACTACGCAAGCAGGCCTTCAAAAACTAAATTTTTCAAGGTAGCTCCTTTGCCCTAGGATTAGATCTTGTTTGTGTTGAGCCCTCTGTGTAATCCCTCTTAGCAGCTAGCCTTAATAAAGAATAAAATGCTGAAGGGTGGGGACAGTTCACTCAAGATAAGAAAAAAAAGCTACAAGAACAGGAAGCGACATGAATCGCGTTTTGTTGGGGGATTTGAATCGTCACAAAAACCTTTCTGGGAATTGGGAAAACATTCACAACACCAGATAGGGCACTAGGAGTTTGAATGAGGGTGCAACACCTAGCCTCTGAGGTTATTAGTCAAATCTGTTATGCATCATGCATGGCATCCTTCAGCCTTTTGGCACCTAACTCTACATTTACTGAAAAATAAAAAAACTCACAGAGGCCTTATTGTTTGTAGTACCTTGCAAAACTGTTCACGCCTTTGAACTTTTTCACAATTCATCACGTTACAACCATAAAACTGCAATTTATTTTATAAAGATTTTTTTTTTACATTGATTTTTGTGAAAAATCACCACAAAGTAGTTCAAAGGGAAAATGATATGTGGTTGTCAAATTTTTTTAACTAATTACAATCTGACCATTGTGAGCATACATCATGTGTACTCAGCCTTCTGATTTTAGCCTTTTTAGATCCACCTTTCGCTGCAATTACAGCTGCAACTCTTTTGAGGTATGTCTCCACCATTGCTCACCTACAGACTGAACTGTCACATTCTTTTTTGCCAAATTGCATAAACTCAGAAATACTGGAAGGAGAACATTGCTGAACAGCAATTTTGAAGTCTTTGCACAGTATCTCGATTAGATTTAGATCGGAACTTTGACAGGGTCATTCTAGGACATTAATATGCTTTAATCTAAACCCTACCATTGTTGCTGTATGTTTGGGGACATTGTCCTACTGAAAGCTGAACCTCTGCCACTGTTTCAAGTCTTTTGCAGCTTCTAACAAGTTTTCGTCCTGGATCACATTGTATTTAGCTCCATTTAACCTTATATTAACTCTTACCAGCTACTCTGTCCTTGCTAAAGAAAAGTGTCCCCAAAGCATAATGCTGCCTCCACCATGTTTCACTGTGTTCTTGTTATTAGTTTCCAGCTTTCCGAGCATGAATAATGATTCTCGTGTCAACAAATTCTCCCTCCTGAGCTGTGGATGTCTGCAGCTCCACTAGAGTTATCATGGGCCTTTTGGTGGCGTCTCTGACTAACACCCTCCTCGCATGATTTCTCAGTTAATCTGGACAGCCATGACTTTGTAGGTTGCGCCACACTCCCTTGTGATATTGTTTTAAACTTTATCCCTGACCTGTTTCTTGGTCTTCAGGATGCAGTTTGTTCTATAATGTTCTCTAAAGAACCTCTGAGGTCTCCACAGAACAGCTGCATTAATACTGAGATTAGGTGACACAGAGGTGGACTCTATTCACTAAGTAGATGTCTTCTGAAGGCAGTTGCTTCAACAGGGTTTTTTATATATGGTGGGGGAGGCTGAGGACCTTTGAAGGACACACTTTTCAGATTTGTAGCCGTACAAATGTTTGAAAGAAGTAATTTTTTTCCACTTCACTCTTATGTCACTAGATATAAAAACAATACATTGAAGTTTGTGGTTGCATTGTGACGAAATGTGGTAAAGTTCTGTGTGAACAAATGCTTTCTTTTACAGAACTATATACTGTATATGTAAGAAAGAAACTAACACAGTTTGAAGTGAGAATGTATTGATTTTAAGGATAATAATGAAACTTCTTCTGGTTTTGATGCATTGTCTCACATCACGTATAATATTATTCTATTTACTTCTTGTCTTTTTTATTAATGAAAAAACAATATCAGTCCCTGTTATTACTGGAGTGAGCAATGCTTTCCTTTCTAATTGTCCCGTATTTGTTATGTAGCCACAGCCTGCTGTGTGAATTATGCTCACTTAATTAATAAAGATCGCTATGCATCAGAATGTGTGTAAAGCTGTGGTGGCTCAGTCAAACAAGGCTTCTTGTACTGTAAGAGCTGAACTTGCTGCCCTGGCATGTGACAGTTTCACAGGACTCCGGCTGCAAAAGTGGTTGTTTTTGTTGTTGTTTTTTTTCCCCATTTTACTTCGAGCAAAAGTTATCCCGGGTTTAAAGTGAGCGTTTGTTGCTGTACCAAGTGTAAACTGCTGTTAAGACTAATTTCACACATCAAAATTTGCATGTTAAAACATCGTGCATGTGTGTGCTGTGCACTTTTATATTGCCTGAGGCCTAATGTGGCCACCTCACAGCCTTTTGCGTTAAAAAGAGGTCAGAGGTCTCTGTTGTGTTTTCAGGATGACCTGCTAGTGACTATTAGCCATTGATGAATGTGATGTCCCACAAGTGTGCGGGCCAGACCCCTCCAAAGGGGGGAGGTGTCACAACACGCCCTACTCTAAACTCCCAGCCAACCCCACCTCAGTGAGTTCATACACACACACACACACACACACACACACACACACACACACACACACACACACACACACACACACACACACACACACACTCACAGCCCAGCTGACAGGAGCACAAGGGGGCAGCTGCTACAGATGTCTGAGAGGGGGAGGGGAGCTGAGAGGACATCAATGGAGACTCTCTGTAGTACGGAGCTCTCTGTGGGGCTGATTGTGTTCTCTAGAGACCAAGACGAGGGAATAGTCAGTGTTAATATAGTAAGCTCATAGTCTTATACTTAGTTGCAGATAGTTGCAGTTGAGATATAACTTAAAGTTTCAGAAATAATGCCCCCAATTCTTAGTTTAGTTAAATTTACCTTTCTACCTTTTGGAAAGAAGAGTATTTTATTCACGCCTGGTTGATTTGTGATGCCTAATTTATCTCAAGTTTAGGGAGAGCGGGAAAAGGGAGCTAACAATGTGTGCAGCCACAAAAAACAAACACCTCGTAAAATCACCTGCTGCTGTTGTTAGTTGACAAGAGCGTAACTAGTTGTTTGTCTTCTGTGGTGAGCATCAGTTTAATTTCACCCTTGACCTCAATCTAATCCCTTTCTGTATTTTCATGGTTTTTCAAAGTATTCATTCCCCTTTAACTACAAGAGTGTATTTTATCTGTATTTTATGTGACAGACCACCACAAATAAAAGCTTAACTTTGATTTGAAAGGGAAATGATAAATGGTCTTCTTGAATTTTTCTTACAATATATGAATTTTTCTCGCAAATAAGAATTTAAAAAGACCTGTGGAATACATCTGTACTCAACCCCCTTTACTCTTATACCCCCAAAAATAAACTTTGACGCAAACAATTAGCTTCAGAAGTCTCCTTATTGGTTTTAATCCTCAGTATTAATGCATTTGTTGTGTGAAGGCACCCAAAACTTTTTTTAGAGAACTTTAATGGACAAACAGCATCATAAAGACCAAGGAACACAGCAGACTGCTCAGGGAGTTACAGAGAAGTTTTGATTGGAAAGTTTCTAGCACAACTGGAAAGATACCAATACATGGCACCTAAACTGACAGGTTCAGGCAAGAAGAGTATCAACCAGAGACAAAAAGAGGGAGGACACTCTGGAGCAGCTACAGATATCCACATTTCAGGTGGGAGAAACTGTTGACAGGGCAGCTATTAGTCAGACACTTCACAAATCTGGCCTGTATAGAAGAGTGGCAAAAAGAAATTCATTGTTGAAAGAAAGTCACTGTTGATCTCATCAGCAATTTGCCACAAGCCATGTAGGGACACAACATACCTGCGTAAAGGTGCTGTGGTCATGGGAGACCAAAACTGAGTTGTTGTTTTTCATCTATATGCAAAACAATGTGTGGCAGAAAATTAGCCCTGCACATCACCCTGATCATATCATTTCCATTGTGAAAAATCATCTTGGCTGCATCACGCAATGGCCTAGTCAAAGGCCAGACTAATATTTCAACTGAGAATCTGTGATAACGCTTGAAATTTGATATTCACAGATGCTCTTCATCCTGTCTGTCTGAGTTTGAGCAATTATGCAAAAAAAAATGTCTGCAGTCTACAGATGCAAAAATATGATGGAGACTTGCAGCTGTAATTGCAATAACATGAAGTTCTACAGAGTATTTACTCAGAAAGCTTAATAATAATAATAATAATAATAATAATAATAATAATAATAATAATAATAATAATAATAATAATAATAATAATAATAATAAAGTGGCAAAAATGCCTATCAGATTTTTATTTGAAAAACAAATTTAAAAAACCATATGTCATTTTTCTTTCAATTCACAACTGTGCACTACTTTGTGTTGGTCTGAGGCTATACACACTTTCGAAAACCATTGTATTTATTAATCTTTAGTAACAGAGGGCAATATGATTGTGCCATTACCGTCTTTTACTCCGTATTCTTGTACCACGGCGTTCTATGCTCAACGACACTGAGAAGAGCCACCAAAATGTGTAACACTCACCAAAGGGGAGGTATGTGCATGAAACAGCCACCCATCCACATTAGACGTCCCAACATGAAATCAAATTACACTGGACTAAAACCACTCCAGTCTGGCAACTCTGCTAGCCAGGTTTGCCTGCTGTGGCCAAACACCATGATACATGACACTGTGGCTCTTGTTTAGCTGGCCTATCAGAAGACAAGGGAGAGGCCTTCTCAGTCTCAGTCCAGCTAATGAAGAGATGCATTATGATGTGATTTCATTTGGGCCTGCACAAAAAAAGAAGAAGAAGCTGCTGTGGTTAGCAGCGCCTGAGTAGCATGGTTCATTTGTGTAGTAACATGTGACTTGTGTTTTTGTGAGTCATAAGGATCTCCTGCCTAATGGAAGGCAGTGTGCACTCATGTGACGCTGACACAATGCAGGATGAACTGTGTAGTACTCTCCACAGCTCCGCTTTGCCACTGTTTTGGCATCACAAATTCAGGCCAAAAAGTGCATTTCTAATTTTTTATTTTGAAACTAAAAGGACTTCAATAACTGTTCAGATTGCAAAATAATGCAAAGTGTTCTTTCTGTATTTACCGTATCTGCCAAGCTGGAAGTTTAACATAAGTCTGCTGTGAATATTTCTTACTACAGTATGTGTGCCTTGTCTAGGAGTACAGCGTGATATCTGTCCCATGGTCACGGTCGTGTTTTTTTGCTGGCTCATCCCTGCCGCTCCACATGCCTGTTTAACAACACAGAGCTCCTCCTTACTGGCTTCCTGTCCAAACCAGTTTATCTGTAAACAAGTGTGTTTTTTTCCTCTCCGCCCTATTGTCCACACTACACCAGAATGCATATACAGTGGGTGCCCTCTCTCTCCCAGTCGGCTTTTGCGCTCTAAAAGTAGAAAGCGTCATATTTTTTTATGGCTGCCCAGCTCGGCAAAGAAATATTGGGCTTGAGGAGAGGATCTAGAAATATTTAGCAATTTAAAAATGTCACTACCTTGACATGAAAAAAATGAAAGTCATGCTTGCAGGCACCCTTTGCATTGTGTTTACGTTTTGCCTAAAGTGCATTATGCTAAAGTAGATAAGACAGCGACAGGGCTGCTGTTGAACAGTCATGGGTACGCCATACCACAATGGTCAGCTAACTTAAACAGTGCTATCACTGTGATCCTAAACTGAAAGAAATAGTTATGTCGATCTTTTTTTACACCAAGTGTACTCGATACAACTCCCATTAAAAATATTAAATTTTTGTCAGATAGAAAATCAGTGAAGAATAAAAGAAAAGAAAAACAGCGATGCTACTGAAAATGAGACTTAATTAAAACTAGAGCAGCCAATGTGATGTCAGCGCAATTTTAGATGATGAAGAAAAGTCACATGTTGACCTGATAGGCACTATCCAGCCCTCCAAGATGCTGACTATATATATATATATATATATATATATATATATATATATATATATATATATATATATATATATATATATATATATATATATATATATATATATATATATATATATATATATATATATATATATATATATATATATATATATATATATATATATATATATATATATATATATATATATATAAGTTGGAGGTGGTGTGCCATAAATTATCTTCCTGTGTGAAACATTTACTGTGGAAGGAACATGTAAAATGTCTTTGGTCAGAGTAACTGTTGGATAGAAAAATAACGCAGCATAAAATGTATATAATAGCGTTAAATTAAACTGATTTGATGTTTTTGCTTTTTACACTTTTACATCGGACAGTTAAAATTACTGGAAACACTTTGTGTTCCACTCTCAGAATGTATTTCATAGAAGTAGATTACTGCTTGGCGCACTGCCCCCAACCTCCAGTTCCTGTGTAAGTAATCATCAGCTTCTCTGTAAAAAAGTATCTAAATGTGACAACAGTTTGGAATTGTATTAAAGGAGTCATAACCTAGTATTATCTTGGATACCCACGCTCTATTATGGTCTTTCAGGCCCTTCTAAAAAAGAAAAGTTGAAAAAAAGTGAAAAAAATAAACACAGCTCCTCTGACCCTTATTTCTGAAGGCATTATTGTCTCGCGAGATCTGATGCGATACTTTGGCTGTCGTGGACGGTCATTGTAATAATGCAAATGAGGGACGCGTTGATTGGTGGCAGGAAGGAGGGGGGTTGACACCGCAGGTAACGCTTCAGCATATCTAACCCATATCTACTACTCCCGCTAGCACACAATAGCCACATTAGCAGTTAACTGCTTTGTTACACACAGCAGAGCAATAAAAACACAGCCTTACCGTTTCAATTGCAGGCCAGTCTCTGATTGTTGGAATGGCCCCTTTTTCCAAACGGAGCTTTGATGCCAACTTCGCCTGATATTGTCCCAAATTCGTAAAGGATTCCGGCGTAAAAAAAAATAGAAAAAATATTTCCATTTTGATTCTGGTAGTCAACAACAGAGCAACTCACGTGTGGACTACGTTTCTGGCAGAAATGTTTTTTTGCTGATTTAAATAAAAGGCTGACACGAATATGTCTTCTTCATGCATCATTGCGTGAAGAAACTTTCAGCATCTTTCACGGTGGAGTTCGTACTTCGAATCAGTGATGTGTCGGTCGCGAACGAACCTGCTCTAAGAGCTAACTCTTTGAAGTGAACGATGGGAGCCGGCTAGTCATTGGGAAACGTTGTTTTTTTTTTCCCCCCCGCTTGTTTTGGTACATTTGGTAGACATCGTTTTGCATTAATTTTGGTAATAAATACACTTTAAGCAACAGAAAATCTGAGGAGCATAAAGAGTCGGCTCTTTATGGTTAGCCAAGCCAAAAGAACTGGCTCTCCATAAAGAGCCGGCTCTTTATGGTGAGTCAAGCCAAAAGAACTGGCTCTCCATAAAGAGCTGGAATTCCCATCACTAGAATTCAGTAATGGCAGCGCTCGACTGAATATGAGGGGGAGAAGGGAGAGAGAGAGGGAGGGCGGGCTTCCTGCATCATAGGTAGGTCTGCGATGTCTATATATGGTATATCCTCCGCCGACTTGACAAGTCGGCCAGAAATTAAAACCACATATTTGAGAGCGCGTGCACGTGGGCTGGTTGATGAACCCAGGGGTAAACAAACGCTTCACTTTTAAATATCGGCTTCCCGGGCAGTGTATAATCGTTAGGCAATCATAACATACATTTTTTCTCATGGAAAAGTGAAAATTACAGGTCATGACTCCTTTAAAAAGCATTCATGCTAACTGGTATCATTTATTTTGAGGTATGAATTCTTCAAAGTGATTCAAAATGACTACACATTGGTGTTGGACACCCTCAGATTACTTATAAGCATCAGCTTCCTGTTCCAATTAATCTGGATTTGTACAAAATGAAGATGCCAGGAGAATTATATGCTGCAGGTAGGATATTAACTGCTTAAACATAACCCAATTTTAAATTTTTTTGAACGGATTATTTTAAAGATAACTCTCCTGGTGCTTTCATTTGGTACAAATCCAGATCAGTTGGTTCTGGATCTCTAAGCAAAAAGCCAGTTTGAGGGGTCCAAGACCAATTCAAGCTTCTCCTGTGCTAAAGCAACTATATGTTATCAAAAAGTCATAGTGGTTTATGCTAATGTTAACTTATTAACCTTCTGCTTGTCATTATTTTGGCTTGGGGCTGTTATATACAGAGAAACCTACTGTTATTTGACACACAAAATGGAGGTAGCTGGCAGTGTGCCACCAGTGGTCCTGTTTGAAATGAACATGCAAAACATTTCTTGTAAGAAACTAAAGAGGTCTATAAAGAAGGAATATTATAGGAGTTTAAGTCAGTGGTATTTTATGGATTTTTATTTTGCTTGACTTTTCTATCAAACAGGTACACTGACCGAAGAACTCTTTACATGTTCTGTTCTCAGTACCCAGGAATATCAGCATTGGCACACAGCCTCCAACATATTTTTCTCATGTAAATCATCATTGGCTTTTGTGTAAAAATCCTCTTAATACACACATAAAAACTAGTTGTTTTCAAAAGGTTCGGATAAACCACAGTGAGGATTTTGACATTGCATCATTGCATTATTTTGAGTTCACTTTAGTTCTGGCCAATCTCAAACTCGCTGTCAACTTACACCTTTGGGGTCAAGTACACTGGATTTCAATGGGAATAAATGCAAGCAAAATTCCTTTATATTTATAATGCAAACTTTATGTTATGCATACAAGTTTCTAGCAAAAACTAATGTGTAACCCCCTGTAGACTTATGAGAAACAAAACATAAAACTTAGCTGAATTAAAAAATTATATATATAATAAAATCACAGTTACAGCAAAGAACAATTACCAAAATACAATACAAATAACAAAAATAATAATTGACACTATTATTGATAGAACCTAAACGCCAAGCTAATGCTCACATGCTTGCTGAAGTTTTTGCAGGTGTAAGAGTTATCTACAGCAGGTAAGATATTGCTCATCAACTTTTAACATGACCCCACTACAAATATTTTAAGATTTTAATGTATGTTGGTTGTATTAGCTAAAGATCAGAACAGCTTTTTTATGTTTACATATTTTGAAATCTTCTACACACACATGGGGTATGAATAATCCTTGAGTGGAACTACAGAGGCACTCAGATGACTAATTTGTGTCTTCCTGGTAAAGTACAGAGTAGTGAAACCCTGAGAATAAATAGAACTTCATAGTTGTTTTGATGTGGGTCACTCAGTTGACACCAAAGACTTTCAACAGGCTCACTGTACAAACAATATGAGCTTTAGGTGCTAAGAAACATGACAGACAACAGCACTTGATGTTACATTATATCAAGGATTTTGTGTAATGTTGATACTTCTAAAACAAATGCAGTATTCCGGCCTCTTCATGACCTGATGTGTCCTAATAGGGACATTTTTGTTGTTCTGATTGCAGTTTAATATTTTTTTCAACCTTGCCGTTGTTCTTTTATTTTATCTTTTATAAAACTGCGTATTGTGGCATTCGTTTAGTAACAACAGTTTGCTTTTGAAAAGTTTTAACGTGATTCCCTATACATCGTTTTGCTGCAAAAGCCCAGCCCGGGACTTGAAGAGTTAAAATCTCTCTCTGCCTAATACTGCGGAGAGCTGTGACATCAGCAGAGAGTGCATTTTCAACGTCCAATCAGCTGCGCTAAATCCGCTTCGCATTCAGCCAATAAGAGGAATTGGAGGCTCTATCGAATTTGAATGAGGAGTGTATCTTTCGGCGCCATTTTCGAGTGAGCAGCGATTGCCTCAACAGCTGCGGGGAGAGGATGCTGCTGCGAATATAGAGAGCTGTCGCTGAGACTGAGAGAGAGAGAGAGAGTTGGAGGGGGGGCGAGAAGAAGCCAAGTGGTTAAAACCCAAACTGCGTTTTTAGAGAAGAAAATCCTTTATTTCAGCTGGAACACAGGTATTTGTAGCCACAGATGTGAACATACGTTTTTATTCCGGTAATTCGAGCGGAGTTAAGAAGAGGAAATGCGTGGAAAACGGGAGGGAGCCCGACCGTGGCGGGGAGACGTTAGCTGTTTGGCCAGTGTTGGCAGCAGGAGTACCGAGCGGTTAGCAGGCTAGCTTAGCGTGCTACCTCAAAGAGAGATTTCTGACTTTGCTGCGCTGTGATGGTAGAGGGGGAAATGCGCTCTTACAGTGGATTATTTAATCCAAAGGGTGATGGAGACCACTTCAGTAAAATAAAATACACAGGTTTGTTTATTTTTATTTTTTTAAGTCACAACAAGGAGGTACTTTAACTTTAGTGTTATTAGTGAAAGTTGAGCTTTATTGGAGATTTTTTTTTTTTTTTGTGCATTGGCCAGTTTTGAGCGGGAGGCGCAGAAGCTGCCAGGTTCGAGTCGGAGAGTCGGTAGTGTCAACAAATGCACACGGCACTTGCAATGGCCTGGGAGGGAAAAAAAAAATCAAAATGAAAGACCGGGACGGACACTGTGCTTTTTGTAGTAACTTAATGTTAACGATCTTTTTTCGCAAAGGCAGACATTTTGTTCGGGTTTGTGAATTGCAATATGCGGACTTTCTGGGGTTAGACATGGTAAGTTTGTCATTATATAGTTTTATGAAATCAACGTCAGTAATGACAATAATTACAAAATAAGAAGAATATAGGTGTATTTTAAGTTCCAAGATTGTGGATAACATGAGTAAAAATTCGTCTACTAATGCTACTTCACTGTAATTTAATCATATCAAACGCTTCGCACTCTCACTTTTTTTCTTTTTTGTCTGTTGAAAATATGCGAATACCTTCGGGTGATCTGTGTGGCTCTGCGCCAAGTGACAGCAATCGGAGATGGCAACTTCAGACGAATTCACTTCAATTGCAGCAGCCTTTAACGTTACGAGTACTTGTCATGATCAGAAACGATGTTACGAATTGAGATTAATATTGTAAATTGAGAAGAAGAAAAAACAGATTTCGGTTGTTCTCCCGCCTCTCTTCGATGTCGAGATTTTTGGTTTAGATGAACACTTTTTGGGCGTTGCTTTCTGCTTCCATTTGCCCTTTTTCGCCCATTTAAGCATCGCTGCACTTTTTGTATGCCCTCCTGAACATTGATTAGTTTTAAGTGTACGCAGAATACCTCGTGGTTTGAGTGAACCGAGTCATTCATCATCATAACACCCTTAGAGGCGATTATATTATGCAGCTATATATATACTCTATATTTTATTTTTACCTCTTTTTCTGGAAATGAGGAAAAATGGGAGCTCTATGTATTTGATCGTCTGAACCCGCCCCTTTTACTTCCTTGCAAGTGGAGATCGGTTTGATGTGTTGCGTAATGTGACCTTTTTCTGTTTTTATAGTTTTTATTTATTCAGAGAAACTAATGTCAACAGTGAAATACACTTGGAGGTAATTAAAAGAAATAACTAAAATGCCTAAAAAATGGCCAGGCAGCCACCTCTAAACTTCAACTGCCTTTTTGTTTCTTGTTACATCTGGAAGTGTACTTGTGTATATATATTTTTCTATCATTTTAAATACATGACACACTGGAGTTTAATAGAAATATGGCTAAACAGTGCTGTTGTCCTCATTAGTATTTGCATGTGAATCTTTAATTTAATGGCTGTTTCTGAATTGGAGCAGCATATTCATTGTGAAACTGCTTGCCTCATCTAGTAAGATTTTGGTTTTCTTTGTGGGCATTTTGTTCAGAGACAGACTGGCTGATCTGCTGTGATGGAAAATTGTTCTGAACTCACGGCAAGTAAGTTATTGTACAGTTGCACTCTGTGTCTGACTTAACAAAACTTAAATATCAGGGTCAGGATGAAGGCCACTTGGAATAATATTGTTGCTATCTTAAAGTGTATGGCGTGTGTGACTATATGGTTTAGAAACTGTGCTTATATGGAGCAAAAGGTGTAAATCCCTTGAATTTGCGCCAAGTTCTCATTGTATCCTTGTGGTAAAATTATGCTGACTACTATGCAAAGATCTCTAAAGCTTATGTTAAATTAAAAAAATTGTCATATTTATTATTAGTAATTGTGATGAACAGCATGAATATAAAGAAGTAGTAAAACATCAACACACCTGACTTGACTCTAGCTAGATGTGGTGTAAATTAGTGACGAGACAGTATTGACATCAAGTTGTCAAAATGCTCTTCTGAGGGGCTTCATAACACTTTTTGTATCTATACATTAAGGCTAAAGCCCTCCTGGTGATGTTTTGTCATTTTACCCATATTGTTGCTTAGGAGGCAAAATTGCAGACATGCCACAGACAAAATGTTAAAAAAAGAAGAAAAGTGCTGACCTGCACGGAGGGTGTCATGTGTATACAAAAAACACATTAGACATTTTGCAGCCAGACGTATCGGTTCGTTTACTGAAATACGAAAGGGTGAATTTGAAGGGGTGCCTTTATTTGTCAGGGATGGCAACATTACTGAAATTAATTTCAATTTGCTGAAGTAATACATCAATATTTTCATTCCACATAGTTTACCTATGTTTATTACAGAATATATTAAAAATGAATTATTACAATAAGGAGTCATAAGTATTTATACTGTTGCAACCTACTTTTTCAAGAGGTATCTAGTGTTCCTAGGCATGTTAGATGGCTACTTTTGTTAAGAAAGGTGTGCTAATGTTGGTCCATAATATTCCACTCTGTGGTGATAATCTTTCTTTAAATGCTACAGGTTTATGTTCCCACTCTACCCTTTGCCTTTTCACTCTCTCTGTGGAGCACCGTTTCACTGTCCTTTAAATGCACAGTTTCAGACTGTTAGCATGACATTCTGTGACTCATCATTCTGTCTTCTCAGACCCCTCTGGCAAAATGGGCTCCCACCCCCATTTCCTGGTGTAACTGTTCCTCTCTTCTTCCATTTGCTCACATGTGTTTGTAGCCAGACTGCAGAGAACCCCCTCCCTGCACACACCCTTCTTTCTGCACTACTCAGCATAAACTTTATAGTATTTAAATTTGTTTTGACAGGAACAGTTTTCATGGGTCTTGTTGGTTCATTTCCAGGTACTGGCCCTGGTTTCAGTTCTGCATCTGATTTGCATAAAACAGAAGCTGTCACATTGTCAGTCACTTTTCCTACAGACATAATTCAAGTTCTGTAATCACTGAGACAGTACTTTTTTTGTTGGGGGGTGTTAAGGATTTACTGAAACTGCAGAATTGTAAGATGCAATCGTAAGAAAAAAGTTTGTTCTTTTGCATGATGTTAGTTCAGGGTCATATCAGTTGTGGCGACTCTGCATGAACTTATACTTATAAGTCCTTGCATGCTTTTTACATGTTTTGTACAAGCTTTTTTATTATTCCTAAAATAGCCTTATCGTCAATGTATCAAAAATTTAGTGCTACTCATTTAAAATGTTCAAATGTGATTTATTAGAATTTTTTAGCAATATAAGTTACTGTCAGTTGTGTATGTGATGATTTAATGAGACATGAATTGAATATGTTCAAAACCATAGTCCCAAAGTAAGAATTTTTTATTATTTTTTTACTGAAAGTTAAGTTATTAAACTTTATGTGATAATTTGGTGACCAGCAGAAGCAGTTGCAGCAAAACACACATGGTGTTTTTGTGGGTTTAGGTTTTTGGATACTATATTGGTATAATAAAAATCTTATCTGAAAATGTTTCTTTTAACCCATGAAAAAATTAAGAATGCTTATTTCCATATTTTTAGTTTTGTCCTGGCACTATAAGTAAACAAGATGCTATTTTATATATATATATATATATAAAATTTTGCCCGTAGTTCGGTATAATATATTGATCATTTTGCTTTGAGAGTTTAAATTAATTTAGTTCTATATTATATTCACTTTTGTCATCACTGTTGTATTAATTGTTGAAATGCGTGTGTGTGTGTGTGTGTGTGTGTCAGTACAGAGCTAGACAGGTTGTTGGGCCAAATTTGGAACAGCTATGCATTTTTGTAATTGTACAGCTTATAATTGCACCATCACATTATTGTGAGTGTGTGTACATGTGTATATATAAAAATAGTATAAAGGCTAACACATTTAAAGTCTCCATAGGGGTGTCATTGTTTTCCCCCAAAAGCTGCTAGAGCACAAGTGGGGCAAATACTCACTTTCCTACACTTGTAATCACCCCAGGTTTTTATTTTCTTATTTTTTTATTTATCTGTTTTTTTTTTATGACACTTGAGGTTGTGTTTCAGTAATTACTGCAGAAATGAATGGGCGTGTGAGCCTACTCTCACACTTTTTTGCTTTGCTTCCTCTTTTGCCCCACTTGCATATGGTAGTCTGCAAATGCAGCACACTCAATGTCATCCTATTTTAAACATTGCTATTATTTTGCAAGTCGTGATTTGCAGGGATGCCAAAAAAGGGAGGTCAGGACATGTTTTACTTTTTATTCTTTTTATTTTCATTTTTTAAGGTGCCTGTTGATTGCTTGAATGTTAACTGAGTCTCCTGGTCATACATGTGGACTTTGTGAGCGATGTTGTCTCCATCCAGTTTCTTTGCCTCTTTGTTTTATGTAAGAATAAGAGGACCCCTCAGATGACTCAAATGAAATTGGTAATTGTCAGAAAGCTCAGAAATCTATTTTCTGAGGCAAAATTAGTCCTCACATGGTGGGAGAGGTCCTACTTGTTGAGTGTTTGGATTCAAACATTTCACCTGACTCATTGTGGGCAAACTGATGTATTTAGAGGAAAAGGTGTTAAGTCCTTGGGGAAGCCTTACATTTGCAGCCCGGATCTGCCAAAAATATTTAACTAGTGGTACATTTTACAGAAATGTTCTGTAATGATATAAGACAATTTCATTAGCAAAGCAGTCTGTCATTTTTCAGTGAAATATTTGCTGCCAGTGAGGAAAAAAATGATTTTTTGTTGTTTTGCTTCCAGGTTTTTCTTTACAAATCTACACTTGTTAATAAATGCATTTTAAGTCTCAAGTATCACAGTTACACTTTACAGTACACTGAAATGTTAGTGTGTACACGAAGAGGAAGATCCTACCACTTGTCTCATGGTATAAATTAGTCCATGTGTCTCTCACCTACTAAAAACCTGAACTTTTACTGTTTCACTGGCTGTGCAAATGTTGCTGACTTTTCTTTGACTAAGGCTTCCCATTTCAGCATGAAGCAGAACACGGTTATTTGTTGTTGTTTTTTTCAGTGCATTTTTGTATTTATTTATTGTGACCTAAACTTGTACATGTAAATTTAACTCCCCAAACAGCTGGCGTTAATCTGGCTCAGATTTAATTTTTTTTTCTTCCAAAAGCACCTGATTTTATTGTAAATGCACACCCGAGTAAAAACGGATAAGTCTATGTCTCTCTCATTGTATTTATGAGTCATTTTTTTTTTTCTACCATAGATCTTTTTATGTGGCTAGATTAGGATTATGTTCCCAGATAATGTCTGTGCTTGTGCAGGTAGAAGTCTGTAACCGCGGCCAGAAGTGGCCAGCCCAGACCACTTGATGTGGGGTGGTGACGGGTTGTCATGTCGATGTCCCTGAACCCAGCAGGGTGGAGGAGGTTACTTGACCTTTCAGCCTCAGGGTCAGGTGACTCTTTGAGGTCATTGTGTAGGGAGCAAGTGTCAGGAATGGGTTAAAAAGGCTGAGCGGCGAAGGTGACTTGTCCGAGCACGCTTCCTTAAATGAGAGAAGAAGAAGAAAAGGGGAGGTTAGTCATTCATGAGAAGGGTTTACAACTAGACTTGTAAAGCAATTATTAGTATTTAAGGAAATGATTTGGCTCACCTGATGAGCAAGGTGAAACATTTGTTGGAACTTCAGTTTAAAATTTACATGCATGCAGCTTCCTCCTTTACTGAGACACTTTTTTTCCCCACATGCAGCTCTCCAGGGTCCATTAAAGGACTAGTTTTGTTTTGTAAGATATGAAATATTTTTCTTTTGTAATTATTAGCTCAGAAAAAGAAAACACCCCAAATCCACATCAAGAAGCTTTTCTTTTTTTTTAGGATAAGTGCTTAGATATTTTTCTAAACACAGTAAATGAATCTCACATCATTTGTGTTTGGGTGCACATACTTTCCATGCAGTGTTGCAGTGTTGTTGTTTTTTACTGTGACTTGACTCGGTGTGCTTTTTGATGGGGGATGTTGTGCATTTTAGCCTAACTTAACTACATGGGTATATGCGAGTGATGCAGAATAGCTTAAAATGACTTCTTTTTGGGGGGTGGAGGGCGACAAATGCATCAACTATTTTTATTTTTTTTATTCTGGAAACAAAAAGTAAGTGGACAACACTTTGCTTATTTGAGGGAAAGCATTTTCCCCTTTCTTCAAAAATTTAAGGTTGTATTTTGTGTGGATTTTTATTTTGGCATCTGATATTGTTTGACTTTGCAGCTAATCTATTGCATATGTACAGGAGATGTACCGTTGGTTTTTTTTGGGGGGGGGGGGGGGGCCCCCCCCCCTAGACTAGATCCATATGACCCATTCATACAGAATCTTCCTAATTCCTGGATGTAGAGTTTTAATGGAACTACAGTATGGCAAAAGCTGGATGTCTTTTGTGCTCAGGTTTTCTACACTTTTAGGATAGTGCTGTGATGCTTATCAGCATTTTTATTATATAATCTATTAAGGAGTTTTTTTGTTTTTCTCTATTTGGTACATTTACCAAACTCATAAATTCTTTCTGCTGCTTTTTAGAATTGGTTTTCATAAAATAGTCTGGTGAGAATTTATTTTTATTTTTACTGTTTACTCCCATTGAGTGGTTAAAATAATTTTTTGAATGTTCTGCTTTCGTCATCCACAATATAAGCCCAATGGGGTTAACAGGCTGAACTCATTGGTCCTCAGTGTATTTCACACACTGTGCTACTGTCTGTAGTACCAGGGTGTTAATACAGCTGTTGAAGCAGTCTGGTCTGACATTTTGTCACCTAATAAATTTCTGATGCGTGTCATTGTTTGAGAAAGCATTTATGCCTTAAGGTAGGAAAAGACGCCCATAACTAACAAATTTAAAACACACTTTTCATGTTTTACGAATGCTCTTTATTAAAGTGTTAATGATAAAGATTAATATAGCGTATTTGTTAACTGTTGGACAATAGTCAGGTGAGGATGATGAGTTTTAAAATTCCAATTTTGTCATAAACTGTTTAAACGTTTTTCTATATTTCCAAGCTGTACCAAACATCAGATCGAAATTAAGTTGTGTATTGAAATCCGTTGTTGACTTAAACATTATATTATGTACATAGCTGCTCTGTAATTTTGATATCTGGGACAGTGGCATGCAGCATATAGAAGCCCGGTTTTGATAAGGGAATATAGTTTCCCTTTATGCAATAAAATGTACTTAGTTTTACAACCTTTAGATTGTCAGATAGTATAGGTGTTAAGTCAAATCAATACCTGAGTTAACCTGGTGCAACAGCTTTAAATTTGGCTTTACTATAATAAATGAATCAATCATGTAAGATGTTCTGGAGTTTGTGCTAACAGAACGACCTCCTATTAGTTCCCTGTAACATTATAAAGACAAATTAGATGTGATCTTATTAGATTCTGGCTATTGAATCCACCTCAGAGTAAAGTCCTAATCACTGGTCCATTGAGACCTCTAGTGGCAACACATTCACCACAGCCTAACTCCAACGGGACTTCAGTCAGGTTTAGGAGTGTTAAATAACTAAACTTCAAGTAGATTAGAATTGCTCACTTGAATATTTTATTTCTCAAGAAGGCATGACACTTTCTTTCTTCTTTTTAAATAGATGTATTATGATGTATTCTAATAACACATTCCTGGTTAGTTTTTGAGCGGTGGATGTCATCCTCTTCAGTTACATATTCAAACAAATAAATCTCTCACTTTTTCTATGGTTGTTCATTGGATTACTTCTTCTTTTTTAAGCAGACTAGTTTATTTAAAATGTCTAAATATAACCTTCACCTTCCTCATAAGGGTTTCTGTTAGTCATCACGCTTAATATCCTGGTACAGGGACGTTGCATTCGGACTGTTGTCAACCACCTAAAGACACGCTACACTACCTTGTGATTACTTTGCTTGTTTGTTTTTGTTATGCGTTTAGAAATGAATTTGTCACTAGGTTTGGAATGGTTAATGTAGCTGAGTTAATACAAAGCAGTGTGTGTGTCCTGTTTTGTAAGATTATGAAGCTGTTGTTTGGGTTTTTTGGAGAAGCACTTATGTCGTTGTCTGGGTTTTACTGATCATTTGATGCATTAAAAAAAAAAGTAATCTAAAGGTGCACCAATCAATAATCCAAGAGATTAGAATTGTCCAATCATCCACCCCCCCAAATACGATTTTCTACTCAGTAAAGCACCAAAACCATGAGCTCCCAGGATTTCCCATTTTTGCACTCGTCAAAAAGCTGCAGGTTCTTTGATCTGCTTTTGTTTGTTACAAATCAGTTAGGTTAGGGATTTGTACTGTGATACATAAGAGAACCGTGTTGCAATTCCTTAATTTTCTTGTTAGATTCAAAACTACTACCTCTATTGAAGAGCCTGCAATACATTCATTTCTCCTATATGTTATATTGCAATACTTTATTGGTCGGAATCAGACAGAGATCAGACCTCAAAGCAAACTGGAAATCGGTATTCGAAAATCTGTGATCGATGCATCTGGATTTAGTTATCTGGAAAATACTTGACGTCACAATATGAAATGGCTTTGTTGTGCCATGTGGCCAGTGGAAACACATCTCCAAGCTTTTGGGGAATCCTTGTACTACATCGCATAAAGACCATCTTTGTCAACACTACTTCCAGCATTGTGGCAACAGTCTGGGAAAGGCCCCATTCTTTCAACATGATGCCTTTGTGCATTAAGCAACCTACATGAAGAAATAGTTTTTGAGTTTAGAAAGAAGGAACTGCACTGTTCTGTGGAGAGGCTGGACCTCATCGTCATCAAGCCAACATGACAGCTGGCTCCTTGTGACTAAACTGCTGCAGCCAGTCATTCGACTTTAGTAAAAGTTCTCCAGAATAGGATAGATTTCTTTAGCAGAAGTCACAGACTGAATTGTCCTTTTCTTTTTTTTCAGATGGAGATCCTCTTTGCCTACTGAAGATGTAGACAGAAGACATGGAAGCTGATCATCTCCACCTTCTTAGTTAGATGAATTCATCTGTAGACATGCAGATGTGAAAGCGTGGACATCAAGGCAAGTGCAAAATGCTGAAGAGAAGGAGCGGATGGACTGCACTTAACTTCTGGTGGTGTTGTAGCAGCACAGAATGGTTTGTGGGTTACTCTAAGATGCAGGCCATACCGTGCTGCCGCAATAAAGCCTGAATAATACAACATGCAGCGATCAGCTTCCAAGTCCCTCTAGATGTCTTTGATGACCATCGGCTGCCTGAGTTTAATATTATCCAGATAATTGTTTTCCTAATGAGGATGACGAAAACATTTCCAGGGCATTTATAATTCCAATTTGCTGGTTGCTTTGCTGTAGCAGCACGTAAATATTGGAGTTAAAACTAGCTGAAGTCTCCAGTATTGATCGTGCTGCTGAAGCAAAGCTGACCACTCACTCAGTGCAAAAACCCACCAGCTGAATGCTGTCAGACCCTCTCCTCTAGGTGATTACACATAGCCTACTTCTATTGCAAAAAAAAATGTTTTCAAACTATTTTGTGTTTTAAAATTTTAAGGGTTATTTTTGTATATTAATATTTGACAAATAAAATCTTTATCTGATCTCGTTTGTTTTTGTTTTAGTCCTATATCTATGTGCTTTAATTGTATGTTTTCTTATTAGTACTTTTTTTTTTTTTTTTACAAAAGTAATACAAAACGTGATATAAGTGCTGATGCTTGATATTTTTCCCATTGCCCCAGAATGACAGCCACTGGAAGAGAAGCGTTCATCGGGGCCTGCATGGCCTCTGCCGAGATGATGCCCTGATCACTGCAAGGGTTGAAGCATTTTATTCCAACTACTGGATCATAAGCATCTGATTTAAACATTAAATTCGTTCTTTTTTTTTTTCCCCTTTAAAAATGTACGCATGAAACTGGGTTTCATTGTGACGGTCCTTTATTTAATTTTTTTATCTTGCACTTCTAAAGCGACAAAACGATTTAAAAAAAATTGCCTCTGAATGTATAGCAGTCTGCAGTTACATAAAACCCCGCGGGTTTTGTAACTTATCCCATTGCCTCTACCAGACTCCATTTTAAGGGCAGTTGGATTGAAAAGCGTTTCATGCATTATGTGCTCCCAGAATATTACTGACGATAATCTCAATTTTGACTCCAAAAGGCTAAGCCTATATATAATTTTTTTCTTTTTTTGCCTTTTTCCCCGTTCTGTTTTTCTAAACTTATATTTGTGTGAAATGGAAAATAACCAGAACTAGTCTGGGAACGCCTGCCTAACGCATATTAAACTTTACTTTCATATCTAAATGAAAACTTTTTTTGCTTTTTTATTAAATCATTACATTATCAATGAGAATCAGGCTTTTCGTAACGTATATTGCGGGCTTTATCGATATTTTGTAGGCTACATGTTACTGCATTTATTTCTACTCCGGCCTTTATCCGGCCTGTTCATTTTTTTTATTTAAAAATCTATAATCCTTTATATAAGGAAATGCTATTTTTTTAAAGATTAGATTTTTATTGCCGAAACATTTGCGATTTTATGTATAAATCCGTTTCACGTTGAGGTAAACGTGCTGAAAACATGGCCTACCTACATATTTCAATGTTTTGCTCAAGGTTTTCTTTGAAGCAAATTACTTTTATTTTTTTAGGTCCCTTTAATTTTCTGAACGCACTCTTAAATACCGAATGATCATTTAGATATGGGGGGAAAAACAATCTTCACATAAAAAAATGTGGAAATAGTTACTTTGCGAGCTGAAATTTCTCCTTAAACAGATTTGTATTACAAATAGGCCGTTTCTATATTTACTGATGCCTTAAAACATTTTTTGGTATTTAAAAAAAACCCATTTCATTTGAAATACCAATGCGCCTTATAGTTCAAAAGTATGAACAGATTTTACACTCTTCTGGTGTATAAACCGCACGCAAAGAAGAGCTCGATTCATCCTAACTTTATGAATTTAAAATCTTGGTTTTAAAGTTTCATAACTGGGAAGGCGGCTTTTTTTCTAACCTATGCGCATCTTTCTCATTAATTGGAAAACTTTACACTCTGGTGTTTTTTAGGCAGTGATTATAGCTTTATAGCTTCACCTTTCAGTTTTTACACAGACAACTATATAAAAAGGTGGCATGGGAATTCAAATATTAATGCTTCACCCTATATATATATATATATATATATATATATATGCATGCTTATGTACAGGGCTGTGTGACGTACATACTGAATTATAGTCTTTGACATCACTGCTTCAATTTATGGTCTTTTTATTCATTTTATTTATTCCATACAAGGGATCCCGGTGTATATATAGCGCAAAAATACGTATTTAGTGAACTATTTTAATCCTTGATTCCTTGCTCGTGTTATCTGGCCTATTTTCAAGAAGGACTGCTGGTGACTCGATCTCCAATCCGAAATGTGAAGAATTTCCTTCCATCGCCCATATAAAAGAAAATAGATTTTACGGAGCGATGAATGCTCTGCGCCATTTACTTTGGATAAGGGCGCACCTTCTTGATTTGCGCTGCCAGCCGTGAAACGAATGAGCAGCAGGAGCTCAGCTCCGATGGTTGATCAGCATTTGTTTAGTGCTGAGGTTGAACATCTGACAACAAAGGGAGCGATTTTTCTTTTTCTGTCTCATAGAAATAATAAAAGATGACCGAGCGGCAGTGTTTTCATACCTTCCTCTGCAGCCCGCTGAATATTTCACACGCGCCCTGTTACATAACGCGTGTAACCTTGAAGAGGGGTTGCAGCATCACTGTGGTGCCGGTGCGGGCAGCGCTGAGTTTCTCCCATCGTCACAGCATGTCTGACTTTACCCTGTCGCTCTGAAGGAAAACATCCATAGCAGTGACTCTGGATTTCCCAAATTTATTTAGCAAAAATCAAGTAAAAAAAAAAAAAAGAATCGTTAGTGTACAAAATCAAATAAAACACAATTAGGTTCTACACTGAATTAGTCTAAATTGCAACCTCCGAGGATGTAGTTAGATTTTTTTCAGGCTTCGTTGAGGTTCCAGCTTAAGGAACTGAAGGCGATAATAGCAACAACATGTAAACAATTGGGTGTTTCCATCACCCGCCGCTCCTTTTGGAGCGATGGAGATGACTAACTGAAAGTAGTGGACAGAGCTGAAATGAATCTTCTCATGTATCCCTGACCCGCATCCATCAAACCCGTGCACACGTCAGTCATTTCCTGCAGGTGCAGAGCAGTGGGAGGGAGACATTCAGCGATCAACGCGTGGATTCTCGAGGTCGCGTCAATTGCTGGCAGGGAAAGGATGAATAGTGTCGACAGGAAGAGAATCAGGTACAAAATGATCAGTTTGGACCATGTTATCCGAGAGCCGCCTGTTTGGTAGGAGCCACTCTCGTGGGGGACCGAGATCTTGTCTATTTCTCGGAGCCGGAGGGAATCCCACTTCTTCACATCAAAGTTGCGCACAAGTGGCCCGACGTCCATGTCCTTCCGAGAGGGCAGGGCGGTCTCCCTCAGGACCTTGATCTTCTCGCGGAACTCTTGCATCTGCTGCAGAAAGCACAGCGGGTCGGAGACGCTTCTGAAGGACTCAGCCAGTCCGAGCGCTCGACTCTGCTCCTCCAGCGCAGCGCTCAGCTTGGTGATCTCCGGGTCGTACGCCTGCATCACCACCAGCTTTAGCGTTTCGAAGTCGGAAAGGATCTCGCTCTTCTTGCACTCGAGGGAGCCGGTGAGTTTGTCAAAGTAGTCGGCCACCTTCTCGGCGTCCCTGCTCACCGAGCGAAGCGCCTTTTTCTTGCTCGCTTGCAGCGTCTCCAGGCAGGACAGGGTGTCCGCGCTCCGCCAGCTCTCCGCCTCCAGAAGCAGCTCTCCGAACGCCCGCTTCTCTCGCTCGTACGCGTCCTCCAGGGAGCTGAAGCAGTGGCCCCTGTGCTCGTCGGTGGTTGCGCAAAATCCGCAAATGAGCCTCAAATCGGTGGCGCAGAATATATTAAGCGGCTGGCCGAGGTGGTGTTTGCAAACGGACATTTTGGGCATCACTTTGATTCTGCTGAACTTGTCGACGATCCCGCGCAAGGAGTAGTTGATCTGCAGGCTGCTCGCGCCGTTGTGGGGGGTCTCTTTGCGGCACGTGGGACATTTCAACGGCGTCCTGAAAGCCGGGCCTCGGTTCCCCTCCAGCAGTCCCTCCAAGCACTTCTTACAGAAGCTATGCGAGCACAGCAACACCCGCGGGTCCTCGAAGAGACCGCAGCAGACTGGGCACGTAAGCTCCTCTTCCAGCTGCTCCATCGCGTGTTGCCCTGGAAAACACATCATCACCCAAGGCGTCAAACACGGGCAGGGAAAAACCAATGAAATCACTCAATCAAAACATACTTATCGCTATACGCACCGGCACTCAAGAAGGGATGCCACTGTAACAAAACGAATTACAAACGAGAACACGGTCGCAAAAAGGGTACAGATTTTTGGGGAGGGGTCAAGTCATGTTCCAGCTGTTCCCGATACATTCCCGTCTTGAAAGTGAAACCGTCTTGGATCGCTGTTGCCCGCGTAAAAATCTGCTCATTGGAGCTCCGTTTGCGCATCTTAGTCTGTGCCACATCCTAAAGCTTTTTATTTGGGGGGCACACAAACTGGTTTAAAAAAAACCCATCAAGCTGGATATTAACTCTTGGAAGAAACTATTCTCGCTTGTTTTTGCTTTTGCATTCCTTGTCAGCGGGACTGCGGTTAGCTGACAGCTGCGCTCTAAAACACAGCGATCCTCCTCACCAATCCAATGCGACAGATTATCGACAGAAGTGGGGTTGCTCGCTGCTGTAGGCAAGGTACCGAAAGGAGGGCTGTGACAGATTTTTGCAAGCGCATAGTAACATGCAACTACTGGACCAAAAGAATCACTCACCAGCTGCTGAGGCGCTCTTTGCGACGCAATCATGGCGCTTGTTGCTGTGCAGACTTCGCCCCATTTCCGGGTATGCGGTTAACCGCTTCAGCGCCTGGCAGAAACATGAAACCGGCAGATTCTACCTCATTTGTGGACAAACAAACCAGATTCTGAGCCGCATTTTATATACATGTCACCTGAACGTGTTCCCAGTTATTTGACAGCTTCGATTATCCATTTTTTACAAGCGTACGTTTTTTTTTGTAGCTAAAGAATTTGTAGACGATCCCTAGAAGTGGGATGGGGGGAGGGGCTGTTGCTATGCAAAACATTACAGCGTGAAAAACTGTCGAGTAGGTTTTAGCACCCCCCCCCCCCCCAAACTCAGAGCTACTTTAGAAAGCTTGGGTTGGCACGAATGTATTTATGCATCTGTTCACTTTTAACAGTGTAAAAGCGTAGATGTAGCAGCATATTAGCTGACCCAGAGCTGTGCTAATCTCAGAGCATCCCAGACACTGCTTCAGCACCAGTCCAAACCAGACATGGCTCCATGCTCTGCTGTGATAAAAAGAAAAGAAAAGAAGAAAAAAAACCTCCCATATTAAAACCTGAACGTTTACATTAAACCTAATCCACTTTCTGTTTACTCTGGGTTATGTAACATCGACACCCAATAGTTACTGAGTCACGTGGAGAAATGTTGACCTTGATTTTCTACCCTTGTTTCCATGCCATCAGGAGCTACTGCCTGTCTTTTGGCACCGTGATTGGATACAGTAAGGGGAGCAGCCGCTCCTGTAGCTCCGCCCCTCTGCCGCTAGATGTCACTGCTGCGTCCACGGGGGAGCACTTTTAGTTTTCTGACGCAGCAGCGCTCTTTGGTTTGACAGCGTCGTTCCCCCCCCCGGATGTTTGGTTAGGCTCGGGAGGACAGGAATGGCCGCGATGTTTACGTGTTGTTTCGGCTGCTGCGGAGAGGGCGGCTCGGGGCATATTCCCCTCAAGGAGATGCCCACCGTTCAGTTAGACACTCATCACATGGGTGAGTAAATTTATGTGAACTGGACAGAGTCCGTTTAATGACTCTTGGCCATGTTTGCATTAATTATCTACTGTGAGAAAAAAAAATCTACCACTAAACTGACGCTAGTTAGCTTTTAGCTGCTTGAGCAACTGTATACTTTTTTTCTTTTGTGTTTTACTACATACATTTGGTTTATAACTTGAATTACGTGCATATAATTGCCTGAACTCAATGATGTTGTATGGCTTCTGTAAGTAAATGAAAGAAAAACGAGGCAATAATGTGTTTTAGTCTGATAGCTGGCCATGACCTGGACACATGTACCAAACATTAAAAAAAAAAAAACAAATTCTTCACTCCACAATTATTATGCCATTTATTGTATAAAAAACGGAATTCAGGGGTAGGGGAATATAATCCCCTGATGGATTTGTAAGTTTGCTCAGCTACAAACAGCTAAACCTTCTGCTGTTTTTTAATAGTTTTGTTTTCAGGAGAGAAAGCAACAGAGATGGTATGAACAAAAAAGTCTAATAAAAATATCCATCCATTGTTCTCTACTTATCCCATCAGGTGGTAACAGGTCTAGTCAAAAAGTTATGAAGAACCAATTAACGTTTTTTAAATATAGATAGAACAACTTAAAGTTTTAGCATTTTTTCGTTTATTAATTGCATTGAATTTCCACAGAAAAATGACACTGAAATTACCTGGAATATTTTTGTTCTATTTTTCTTATTAGGTTGGAAACTATGCTTTTATTTAGATTCTAAATCAATTTAATTGGACAAGACTGTGTGTGCAAACAAGGAATTCGACATAAACAATAATAAGCTTTAAAGGAAATAAAGTATTTTTTAACACCATTTTCCACATATATCAACATTCAAATGAAGACAATTTATCCATCCTTTTTTGTATGCTGAAGTTTTGTTCTTCTTTATTTTCAACCTAAAAATAGAAACAAAATGGTGGTTCATAAAAAAAAAACTACTTTTCTATAGTATATATTCATCAAATTATTAGCAGTGGGTTATGCGCATTTATGATAAATGCGTTTTATTTAGCTGGACTGATGGTAAAAATGTCTCTTTGGATTGTAAAGGTTGCAGACCCTTGTTCTAAACAATCCAAACACTCCACACCAAGGAGGCACCTAACCCACCTGATCAGACTCGTTTCTATGGGAGGACAAGTGAATCTACCCTAAACTCCCCTCAGATGACTCTAACTCTGTGGCTTAAACCGACACACCTTTCAGAAGAAGCTCATTTCAGCTGCTTGTATCTTTGATACAAGCAGCTGAAATGAGCTTCTTTCTGTCATGACCCAGAACTAAACTTATAAAAGAGAGACACTCAACTCTTTTTGAATATGCCCTGAAATCCTGATGTCCACAAGCAGGAATGATGTCAAGGGGCAGCTCGGGTGGAGTCCAACCGGATTATCTATCAACTGCTTGTTGCAGTCGGCCTCCAGGTTTTCACCCATCTTATCTGGGATTTTGGCCCAGCCCTCTACTCAACTCTCCTAAATCTTCAAGGTTTCGTGACAACTTAAAGCTTCAGTTCTTTTCTCAGACCACACCATGACCCTAATGTGCCTTCTCTCTTGTGCCTCTTTCGGCAGTAAGTTTTGAGTCATTTTATTTGCTGCTCAGCTGTGGCACCTTCTCCGCTGCGCTCTGAAATCTCCATTGAACAGATTTTATTTGAACTTTGCTCAGCGCAAGTGGAGCGCGGCTCCCGCTTCAGCGTGAAGGCGCCCACATCTCCGTGGAGCTCGCTGTGCTCAGGTCAAAGTTAACATTTGCTGAACTTAGCGCCGTGACGGATACTTGAGCAGTCAGTAGAGACGGATTATCTATCAAACTGCTCCAGATCAAGCAAAAAGCAGCCAGTCAGTGTTAAATCAGAGCTCCTTCACAGCCCTACACTGCTCTCTGATTCATATGGTTTCATCTACCTGTTGTTTTCTAAAACTCCTGAAGCATAATGTGTCCACCTCTGTGTTTGACTGTGGGGATCATGTTATTTGTGGTTTACTTGGCGTGTCTCAGTCTTGTCACTTAGTTCAAGTTGATGCTAAACACCTCACTTTTGGGCTCTGTTGACCAACGCATTTTCCCCCCCTAAAATTTCTCTGAATCATTTAGATTTTCTCTAGCAAACTGAAAACAATTACCGTACAATGATTTAGTGTTTAAATTCATTACAGCGTAATCTGGTGCCAGGACTGCTCTGGTAGACTGTGGCCTCGACTGGGATCAGCGTGAAAGTTAGACTATTCCTCTCTTTGTAATTTAGCAACCTTAAAAAAAAAAAAGAAAACTTAAAGCTGGGTGCAGAAACACAGCTTAATGTGTCTCTATTAGTTTCACATGGAGCGATCAAGTGTCAAGGGCGGTCAGGAATACTAATTTAAGGAGGTGCTAAGTTCTCCGACCATCAGGATACGCATGAAAAGGAGAATATTACAAAGGAAAAGGTTTATTCTGCACAAATCTGAGCTATCAAAAACAGACTCCTGCAATGTTTAGAAAAGGTAATGAATAAAATACTTCATTTAAACCTTTTGGAGGCTAAATTATCCAGCGTGTAAATAGAAAAATATTAATCTTTAGGGAGTGTATTCTTTTACAGGAATTGTTTCAAGCCTCTGTTCTCCAGTATCTTAATGAAGAGATGTGTTCAAGCCTCTTGTCTATAATGTACATTATTGAAGAAATCTAAGAATTTATTGGTAATATTTTTGCATTGCAGGCACAGATGTTGTTATTGTAAAGAGCGGCCGGAGAATATGCGGGACTGGAGGCTGCCTTGCCAATGCTCCTTTGCATCAGAACAAAAGCTACTTTGAATTTAAGATCCAGTCCGGTGGTAAGTTCTTGATTTGTTTTTTACTAAATTTCTACCATGCTCTTTTACCTTCTTCTACCTTCAGACTGAGCTCTTGAGGCTTTTTGTCGTTTTTCATCACAACACTGTCATCTAATGCTAAGATACAGTGAGGCAAACAAGTATTTGGCAGCAATTGTGCAGGTTTTCCCACTTAAAAAGATGAGAGGTCTGTAATTGTCATCATATGTATACACTTCAACTGTGAGACAGAATGTGAAAAAAGATCCAGGATATCACTGTATGATTTTTAAAGAATTTGTCTGTATAATGGTGCCGAAAATAAGTATTTGGCCAATAACAAAAGTTCACCTCAAATCCTTGTAATGTAACCTTGGTTGGCAATGACAGAGGTCAAACATTTCCTGTAGGTCTTCACCAGGTTTGCACACACTGTAGCTGGTATTTTGGCCCATTCCTCCAAGCAGATCTTCTTTAGAGTTGTGATGTTTTGGGGCTGTTGCTGGGCAACACAGACTTTCAACTCCCTCCACAGATTCTCTATTGGATTGAGGTCTGGAGACTGGCTAGGCCACTCCAGAACCTTGAAATGCTTTTTACGTAGCAAGTCCTTTGTTGCCCGGGCGATGTGTTTGGGATCGTTGTCATGCTGGAAGATCTAGCCACATTTCCTCTTCAATACTCTAACTGATGGAAGGAGGTTTTTGCCCAGAATTTAACAATACATGGCCCCATTCATCCTTTCCTTAGTACAGATCAGTCGTCCTGTCCCTTTTGCAGAAAGGCAGCCCCAAAGCATGATGTTTCCTCCCTCTTGCTTCACAGTGGGTATGGTGTTTTTGAGATGCAACTCAGCATTCTTCCCGCTCCAAACACGGCGAGTGGCGTTTATACAAAAGAGTTCGGAATTTTCGTCTCATCTGACCACATGACATTCTCCTAATCCTCCTCTGGATCATCCAGATGGTCTCTGGCAAACTTTAGACGGGCCTGGATATGTGCTGGCTTAAGCAAGGAGACTGCAGGATTGAAATCCATGATGAATTAGTGTGTTACTAATAGTAACCTTTGTTACTGTGGTGCCAGCTCTCTTCAGCTCACTGACACCCATGTAGTTCTGGGCTGTTTCCTCACTGTTCTCAAGATCATGTGTACCCCACGAGGATGGATCTTCCATGGAGCCCCAGGTTGAGGGAGATTGTCATTGATCTTGTATTTATTCCATTTTCTAATAATTGCTTCAGTAGTTGATCTCGTCTCAACAAGCTCATGCCTATTGTAGATTGGCTGATCCCAGTCTTGTCCCTGGTGTCCTTGGACAGCTCTCTGGTCTTGACCATGGTGGAGGTTGGAGTCTGACTGTTTGAAGGTGTGGACAGGTGTCTTTTATACAGATGACGAGTTCAAACAGGTGCCATTATTATAGGTAATGAGTGGAGGATAGAAGAGCTTCCTAAAGAAGATGTAACAGGTCTGTTAGGGCCAGGATTCTTGCTTGGTTGTTGGTGCTAAATACTTATTTTCTGCACCATTATACAAATAAATTCTTTAAAAAATCGTACAGCGTGACTTTCTGGATTTTTCTTTTACATTTTGTCTCTCACAGTTGAAGTGTACCTTTGATAAAAATTACAGACCTCTCATCTTTTTAAGTGGGAAAGCATGCACAATCGGTGGCTGCCAAATACGTTTTTGCCCCACTGTACCCTCCATGTTTCTGTTTATGTAAAAGTACTGCAACTTGACATGATTTTTTCTTCCTATGCTGTATGTAGCTCCATTTTTATTTCATATTATTATTATTATTATTAATCCAGCATTTACTTAAAATGTGCTCAATTTTAGCTCTGTTCTGTATTTATTATCTTAAGCACATTTTATAATTAATGCAAATTAAGAATCAGAATCAGAAGTTGAATTTAAAAAAAATCCAAGTTTATACATTTTTAAATTCTCTATGGGTTTTTTAGGTGTGTGGGGAATTGGGGTGGCCACCCAGAAAGTGAATCTTAATCAAGTGCCTTTGGGCAGAGACACAAACAGCCTAGTCCTGCGACATGATGGGTCGGTGTACCACAACAACGAAGAGAAGAATCGCCTGCCTGCAAACAGCCTTCCTCAGGAGGGTGACATCGTGGTAAGTGCATCAATACACTTCCTTTTACTATGTGTTTAAATTGATCTTTTACCAATGTAGGGTTGTGAATTAACCTGTGTAGCATTAAGATACATGCAAGGATGGCAACACGTTGCTATCGATTAACTGTAATCAGCAAAATTAACAAAAACAAAGAGCTGAAATATATTATTTTGTATAAGGGATCTATACTGTAGGTTATAAACTGAGTTTCTGAAAGATATTTGATATCAAAGATATTTAAACTTTTTGGATTGCATCTGTTTTGGTGCTGCCTATGAAAGGAGAGAGAAACTGTTAATAGATAAGCTTGTCATACTGCATCTGATGCTGCATACTGTATCCATTTATTACAGATAAGAGTGAAATATTCCAAGCCTTTTTTGTCCTTTTGATAATTATGACTGACAGGTAATAAAAATCCCACATTCAGTGTTTCAAAAATGTAGAATATTGTGAAAATGTTTTAGCATAGGATGGTGATGTGCCATCCTAACCCTGGTCCTTCTGACTTCCAGCTACAGCAGCAGACTTGAACACAAACTCACCTACTCTACACATTCTCGCATAATTGAACTATTATTTTTCTGTTGATTTTCTGTAATTCTCTAATTTTGTGAGACATTAAATTAGAGATTATATCATAAATCACAAATATTCCTGTAGTAGTACACGTATTTACACGTTGCAGTGTTTAGAACGATGTGACAGTTTTTCCACAGCTAAATTCAGTTTTAAAATCACAATATATAGTCTTATCTTGGTAGATTTACAGGTTTGCTGCCAAACTGTGTTTTATTTTGGCGCATCAGAGTAAAGAGGGTTGAATATAAATGCACCTCGCATTATCTATCCTTTTTGTTCTACTTCACAACAGTGTGCTACTTTGTGTTGCCTAATCACAAATTCAAGCAATATGATTAATTTAGCAATGCCCTGTGTTTTAAAAATCCAGAAAAGTTTCCTTTTAATGAATGAAGGGGTTTTTCTGATTTTCTGCAGTTTATTCACACCTTTATTTTTGTCCCTCAGGGCATCACGTATGACCACGTGGAGATGAACTTGTATCTCAACGGAAAGAACATGCACTGTCCTGCCTCAGGGATCCGGGGCACTGTTTACCCAGTTGTTTATGGTAAGTTGAATTGCCAAGTCTGCCGTGGACGGAGACGAACAGAGGTGTCTTAATGAAGTGCCTCTACCAGGGAGGTTACTTGGTTTCCACAAACGTTTGTGAATATTTTTCCTGATTTGGAAGACTTTGGTGCAACGTATAATCAGGAAGTTGAGGATTTTCAGCCACAATGTTTTTATTTTAGGACGGTAAATATAATGCTGTATTTTAATTGCAGTTATATTTTAGTTCCACAAGAGGGGGATATATGCACATTTTTTATTGCTTTACTCTTAATCTCCCACTTGAATAGATTTATTTTACCATTTTAAAAATATCATGAATTCAGAAGAAAATTAAACACTGCATTTTCAATATTATGAATAGTTCAGCATCCTGTTTTGCCCTCCCACTCTTCAGAAGAAGTTTCCAAGTAGATCTGTCCAAAGCTTTGTAAAGGATCCTGCTAAAAAGATGACCAGAAATGTACTAAACACATCCACTCCTTAGCACTAGTCATAAAAGTTACGTTGGTGAAGGTCTAAGCAGTAGTCCAAAGCACAGCATTCATGGAAAACAAAGGTGTATAAAAACTAGCTAGTAGCAGCTGGAAGGCTGGATACGTAGCTTGCAAACAATTTTAAGCAAGTAAAACTTTATTTATTTAGCCCCTTTCACGATATAAAATCAAGTGCTTCAATAACACATAAAAACACAAGAGGAATCACATAGTTTCAACATGTGTTGGTCAAACGAAATCCTGTGAAATACATTTAATTGGTATTAAATGTGTGGTTTAATGGTTTTTAGTGGTTTTAAAGTGAAAACATTTAAATCCAAAAATATTTGGGGCAACGATACTTATCCGACACTGCGTAAAATTTGAGTTTGCTCACAGGATCATTTGCCCCCCCCCTCCGTCTTTAATGGGAGGAATTAAATGTCTCGTATTTGTTTGTTAGAATGTAATGATTCCAAGGACTGGAAAAACATCAAATTTGCTCTCAAAAGGTGAACGTGTCTAATATCTAACCTCGTGCTTTCCTTGTGTGGTTTCAGTGGACGACAGCGCCATCTTAGACTGCCAGTTTAGCGACTTCTATCACACTGCTCCACAAGGATTTGAGAAGATCCTCTTTGAACAGCAGATCTTCTAAATGAGCGCTTCGTCCTCTCTTTGTGTTGCTGTCCTCCTATAAATCCTGCAGCACCATCCGTGACACTACCGTTCAACTTTGATTGGCTATTATTTTGATGTGTAACTTGACTGCATCTCATGTCATTTGTGTTGATTACCCTGTCTTTTTCTGATGCTTTGGATTGTTATTGTATCTCAAAAGAAGTGGGGATGTGTGATTATTACTCTGCTGTTGTGGGCTGCTGCAGTCGGTGCAGGTAGAAATACAACAACTGCCTTGTCTCAGTGATAATCAACGTATGTAAACTGAACAATTATCACTTGCTGCTTACTTTCATGATGTGTAGTTACCGAACAATTGTTGTAACAGTAAAATGTTCCCAGTTTCAGGATCCGAAACCATGTTTTAAATTGCTTTCTTCTTATTTTCGTCTATTTTTTAAACTTCGAAAGGCTCTACTGACGTCTGAAAATGCATCCCGTATTTATTCGTATTTATTTCACTTTCATATCAAAGTGACCTGTCCTTTTTTTGTATCACAAAACATGTAGTTTTAGCTACAAGAGAAGAAGGATTTGTTCGTTTTAAACGCACCACATCATTGAGTTTTAGTTGAGACAGCTATGTTATAAAGAGACTGACACTAGTAAAGCAGTTCACATTCCAGGTAACATCTAGAGTCCGGTTGTCTTTTGGTGCTGGAAATTGATTTACAGAGAGAGGTATGTACTTGTATTACTTTTCAAATTGCTTTTCTGGATATTCATTTTCTCTCTCTGAACGTTTTCAGTCTGTTTATTCAAAGGAGAATATTACTAGAGCTGGTGCTGGTTGTCTCTGATTAGAGATGTATCTACAAATCTACCAAGAAGTAGTTCTGTACTGGCAAAGCATACCTGCTGCTGATGTGACGGTAAAATGTTTCAAATGCTTGTCTTTGTTTGCACCTATAACGCTGTACAAATCCAATTATTGTTGATTCATTGAACTTTTTTTTTGGAGGCGACATCTTGCGTCCTGTGTTTATTGAAAGGTTATGTACAGTTATTAGTGGTGAATTACGTGTGTTCTTAAGTCTATAATCATTCACTCAATGTATGACAGACTTTTTCGAACAGGAAAATTACTTTCTTGCTGCAAATGAACAAAATAAGACCTAAAATGACCAGAAAATGTCTAAAGCTAGAACAGTTGATACAAGATTTACCAAGTCTATCAGTATAGGCAACGGCAATCAAAAGTAAACACATTCCTGTTAAAAAAAACAGGTTTTTATGATTTAAAAAAGACCATGATAAATCAAATGGAACACATCCTGTATAATTAAATATAAATTAAATAAAAAGGCAGAAAACTAATATGATTTTTATGTTAGATCAAAAGGAACTGAACAAATAAAAAGGGAAACGGACAGATGGATAAGCCACAGATTGCACACATTTTGGCACAGTTGAAGTGCAAATCTTGTCACATGCCAGGAGCTGAACTCAGATGAGTTTTCAAAGAAAATCACAGCGTAGTTCGAATGATTGTATGATCATTTTCAGAGCTTTGACATTTTCTTTTCCTGGTTTTAACTTTTTTTTTTAAAAGCTCGGAGTGCATTCAGTACAGTATGTTTTGATTGCAAATTACCTGTACAACATAACTGCCGCCTTTCTTGAGTTCAGCCACTTCTGAACCAGAAACGATGTCATAAGTGTCTCACTCTGGCTACTAAAAAAACAAACAAAAAATCTATTTGACTTGTTTTCTGCTTCCACAGTTGTTAGCTCTGTTTCCCATATCCTGTCTATTTGTGGTGATTCTTGAAACACTGCCTCCAGCTGCAGTGAACTTGTGAATCTACCTTTTCCCAACATACTTTTTCCTTCCACTCAACTTTCCATTTATATGCTTGGTTTGAGCAATAGCCAGCTACAAAAACTTTGTGGCTCACCCTGGTTGTGGAGCGTCTCAGCTACTGTCTGCCACAAAACGTGAAACCTCCTTTTCCACCCCTGAGGAGTTGAAAAGGAGCCTTCATGGATGCAGAATGGGACCAAAGAGCAGAGAGAAGAAAGAAGTTCAAACTATCTCTTCCCTCGACTAAAATGCACAAGGATCATATCCCTGACTCCATCTTTCTGCCCAGCTTTCTAACCATACGGTCAGAGGTTTAAAGAAGAGAGGCAAAAACAAATGAGGTGGATTAGCAGTGATTGCCAACAACTGATGGTGTCGTCCAGGATACATGGCTGTGAAATATTGTCTCTGCTGCCTGGAGATGGGGCGGCTTTGCATGCCATGACAGTGAAGATGAGACTGTCCTTCAGCAACAGTGTCTTCACTCAGAGGCTCCTTCAGATTTGTTGCAAGACTGACTGCTACCGTGGATCCTACCAGCCCACAGCATCATCATCCAGGACTCTGAAGATACTTTGATATGTGCTATGAAAATATTTAATTTCCCTTTGGGATAAATAAAGTATTTTTTAATTTAATTAAGTTCAGTTAAAACTGCTGAGTCAGCAGTCTTTATCAGGACTGTGTCGGTCTTAACATGGTAATAACATTTCTATATTAAAAAGATTTTTTTTATTAGTCCTCTGTAATAATGTAATTTTTGGGGAACATCAGTTTTAGGTTCTTGTTAGCTACAGTTATCCAAATGAACAGAATGGTTCAAACACATCTCCCAATGATGACTCTGCAGTTCAGAGTGGATCAGCGATGGACAAGAAGCTGAGTAGAGAGCTGGTTGACCGCTGTGTGTCATGGTATGGAAACAATCATCTCATCTTAAATATGAGCAAAACAAAGGCGATGATTGTAGATTTCAGAAGAAAAAGAGTTAGGTCAAACACTGCATCAGGAGAAGATGTAGAGGTGTATAAATAGGTCAGAGTTCACCTGGACAACAGACACGACCGGAGACACAATAGTGAAACCATCTACAAGAAGGGAAAGAGCAGACTGTACTTCCTTCAGTGTCTTCTACAAGTCTGTTGTGGAGAGTGTAATCTCTTCTGCCGTCATCTGTTGGGGAAGTAGCATCAGAGCCAGGGACTTAAAAAAGGCTAAACAACCTGATAAAGAAGGCTGGATCTGTTCTGTGGACTACTGTGGAACATCTGGATATGATGATGCAAAGGATTCTTCATAAAATAAAATAAATGATGGACAACCCTCAACATCCTGTTCATGAGGCTATCCTACAACAACAGTGTGTTCAGGCAAAGGCTTCTTCAAATGTGTTGTAATACAGACAGCTAGAGGAGATCCTGCCCCTCAGCCATCAGCATATCCAACAACTCTTTGAAGAACCTTGGATAAAATGAGTTAAAACATTTAATTTCCCTATAGGGATAATTACGTTTTTTTATTTAATTGAATTTAATTGACTGCGATAAACCTATACAATATTTTTCGCTCTTTACGTTAAATTCCTGAAACAAATAAACTTTTCGATGATATTCTCATTCAGTGAGATGCGCCTGTAGGTCATGTCCACGTTTAAAGGTTACATTTGGTTTCGAAAATCCGAAGGATTCCCCCCCCCCTTTTTTTTTTTTTTTTGCTGGCAAGTGAATTCAGTAGCTCCTGCTTCTCTGAAACAGTGGAAACCAGGACAGCCCGACAGGCAGGAGGAACTCCTCCCCTCACTCTGCGATCTGTTACCTCCCCCTCCTTCGGAGCCACCGGGAGCAGCAGCAGCAGAGGAGCTGCCGTGCCTTTGACGGAGCAGATACAGTGAGCCGGAGTCAGAGCTACACCCCACACAGCCATGGCAGACAACGCCGGCTTGGAAAACCACCGCATCAAGAGCTTTAAAAACAAGGGGCGCGATGTCGAGGTGAGCTTACACGGGAATACGAGTATTGATGATCTTTATTGAGTGTTTTAGCGCAATAATCGACTGTCTGCGTGCCTCGTTAGGTAGTCTGGCCCCAACTGAAGCTGGCTGCCAACCATAGCTAGTTGGCTTGCTAGCTAGCTAGCTGATTTCAGCTACCACAAGGAGCTCGCCATAAGATGTCCCACTAAAACCCGACATAGATGCTCGAACTTCTAAATGCGATTGCTATGGTGGTCGTCTAATTCACCGAAGCAGAGCGACGATTGTTTTTCAGCCGAACTTTACAGGGGAGGGGGGGTCTGTCCGTAAGCGGAGTTGAGGACAGGCGGTGTAGCTGTCATGTTAGCTTGCTGGTCGGATGGACACCGGGTCACAAGCGAGGCTGGGCCTGCCCGGCTTCGCAATCCTGACACAACCCCGTGTTTTACAGCCCACGCACGCTTGCTGGGGCTAATAAAAACACACCAAGGTCACGCCACAACGTTATCTGGGAAACAGCATTTTATATTAAATTACACGACTTGCCCACAGTCACCATACCCCCACCCCTTCTTGTTAGCTAGCTAGCTAACGTCGTGAGGCTGCTAAACCAAGCTAAGCCACTAAACGCTTAACGATATTTTGACCTTACACTTTTCCCTATGGGTAAAATTAACCGCTAGGTCTTATTAAATGGCCTTTTACATTGTGTGAAATATTATCAGACGACATTGACCTAAAGTAGAAGTGCTGGCAAAAGCCAGCTTTGACATATTACATGGTTGAACGATAATGCGCCAAACATGCAGATCTATGAAAGGCACAGAAAGTGTCTGAGCCTCAGATTTGAGCAACATATGCTTGAAAACAACGAGGTTTTTGCATGTACCTCGCTTTAGCCGGTATGTCTAATTTTACATTTTCTGATTGTATTTCTCTGAATTGCTTACTGGCATATTAACAAAATCACAAAACCCGTGAATTTAAAGCCACTAGCCAGATTTCTCAGTTGAATTGGTCATAGTTTAGATGCAGTCCTCAGGGCCCACTGTCCTTCATGGTCTAGATGCTTCCCAGCAGCCACACACCTAATTTAAATACCTGGCTATTGCAGTATAATTTCTCATCAGTTGTGCACAGAGGTGAGTAGAGTACCCAGAACTTGTACTCCAGTAAAAGTATCACTATTTCAATATGTTTTTACTCAATTAAAAGTAAAAAAGTAGCCGTCCAAGGAATTAATCCACAGTTTAAAAAAAAAGTATTCTGTAAAAGGGCTATTCAAGTACTGAGTAACTGATCTTAATATCAGATTTATTATTTCACAATGATGTTATCAGACAGATTTAAATATAGTTATGTGCAAATTATGGTATTTTATAAAATAACAAAATGTTCCTCAAGTAACTAACTGTGTGTAGTTACTACCCATGTCTGGGTGGGCAGGAGCAGACACTTCTAAAACATGGAGGACAGTAGTCCTGGGGACCAGGATGGACAACCACTGACCTCTATAATAATGTGACAGACTTGTTTTTTTTTTTCATTTGTTCCAAATAGTTATTTCTCAAGATAAAGGTCTAGTCTCCCAATGAAGTGACATCTAGTGACATAACATAAGGCGGAAAGCTACTCATCAAGGCTCTTGTGGCTTTGGGTGCGTTTAAGTTGAAGCCTGGATCTTGGAGTTAATTCACTTTCAGGTCGAACTTGTTCTTAACAAATTGTTTGTGCTTAACAAATTGTTTACATCTGGAACTTACATAGTTTTATACGTGCGGCAGCCATAGTGGATACTGAACTCGCGTATACTTGCCGGCCTCAGGCTTTCCCAGTCTGACTTGACTTTGTATATTCCGACTTGCAACTTGGCAATTCTAAGTAAAAAAGGCAACAGACAGCAAGTCTATTGCTTGTATCTTTCTTTATTGTCCTGCTTTATTCACCTTTCTTGAATCAAAGTTTTGCTTCAAATGTTCAGATGCTCTCTTTGAGAAAAATGCATAGATTTGTTAGGAATATTTGGCAGCATTAAAATACATGGAACTGGACTAGAGTGGAGCTTGAGCGCCTCAGGATTTTTGTTTTGAAATCTGTCAACAGAGTTTTCTAATGGCAGCTAAATTATTGTGACACAAAGCAAAACGGCAGTTTTTTTTTTTCTTCAGTCAACCATTTTTTTTTTAAGAACACGTTTGTGAGATCCTACAGCTCTATTACTTCATTTCTTGGTTATAACTTTAAACATGCAAACACAAGGAAACTTAAAATCTCAACTGAAGAAGGGCAGAAATCTAGATTTATTCTACTTATACATGATATTCAAGAAACTTCGCAGAAGGCATATTGCTCTGTCACGGGACTGTCAAACAAAAAACATGCTTGTGCTTGGTCATTCTGGTCTAATGTTAATCCTGAGATAATCCCCAAACAAAGGTATGTCTGAAAATGGTCCTTCCAAATCTACGGTAGCGGTTGTTTGAGTTTCACTGTGAACGTTCAGAAACACAGAGGTCCCATCGAGGCAGTTGTTTTGAAACCAAGAGTCTTTTTGACAAGCTACCATGATGCAGTCTTTGCCAAGTGCATTGCTGATGCTATTCCAGGCATCTGGGATGACCCAGGCCTTCTTAGAAATTGAGTTTTTGAAAATGGTGACTAGGGTTATGACACAGGGAAAAGGGTTTATTTTTTTTTATTCAAGATTTGGTGTCACCTCGGACAACTCCATTGAATTGCAAGAGTATCGTACTAAACGTAGTAAATTTAAAATGCGGTTTTTGTCGTGAGTTTATTGTGAATACCAGCAGTAGATATGCTGTGGGCATATAGTTACACGGTTCACATATTTAGATATCAACACATTTAACTTACCGAAATTAAAGTTCAGATTAGAACATTACATGTTTTATTTACTGAAAAGGAATAATTGTTTTTATTTTATTTGGGCCTGTGTACCAGCGTTATCGCTGCTTTGCAGTGGTTGGGAGATGCCTCTCTTATCCCCTGCCTCCTGAGTTTCGACTGCCTGCAATTACGTAAGAGGCTATTTAGGAAGGCAACATGAACCTTTTTGAACAGTCACAAGATCATAGACCATTTCCAACTGCTCTGGAGGATCTGGAGACCCTGCAGACTTACAAACACAGCAGTTAGTTAAGCTGTCCATCACTTACACTGGGTTTGAGCTAATTTACTGACATGACATAGTTCTGCCATAGAAAATTGAAATGTGTTTGTGTTATCTAATGAGAACGTTTCTTTTTGCTCATATCCTTTGATTATACCAACTGTTGTTATACTCTTAAGAAGTATGTAAAACTTCCGATGTATCGTAGTATTTGTTAATGAAATGGCTTCTAATTCCCTTTGTCTTCTTTTTTTACAGACTATGAGAAGACATCGAAATGAGGTGACAGTTGAGTTGAGAAAGGTGAGAAATGACACATTTTAAACACTTCAATGCTTCTCTTAGACCAACCTGTGAACACAACAGGGCTTTCCCACCAAAGCAGTTCCGGTTTTAAATCTGGGACTGTGCCTTACCCAGTTCGTTCTTGGTTTAACATACGAACTGGGTTTTTTTCACCGCCAGAGAGCCAGGTTGAAGCTCTGTCACGATTAAACATCTATTTCAGTGAATGTTTGATCCCCCCTCTGTTGTGTTATGGGTTGTTCTAGGGTAAAAGGTTTCAGGAAGACAAGTCTCTTACATCACATTATTAGATTATTTCAGTATCCCTGCAAACAGGTGCCCTAATATAACCTTTAATAATTGATGCTGTTTTAAAGAAATTATTATTTTTTTTTTGAAGACTTAACAATCCTGACAGGGTAATCTCTCATGTCATTGGCACCAGCACCCCTGCATATGGAAGCTGCATACAGCAGGGTCGTAAACGTGGTACTCTGAACATTTTGATTGGTTGTCTGCCTCCTCGAGCCCACCTTTAGCTAGTGGTGAAATGGCACTATAGTTTTCCAGTGCAAGAGTCGGTGCGTGCAGTGATGGCTAAAACCTTTAAGGATGTTTCCCTGGTGGTCAAACAAGCCTAGAATTTTCATTAATCCCATGTTTCTCAGTTAATGTTACGTTTTGATGAAGTGTACTCTACACAGCCCTGTGTCCCTTTTCTTTTTTTTTTTTAATGGCTGACCTTTTGTAGGTTCTTTAACACAAAGCTAGTGCTAAGAATGTTGTGATCTCTGTTTTCTGTCTTCATGGCACTTTGTTTGTCCTAGGGTTGTGACGATGGACGATACAATCGTCCATCGTGATGGCTGAGCGACATCACGATGGAGAGCCACCATCGTGATGCCACGCCCCCAACCTGTCAGACACACACTAATCCTATAGTCTCTTCTATAGTTTAACTAAAAACTTTGCAGGGACTGCTCTGTAAACATTGAGAATACAGGCTAACGAATGCGTATGTGTTGCACAGTGGGAAATATTTGTAAATTTTTGTATTTATTTTGCATGTTTTGTTTGTGTGGATTTGGTGGTTTTTTGTTCGCATTTGTTTTCCCTCTGTGAAGCTCCTAGAGAAAAACTGAATGCATCTGGATTAGTCAGGAGGAGGAGCACAGCAATCAGCTGCTTTGTTGCAAAAACTTGTTAGGCTGCACATGAAAGGAGCTGAAGCAGGACAGCAAAATCCACTGGCCGGAGAAAATCAGTGCCTAGCAACAATTAAAAACTAACATTGAATGTATATTCGACTACAGTTGGAGAGTTTAGACCATTTATGTTCTGCAATAAGGAAAACATTAACAAACGAAAATATGCATAGTGGATTTTATTTTGTGAAGTTGCAAAGACCGCTGTCTTTATATTGAGAGCCTAAACATAAACACTGATGGTTTCAGGGACGTGTAATTCAATTATAACTCCAAATGTCTGTCAGATACTGAAAGTATCCCATTTGAAATCTTCTTCCTGCAGTAACAACCGCAGCACCAAAGAGTGTTAGCACGGTTTTGTAACACCTGCGTATTGATTGTTTACTCATTTGGAAAAATATCTCTTGAGTTTTTGACCATCTGGTCTGTTGAGCTGACAATAGGTTGATTACCAACACCAGCTGATAAGTTCTTCCTTTGTCTAAGTTACTGATATTGTAAATTACGGGCGGCTGTAGCTCAGTGGTAGAGTTGTCAGCCTGCAACCCAGAAATTGTGGGTTCAATTCCAGCTTCCACCTGCTACATGTCGTTGTGTCCTTGGGCAAGACACTTCACCTACCTTGCCTACTAGTGAAGGGCCGATGGCGCGATATGGCAGCCTCGCTTCTGTCAGTCTGCCCCAGGGCAGCTGTGGCTTTAATCATAGCTTGCTTCCACCAGTGTGTGAATGTGAGAGTGAATGAATAATGCAAGCCATTATTATTAAATTAGCTTTATGAGCAGAGTGAACAAATGGTTCCTTAACTCTGCTGTGGCTTTACTGAGGTGTCACACATGCATGGGGTGATTTCGTTAGTTTTTTTGGTTCACAGCTGCTGTGTTTCTAGAGTGAGAATTAGTAAGCACGTCTTTGCTGTAAAAATAAAATAGAAATATAGGGCTGAATCAATCCAATTTTAGTTATTGGGTTATCTTGAATAATTCCTTGATTATCCGAAATATAGCAAATGCATGGAACAACTGGCTTTCTGGAATTTATTTTTCCCTTATTTCTTGAACAGCCCTCCTGCTATTCTGCATTTGCACTATGCTCACGCATATGCATATATTCTAACCAAACAGGACCAGACGATTCAGTGATAAAGTATTCCATAAAAATGCTAGGTCACCTTTTTCCAGAAATTAGCTGTCAGAATGTCTGCCCCAACGTTAAAGGCTTTAATTTATCCTCAAAGTACTCAAGTGTGAACGAATATCTTGGGAAAGAATAGCCAAAGATTTTGTGCTCTCAAACTAATTGCTGACATTGTTCTTTTATGCTAAGGTAACTGTTTATCACAGAACATTTTTGCTTCTCTTCTGATTGATGGCGGCCAAAGGTTGTGGCATTCT
Organism: Valencia hispanica; assembly: GCA_963556495.2. Lineage (NCBI taxonomy): Eukaryota > Metazoa > Chordata > Actinopteri > Cyprinodontiformes > Valenciidae > Valencia > Valencia hispanica. The sequence continues at coordinate 34,915,244 of OY747707.1, read as the reverse complement.
GGGTTTTATTTCTCAGATTTTCCTTTCACCGTACTCTTCTTTCTTGATTTATCTTGATGTAAAAAGAAGCATGCTGTGCGACCACAATTACTGTCCCCAGGAAACATGCAACCCCTGGGAATAAGCACTACACAGTTCGGCATAGTCACTACTGAAAAGATTACATTTCCTAAAAGTATTTAATTGACTCGTCATCATTTAAAAAAAATTTCTTTTAAAGAAAAATAAAATTTGTAAGCAATTAAAGACATCTGATGTCTGGCAGAAATTTGTTCCTACTTACTTTTTTCTCAGCATCATTAACAACCTTCAACTTAATGGTTCAAAGACATTCTGGTGTGCCGGCTTGCTGTGGCTCAGCAAACACAGATACAGCGCAACACACCAGGAGAATATCAACTGAAGTAAGGGTGCTAAACATTTTTATGAGAAGTACTAAAGCGGTTCTGAGCCCAGCGCATTCCGTTTAGCTGGATCAGAGCAACAAGAAGCACTGCGCTAGCTGATTAGTCATCAGTGACGCACATCAGCATGATGCACAGGAATGTAGGGCAAGGGATTCTCCTCCTACCACTGACTCACATGCCTTGCAGACGCATGCTGAATGAATATGAGCTCCTCAGAGATGCAGTGTTAGGATTTAGCCTCAGGATTCAGTGTCTGTCAAAGGTGAATATGTCCCAGCTTTTTAACAAGTTTCTTTCAAACTGACCACCTGATGTTTGCTTTTAAAGTGACGCTGCAGTTAAAGTGATTATCAGAGGTCAGAAAGCTTAGACTGTCTTGTGTTTCTTGAAGCATTCATGAATGTATGAACAACACTCTCCTTTCTTCTCCTTACCGCCCTTCTGTGTTTTATCCTTTGGTCAGAATAAACGAGACGAACATTTACTGAAGAAGAGAAATGTCCCACAGGAGGAGAGTCTGGAGGATTCTGATGTCGACTCAGACTTTAAAGGGGTAAGTGTGGGTGTCTGCTGGAGTGAGAGACGGGGCTGTTAAGATAACAGGTCATAGGGATTCAAAGTAAAAAAGCCACTTTTTACACTCTATAAAATAAAGTTTTTAATTAATGATAAGAAGCCTACAGTTCTGGGGGAAAGGGTGAAAAACAAATATTTATGCAAGCAAAATATTTAAGATACGCCTGAAAATCAGATGTATGGTAAATGAGAATGATAAGCTGGGAAAGAGCTGGAGATAATTCAGGAAGCAGGTAACTAGATCTGCTTAAAGGTGATTATTAAGAACTTGTGCCTCAGTGCTGACATGGTGAGGATATTTGCGAAGTCGTGATGCCCGTGTGGATTCAGATTATGTGGATGTTGCAAAATTCACCATGAGCCATACTGTTTGTTTTGACACACAAATTGTCTTCACTGGAAGCATGTAATGTATTGTATAATGGTTAAACTGTAATATATGAGACACTACAGATTGTGTCTTTTATTATTCAGCACATGTATAAACTAGAGGGTTGGATATGGGAAAAGGGTCATTCTTTTTCTTTTACAGTAAAATCACAGTTGCAGTTTCATCCCAATTTTCTGATTAAAAAACATCGTCTATACCAAAGACCACCACTGAACAGAATTGAATCTGTTTTTGCAATCTTACCAGTTTGTTTTAAGTACAGTGAACATCAGGTGTGTTGACGTGTAAGATCTGAAGTACGCTGAGTCTTGCTCTGTTTTGAATAACTCAGTATGAACAATGTTTTGTTTTTTAAGGCAACCAATACCATAAAGTTGCTGTTTCAAGCTAGTTTATGAAGCTGAAGGATGATAAAAGTAAAATATAAAATAAAATGTATAATTTTTTTATGATCTTCTTTGGCAGATTTAAATATTTTATAACATAATTTCGCCCTCCCCAATCTCAGTTATGGCAGTTGCATACATCTTCACTATGATTGACTCATTTTAAAACTGGGTTTTAAAAATGTACTTGTACTAAAATTGAAGTGGCACTAATTTTGCCCCTCGTTATTTGGAAGCAGCAACAAAAGAATACACGAAAGAATATTCTTCCGTCTCACTTTGTGAAACTTTTGTTATTACTGGATTCACAAAAGCACCCTTTTGAGAAAAATAAAATCCCTGGAGTGATAATAAAATACCAAAGATTTGATGTGGAAAAATAAAGTTGAACAATATCATGTTTGAGAAAATGTCAGCCTTTAAAATGTTATAACTTGAGAACAGACTCAACCTATAACCATACATGGATCCTAATGTACAATGTGGCTTATTGTGGATTTCAAAAAGGAGGGACTTTGTGTTTAAGAAGTTTTATGTCTAAAGTTTTTACTCTTCACATGAATTGATACCCGTTTAAATTCTTCACTTTTGACGGAACTGGTAAAACATTTTGATAGCTTTTGTAATATATATATATATATATATATTATAATATTGATATCGATCATTTTCTAACAAACCTATTCTTCATTTCTTGTTTGCAGCAAAATGTTACACTTGATGCAATCTTACAGGTAGGAGTTCAATTTTTCCTAAGATTGTTCCTTAATATGCTAAATGTTGCACATAAGCCTTTGGCCGTTGATTCTGTATTATTATATAATCCTTTTTTCCCTTTAACTACAGAACGCAACCAGTGACAATGCAGTTATACAGCTCAGTGCAGTGCAAGCAGCCAGGTTAGTAGTAGCTCTAAAACCAAACATTGTGTACTAAAAGTACATGGTTTTTGTTTATAATAATCATGGTGTTTTAATTTGTCTTGTCAGAAAACTTCTCTCCAGTGACAGAAACCCTCCTATTGATGACTTGATAAAGTCTGGGATCCTGCCCATTTTAGTCAAATGCTTGGAAAGAGATGACAAGTAAGTCTGTTTCTGATGTGGTGCAATGCTCTATTTATTTGCCTGTTCTTAAAACATAGATATGTATATATTTTTTTAAATCATTTTCAAAATCTGATGCTACTGCAGCAGGGTTTTTGTCGCAACAAAAGCTTGGTGTGCACTAGACTTGTTATTTCGCACTCTGATCACACGTGAGAGTGTGTGGAGGCATGCAGGGCAGCTGGCTGGCTCTCTCAGCTCAGGCCAAGCCAAATATATCGACATTCCTGTCTCTAAGAGTTCCCCAATTCCCAGGACCTTGTGTTCACTGAGGGGAGAGCTTGAATAGTTTGGTTGTAAGAACCTTCAGGTAGAAGTTGTATAGGCGTTTATAACTGCATCAAACAACAGCTATGTCGTGGAACACATTTATCTTCATGCAGTATAACAGATTAATACTCAGTAAAAGAATATTTTTCTTGGCTATGACAAGAAGCCAAGCTTGTTTGAAATCCAGAACCTCTTAAAAATAAACACAAAAGAAATCCTTTAAAGATCTTTATGTTGGCTTTCGGAATGCGTGTTGGGAGAAAACAAACTCTAGAAAGAGAAGGCATGTCACACCGTAGCGATGCGCTGATTACTTGGCTTCTGTGCCAAGGAAGCAAACCAAGGATTCCAGATCATTATTGGAGCCAGTTAAATATTTAATGCGGTAGATGGATTAATCACACTTGACCGCAATATGTTGATATTTTCCCTGTGTTGCATCAGTTTTTCTGAATGCCATTTAATTATAGTCCTCCATCATAAACACAGCCCCATTCTGCCAAAGAGCCTGTACTCTACGCCTTTTAGCTGGTTTCAGATTCTCCAGGCAGCACATTCAGAATGCAGCTACACTTGGGGCGTATTCACGCCAGCCTCGTTTAGTTTGCTTAAAACGACCTCTTAATTCGCTTCCTCCCTTAGTCCGGACTTTTTGCGCCAGTGTGAATACGACCCAGCGAAAGCGACCAAACTTTATCCCACCCAGTAAACAAAAAACAACCTTTTTGGTTTCAGCGGGAACCCGTCTTTATGGTGCATTATGAGATGTAATTGTTTATTTTATTATATATTTTTATGTGCTGCCTTAACGTGTGAATGTTCCCACTGTGATACCAATACAGTCTATTCATATTCATAATGTTATGTTAATTCTACACAATCTATCTGCATCCTATTGTACACCATGTTGCATCAAACGGTTGAAGCTCAAAAATGTCTGTTAATATCTGTATGAGAGGGCGCGCTACAAACTTTTCATGTGATGGGGTCAAAAAAATCCTGTCATAATTTTTACCCGTTAATGTTTTAAATAACGTTAAGCCCATTTTTACTCATTTTAGCTGATTCTAAATTCGAACAAACTGATCAGAGAATCCACATTGTTCCATCACACATCGAGCAGATTAATAGGCTAGATGCATTATAAACCTTTCACCTGAAAGCTCCTCAGGGAGCTGAACTGCGCTCCGCCTGTGCATAATGAGCCACAGTTTTGAGAACGTTGAACATTTCTCCAATTGAAGTGATCAGAATTAACAAGGGGCTTTTCTGTTTGCTTCAGAGGGAGGAAATCCCGCTGGTTGAGTTCTTTTTGCATCAGTAGTTAAACTTCAGCGATCTGTCACCACCGGTCTATGTCCGATGCAGTCACAGATTCACTCCAAAGCCTCAGTAACTCTTTAACATGCTGTCAGCTCTCGATTAGTGAGATGCACTAACTGTGTCCAGGTCTAAGATGATGCTCAGATGCTCTCATTGGAATCTTTTTTGTTGTTGTTTTGTTTTTGCTTTGGTTACCTGTAATCCGTGCGTACATTTGAAAATGTCTGCGCATTTGCACCAAGTGGTCAGGGGTTTGAATACTAATCTGTCAAAATGGCCGACAATTTCAGATTTTACCTTCACCTTTAAAAAAAATAAAATACGGAAAGTATTCGGTTAATGCATCCCCTTTGTATTAACCATAACGCCAGAAAGAAGATAAGAATACTCTCCATTGTTTATGTTGACCTATTTTCACATGGCTTCCTGGTTTTACCGCACTTACATGTTTATCTGTCGAATTGCAGAAAGACCTTAGCACACGTGTCTTTTTGTTGAGAAAGTCTGGTCCTGTTGCATTTACTCGCAGTGTGAATAGGCACTGTAGCAAAAAAAATTGGGTCTGGACCAAAGCAAGTAAAGCAACTAGCTGACCTGTCTGGTGTGAATACACCCTTACTAACCTTTTTAAAACCAACAGTTTCAGGGAATTGTTTTCCCCCAACAAGTTGAAATATCAACTATAAATGGGTTTTATTGATCGTCCATTTTTTATTTTATTTTTTATGTCTTAGAACTTCTTGCTTAATTATAACTGATTTTAAATTTGCTCCTAATTTCACAGTCCTTCACTTCAGTTTGAGGCAGCTTGGGCTCTGACCAACATCGCTTCTGGGACGTCGGCACAGACTCAGGCTGTGGTTAAATCAAGTATGTTGACCCTGCTTCCTGTCTGCCGCAATCTTGGTCATTGTTTATGTACTGTCTGCACTCTGGCGAGGGAGCATATTTGTATTTCTTATTTAGAAAATTGGTTTAAAAATAAACAATTTGACTGCCTAGTGGAACAGACATTGGCAGTGCTAGCTGCGAAGGAATCCATGGAATCTGTGATAATGTTGGTAAATGTCATGATAACTGAGTCATTATTTCCTCTAGCAGCATATTTTCTTAGAAAATACTGCATCTGACTAAAGCTGATGAAACGTCTTTGTCTGAGGTTATTAATGTTTTTTTTTTTTTTTTTACAACATTTTGATGTCCTCCAAGCACCACTAAATATATATTAAAAGTATTGAGATCATGAATGCGTAGTGTTTAGTTAGTTCACTCAAAAGAGTTGCAGTTCTTGTCTATATCGATATCTTATTGTCATATTTGCAATGACAGTAAATTTGCGACATGCGATGCAATCAGATGCTTCATGTGTGGACTTCATGAGCGAGACCAGTGTGCCTAACAATAGTATGGGTTCTTGGATAAACACTTTGAGGTGGCACCAAGGTAGAAATGGTCCACATGGGCACTAAAGACCCCTTTTAAAAGAATGTTTTTGTTGACTTGTTTGTTCTCAGGTTTTTTAATGGATTAAGCGGAGAGAGAAAAAACGAATCGATGCGATTTTGATGCGAGCTGATGATTTAAATGTGTCTAAAAGTATTTAGCATTTACTTCTAAAAATGTACAAATTAGTGCTTAGTTCCTATAGTGCTGATTAGGTGTTGCAGACATGTAGGGTTATTTTGAAACCGTTTTGTCAAGGATTGCAAGGCAAACATTCAGGCCATGGGCCTGAGGAGACGTATGAACCTCAACTGTTGCCTTTATCATTAAGAACAGGTCCAGCAAATGATCTAAGAAGTCTTTATGTTACCACTGCCTAGGTTTACACGTGATGTTTTGGGCTGGAGTTGCCACTGTAGATTCATGTTTATTTTACCTTTGAGTGTTCCCAGGAAACGAGCATATCTGTGGAGTTGCACTAGCTGTCACCTCGGGCAGAATTGTGATTTGTCTGTTTGTTTATCCAGACGCAGTGCCCTTGTTCCTGCGGCTGCTACACTCTCCTCACCAGAACGTTTGTGAACAGGCTGTATGGGCTTTAGGAAACATTATAGGTAAGTGTGACCCACTGACGGGAGGTGTGCGGAAGTAAGCGACAACCCAAGCTGACATGTTTATTACTTCCCGCTCAGGGGACGGTCCACAGTGCCGGGATTATGTAATCTCCCTGGGCGTAGTGAAGCCTCTGCTTTCTTTCATCAACCCATCGATCCCCATCACCTTCCTCCGCAACGTTACCTGGGTCATTGTTAACCTCTGCCGCAACAAGGATCCACCCCCGCCCATGGAGACTGTGCAAGAGGTGGGTGTGAAATCTTTTCCAGGGAACTTTCTGTTGCCAGCTCATAATTTTTACCGAAGGAGGATTGTGAAGCGGTGACGATTAAAGTCTTGTTTTGATTCCTTTTTCTGCCATTTTGCTCTGCTTTTATTACTGTGGTGAGGGATTTTTGTTTTGCCCTGATGATAAAAACAGACGGAAACGAAGGATGACTTTCCATTGCGAGATTTCACTTAGCGCAACATTTAAAAACAAAATGACATACAAAAAACCATTATCTAATTCGATTTTGTGTGTGTTTGGGTTGATGACATTTCAAGAGGCACAAAAGATGGAGGCCGGCACTAGTGGACACTTTGGACAGAATGCAAGTAGACATCCGTTCAGGGAGGAATTTGATGCAAAATAGGTGAAAATCAACAAGAAAAATCGAAACTGATTAATTTAAAGTTTTGATCAGTTATCTTTTGTGATGTCATCAGAGGTAGGGGCGTGTGAAGGCTTGTTTTATGAGGCTAGATTTTATCTTGGTTAAAAAACGAAATAGCAAAACAAATGTTGCAATAGCGTTTTTTCTTGAGAAAAGATATTTTGTCCTAATAGGTCTTTCTGTTATGGCCCCAATAATCCAGCTACAGTCTTCTTCTATAAACCTGTATCTTCGTGCTGCTGCTGATGTTTTCATGCAGATCAGTTTGCTGAACTGCTAGCTTGTTGACTCTGTTACATTTCAGTACCGTGCCAGGGGTACTTTCTATGACCATACAAAGCCTTTTCTTTCCTTAAATCTAACTTCCTCTAAACTTTTTTTTTTTCCTTGGCAGATTTTGCCTGCTCTCTGTGTGCTAATATATCACACAGATATAAATGTAAGTATTGTACTAAAATACGTTTTGTCCGAGCTGGTTTAAGACTTGATGTGTTTAAATTGTTCTCCGTGTTCACCTCATTGTGTTCATGTTTAGATACTCGTAGACACAGTGTGGGCTCTGTCCTATCTGACGGATGGAGGAAACGAACAGATCCAGATGGTCATCGATTCTGGAGTTGTTCCATTTCTTGTGCCTCTCCTCAGCCATCAAGAGGTGAAAGTTCAGGTAAAACATTATTCTGCTGAGATGAATATAATTTTTTTTTCTCTCGCTATAAGTAAATAGAAGTTGTTGTTGTTGTTTCCCCTTTGTCTTCAAACTCTAGACAGCCGCTCTGAGGGCGGTTGGAAACATTGTGACGGGAACAGATGAGCAGACCCAGGTGGTTCTTAACTGCGACGTTCTCTCACACTTCCCCAATCTGCTCACCCATCCTAAAGAAAAGATTAACAAGGTATCACTGCCACAAACTGATTGGTGCTTCTTTTTCTGTTTAAAAATGCTCGTAAACTTATAGAAATTCTAAGCGTTATTACATTGTCTTGGTAGTGTAAAACTATGCTAATCAAAACCTAGCCTTAAAATGTAATTTATAATTTTAATTTAAAGTGATCTCAAATTATATACAGAATTTAATGCGAAATATTAAATCATAGAAGGAATGGAGATATCTTGAAGGCCAGAAGTGATTGTCGTTGAAAGGATATTTGCTGTAGTGAGGTTTTGGGGATAGTTTTGACCATTTGTGATTGGTTTGATTATAGGAAGCTGTCTGGTTCTTGTCCAACATCACAGCTGGGAACCAGCAGCAGGTCCAAGCTGTTATCGAGGCTGGGCTAATTCCTATGATCATCCACCAACTGGCCAAGGTTTGTGCACATTAGAGGAGCTCCTAAAGCATTTATTCTTTATATTCTTTCTCATGTTTCTCCACAGATTGTAACAGATCCAGCATTTGGAAAAGTAGCTAATGCTTTCTTTGTTTTTTTTTAGAACAATACCTTGTAAGCAAATAATTTTAGGAGGTAAATGTGGTCTACATTTTGTCTGCTCTGACAATATGCTGTGGTAGGTTTGTAGTAACAGACTGGCTCTCCACAGGGTGACTTTGGCACTCAGAAAGAGGCAGCATGGGCTATCAGCAACCTCACCATCAGTGGGAGGAAAGACCAGGTGAAGTCTGTTTTTTTTTTTTTTTTTTTTTTTTTTAATGTAGTCATTTTTATCTTATTTTGTTTGCTTAGATGTAAATTGGTTTGATGGTAATTTTACTTGTTAAGGTTGTGTTTAATTATATCAGTAGTAACTGTTTACCAGAACATGTCTGACTTTTAAAGAAGTCTCAGTTGAAGAATAAATCTAGGCAGCATTTCTCTTCTTTAAATTTCATTGTGAACGTTGAGTAAGATTGTTTTCCAGACTTGTAACCGTGTACCTGTGTTGCAATAAAGTATGAATGTGGTGTGTATGTATGGGTTTGTATAGGTGGAGTTCTTAGTGGAGCAGAATGTCATCCCTCCCTTCTGTAACCTGCTGTCAGTGAAGGACTCTCAGGTGGTGCAGGTCGTCCTGGACGGCCTCAAGAATATCCTCATTATGGCTGGAGATGAAGCCAGCACGATCGCTGAAATCATAGAGGAGTGTGGAGGTCTGTGTTCATCCGTCTTATTACTGTTACATCTCAGCTTTTGGTTGACATTAGGCATCTCCCCTATTAAGGTTTTTGTTGTCGTCGACACAGTCATTGAAGAATAGACATCTGTAACTAACTGAAATATTTGGTATGGATTTCCCCTGCAGGATTTCACTGAATACAAGTTTGTTTGTTTAATTAAAAAGGGTTGACATCACAACAAGCACAAGGAAGAAGTGATCACCAGATTTTGGAAAACTGTATGAACAGAATTAGAAATACACACCAGCGAAGCAGAATTTTGATTTAAAAACATCAACAAAAAACGGGAAAAAATATATATACTGATAGTTGTCATTGAGCTCTGTTGTCTTTATGCCTTTTGTGATGTCATCAGAGGTATGTGGGTGAAAACTTGTTTTAGGAAGGTAGATTTTATCTGTAACAACAAAATGGCAAAACCAGTTGGAAAAACAGATCATGAGACGTTTAAAAGCTCAAAAACTATAGTTGTTTGTTTTCCTAGAAGGTATAACTTGCTCATAATTGACAACCTACATGTTGTAGTATCCGTTATTTTCAACAAGATTTTTTGCTGACTTATTTATTTTTAAAGCTATATCTGACTAAAATCATCCAGCTACAATCCCTTTATTAAACTAGCATCTTTCTCCTGTTGTCATGCAGATGAGTTTGCTGACCGGCTATGCTAATGTCAGCAAGCTAGCTATGTTCTGACTCATAACATTCTTCAGTGCTGTCAGTGACATACAGTTGTCCTCTTACTTAATAAATCTAATTCTTTGCCTTGAATGCTATAACATTTATTGATCAGAGCAGATCACCTGAATAAGGAAGCTGCAGTGGCCAACACAATCTCTCTTGAATTGTTATCTTCATTGCACAAGGTGAAAAACACAAAATCACTCTAAAAAGCACAAATTAGTTGGATCAACTAAATGCTGCACCTGTCCTAAAAGTGGGCACGCTCTTCACATGAAAATAAATGCTGACTTTCTATAATCAGCGCTTATTTTGCACTTTCTTTTTAAAACATAAATGTAAACATCTGTTTTCAACTGTAGTTTCCTCCTTGTCCTTGGAAAATGATTGTAGTTGACTCGTCAGTGTCTGAATGTGAACTCTGTAAGGTTTCTTTAGTTTTGGTAATAGCAGATGAAATGTTTTGTTTGGCCTCATTTCGAAATGTTCCTTTCTTTGTTTTGAAGGTCTGGAGAAAATAGAAAACTTGCAGCAGCATGAGAATGAAGATATCTACAAATTAGCCTTTGAGATCATTGATCAGTACTTTTCAGGAGATGATGTAAGTTCTCAATCACTCATTTATTATTTTCACTTTGTGTTAGCTTTAAATCTGTTTGACCAGATCTGTTCCTTTCAGATTGATGAAGACCCGAGCTTGATCCCTGAAACCACTCAAGGAGGAACCTTCAACTTTGACCCTGCCTCCAACATGCAAACAAAGGAATTTAATTTCTAAAAGGCCAGGATGTTTGGTCCAACTACTTACAGGGGTACCCTGTAATTAGCGCAGACATTCACCCATCTCCCAACAATCTGGCAACCTGGTACAGAAGGATTTTTAAGCACCAATCTCGCCACTAGAGGATTTGAATCACAGCCACTTCTGCACTGTGGGGAGCTTTTTCTTTGTCTTGTTTTATTTCCCCTTCTAGTTCAACACTTCATAGGAGCCCTAGTTGTTCGTCTGGCAACCTGCATGAGGAGAACTGTCAGTGCTGCCAGTGCTTCTATTACTCAAAGGTAAAACCAGAAGGAGGAAAAAGCCTTATTGGCAAGATCCAAATTGCCAAAGGTCAAGTCTTCACAAAAACACAAGCACATTTTCAGCTACAACCACGCGCACGCACTCACGTTTATATATAAATGTATAGAAATACAGATATATGTACACACACTTTCTGACACATAAGATTTGTGTGCATACTTCTGTTAGAAGCCGTCATATCAAATCTGGAGAAGAAATACTGCTGTTGGTTTGTGGTTTATTTTTGTGCTTTCCCTCCTCTGGATTATCCTCCGCTGTAACTTCACCCTCTGCACACAAACACACACAGAAACACAAGTGTACACCTGGACACACTTTATCGCAATGTTTTCCTGATGACCAGGCACACGTGTCTATCACCCGTTTTTAAAGAGATAATCCCAGAGCTAAGCCATGATTACCACAGACCCCCCACCCCCCCCCCCCTCTGCCCTCCCAGGAGGGTCCTTGGGCAGGTGGAGGCGTGAAAGGGCTCAAAGCTAAAACAATAGAGGAATCCGTGGCAAACTGACGGGACTTCTGACTCAGTTTTCCCTTTATGTTTCTTTGGTGTGACCTCTGTCGCAATATTAGACTCTAAAGGAATTCATCAAATGTGAAGAAAAGGCCATATTTCTTCCCCTCACCACATGCAGTTGTAAGCCCTGCTTCAGATTCAGAAGAGCGGGAACATTTTTATTTTTTGTCAAAGGATGTACATTTCTGTCACCAGGCGGATGATGAAGGCACAGAGACTTACAAAAAGAGAGTGTTTCAGTCATGACCCCCCCCCCCTGCAAACTGTTTTCCTCTGGACTCCCCTGTAATGTGAAAATTAAAAAATGGGGCGGTGGTTAAAAAACAACAACCTTCAAACTGAAATCAAACCATAAGGTTATTTTTTAATAAGGAAATTCTCACTTTGAAGTGATATTACTTTCACATTTCAGCTTTGTCTGGTATAATCTGTGGAATATTTCTTTTTAATTAGTTTTCTTTTCCTCCAGTCTTATGCACACAATTGTGAGGCACAGTGACGTCTGCCTGCAGAAAGGGACCTATGCTCGTTGAAGACTAGACTCAGACGAAGTGCAGGTTCTGATCTTTATTGTACTTAACTACTTTTTTGATCAAGAGGTCACATGTCATCACGCGATTTGAATAATTGTAAAAACAAATGTGATGTGTATCTCTCCTTACCGTATAACAAATATATGAATATATTTACATAAAGCCTGTACAAAGCTGCTGCAGCTGACGGTCATTGGATGGCTGATTACTGTCCTAGATGGCTGGGGAGGGTTTTTGTTCTGTTTTTATTTTTTTGGAAGCAATATTTTTTGTTTTATTTTTTGACTTGCAGATGTATTGTGATGACATGCTGATAAATTGGAGTAGGCCGGGTTTTTGGTTTGTCTTTTCACCTCTTATCGCTGCGATGGCTGTTTGAAAATGTACCGTCCCACGTTCCAGTTGGTGTTTAGATCCGGGGCTGAGGTGACTAACTTTAAATCGGACCCCAGCCCCGGTCTTGTAGATGATCTGCTGGTTGGCTGCTAACTATTCAGATTCAAGGGTTGGGTGTTCAGAGCAGCGACTGGATCAAAGTGGGGCTTTAAATATCTGGTAGGGCTGTAAAAAGCAGCCAGGACTTGTTTTTGGGATTAGCTAATATTACTGAACAAAACTACAGAGGGTGTACAGTCATGAACTAGCAGACTAGACCGAGCCACTTTAAAGATTTACAATTTTGTTGTCTTGTATCCAAATTGGATACAAGCTTATGTTTGCAAGATTTTTACTTGCTAATAAAAAGCTGTTTTAAGTGAAATAATAGGAGAAAAAAGAAGCAACAGACAGCGTTTTGGCCTCTGATTGTTTGTATCTTTTTTATAAATTTTAGATTGAATTCTTCTCTTTAAGGTGGCTCATTGATGCTTTCAACTCTTGTGCATATTAAAGACAATAATGAGTTGAGAAATCATTGTGCCTTTTTGTTGTTTGTTTATTTCAACAACAAATAGATTTTTCAGAACAAAAACGACAAAAAACTGAGCAACTGGAGAATCTTCACATGGGGGGTAATTTGCTGTCTCCCTACTGTTGGAGTTGCCACGAGGAACGGTCAGTGCTGCTCTCTGCTGTCAAAAACAACTGTTTTTCAAATATTCATCCACTGAACAATGTATTACACCATTCCTACCTTCCCCGACACCACAAACTTCACTGGTTTGCCATAATTTCAGTCAACAGATCCTGGTTTCCTTTCTCTTCTTACCTTCAGGACATCGTCTGTGTTTCTGATTCTAACCAAAATAAACTTGCTGTTTAGCCGTTTGTTCCTTGTAGCTTCCAAGTGTTTGTTTCACACGTCCAAGAGCTTCTTTTTTTTGAGTTGCCTAAAATGTGAAGTTTTTCGCAGTGTGTTTCCAACTGTTTAAGACAAAGACCCAGTAGGCAATCATTAACTTACACTTAGACTTTGAGCAGAGGTTTCCTGTGGACTCGGTCCAGACAACATGCCGTATAAGACAAGCTTCAAAAATAGGACATTAATCCTGCCTGACCTATATTCACATGCTCATGTTTACTTTCTGGTACAGTCTAGCTGAAATGGTCAAAACAGATTTTTTTTTTACGAAGTCTATGAAATCGACAGAACATTCCCCCCCCCCCCCCCCAAAATCTAATCACTTGTTCCTGGTCCCACTGCAGACATTTCCTTAAAGTTTAATCAGAATTAGCATTTAACTTGAGTTATGTAGCTTACTAACAGACAGACAAAACTTAAAAATAAAATTAAAAAACCCTGTCAAAACCATAACCCCCTTGTTAATAAAGAACAAGGAGTATTTTTTTCATGGGGTTAAAAATTCCAATGCTTTGTGTATTTCTATATAACCTAACTCTGGTTTTTACTTTTTAATAACTGTCTGTCTGAAGTGTTAAGTATGGACAGTTAGTTGCACTGGATTTTATATAGGGGTATCAGAGTAACTAGGGTAAGTATAAATGCACACTACACTTGGTTTTACTTGCTGAAACTAAAGGGAAAGCTGTGATAATGTTCCTTGGACTCGAGTTGTGCAATATATTGTTTTGTCTAATACATAAAATATATTCCATGCTATTTTAGGAAGGTAACTGCATTACTTATGAAGGTTTATAAGGGTTATGAGTACTTTGCCAAGACAATGTTTTTGTGTTGTAGACATTTGCAAGGAAATTCGGAAGTGGGGAGATTCATTCCAAGCAGAATGTTTGAGTCATAGTGTATTCATTCTCAAAGGGAACATTGCGTTGTTGCACTATAATTAGGGGATCGGGACTCCATAAATAAATTATAAAGATGAAAAGTCCCTTTATACTCTATTAAAAAGCTGCAGAGCACCACAGGCATTTGTAGCTTGGCAACTACTCGGCTGATGACATCAGTCAGCGTCAGCAGGGCATGGTGCTGAATTCTCTTGGGTGACAACATGGAGAGAAACTCTTGATCTGTTTGTTTGTTGTGTATAGAGAGCTTATCTAATTCATCTACTACTACTGTTCTGTGCTGTACCTGTCTATATGTTAAAAGGTGCTGGTGTCCAGAATAAGCTCCTACAGTCATCTTAGAAAACAAAACAAGAAAACCTTTCCATTACATTTTTTAATTCATTTGGCAATAATCTTGACAATATTTTCAATGAATCCCATCTTGAGGGCCGAAGTGTTTATCTCAAAATGTGTCCATTAGAACCTATATTCCTTGTTAAATTAAGTATATTTGAATATTTGTGTTGCAACATGTCAAAGTTTATATTCCATTTTTATGATTAAAGCTATTTTTTAGATTAAATGTATAAATATTTAAAATCTGTTTATAGCAAGCTTTAGATGTGTAAATATTTAGAGGACATTTTCATGTCTTTATTGTATGTATTTATATTACGTGTATGAATATGTAATAGAAAATCTATAAAATTAGATTCTGACATGGATTTAGCAGATGTTTTGATAACACTTTTATATTACATAAACGGATGTTTAACAAAAATATTCAGTAGTTGCATGTTTTGGGGGGATTATCACTATATCATTTCTTAACATATATTCAGAATAAGGATTCTCAATTCTACATAATTACCTGTATAAATATTTAACAATCGTCCAGGTAGCATTTTAAATTAAATGTTTTCTGAGAGGATACTATATGTGAATACATTTTTAAAATCTGTATTAAAAATAATTACGTCATATAAAATATGTTCAGGTTGCTTTTTTTTAAAAGCTAATCTGAAGCCGGACTCGATTGTTTTGGCCTCGTGGTCACGTGACGTATCATCTCCTCGCCACTTCCCCAAACAAACGCCAGTCGGAGCAGTTTTTGTTTCGGCTCCAGCAGAGAAAGTAAAACCATCAGAAGTGTCGGCCTCTCCACATGCCATGGTGAAGCTGTCAGACGGAATATCATCCTCTAAAACAGACTCGTCTCAGGTGAGCCAATCAGAAATTAGATATTTTCTTTGAGGCCAATTATCTACTTCAGATCCGGTGGGGGTTTCTTTTTTTTTATCCTTTTTGGTGCAGCCTAGAATAGATCGGATTTTTTCCACCCCAATCGTCTAAGTCTAGCAGCAGCTGCCCTCAGTGTTTTTTTGCTGAATAATGTGTTTGTAACAAAGGCAGCTATCTGCTTTCAGCTTGCTGTCCCTGCCAGCGTTTAGAGTCTGCTGTTTGCGCATCACAAACACACAATTCAACCGGAGTCCCATTTTAACAATTTACACAACAAAACATTGAGGTCTGTACTTCCAACTCCTGTTAATTCCAAATTTCGCAGAAATCCTATAATCCGAGGATTATATGGTGTTTCAAAAACAAATGCTAAAGCAAAGCTGTGGACAGGAAGAGAAGGGGGGGATAATTTAAAGCTACAAGGCAGAGTTTTCTGTAAAATACTTCAAACTCACTTCAACTGTGGAACATGTTATGTTCAGTTTCTGTTTGTGTGATAATTTTGTTATATTTTTTTCAAGATGAAATCTACCCTTTCTAAAAAAAAAAAAAAAAAAGAGCTGTTGTGGGGCACATGCCTCTGATGACATCATATAAGGTATAAAGCAACTTTTTGGATTTATATGGATTTTTCTCGCTGAGCCATATTTAGGAGCACAAAATGAATTTAGGAAAAAATGGTTCAAGTGACACACATAAAAAGGAAGTTTGTAAAGTACATCAGGACCTACTGGAATGGCCAGATTGTATTTATTTAAGATCTTCAGCAATCATTTTGAGCCAAATAATTTAAAAATCCATTCGGTCTGGTTAATACTTTCCACAAATGCATCTTCTAATGCTTTAGAATCCATCACAATATTTCACAAAAATCACTTTGTTGCTACGGTGTTTATCAGTGCTACCTTACTAGCTTAATTCTTGTGCCCCTTGTGATACCTCTGACCCTAATGCTTAGTAAGCAGAATTAGCCTTTTCTCCCTTCTCCAGTGCATCTTTCAAAAACTGAAACACTGCAGTATACATTTCTACTACTACCACCCAGCTGGGTTTAGGTTATCAGTGTACAATTATAAGATTAAGAAAAACACTACTGTATTGTATCTTTAAAGATAATCTTAGTAAATTTCAACTTACAGCAGGTTAAACCGATGACATTATTTAAAGTAGCAACCAACACTCCATTTCAAATTTTCCTATCTTATTTTTTATTTTTTTATTTCGATTAAATAAACATCTTACGTTGTATAGGTGACTTTTGAAATTTTTATTTTCTCTGTCCCTTTCTGCCATTAAACAGTCCACAAACATTATAAATAAACAGATGTACAATGAACTGAAAATACAGTCACAATATGTTTTGCCCTTTTAAACATCAGAACCAGATGGGAACATTGGGTGTGTGTTTTTTGCACCACATGCAGAATGAGTTTACTTGTCTACTTGTTCTGTCTGTGTCCATCTGGGGTACAGCCCATAATGCAATTAAGTGAACAGGGGTCATGAAGGACACTGAACTGCATATAGGACAAGTACAAATCAATGAGCATATTTGTTTGTTTTCCATGCTAACCTGTCTTAAACAGTAACAAAGAAAGTTGCTTTAATTTTGATGGTGGGTGTTTGGTTTGACCAACTTTACTTCACTATAGAGATGTATTAATCTGTTGGCTAATAACTGTAATTTGCCTGTTTTTGTACTTAAGCTGTGGATAGAACACAGAAGTTTTGTAATTACACTTTTTTCTGTTTATTAAATGAAACAGGAAACTTCACTTTTCTGTAAACCTATCAATAATCTACCTGGACTTACATTAACTTAGTTATGAAGTTAATTATTTGAAGGTTTAAGGGTTATGACTAATGAGTATTTTTCTTTTATTCTTTTTTATTAAGTTATCTGTCCATCGCTGTAGCAAACAGACCTTTTTATTTTTAAAGTGAAAAATAAATATATTGAGGAAAAACATTAAAGAAATCCAAGACAAAGTCTGATAACTGTATTATGTTCCGGATTTACTAAAGCAATATTTGGCGAATTTCACATGTTTTATAAGATGGTTTTTACAGGTGCAAAACAATTCTGCCTCCATATTACTTCCAGACACATTTATGCTTGTTTTCCCGTCATTTCAGGGAGTTTGGAGCTGAAACATGGTTGTCGAAGCTTAAAAGTTAAAGCAGAAGGATTTTTACTCCCTTAAATCTTTGCAGTATATAAGCACTTATCTCTGAGTTATTATGAAACCTTGTGACAGGGCCTATCTCTAATCTCTATCGTGTGTGTGTGTTTTCAGCTTTAATTCATGTTCAGTGTGTGTGTGTGTGTGTGTGTGTGTGTGTGTGCGCATGTGCTTGTGTATGTGCCGGAAGTTTTTCCAACTTTGTCATGAATCTGAAAATGGATCCAGATTCCTGGATATTTGGATGACTGTCTAAATGTGTTGATAACAGGAAGACTTTCTCTCCGATGTTTAAATGAATGCACCCTCATCCACTCAAAACAGTGACAGCAACGCTGGGACCAACTGGCCAATGAAAACACATCATGGTGGACGTAACCAAATGGCCCATTTTCAGCCTGATTGGGCCGGAGGATCTCCCATCAATCAGGAAAGCCTGCGTGTTTGGCTCTTCTGCTAACGAGGCCATCTACATCACCAACGACGATGAGGTGAGAGGCCAAAGGAAATGCATTTTTCTGGTTTGGGGTTAGCTATGCAAGGGGTGAGGTACATTCTTCAACGTTGCTTTAGAAAGTTATGTAGCATGTCACTTTCTAAAAAAGTTTTTCCGCTGCTGATTTTTTTTAATTTTTTAACAGAATAATTTATTTCCATCCCTATTTTTTGGTTGTTTAGTTTTTTTTATTTTACTTATGGCTGTTATAAACACTTTGTGTAACTTTTGATTAAAGACCATATTGACTTTAGTTTTGATGTAATTTTTTTACACACACCCATCATAGACATTGATGTATTAATTTGGGAATTTTACAAAATCTTGGTAAGGAACATCAAACCACATATTTTGTGAGGGTGCACGTATACTTGTGACCCTGTATGGATTAGAGAAAATCTACAATAAACTTACTTTATGTTGTATAATTGTTCCATCCTGAAAAAATAAGCCCAAAAGCATCAATGAAAGTCTGAAACATCATTAATGAATGTATGCAAGCATGTGAGTGGAACTGCACCTTATTTACACCAGCAATAGTTAGGCAGATGGTTACTCTCAATAATATATACGTGGTTGAGTTAAAAGTCTGTGATAGAATCTGACATTATATTCAGAAATTTATGTGAGAACTTTTTTTAAATTTATAATTTATTCTGTTTCAAGTTTTCAAAAAATTGATTAGATTAGAATATTTTTTTTCCTGTAATTCTTCGTCTCTGAAGCTTAAATAACAGTGTTCTCATAATGGGGAGCCTAAGTCGTGTCCATCTACTTCCGATAAATGAGAGTCAATGGAGCATTGAAAGTTATTTGTTGGTCCTGTTTGAAATGTGCCATGGATTTAACACATGATGTTCCTGAATTTTAAAGACACATCTTGATGCCGAGAAAGTGCTAACCGCACATCATTAGTTATTTACATCGAGATAAAGCATGTGTGTGATTCAGGGCTCAAGGCAAAGGGAACCAGAAATTAACTTTTATTGACTTTCATTTTTTTTTATTTTTTTTGGCAAGGGGAGGAGACCGCTCCCCTTATCTATTATAATCCCTACAGCACTTCCTGCTGGTGTTGATATTTGGTTAAAAATGACCCCGTCCCCTGCTCAGCTTAGCAATGTTTAGGGTTCCTTAAAGACAGTGGATTAGAGAAAATTATTTGTTTCCTGACTAAATTCCTTATTTTATTATCTAAAAGACAAAACTCAGAATTACTTCATATATTCATTTATTTACCATATAGGTGACTTCTTTTATCCACATCAATACTTAAAGAGCAACTTACCCCCCTACCAGAGTCTTATTCCACCTACATTTCATGTTTGAAAAATGCTGCAAAGGGAGGTGTTGCCTGGCAGACCGAGGGACACGAGGGGAGAGAGGGCTGGGCGTAAACACTCCTATGGATCCCCTGACCGAAAAAAAAAAAGAGTCAATGAAGTGATAAAAGTTATTTTCTCGTCTGCTTCACCCTGAATCACACATATGCTGTACCTCAATTTAAATAACTAATGATGTGCGTTTCAACTGTTTGTCATGTGATTTGTGATTTATTTGCTGGTAAAATTTTGTAATTAAAATGACTAGGAATCAGAAGTCTCATATATGACTTCAGCGAACATTCGCTACCACTTGAAATACTCACCGAGACCTTATAGAGCTTGTCCCCCATGTTGAGTATCACTCGACCGACTATTTCTCCTGCATTATAATTGGCACTTTCCACAGGGCCAGATTTATAGTGGTTTTCTCCACGTGCAATGATCCATGCTTCGTCCTGGAGGAAGGGTGCGAAGTTCACTAAACTCAAGGTCATTTTTCTTCTTTTACTTATGTGGTTTGTAGTCCAATATGTGTTTTCACACAAAACCTAAAGTAACTTTTGCCACCTGTCGAAAATTAGCGCTTTCTCTGCATCAAAATGTCTTTAAAATTCATGGACATCATATGTTAAATCCATGGCACATTTCAAACGGGATCAGAAAATACTTGTGTCTCTTCACTGACTCTCATTCATATTTTTTTGACAGTAGGGGGACCCATGGACCGGAAGTAGATGGGTGTGACTTGTCCCAACTCCAACTCGCTACGGAGGCGTGACCGAAACTCGGCTGCTTTTATACCCCACAGCATACTGGCAAATGTCACATATCACAGCAGAGCAAATAGCGACGGCTGATTCAAATTAAAATGTAGTGCAGACTTCTAACCTGAAGAGGGCGCCACATTGACGATTTTAGGCAGAAAATGTATATTTTAAATAAAATGCACTAAAATGTCAAAATAATGGCCACACATGTAGACAGCACTATTCGACACCCAGATTGATTTGGGGGTGAGTTGTAGTCCAATTCATTCTTTGTTTGTTTTTTGGGTTTATTTTTTATATATATATATATATATATAAAGCTAATTCATTCAGAAAATGCAACATTTCACCATATTTTTAGCCTCTAGACAGCCTTAGATCAGGGTTTTAAGCTGGACCTGGTTCAGATGCAAAGACATTGAAACTTTCCCAAATAGAATAAAGTTACAGATCAGGAATTACTTTACAGACTCTGTATTAAGTGTAGGACAACTAAGTCCAGATTTGATAAATCGTAAAAAAATTAAAATAGCAGTAAAACGCAGACAAAGCTTATAAAGTAAAAACAGCAATAAAGCAAGAAGAACATACAAGACATATGATACATGAAAACATTACTCAAAGGCAGCTCTAAACAGATACGTTTTTAGTTGTGATTTAAAAGAACTCAGTGTTTATGCAACTTTGCAGTTGTCTGGAAGTTTGTTCCAGATTAGAGGAGCATAGAAACTGAAAGCTACTTCTCCATGTTTGGTTCTAATTCTAAGGAGAGTTGTGTCTGTTTATCTCTCTTAATTGCTGATCCCCCTTACTTCTCATGTGTTCTGTCTCCGCACGCCCAGGTCTACGTGTTTGGGCTGAACTGCAGTAACTGCCTGGGAACGGGGGACAGCCAGAGCACCATCGTCCCCAAGAAGTTGGACTTTCTGAGCGGCAGGAAGGTGGTGTCCCTGAGCTACGGGAGTGGACCCCACATCCTGCTGGCCACAGATGGTAGGGTCACAGAACATGCACTCCATCCTCACTTTTACTGCATAAAATCCAACGTGCAGCGGATCAACATTGGTTCGTGTGTTGCAGATGGAGAGCTCTTTGCATGGGGGCACAACGGCTACAGCCAGCTTGGAAACGGGACGACCAATCAAGGAGTAGCTCCAGTGGTCGTCTCTGCCAACCTGCTCAACAAGAAGGTCACAGAGGTGGCTTGTGGCTCCCACCACTCCATGGCTCTGACCGACTCAGGAGAAGTATGCTTGCATATGTTCAAATGTTCAAACATAATGTTTCTACAGACAGAAGATTTAGCTTTGTTCGGAGGGAGTGTTGAACAGAAACTAAAGTCCAGCCACGAATAATCCACTCTGAGCTGAAACCTGGAAAATAACATCAGTAGAAAGGAATGTATTGTGCTTCAAGCCAGTCTACAGTAAAAGCTGCACTTTGGCATAAAAGCTGGACATTATACATTTTGAGCGTTAAACTTTATTTTGAAAGTGATCACAGATAGACTTTGGTGCCTTCAGTTGACAGGTATGTTGAATTTTATTCTAAGCTGACATGGAAATAAGACAAGGAGAATATGGCAAATGTATTGGCCTTACAAAAATATTCATACCCCCTGAAATTTATCATAAGACAACTACAGATTTCAGTGTATGTTATTAGGATTTTATGTGACAAACCAACGCAAAGCAGTGCATGACTATGAAGCAGAAGGAAATGAACACATTGGCAGAAATCTGGCCTTTATGGAAGTGTGGTAGAAAGAAAGCTGGGGTTTTTTTTCTTATAAAAAAACCTATAAGAACTCCAGTTTGCAATTAGCCACTTAGGGCAGTGGTTCTAAACCTGGGGTCTGGGACCCCAAGGGGATCCCTTGAGATTGCAGGGTGTCCACACAATTTTGTTTGTGCTGGGGTCTATGCTGATGTTTCCAAAACTGAATTTGCAAATATCACATTAATAAAACCCAAAAGGCAAAAAGAAAGTTGTCTATATGACCTACAGTGTAAGTGTAAAACAAGAAGAATAAGAACAAAAAACCTACAATTGTTGTTTAACTTTTGCAAATAAAAGTTTGTAATTAATCACTTTATTTTTTAACCCACGGTTTTCTCCCATTATTAATCACCCAGTGCTCCTACCTAGTTCCAGTCCTGGGGTTCCACTCTCCCTCTGCCAGCCCCGGGAGGGCCCCGCACTGAAACCCAAGCCTCCTTCATGCTTGGGCAGTGAGCAGGCCCTTCTTTTCACCGGGGTTTCCCTTGCTGGACGTAGCGCGTGGAAGGATCACGTTATTCCAGCCAGATCCTCCCCAACCCTTCAGGTGCCCCGGTCGGCCAGGAGGAGGCAGTATACAGCCCAGGACTGGTGCATGTTTTTGTGGGAGTAGCTCACATTAGCTGCTCAAGGGAACATGGGGAGAACATGCAAACTCCACACAGAAAGGCCCTTTTGCCAACCCCACCCAGGGTGTGGGTGCCGATGATGCGGGGTAACAAACACACCCACAGCGTCCCCGGCGGTAATTGAACCCGGGACCTTCTAGCTGTGAGGTAAACTGTGCTGCCAGCTGTGCCACCGTGCCCCAATAATTAATCACTTTTAAAGCATGTATGTAGGTAGGAGTTGAGTTGGGGGGGGGAGTCCAGCACAGGTAAGGGTGTCCTCAGTTGTGAACCACTGATGTAGGGGACACCAGAATCAAATTTTTTGCTTGCACCCAAAATTCTACCTGTGGTGGAATACTTCACATCACTGTAAATATCCCCCTTAAAGTGAAAAATGGTGATACATAAAGATGAAAACTATGTATTGTCCTATTTCTAACTCTACTAACTTGATTAATCATTCCCTTGTCAATGTGATCATCTTGTCCTCCAGGTGTACGCATGGGGCTACAACAACTGTGGTCAGGTGGGCTCCGGCTCCACGGCAAACCAGCCTACGCCTCGTAGAGTTTCCAGCTGTCTGCAGAGCAAGGTGGCCATCAGCATCGTCTGTGGTCAGACCTCGTCTCTGGCCTTGGTGGACAATGGAGAGGTGACTGTTTGGGTATTAAGCAGAGATGGCGCTGGTTGCGACCCTGTCCTGACTCATTCTTTTAATTCCTATTCAGGTGTACGGATGGGGCTACAACGGGAACGGGCAGCTCGGACTTGGAAATAACGGGAACCAGCTCTCTCCCTGTCGGCTCGTAGGTCTGCAAGGTGTATGTGTGCAACAGGTGAGAGTGTCCATCCATGCTTGGATGAACCTGTTAGTAAATGCTGTGATTCAAATATAGTCCGTCTTGAAAAGGTATTCGCACTTTCACCTTTTAACATTTTGTCACATTGTACTACAAATCATCCAATTTAATGTGACAAACCACCAACATAAAGTAGTTGGAAGTAAAATGATAATTGGTTTCCCAAATAATTTATCAATAGAAATCTGAAAAGTGTGGCATGCATTTGCAATCAGCCATCCTAAGCCAATATGATCGCTGCAAATACACCAGCAAGTCTTTGGGGGGACTTCTCTTCTAGGGTTGCACTTCTAGACTCACATTTACTTGTTTGTTTTTACAAAATGGCTCAAGCTCCGTCACATTTTATCTGCAAACATCAGTTTTCAAGACGTCCTAACTGTATTTAGGTCAGGACTTTGACTGGACCATGGGCCAAAAAATACATAAACTTTGCCTAAAAAGCAAAAATCTTGCATTTAATTGCAATTTTGTGTCAAGCAATGTTAGTCAGTACAACCATGATGTAAATACCTCCACCACAATATAAAAAGATGTATTAAAACTTCTGTAAAAATACCAACAACCTATATTGTTTACTGGGTATAGTCAAGATACAACAAAAATCCTTGAACACATAAATATTGTTTGACCTAAACCATTCCATTCAACATCATGTTGTCTTCCAGGATGTCCATGTGTATTTAGTTTCATTTATGATTGATATCTCCATCTATCCTCCCATCAAATAGATAGATTGAGCTCTGAATAGGAATTATAAAATAGCAAATTCTATGTTTGGCTCTTGTAGAAATAGAGATTTTAATCTATGCCTTCATGACTGGTAGTGACTAAGGAATAATCAAGAAATAATTTGTGTAATTATGAAAGTCCTCATCCCAAATCCCAATCTGTACTATTCCAATAAGAGCCAAGTTGAAGGACAACGTTTCATCTGTACCCAGCCACAGGAACTTCTTCCTAAAAAGAGGCAGAAAGGTGACCACAGGTAGAGGAAGGCTTTTAAGATATCATGGTACAGCTTTGACACTCATCACTCTGATGAAGTTGTTAGTCAAGCAGAAGTGTCTATAAATGAGTTGGCTTGACCATGAATACAGGTAAGAAATTATTATTATAAGTTATATAATCTATTTATGAGCACATTTATTTGTCTGAAAGATATAAAAAAAAATACATGAACTTTGCCTAAAAAGCAAAAACATTGCATTTATTTGCAATTTTGTGTCAAGCAATTTTAGTCAGTACAACCATGATGTAAATACCTCCACCACAGTATAAAAAGATGCTTCTGTAAAAATACCAAAAAGCAATATTGTTTACTAGTTTTTATTTTATGAATCATGGGTATAGTCAAGATAAAAGAAAAATCCTTGTAAAAAAAACAAAACAAAACTTTTGAGATTTAAAACACCTGGACAGTCATTTGATCTTGCTTTCAATTGTGTGTTTTTGGAGGAACACATAAAGCTTGCTTACCGTCTTCAGGATTTTGACCTTTATTTATAGAATCTGTCTGGATCTTCTCCTCAGATCAAGACAAAAACAAAAAGGGAGTGAGGGTGGTTGGCCAAAACGTTGAAACAGCCGAAGAATTTCATCCTGTAAAGTAGAGCCTTCTTTCCCACAGAGATTCAGTCATAAAATATATAAAGATCTGAAGAAGCCGTCATTCATTTTCCTCATAGTTACTAAATGATCTGTAGATTTTCCCATAATTCAATGTGACCTAAGCTCTTTAATTATTCAGAGGAAGTTGGGTTTTAGTTTAGTTTGGACTGGTTTCTGTCTGTTACTAATACTGCTATCAGTACTACTACTACCACTACTACTTTTACTGTTACTGCTAGTGCTTCAACTGCTAATATTACTACTACTGTTAATATGATTGCCATTATTACAATTACTATTAATGCTATTCTACTATAACCACTGTTACTATCACTACCTTTATGATTACTACTGGTATTAATAATACAACTATTACTTGTAATACTATTACTATTCTATTTCTATGAATACTACCATTACTATAAATATTCAGGCTATTGCCACTACTTTTACCATTACTGAATTTGAAATTACTTGGCAACAATTGAAAGTCAAACAGCCTCATGTTATTCTATCTAAGCTCATAAACCAAATAATATAAGTTATCAGCAGCCAACACATTTGTCATACACAAACAATTGGTGCATTCCCCAATCGTTGCCATATGTAAAAATTTCAGGGCTGTGGAGTTTGCTTTGTTTGTTGCTGTGTTTTAACACCTGAAGCCCCCCCCCCCCCCCAGATTGTCTCCGGCTACGCCCACTCCTTGGCGCTAACAGACGAGGGGCTTCTTTACGCTTGGGGTGCAAACACTTATGGACAGCTGGGCACAGGGAACAAGAGCAACCAGCTGAGCCCGGTTCAGATCTTGACGGAGAAGGAGAGGTGACCGAGTCTCTCAGCGCTCTCAAACTATGATTCCTGCCGCTGCTGCTCCGTCTGACTGCTCTTATTCTTTATAGGATTGTGGAGGTCGCTGCCTGTCATTCCACTCATACGTCGGCCGCCAGGACCCAGAGTGGTCAGGTGTATATGTGGGGCCAGTGCCGGGGTCAGTCCATCATGCTCCCTCACCTCACCCACTTCTCCTGCACGGACGACGTCTTTGCGTGCTTCGCCACGCCCTCTGTAATGTGGCGGCTTCTCTCCATGGGTAAGATCTGATGTTTGGGGCTAAGTGTTGAAAAAACATATTTTCACTGAAATAAAGCCAGGCAGGTGATTATGGAGGACTACGGGGGTCATTGGAAAAGCAATACAGCATTTTGATGATGAGTACTTAATTGTGAATTAAAAATATAGATGGCTAAATATAATTTCAAATTCAACAATTAATCCATACAAAAAATAGACATTTGAAAACCATTTTGTAATTACACATTTTAAATTGAAATACTAAAGAGGAATTGCAAATTGTAGTTATTTGATTATTAAATACTGTGATTTAAAAAAAATATTTAAATCCTATTTCAAAATGGAGAATTAAATAACACAATTAATAAATGAGATTGTAAATATCTTTCCTTTTCATACATTTAAAAAAGTTATTCGCTTTTCTACATCAGTTTTCTCTTTCCGGTTCTCATTTTCAAATCCTTTTTGCGATTGCTTTTCCTAAATGGTTTACCCTCTCCTTTTAGCATTCGAGTGACCCTCCTGGTCCCTGAGCACACTGAAAACTAAGTTCAACCAATCACAGCTGCTCCTTGAATGTAACCAGCTCTCTGTCTATTTTTTGTATGAATTAAAGGTTGAATATGGAACATTTTCACAAAAAGCTATTTAAAAAATAATAATAATAATACCTCCACGGCTGTTTCAAATAGTGCAAAATGAAATCATTTTAATTTAAATATAATAAAATAGTATTAAAATATAATAAAATATAAATTTTAACGGGCACGACAATGACGTAATGTTTACACCTACCGCCAGTAGTGGCCGCGGGGTGCCAGATACGGTCTCTATGATCCAACTATGTGGTCGTACAACTTGGCTGGTATTGGGAAAAAATAGCTGAGTGTGCAAGTCAAGCAGCATCTTCAGAGCCCTAGAGGAGATATCGTTGTCCGTCTCAGGAGAGGAGTGACCGGAGAAGAACAGAAACTAGAGTAGTTTTAGGGGAAACCTACACTAGATGGACCCACATAAAACATCTCCACGGCGCCAAACACACGCGGAAACGGCGACTTTCTTCCTGGATCGGTAAGCTAAGACACTTGCTAACTTTAGCTGTCAGTTAAACTGCTCTTAAATACATTCCTCACTGGACGCAGTTCAGGGTGGTAACTGGGCGTATCGGCAGCGAACCAGGCAACCCAACAGCTGGAATTATTTTTCCATTGTTGTAGCTACAACTTAGACCCACTAGATGTTGCTATAGTGTTCAAGATCAATATCCAACCTTTAATTGTTGAATTTGAAATTATATTTAGCTATCTATATTTTAAATTCACAATTAAGCACTAATCGTCAAAATGCTATATTGCTTTTCCAATGACCTCCGTAGTCCTCCATAGGTGATCCCCAATTATTTAAAATGACTTAAACAATACATAAATCCATGCTGGATATTCCTGTATTCCAAAATATGTTCTTGGAGCTATCAGGTGCAGGAGGGCAAACCAGGCATCCCTCTTGGACCAGTTTAACCTGGAGGTGTTCCCCGGCCAAAGTTCTAGGTCTGCCCCATAGACTGTATATATAAGATGGACGGAGCCTCCATGACGTCACCCATAGGTTTCTGAAGAGCTGAACCGAACCCCAATGGGCGGTTCCTACCACCGCCATCTTGGCCATGTCACACTTATCGTGACTCCTGGAAAATACAAAAATGGGTAAAGAGGTGGAGCTAAGAGCGGGGCTGTGAGGGTGGGGGCGGATGATTGACATCTACTCTGAGCCGATGTAGCTACGAGCTAGCTGAGCTAACCCGGAGCTAACTGAAGCTAATGGAGGTTGGGGACTGCTTTTAGCCAGAAAACCACAGCTAAGCGACTCTGCTACCCCTCTGCCTTGTAGGCAAATTCAATAATTTTGTCAAGTAAAATCATGAAGCCTTGTTGGTCCATAACTTTCACAAGCTATGTGAATTTTAATCAAAATATGTTTTAATAATCAATATGTAAAGTAAGAAAGAAATGTGATCATTTTAACCCTTTTTCGAGCAAGCAGCGTTTTCTTAAATGCACAGCAGAAATATTTTACTTACCGAAGTAAATGGAGCAGAGACTTCTTGGACGGTCTGTTAGTGCAATCAATGTCACAGCATCTTTGTCCAAGAAGTGCATGATTAACATCCGAACACGAATGAACATTGCGAACGCCACTGATGGTCAAGTTCCGAGAAACGAAAAGGCCAGAGACCCTTAACACGAGTCCATGGCTGGAGGCCATCCCTGGAGCAAATGGGGCAAGCTGCTAGCCTCCAGCGCGTTGACAGCTCATCTGCGACCTGTCAATCAAATGGACATGCCCCTTATCATTCCGAATTTCAAGCTTAAATTACATCTAAACGGATGAGTTATAAAAATCACCCCCTCAGAGTTGTTATGACAGTAAACTTCACCTATTAAACCTAAAACTGTTTTTTGTAGCAGGCTGTAATCATGTTTATTTCTGCTTTGAAGTTGCCATTTTTAACTTTGGAGTTAATGAGAACTTGCTCCTTTCTGCAGCCAGCCCCTAATGGATGAGAAAATGGGTGGAGGTTTTAAGCAAATCATAAAAACTGTAATTAGATGCCTGAAAGACATCAACTGACTCCTTTAAATGGACAAGAGCATACAAGAGTATCCAGGATCTCATTCTTTAGGTCATGATTTATATATCTCGTGACCATAAGTGAGGGCTTAAATGAAGCTGGACGTGTAAATGCAGAGCTCAGCCTTTTGAGGTCTTTGTTCACTATGAAAAACCAACAGATCAGGATTAACAGCAGGGTAATTTTGCAGAATGTGGCATTTTATTTGTTTTGCTGATACATGCCATAGAATGTCACAATCAGTCATTTACAACTGTTACATCAGGTTTCATACAGTTGTGTGTGTTTTTATTTTTATTTTTAATTTAACTGGAATAACCTGTACACTGTTGAGACTTGTCACGCAGATGCATTTTTTTGCTCTGACCTGTTTTCCATTTCCACCCCAAGGCGTTTTGGTCCGTGTTTGTTAATGACAGTCCTTGGGAATCAAAGCTGAACTGAGCAGCTGCTGGTAGAGCGTTGCGTTCTGACAACATAAACAGTGTTATTAATTTCAGCTGCAAGTGGTTCTTGTAATATTTTGTTTTCATGCATAATCATAGGAGGCTGAAGCCAAAGCTGTCAAACTGAATGGATTCATATAATCAGGAACATCCAGGCATTAAAAAAATTTTTAAGGAGAGGTTTTTGAAATATTTGTAAGAGTTTACAAACACCATATAAAAAGACAGATAACCTCTTTTTCTTAGTGTGTGAGGTTAAATCAGACTAAACTTTTCCTGCTTCGGGTCAGTTAGAATGACCAAAATTATTCATATTTCCTAAATGCCAGAATGATGAGAGATTTGTTTTCTGTAAAGTCAGAAAGAGAAATTTGTACCTCCACAAGTCTGATTAATCCTTGGGTACAATTCCCTGAATCCGGAAGGTGCCACGTTCATCTGTTCAATCATGCAAGTATGCACAGCCTGCATGTGAGAGATCAATATGTTCTGGTGCGAAATGTGCGCATGAAGCCCAGAACAAACGCAAAATATCTTGTGACAATGCTGGCTGAAGCTGGGAAGAGAATGTCCTTATCCCAAGAAAACCAGTCTTGTGCCAACATAGGCCGAAAGACCACTCAGAGAGGAAGAAGCCTTTACCCCAAAAGTAACGTAAAAAGCTAGATTATGGTTTGCAAATGCACTCGGGGACAGAGACCTTAATTTTTGGAGATACTTCCCATTGTCTGATGAAACTAAAATCGAAGTGTTTGGACATACTTACCAACTGTACAGATAAAGTAAAAAGGAGGAAGCTTGCAACCATCCCAACAGTGGATGGGTGTGGCTGTATTATGTTGTGTGAGTGCTTTGCTGCAGGAGAAACCGGTGCACTTCACAAGATAGACAATGTCAAGAGGAAAGAACATTATGATAAAATATTGAAGCAACATCTGAAGACATCAGCCAGGAAATTGTAGTTTGGCCACAAATCGACTTTACAAATGGAAAGTTACTCTTAGCATCCCAGGAAATTAATTACAAAGTGGCTTGAGGGCAATAAAGTCAATGTTTTGGAGAGGCTATCACAAAGCCCTCATATCAGTCCCATCAAACAATTGTGGGTACAGTTGAAAAGGTGTGTGCGAGTGACCTGACTCAGTTACACCAGTTCTGTTGGGAGGAATGGGCCAAAATTCAAGCGAATCATAGTGATGAGCTCGCTGAAGGATAACCAACAATTTGGACCTAAACCATACAGTTTAAAGGTAGTTCTGTTAAATACTAAGAACATTTTACACACGCAAACTTCTGAATTTGAGGAAAGTTAAAGAGAAATCTCTTTCAATATCATAGATATTATTTTGGGAATATTAACTGACCTAAAATAAGAAAAGTTGAGTCTGATTGAATGTTGGACAAAATGTCTTTTTTATACAGAGTATGTAAACTTTTTGGTTTCAACTCTGTGTGTGGTGCTTCTTTCCCATCAGAGTACGATGACTTCCTTACTGTGGCTCAGTCTCTTAAGAAGGAGTTTGATAACCCAGAGACAGCTGACCTTAAGTTCTGCGTTGATGGCAAATACATCTATGTCCACAAAGCAGTGCTCAAAATCCGGTCAGAAACTCTCCTCCCAGATGCCGAATGCCCGTCTAAACCCTTCATGCACGGATCATTTGTGTTTACTGCTGTTTTCCATCTCTGCTGTCCAGGTGTGACCACTTCCGTTCGATGTTCCAGTCCCACTGGAACGAAGACATGAAGGAGGTGATTGAGATAGACCAGTTCTCCTACCCCGTCTATCGCTCCTTCCTCGAGTTCCTCTACACAGACAATGTGGAGCTGGCTCCTGAAGACGCCATCGGTCAGACACGCACTTGCACATCCAGATTTCTGCTGGCATTTTTTCTGTCATCTCTGAGTGCTGATCCTTTTGGTTTGCTGTTGGTCCCTCAGGGCTGCTGGATCTGGCCACATCTTACTGCGAGAACCGACTCAAGCGTCTGTGTCAACACATCATCAAGAGGGGGATCACGGCGGAGAACGCCTTCTCTCTGCTGTCTGCCGCTGTGCGCTACGATGCCGAGGTCGGTCTTCACTACCAGACTTCAGCGCACATTCTTTACTAAGGAGGACAGCTTTACTAAGCCTCACCTAGGAAGCAAACAAGACCAGTGATTAATGTGCAAGTGTGCATGGGCTGTTCCCAAAATAATTCTTTGAGATCCTGGTCATTCACAGCCCTGTGAACTTAATTACAGTGACATTCTGTCACTCAGTTTGGTTCAGAGTTCTGGTTCTGAATATCAGTTTGCCTCTTTGTCTGGACTCCCATCGCTTAAATTCTATTTTAGTAGCTATTTTAAAAGGTTAATTCCATAAAAAAAATTTTTTTTGTTAAGTCAGAAGTCCATAAATGCACCCAAACCAAGTTAAAAAGATTAAAAACCCTTTCATTGGTGTAATCTTAAATTCCATCCAGACATCGGAGTTCTAGTAAAGACGAGACCTTTCTATACTTTTCTCATTGTGTTCTTAGTTCTTTCCCATTCTATTCTTCCCTCCTAGTGTTCTTCCAACTTGGTACCATACGTCCTTTTGATCTGTCCTTCTTTTCTTTCTTCCTTATCCTCCATTCTTACTGTTGCTTCTAGTTTTCTTTTCTTCTTCCCTTTCCTACCTTCCTTCCTCATCTCCTTTCCATTCCTTATCCTGCATCCTTCCTCACCTCTTTATTTATTCTTCATCCTTCTTACATTTCTTGTCCTCCATTCTTACTACCTTCCATCCTTGTCCTTTGTTGTCTTTCCCGCCTTGTCCTCCATCTTTGCCACATTCCTTTTCTACTTTCTTTTTTGCTCTCTTGTTCTCCATCCCTCCTAACTTCCATTTTTGGCTCTCTTCTTTATCCTCCATCCATCGTACTTCCTTGTCTCCCTTCTTCTTTCCTTCCTCGTCCTTTCTAGCTTCCTTTTCTTTCTTGCTCTTTTGTCCTCCGTAATTGCTTTTTACATAAAAAACTAGGAAACCTGGGCCTTCCACATTTACTGCAACTTCTCATAAATATGCATAAAATACCTAAAAATGCACTCAGCTGGTATTTCACAGCACAACCACACACTTAAAAAGCCAACATTTAATAAATTGGGAAACACATTTAGATATATATACATTTTTTTTTCTCTGTACAAAATCAATAAAAGACCCAATGACGGCCCATTTCAGTTTAATGGAAGATGGCACTGGATGTTTTATTTAAATCATGCTGATATTTCAAGGAGTTAATATCATGGGGCCTATGAAACAAAACAGACCCACAGCATCACAGATCCTCTATCAACAGTGGGGATGAGATACTTTTCCATTTAATGAATTTTCATTCTTTCTTTGCCTCATCTGATCAGAACACCTGGTTCCAGTTGAGGTCTGATGGTTTTCTAATATTATCCCCAGACTTGATGACTCCAAGTTGCCACTCATCGCTGCAGTTCTCTAACTGCATTTTCATTATTATCTTTTTGAACCCAAGCAGCCTCCATTTTTTTGGTTAAAGGGGGGGTATTACATAAATGGACTTTCTGAAGCTTGATATCCTGAGAACCTGTCTTTCCCTCACTAAAAACATACCTGAAGTGTTGCTCTGACCCATTCACTCATGTTAGAGTAATCTTTGAGTCTCTGCCGGTCTCTGCTGGTAGTTCTCGGGGTTGCTGAAAAGCCTGCTCCCACCTATCCCCGCCTTTTCCACCCATCTCCTCCTCCAACCTTACGTACTCAGCCGAGAGCCTCGTCCCTGCAGAGCTTCCCTACCCCTCCCCTCCTCACACAACTCCGGCTGAGTCGCAGGTGCAGTAATTATAACACACCAGCTGCAGCTGCGCGTCTTTTGAGGGATTTTTTTCCCAACTTCGTGCATGCTGCGATGATGCGCGGTGTGAGACGAACTGAAGGGGGAGTGTCAGAAAGAGTAGGAGGGTCTTAGAGAGGCACAGTCGAAAATCAAGGCGTCCAATACGTAAGTAAATTTCTTTAAGGTGGATTTGGATATATGACAGACTTTTAAAAGACTTAAGGTGACAGTTTTATTGGAGTGTGCTATAGAAGGGTAATATGTGCCTGGAAGAAGCATAATACCTCCCCTTTAACAAAAAACAAAACAAAACAAAAATCGTAAAGTTGACCCAGATACGAAGTCTTGAAACCAGAAAAGTAAAGCAGGGTTGGTTTTCTTTTTTTCTTGCTGCGTGTTTGTCCTCACTTTGACATATCTTTTGACAGATACTGGCTGTTTAGCCACTCCCTGTCTTTATTCTAAGATGAACTGATCAGCTGCTGGTGGGAGATTTAAAATCTTCTCAGCAGTGTTTTACATGTAAACATTTTCTTTCCTGTGGTGTTAAAAAAATGTCAAGAGCAGTTTACTTTTAGAGTAATCAAGACAAGTTTTTCATCTTGTTTGCCCAAAATGAGCTCATTTTGTTATTTTTCTCTCTCCTCTTTAGGACCTGGAGGAGTTCTGCTTCAAGTTCTGTGTGAACCACCTGACTGAGGTGACCCAGACTGCCGCTTTCTGGCAGATCGACGGCAATCTGCTGAAAGACTTCATATGTCGAGCGAGCCGCTGTGGAGCCTTCAAAAACTAAACCCGGAAGTGATGGGAACCCATGCGGAGGAGCTTCCTGCAGACCTTAATATCGTGTCAGAGAGTGTTTGCACAGTGGAAAACTTCACGTTCTAACCATCTGTATCAGCTTTGGGTTTAAGCTCGGCCCGAAAATGAGCGTGCATAAACTGTATATTGTCGCACTGGGAGCAGCGGCTGGTTCCCTATAGTGCCTTACTTTTTAATTTACACTTATTGTGTAAGGCAGGAGCGAGGAGTGCTATTGCTTATGTTGTTTTAGTTTAACTGAAAAGACTCTTAAATTAAGTCAAGTATCAGGTTTGATTTTTCATTTTAGTGACTTAAACGATTATGTTATGTCTGCTCTCTTAGAGGGAGTCATGATTTGGTTGTGCTGTCTAGTTTTCTGGTTCGTAGGTTGAGACTCTATGCACTAGATGAAGAAATTGACTGAGAACTGACAGATCAATCATCTGTGTAGGTCAACCCCACTGTATGAGCTACTAGTACCTTTCAGTCTCTGTGGTAAAAAGAAATCCAAAGGAACTTGAGTTATAGGCTGACCTCAGAACACTGACCTTCAGGCTTAGTGGACTTTTATCCATTGATTTGTTTCATTAAGGTGTTCTTTTTTGCATTATAGTCTGTGAATTAAGAATGAGATTGCATATTTTTACCTACCAAACGATTCAGGTTGTGGTCAGTGAAGTTGTTTATTGGTGGATCCAGAATTTCTCACGTTGGCATGGATTTCCCCTTTTTAAATCTCCGATGTATTCTCGCAATTACATTTAACAGTATTATTCCTTCTTTTTTTTTTTGAGTAATATAAAGTATATTTTTAATCATTTCTACAGGACATTGAAAATCAGCAATTCTCTCTGCTGAATAATATGAGCCAGTAAAATGCTTTGACCTCTGAAATCAGATGAATAAACACATTTCTGGTTGTTTATAAACAAATATTTATTTTACTGCTGGTGATATGGAAAAATGTTCACCAGCAGATCCTCCTGACTGTTTCTCCAAAAAGAATTTTACTGGATTACTTTTATATTTTTAATTTCAGTCAGCATTTGTTGGTGGAATAGAAATGTATTGGGTGTGATCACACAATATTACTGGTACTACTAACCATTAACAATGTTAATGGTTAGTAGTAACCATTACTAGTAATAGTAATACTTACAGATCTGAAGTTCAAGTATTTAGGTATTGCAACTTAAAAAAGTAGACATTTTAACCCGGACCAAACAGAGTATGCTGCAGACTTCGTAGTTACAAATAATACCATGTTCCTACACATTGTTAATGTAAGTATAGCAAAGTTTTCACTCATCTTACCAGCACACTCAGTCCCTTATGGTCATCCTAAAATATAAAATAATCCACTTCACCAAAAAATTTTGGTGAATATTTTTACAGCTTCAAATATGAAAACTGGAAGGAAAGATGGCAGGACAGAAGAAATAAGGGTGTTAGGACAGAATGGAGGAACGAAAAAAGGACAAAGACAAAAAGGTAAGGACATAAATATGAAAGGAAGAGGGGAGGACACAAGGACAGCGAGGACTTAAAGGTAGAAAGGATGGGCGACTCAAGTAAATGAAGTAGGGCAGCAGTGGTTTAGGAAGAAAGAGTTCATTGTGTAAATGGTGGGGTCGCTGGTTAAAACCCCTGTTCCATCCATCTCAGTCACTTTACTGTTCTTGAACAAGACACTTCCACTGCTTTGCCAACTGGTGGTGGTCAGAGGGCCATTTAGCATGTTCCCAAGGACAGAAGGAAGGAAATGAGGAAGATTAGATTGGCACTAAAAAGTAAAGTAAGGACACCTTTATACAATTGGGTACGGAATAAAGTCTAAAAACATTTTTTCCACATTTATCCACCCCTGAAAAATACTAAAATAAAATTCTATACTTTTCTAAATCGTGTATGAATGTGCCATTGATTCCCCCCCTCCATATTTGACCAATTTACTAAGAACCGTTTCCCTTTAGTGTGAAAAGAACAGCAGCAGCTCAACTTTAAATATAACATTAATCTCTAAAGTATTATACCATATTTACAAAACATACTTTAACATTTGTTTTCATTAATCAATAGTGTGTTTGCAAATTTCAATAGTTCACATTTGTTGACAAGTTGGGCAAGAAAGCAACCAAGAGGCCGCTGGAAACTCTGGAGGAGCTGCTGAGATCCACAGCTCAGGTGGAAGACTGGCAAAACAGATGAATTGTTGAGAAATGGCCACAAATCACTGTGCAATTTGCTACTAAACATGTATTTTTATATAACTTATTTTTTTTGTCAAAGTTTTTTCGTTGACAAAGCGATTTTTGTATTTTATAAAAAAAAATTGGGTCCAAAAAGTCAAATTATGTTGATCATGATGGATTTGTTAAACCAATAAAACATCCAAGGGGCTACATACTTTTTATAAACACTGTACCAGACAGCAAACATGGAAAAAGGGGCTCTGCTCAGACGAGACCAAAATTATTCAGTCTTCATGCAAATCACACTGGACTACATCCCTATAGTGAAACACAGTGGAGGCACTCTCCATCCAATTGGACTGATGTTCAAATGTTGTGCAGATAGAAATGGGCTAAAAAACATGTCTCTAGTTGTTCAAAGCTAGCAGAGATACCCCTAAACACTTGCAGCTGTAATTGCAGTGAAAAGGCGGTCCTAAAAGTATTTATTCAGGGGGCTGAATACAAATGCCCACAAAACTTTGCAGATTTTTGTTCTTTCTTTGAAACAAACTTCAAAATGGTGCACTACTTTGTAATGACCCATGTGGTTACACAAAATTAGAATAAAATGTAAGGGGTATTAATACTTTATCAAAGCTCAGTAATTAGCCTTGCTAAATCAAAATTCAGTTGAAGTGTAGTGAAATCGTATTTTCTGTGTAGGAGGTTTTCTCAATGCTCATGGAACATGTGAGAGCTTTATTTACAAAATGCTGCAAGAAGAAAAATGAAGCACAAGATTCACTCTCACTTTCTTTTTTAATTAGAGTTCTATCAAAAATACAAATGAATTAATAAACAAACAAACACGGTTACAGTTATAACATTTCAGACTCTTTGAAATCTGTCATGTCAGTGTAAACAACCATTTAAAAGTATCTGTGATCCACCAGGACTTAAAAAAAACAAACATATTTTCATAAATCAGTTTCAAACAAACAGGTTGAATTTTTTAAAGTCCCTAATAAACAATGGTGCCACATTTTAACCACATTAAACATGATAAAAAAAAACAAATCAATCAACAGCTGGAAAACAACCAACTGGGAACAATTAAACATGTTTATAAATATTGTTTTCACATAAACAGGAAGCCTAACATTGCTACAGTCTGTTTTCATTTCCCGATCTCACACTACCAAAAGTAAAAAACAAAACTTTAACACTAAAGGTGTTTAAAAACAGTGTGAAGGCATTAAAACAGGGAGATCACAGATAAAATATGAGGACCTTCAGTGGTGCCTGAGCTTTTTAAACCAGAGGCTGGATTCATCTCAGGGCTGAGACGGCATCCTTCAAAGACGCCGACGCCCTCTCCAGCTCCATCCGTCTCCTTTCCAACTCTAAAAATTAGTTAAAAAAAAAAGTTAAAATCTGCTTGTAAGTTAAGGAAGTTAAGGAAGCAATAATGCTAAAAAATAATAATAATAATAATAATAATAATGTGTTCTTTGACGATTTAAACTGAATGCTAAAGTTAAGAAGTTGACTCACCTTCTTCCTGCTTGGTAACGAGGTCTGCAAGTCTTCCAGAAGCCATCATCACGGATAGCGCCCGGTCATAATCTGTGGAGAGTCTGACTGTTTCAGTTGTTAAACATACACCATCCTCCACATTTATTGGCACTCCTGGTAAAAATGTGCAAGAATTGTTCTTAAACAATGGTGCCACAATTATTCACAGCCTACAGATTTTAATACGTTGTATAAAGTTCTAATTGGTAGAACCTTCTGTTGTCAGTGGAACAGCATGTGTTCTCTTAAGCCTTCTCTTTAACTTGCCCCAGGTTTGCTTTGTGATTTAGGGGGAGCGAGTTGGTCATGGTTGATTTAGTGTCTCATGAACTGTTTCTCTGTTGATTTGACCCATATTTACCCATAAGTAAATTCCACATATGTTTTCTTCTTCTTTTATTCCTTCTAGTCTTATTTACTTAATTGTACTCAATGATTAGTTCTTGTAAATTTTATGTGTCTAAATTGTTATTGGTGAGTGGTTCAGATAAGCCCGACTGGGTTTTATTTATTGTGTATAACTGTATGTTTTGGTTCTGTGCAAATATGAAATGAAATATTAAGTTTTCTGGTAGACTCCCCAATATTTTTAATTAACATCCCCTGGTATGTTAAAGAGTTCATTATAGCATGCACTCAAACAAAAGGTTCCCAGTGCCTTTAACCCTCAACATTCCTGCAATTTACACCCTACATTTAAAAAAAAAAAATACCCAAATTAAAATTAAAGCTGTTCTTGAACCATTTTGAGTAGAGACATGCCTGGGGTCTCTTTGGAAAGAAAATACTCTGAAATTTCTCCCAGAACAGTGATAATATGTCTAAGTGCTATTGTTACAAAGTAAGATGATTTTTAATACCCTGAAAAAGATTAAATTAACTATAATTGTATCCTTGATTGGCATACTTCATTGGAATCACAAGAACCTTAGTTTTATAATGATATTAAATATATCTAAGTTTATAGAAGTCAGAAGATCGGAGGATTTAAACCCGAAAGTGGGACGGGCCCACCAGTGGGCCCTAAGAACGCCAACAGGTTAAAAAGAAAAAGCCCACAGCATCACAGATCCTCCACTATGCATTACATGCTTTTCTACTTTGTCATCCTTTAACATAAGACACACCTAGACTGTTGCTGAAAAACTCAAAGAAAGAAAAACTACATGGTTTTAATTAAAGATTCTCTAGTGTAGTGGTCCCCAACCCTGGTCCTCAGGCCCACTGTCCTGTATGTTTTAGATACGTCCCCGCTCCTGTGCAGCTGACTCAAATGATTGCATAACCTCTAATTGCCGCGGAAGCCTGCTAATCGCCCATTTATTTAAGTGTGCAGCAGCAGGGAAACATCTTAAACATGCAAGACAGCAGTCCCTGAGGACCAATGTTGGGGAACTCTGCTTACGCTGGGGATGACAAGACAGAAAATGCTTCTTCCTACCATGAAGATAGTGTTTAATGGTTGTTATGCAGACATGGCGATTCTCTGCTGTAGTCCTCCAACATTAATCCGACCATCCTGCTTACTCTGTGTGGCGGCATACTAAACAGTGGTTGTCATTCTGCTATGTTTGTTAGTTCCACTTGTTTGACACCTTTTAATTATCGCTCTGACTGCAGATTTTGCCAGACTTAGGAGAGTAGCTTTGTTTTTGTATCTACTATACTTCAACTTCATGTTCTCTGTTCTTTCCACTTTTTAAACATGGATCAAAGAAATATTTTTGTCCCATCATATTTATACACTAGGGAAACAGAAAGTAACTTTAACATCTATTCTATAGATCTATATTCTATAGTTGTTGGGAGCTCCTAAATGCTTGAATTTCTCAAATTAAAAATAAAGAAATTTCTTAATTTTTTTAATTCAAATTAAAAGTTGTATTTTTTTTTTCTCTATATTGTATTGCGGTAATAAAAATAAATTATCCATCTTTACCAGGAGTGCACTGCAAGCCTTGCTCTCAGCTGTCTGTACTATTAGTTTTCTCCGTTTCTTACCCTCCTGGCTGGCCTGATCACACTGGATTCTGCTGGAAATGTTGTCAATTTCTGTGATGAACTCAGTGAAGATGGCCCGCGTACACCCGGCCGTGTTGCAGTTTCTCCAGAAGCTGGCTGAGTCGATGTCAGGCTTTGGGTCTGAGGGAGGTCCTCGGGGGGAGGAGGGCTCTGAGGGAGGTGGTGTTTGGGGAGCGGACTGGTCTGGGGGAGGTGAACGGGGCGAGGGACACATGGGTCTGTGCGGAGCTGAGCTAATGTTGGAGCTGGTGCACGGCGGAGGGCTGCTGGGCTTAGAGCGCTCTGGGGAAGGATCGGGAGCGGGGGAGCTCTGTTGCGGGACAGAAGGTCCGTCGACGTGTTCTCCATACTGCTCAAAACTGGACTCTGAGAACAGAGACAGAGCTATGTCATCACAGCCTATTTCAAGATCATAATGTTTTCGTAAGATGCTTTGACCTAAACACAGCAAAGGGTGAGGGATCCCGCTTCATTCTCGGAACAGAGTTCCATCACAAACCTTCCTACAATGCAATGATCAAAACCTGCAATCCAGCTCCTAAACGTAAATATGTAAAGTCCATTGAAATTCGGATGGATCAATGGACAGATAGACAGACAGACGAACTAACAAATGGATCAACGAATGGCTGGATGGATCAACAGAAAAATGGACGGACAGATGGATCAACAAGTCAGACAAAAGGACAGTGATTAAGACTAGAAGTATTTGTCCACATTTACCCAGATCTGGAAAAAAATTACGTTCCAGACGGTGTGGGAACGCTGACAGAGGTTTTCTCACTGGCTGAGATTCTGAGGTTCTTTTGTGTATGGCGCATCAACAAAAAGACTTAAAAGATGAAGATGAGGCCTCTGGGGATACATGTTCTGTTTGATTTTATCTACAGCTCTGATAATCAAAACACGGCATGTTTTTTTATTTGGTTGCGGGTCTGCATGTCAGGAAGCTACACCACAGGTGACTCACACACCACTCCCATTGACTTCGTAATACCACAAGGAAACGTCAGACCAAGCGAGGGAGATCCTACCGTCAATTTCTCTCTTTACCGTCTGCACCTCTTTCTCCACCAACTGAACCCAGGGACACAGGGTTTGTTGTGCAGGACTTGAGTGAAGCTTAGCTCGGTCTGCCAGCGCAGGCAGCAAACTCTCCGACTCTGCATCCTGAGAAGAAACGACACGTTTGGTATCTCAACACCATGAGAAATGGCAAAACCCATTAACGCTGCCGGAAAAAGAAGCCTTGAAGGCTTGATTGAGAACTCACCGAGTGTATGAATGTTTCGTCCTCATTGTTATTTAAGTCTTCGATCCAGTTTTCCTCCTGAAGCCCTGAAAAACAGACAGACATTGGGGGGTGGGGGGACATAAAATTTCGCATCATGTTGCAGCTGAAACTGCTGTGCGGGCTTACCTGCTGAGGAAGCTGAAGGGTTTCCTGAGTCCTTGCTGTGAGAAGGGAACATCATGACGATTATTTAAAGCATAGTTGCACATGACAGTTCACATTTATGCAAAAATTTTAATTTGCTCATGTTTGAAAAAAAAAAAAAAGGTCAATTTTGTTTCATTTTAATCAACATATAAAATATACAATCAGAAAGTAAAAATAAATCATGCGGTACCCAATGAGCAAAGGCAGAGCTGACTGAAAGAGACAAAAGATATCAGAATATTAAAGATGTTCAGCCTCCGGTGATCACATCCTAGAGAAACAATAAAAGATCCATCCTACTTCATGCTCCTGCACAGAGTTGGCACTTTCCTCCAAGTCTGACTCTAATGGGGGCATAAGTCCCCCCTCATCATCTGTTTAAAAAAAAAAGGAAACCTTATAAATAAACTAAAAAACACCATTAGTCATCATGTTATCAATGTAACAGTTTTAAACTGACCTGAAGGGTCATCGGATAAAATCCTGCTCCTTTTTACGGATTTACTCTTGGATGGACTGTCCTCTTCTCCCCTGTACAGAAGGGGTTAAATGGATCAACACGGCTTTACCTAAGCCACTCGAGACAACTTAAGAAAGAAAAATGGATCGTTTCCTGCCACGGGCTTGGCTTTAAAGTGTAGTTAATATGTTTATATAGTGCTGACGTTGGAGTCGTTTTAGAAACTTAATGTCAGGCTACTCTGTCCATCCTAAAACCAGTCTGGATTTGTTTGAAGGTGCAACTTCACAAACAGCACATATAAAACAAGTTAAGTTTCAAAGAAGATTTGATTCCAGAATGCATATTGTTACTTACAGGTCATTAAAACTCAGCAGTCTCTGAAAAGCAAAAACAAAACCACAATCAAATGGCAGGTGGGCAAGAAATACACAGGATTAAAGGAATTTTTTTTTTCTT
Organism: Valencia hispanica; assembly: GCA_963556495.2. Taxonomy (NCBI): domain Eukaryota; kingdom Metazoa; phylum Chordata; class Actinopteri; order Cyprinodontiformes; family Valenciidae; genus Valencia; species Valencia hispanica. The sequence continues at coordinate 34,873,156 of OY747707.1, read as the reverse complement.
TTAAAGCGGTTAGAAACCTTGGTAGATGTCAGTGATTTACTTGATGAGTCACTGCTGAATGAAGACGACGGCCTGGAGGCGAAAGGATCTCCTGAAAAAAGGGTTTAGAAGATCTAAATAAAAATGTTTGAAACGAAAAAACAAAAACAAAAAAAAGGGCATAAAGCTTTTGAGCAGCTCTCACCGTTGGGTTTCATCTTCTGTGATGGAGGAGCATGTTTGGGACAGTACATCCTTAAAAAAATAAAAATCAAACCTCCTTCAGTCACATCCGAACAGTAAGAAGTGGAGATAAAAGAACAGATGATGATGAATTACTCACATAACGATGCTGTTAGATAAACTGCCCAAGCTGATGTTTCCTTCTTTCTTCTCACAGGTAAGGCAATAAGTCTCCTAAAAATAGAACATGGGTATCATAACTCATACAAAGGTTGGGGTCCAGACTAAAACCCTTAAAATGATTTAGATTTATTTCTCTTCTCTGGAGATATTTTACATTGGTCCATACATGTGTACTGAATTTTACAACCAAAGCCAAGAAAAATGATTACAAACCTTGGAGGATCTGGTTTCGCTGGGTTTCTTGGAGGACCGGGGCGTATTGGGTTTGCGTACAGAACTGCCATTTTCTGGCCAGGAGAAAGGAAAGAGTTCATCGCATCATTTATTAGAAAAACAAAAACATTAAAACATGCAGAGCTGAGCACTTACCTGGATTACTGTGCTTTAGGCAGTACAGTCTGTTGCACAACAAAAGGGGAGTTTATGGGGAAAAAAATACTTTTCACTAGAATAGGGTGATAGTATCCTTGTGTCAAAACGTACCCGTATTTCTCATCACATTCAAACGGCTTGGCTCGCTCTTCGATGGCACAGGGGTAATGGAATGTCTTCTTGCAGCGCCTCACCTCGCAGCCCGCTGTGGCCCCCTTTTTCTTGCAGCGGCTGCAATGCTAAAACAGAGAAGATGAACAGTGCGATTAAAGAGATGGTGGCAAACAGGAGGAATCTGTTCAGATCCTAAAGGTTTGAAAAGTCTTTACCAGTTTGCCTCCTCGTTTCACCTCTTTCCGCACGTCTTCGACAGAGAAGCCGTACAGGTCGTCAAACTGCGGAGTGTCGGTGCAAAAGATTCCCGATGAGTAGAGCTGAAAACAAACGAGACGGGTGAGGAGCAAACATGCTATAAAAGTCTATTTGATCTATTTTCACAGTGAGATTAAACAACTATATTAAAAGATGAATTTTTTTCAGGCTTATTATTATTGCAACATATAAGGCACCTTGCAAAAGTATTCATACCCCTTGAGCTTTAAAAAAATAAATTCATGTTGCAACCACTTACTTCAATGTATTTTCATGGGATTTTATGGGTTGGATGAAAATAGTATTTAAACAGTATTACTTAAAAGAGAACATTGACAAACACATGGACTTCTGGAATGATATCCACATTTTAGACTAAAATTTCCAAAGAATGTCAGAATGGCATAACCCAACCACAGCAATTCAGGAAAACAACCTGATTCTAAATGTGAAGCATTGGGTTGGAAGATATTAGGCTTTGGGATGCTCTGTTGGGGCAGGTAAGAGTGAAGAGTGGGACCAACGTTCCTCAGTTTAATGTCCGACATTGGCAGATGGCGACAAAACGTCTCTCTGAAGTTATTGTCCCTCAGCTAGGAAACACAGCTTTGTTTAACAAGTAAAACTAGGACATTTTTCTATATAAAAAATTAGACATCAATTTTGGAACATAAAAAAAATAGAACTAAATGTTTAATAGCGTGTCCCGAAGACAAGATCTTCAACCTTGCAGCTACTTTCAGCCAAAGAGGGGAAGATAAATGTAAAAGCAGGCCACACTTTTCAGATTGTTATAGGTAAAAAGTTAGTCAAAGCAGCACCTTACAGTCCAACCCTCTGGACAGTCACTCATTCACTCATTCATCAGAAAATCAGACATGCTCTGACTTGCAATCACACGAAATCATAGTAGTTTGTGGGTGTAATGTAACTATATGTAAAGAAGCGTATGGATACGTTTACAACTCATTGTAAGACCCAGGAACTACTTTTTTTATAAAATTTAATCTGGACTGATATTGTATAAAGCAGAAATACTCAAAAATGCCATTCTGAGCTTAATTTTCTTAAGATATGTCATCTGACATCAGAGAAATGCCATAAGAACATGTTAACAACATGAAAAACACTCTTCATTGGAGCGGGTCTTTAAATCCTTATCTGTATGGTTATTATAATGTGCAAAATGTTCACACAATATAAGTCTGTTTATTTTAAAATTAAATCAACACGCTGCACTACTTGTATCCTCGGACTCATCGTGAGGAAAAGCGTTTCTCCACCTCACATCGAGTTTCTGTTCCGTTTTTCTGATTTGAAAAAACTGAAACCTCTTCAAACAAGCGCCATGTTAAAAAAGAAAAAGAAAGAAAAAAAAACATCTGTCACTACTTCTCAATTTCAGGTTCGGCTCATGCAGCCGGTAAGAAATGACAGAAATCCTTCCAAGTATGATTCTATTTACCAGGCAGTTCTGGTGGGCCGTGACCTGCTCCTTCGTCAGTAAGTTTCCCGTTATTTTCGTCTCCTCGGACCGATGGCAGAGGACGCAGGTCGCTTTGCGGCCGTGGTTCATTTCTACACAATAATAGATACAGAGAAATTAACCACAAGCACTCTTTTAGAACCGCTCGACTTTTCTTTCGTGAAGTACTCACACACCCGACGCCTTTCGTCCGGGTTGCCAGAGTTTTCATAACATCCCCCCAATTCAGCTCCCCGGTTCTCGCGAGAACAGAGCTGGGTAAAACATTAACGTCCATGGTATAAATAAAGTCTGATGGCATTATCTTGTAATTTTCTAAAGAATAATCCCGTTGCTAATGTCTTAAAAATAAAAATCAGTTTTCGGAGCATCTGTTCAATTAATTTCTCGCTATTTTTGAACCTGTAGAAGAAAGAAAAAAAGAAAAAAAAGAAGAAGATGTATGGCTAGCTTAAATTGGCCATAATTGTAAAACCCGTAAACTTAACTTAAAATCAAAAACTAATGAAATACTTTGTTCTGGAGGACAAAATAGGAAGAAAAGACAGAAAATATGTTGCAGTTCTAGACCAAATTTACCTGGGAGGCCAAGGTGGGGCCAGTATTTCTTTATGAGGGCACAGAACAAAAGAAGGTAACAAAAACAAGGCAATACTTCATTGTTTAGTATATTATGCTCTGGAGCTGCAGGCTGCAGAGCCCTGATCCAGCACATGAAAACTGTGACCCTATCTCAGTATGGCTGAAGCTAAAACAGTAACCAAGGCCGCCTTAATGCACGGGCCAACCGGGGCGGTGGCCAGGGCCCTATGATGCTCAGGGGGCCTATCATTTCAGGTAAAAAAAAAAAAAAAAAAAACCAAAAGAAACGTTTTATTACTTGTCAGGGTTTCTGTCAATCATACATGCTAATTTAATGCTGCTGATTGATCCAAATTACAGGTGACCTACTTCACCCACGCGGCCTCTAAAGTTCCCATTGCCACCAAGAGCTCACCAATCAAACAATTTAGACAATTTCAGGGCGTGGTCATCTAGATGTCAAGAAACGTGGAAAAATGTCGGGGAAGAAATTTGAGAGCAGTGCTCAGAAAAGAAAGGCGATTCCTGAGAAGGAGCTTCGAGACGAAGAAATAAGAAAGAAAATGCCTAAGCTGACAGAATTATTTAAATCAGCTAAAGAAGTTGGCCATAGCTAAGCTAGCTCTCTGACACACCGGGCAGAGAGGAGGATGCAGCAGCAGCACCTGTAGGCATGGAGCAGCCTGCGCAGGCGCAGCAGGGAACCTACCGCAGGTGAGGAGCAGCAGCCGATAGGAGCGAGACATGAGAGATTTCTACAGCTGGTTTTCGTTTTTTTCACTTTTTCTTTTCTAAATACACACTGGGTATTTTAGTTATTCTGGAAATACAGTCATATCACGGTGGATTATTCTTTTCAGCACGGAAAAAACAAAGAGGTAAGGAAGGTAAGAGGTAAAGAAGTAAGGAAAAATGTATGTTCTTGTTTTTCAAATGCTGTAATATTTTTGGACTTATTTTCCTGCTCATTTGCTGAAATTTGCACGTAGCATGATGAAACTTGCAGCTTTAGAATGGAGGTCACAAAAACGATTTATGAGTGTTTAACTGAGATTCTGAGGTTCATAATGATAGGACATGCTTAGCAATCAGTGACCACAGGTCAACTAAATTCGGACATTTCCCCGCCCTTCCCCCACAGTGACCCAGCGACGGGGCTGTGGGGTGGAACAGGTTAAATGTAAATCAATAAGCACTTGCTGACACATTGGCCATATTGCTGTCCATGGTGCTGAAAGGAGTGTGTGTGTGTGTGTGTGTGTGTGTGTGTGTGTGTGTGTGTGTGTGTGTGTGTGTGTGTGTGTGTGTGTGTGCATGATGCACAACAACCTGTTCTCAGCTGCTTTTGATTAGGTTTTTATTCCAAGTTATAAATCTGCATGGCTTTTTTTTAAGATAGTTTCTGTTTTTCATTTTAAATCATGCTTTTTATTCTTGTACTTTTGCTTTTTCTGCACCCTGCTGTAATGCTTTTGATGTTTTATGTATAGCACTTTGAAGTTTGGGCTAGTGAGCCGCTCTGCCCCGGGGCCTATCAGCTGGTTAAGGTGGCCCTGACAGTAACACCTTGAATTTTTAATTCATTGTTAAAGTAAAACTGTGAGAGTAAAAAATTGAGTTGGTCCAAGGGACCAGCACATATCACCGGCAGAAATCGACTTAGCATTATCTTGTCAGTACAGGGGCCATAACAAGGACCAAGACCTATTCTACAGGGACACTCGCCCCGGTTGACTGCTCTCTATGAACCACTTATAAATAGAATGATTAAAAATTAAGGTCTGTGTTTCTTTTTTCTTAAAGCGAATATTGGAACAATGTTAGAAAAAATGTTTCATTATTGCAGTCGGAGAATCTTCAGGGTCACTGAAGGATTACCTGTCCTGTTATCCACCTGCAGCACCCCTTTCTCTCAGTCCCCCTTCACTACCAGGCCTATTTCCACTTTGTAAAGGATTTTCCATGTCCTAAAGCCTAAACCTGCTCCTAACCTTGACACCTACCACTAACCCTAATTACAAACTACACTGTTAAGTCATCATATATATTATTAACCTGTGTGGTCTGTGAGTCTTCCAAATTTAATAGTAGCACACGTTATTAACTCAAAAATTACCTAAGCATGAATTATAATACTGTTTTCATTTTGGATTCTACATGTTTCTTGTCATTTCCATTAAGAATGACATTTTCTTTAGAATCTTGTACAATCTTTTTTTGTAAATTGAAACCTTTAGGTTATGAAAACAAGGATCTGGCAACCCAGTTTAAGGTAGTTTCGGTTTCATTTCCAGAAATTCTGTTGCTTTGCAAAAAAAACAAACAAACACACAGTCACCGGTTTATTACAATTTGTTTATGTAAAAAAATTAGACAAGTCACCAGATAGTGACATCACCATATTCAGTGTACAATATAGCATTTTCATTAACAAATATCTCAAGACAGACGGTTATCACATATCTACATTCAGAACATGACCCCTCCCACAAAGGGAATAAGTAGCACTATACAGTGGTCTCTGGGTTTTCACACCGAGAAACATTTTGTTGCATTAATGAAAATTCACAAAGAGAAGAAAATCCACAGACCAGCTGAACTGGTTTCTACAAACAGGCTGACAACAGACTAACAGCAGACAGGTGGAAATACAGGAGAAGAGGATGAGGAGGAAATACGTCTGAATGAATACAAATGGGTGTGTGTTGCATTTAAATAAATACTGAGCTGAGAAAAAGAAAGGACACAAACAAAACAAGCTGCATGTATGTATTTTTCCCCTTTTAAAAAAAACACAGAGATTATCCATTAGATATGAGCATGAAGACTTCCTTTATTTCCAGGAGAAATCACCAACTTTTCTCTGGTTGTGATGTGATAAATAGATGCATTAACAGATCACAGTCCTGCTGGTCCACTCATACATCTAAAACTGATCATAAAAATACCTGTTACCAGATCACTTTACTACACTGTGGAGTTAATTTTCTAATGTTTACACCTTAACATGTTGATGGTGTATATGTTACATTACCCCAATGGTATATGCATGTGAGAAAAACAATGACAAACATACAACTTTTGTGCAAAATGTAGGAGTACTGATGTTGGCATTACAGCACAGATGCAGCCACGTGATGCTTGCATTCAGGAGGGCAGTTCCTTGACCGGAGAAGTGCAGAGGAGTTCAGGGTTTGGTGTCCGATACGTTCGTGTAGGTCTCACTGCAGCTGGACGACGTGCTGAGGTTCCCAGAGCCACTGCCTTCTGTTGGAAACACAAGCAAACGCTGAAGAGGGCTCTCAGAAAGAGCGCATGCTCATTCACCTTTAGGTGCTGATGCTTGTTCAAATACCCGAGCTGCTGAGAGACTGACAAGACTTGGACTTCCCAATGAGGGTGATAAGACTGGCAGTGGCCATCCAGCCTTCCTTAGACGTGTTCAGGTTGCGGACAAACCTGGAAGCAAAGGTAGTGTTTCTGTTGAGGAAGATCAAGGCTGACTGCAAGCTCATAACAACCATCTGGGAACATCTACAGCTTTTATTTTCTGTGAGAAGTATGTAAAACTTACTTGTAAAGCTATTCAAATCTGTGCATTGTGGACTGAGTTCTATGTCATTGTGCCATACATGAGCTTACTTACAGTTACAAGTGCATATTGATAAATCTAAATATCTTCTAAAAGTAAATTCTTTCATTAATTCAATTTGTCAAGTGAAACTTGTGTATTATTTGGTTGATTACACACAAAAATATATACTTTTGTTAGAATACTACATAATATAAATGAAAGTATTTTCAAAAATTTGGGTAAGTCACAAAAGGTAAACTTTGAAGAAGCAGGTTGTTCACAGAGTGCTGGATCCAAGCATGATAATAGAATAAAGGAAATAATATAATACAGAAATGTGCACCAGCAAGAACGATACCTGCAGCCATGAGAGAGAAAAAGACCTGGACTGTTGCTTAGTGGTCTAAAGTCCTCTATTTAGATGAAAGTAAAGTTTGCATTTTATTTGGCTATCAAGACCCCAGAGTCTGGAGGAAGAGCAGAGAGGGAAAAAATCTACACTCCTTGAAATCCAGTGTAAAGTTGATTTAAAAAATGATAATTTTGGTGTTGGTTCAATTGGTTTTATCAAGATCATAGTCAGTGCATTCAGCTTCCAGAATGTTTTGGAGCAATTCATCTTTCCCTTTGCTGAGAAGCTTTATGTAGAAGCTAATCTCCTTTTCCAACAGAACTTGGCAACTGCCCACACTGCCCAAGGTACCAAAACCTGGTTCAAGGGGTATTTTTAAGAGAAAGATGGGAGACACCGGACCCAACAGGGTCTGTATCAAAGCACCTCATCCGAACCACAGGCTGATTGTCTCCACGCCATGCTGCATTGATGCAGTAATTCATGCAAAAGAAGCCCTAAATTTTCAGTAGGCCAGCCTTTCCGTATAAATATATATTTTTAGTCGTCTTATGTAATATTCTAATTATCTAAAAACGGAAGTTTAGCTTTTTATTTACTGTAAACCAAAATAATCAAAATGTACAGAATTAAACTACTGAAAGAATAAGTCATATTCAATAAATTAGAATATGCGTTCCGATGAGGCTTGTCTGTCAGATTAGAAGTACCTTTTTAATAATAATAATAAACAATTTATTGAATTTGGCTGTGTGTAATGAAGAAATATATATATATATATATATATATATATATATATATATATATATATGCCCACGTATAACAGGTGACTGATTTTTATTACAAATGGTCAGACCACATGTGGAAACATGTTGTAATTAAAGGTATGATTACCCAACAGCTTTTAGCTATGTTCAGATTATGTTCTGCATAGTCACAGACATCAGTTTGCTCCGTAAACAACCAGGACACTTTTCTTATGAAATTATAAAAGGCTTAGTGTCTACAGCAATCAACTGAACCTTAGCCAACTCTGTTTATTTAGATTTGTATATAGTCTAATCACAATAAAGTGCTTAAAGTAGAGGACTTTTTTCAGCATATGCATTACAATGAGCTATTTCACACAAAGAGCAGAAATGTTGTGCTCTCACCACTGGCCGTCGTCCCCCTCCTTCATCAGCTGCACCATGTCTCCACTCTTCACTAAAAGCTCTCCTGCAGCTCCTGCCTCATAGTCAGCCATCACTGTGTATTTCCCAGCACACTGTTCATAGTTAAACACAAGAAGCAGACAAAAATAAAAAATAAATCACCGGCATTCATGAGCTCAAATGTAATTGTATCTAACAAGAGGAACCATCTAGGTTAAAAGGAAACTCTAATCTGGAGAAGAATGACAAAAGATAACATATAACCAAAGATCAAATGACACAAGTTATACACACACAGTGACTCACCAGCCTCTTGATGTTTTCATCTTCTGGATCAGAGTTAAGAGGCTCCTCAGCGCTGGAGTAGCCGTCATGTTCGTCCAGAGAAAGGGAGGTCTTATTCCATCCTGATCAGAAAGAGGCAACCATCGGTTTTAGTTTAAAAGCTAAAGCTGCTGTTCCCGGTGATCTGCCATCAGAAAAGGAAAACGGTCCTAAACCAAAAGATCCAACTACAACTTCATCATATCCACTGCTATAACCCAAAAAGTCCTATCATTCCAGATCCTCGCATGCAAGTCAAACAACGGTGAAAATGTGTCAGGCAACCATTCCCCTAATCTAAGTGGCTTTTCTATTATATTTACTAAGTCGGAAAGAAAAAGAGGCTCCATGTGAGAGGTTTATAGAAGTGAAAGAGTGGTCTAAGACACAACCAGCGTGAACAAGCCAGTGGCAGAATACCTCTCCACTTTGTCTGTAAGAGACTAGAGGTGCTGAACCACCTGGCCCTGGTCAGGTGGAGGGGAGGAGGACCTGAGGGACATGAGGTACAGCTGGTCACTCAGCCTGAGTTAGCTATGGGTAGTTAAACTTATCAATGCTTAACTCCACAACTCTCTGTAAGTATCAGCCAGTATGGGCCAAGACGAGGGGAAAAACTGAGTACCTTTGAAGCCAAATGGCGTGGGATCGCTCTGCCGTTTGGTGTTGTGATCTGGGCTGGTGGGAGATCCTACCATCAAGGAGGAGATGGAGAAAAAACAGATGTTGAAGGATGAAAGACATCATAAGCAAAACATTATCCTTTAGGTAAGAGAACAAACAGCAAAACCTTTATCTAACATAAAGAGGACACAAAAACAGGCAGGTAAAGATACGATAGCAGAGGAAGAACACTACCCTTATAGAGGAGAGAATGTGAAACCAGAGGCTCAGCTTTGCATAAAGTTGTTGTGTTTCATCTACACAGCCCTTTTTCACAAAGGATATTGTACAGTATATTTACTGTAAATTTAAGGTGCCGTCGATTTAATAATTTGTTAAACAGAACATTAAATTGTTTTACTCATTGGGTAAAATATCTGCTGTGAAAAAGGCATTGCAGCTAATGGAGTAGAAATGGGGTGTAAAGCTGCTTGATACCTGAAGAGGGGCAGATTATCATGGGGAATGTGTAACATTTGTCATCAGTGGTTGAGGGCTCTGCGGACACAAATGAACCTTTAACAAATATCTGTGATGAGTAGGTTTTATCTTGCTTACTTAGTCTACAAGGGAACCAAAGGTATCTTTTAGACCCCCTTTCACACTGGATTAAGACCACCATACAGTCTCCGGGTTCATCATGTTTGAAGGTCACTTGATCACAGCAGATTGGGAAAAGCTTTCTGTTTGAAGCTCACACTCTTGGTACCCAGCACTTAGGTTTTGTATTGCAGCTTTTTGCCCATTCTTTTACAATGCTTCCACCACAGGGATGACATTTGTTTCTCTATACATTGGTGAGGTTTCTGTACCTCCACCACACGCTTTAGCCTTATTGGGGGCAGAAAACATGAACAGTAATTTCATCAGTTTATTTGCAGCATGACAGCTGCCGCTGCTTCTGTAAAATTATTACCTCCGCCATGAAGGTCATGCTTTCGCCAGGGTTTGTCTGTCAAAAGTTAAAGACGGGGGGGGGGGGGGGGACGGTTGAGCTGCTTTGGCGGAGGTCTGTGCTCACGGAGTACTATTATAAATCCAATGAGCTACAGCATTTTCCTCCTCCTCCTCCTCCTCGATAAATATAATGACACTGCAGTTCTTTTACAGCAACCTCTGAAATTTTACATTTGAACTGCAGTCTAAAGAGGTCTCAACTTCCCTTAGTCTCAGGGGAGGGGACTACATTATTGATAGAGGGCACATGACCTCCCTAAGACTCTGCAGAGATCATCTATTTTCTGATTGCTTTTTAAGATGTGGCACATTCTTATTTCAGTGTAAAGGGGGCCTTGAGGATTTATGTTGAGCACTATTTGCCAATAAGTGGCCCACAAACCATCAACATTTTTTAAACATTATCACAAATATGGCTTTATCAACAATTTGGTTTTTGATTTTACCTAAATTAATATTCTTGTATTGCATTGATCGCGTGTGGTTGTTGGAAAAATGTGCTGAAAGTTACCTTTCTGAGTTTTGAGGTTACTGAAGCCCTGTAAAGTAAAACGTTTTTTAGCCACAGCAGCTCTGTCTGAGATCGGGCTTGTCACTGCCTCGTCTGACCCCCAAGGAAAAAAATCAAAAACACGGAAAATCAGAAGGAGCGAAGGAAGGAAGAAGGTAAGGTGAGGAAGGGAGAAAATCATCATAGAGGGAAGAAATTATTGGATAGAATGTAGTTAAAAAGTGGATCAGTCAGAAAAGGGAAATAAATAAGGTAGACAAATACATAGTTTCTATAATGCATGCAATACAAATGCTAAAAGCTGATCTGTTATGACAGAATATTCTAAACTGGACTGATATTACTTGGGTTTCCTTACTCACCTTTCACTGTGAGCTTTGGTGAACAGGAAGAGATGACATCAGGGCTGCCAGGCTCAGCCTTCTTCTCCTCTCCCTTTCTAACCTTCTGACTGGTCTTAAATGGACTGAAGGTAGACAGAAGAAAAGCCCCTGAGTTAACCTTTGAAGCTCATAAGAAAAAATTTGGCAACATTAACTGAGACAAAATCCATTGTTATCTCTGACATATAATTGTTTCTGGAAGGAGATGGCCTCTGGTAATAGGGGACTATAAATACAGATAGAAGGAGTCTTTTAGACTTTCTTTATATGCTAATACATGTGTGTGCAGTTTCAGATGGAACAAATCACAATTTACCTTATAAAAGTCTGTTTTCTCTAAATAAATTTGATTTCTTGTAAAATACCACTCTCATTTGTAAAAAACAAAAGTCTTAAAGGAGCTTCAGAATAGTAGAAAAGCTTTCTGAGATTGTAATGGAAAGTTGGATGTGTATGAAAACTGCTGGAGAAATTGAGAATTTTAGTCCATGTATCAGACTTTAAATTAAATTAAGCCAAAAAATAAATGAGATGGAGGAATACAAACTCACCTGAGACTCACTGTTCCAGTTGGCACTGGGGGAAACTGAAACACTTGGTCTGGTGCCCTCTGCTGGCTGGCTTCTGAAAGACAACACCAACGTCAAAATACCTTTAGGAGCATTATTGCTGTCTTCATAAGTTTGAATGCTTGTGTTTCTGAACAAACATATATTGCATGTAGTGAAAGTTTTTTTTCTCTCCGCACCTCTGCAGGCCTCCAGCTGGGTTGTCAGAACCTTCCTGATCTCATTCACCCATGTGGTTTTTACTTCAGCAGTTGGTGCCTGAAAAACAGCATCAGTAGAATTAAACTAGAAACAGTTTCATGCAAACAACTTCTGGAATAAGTATTCATGTATTTACCTGAACAATATAAACCTCTTCTCTGGAGCTGGACCAGATTTCAAACTTCTTGTTGTCTCCCTTTGCATTCTCAGTAAACCCCACTGCATTCATCTGTTCAGAAGGTTTGAAGAAAAATGTGAACTTATAACAATAATAACCAATCATTGAAACAGCTGAAAGACAAATGCAGAGTTTGGAGCGCCAACTCACACTAAGTGACTGTTTGAAGCTGTATGAAGGAGCTTTCTCGTAGCCCTCCCCGTTCTCCTCCCTCCTCTTGCAGAAGAGGAGAGCCTTCTCGTGGAGAAACAGGTGTCGCTGCATTGGCTTGAAACGAGCCAGGTCTTTAACTTTGGCGTGACCTTTTTTGTGCTCAGTCCAAACGCTGAATGAGCCCTGCATGAGGAGCTTACCCAGTTCACTCATATTACCCTGAGAAAGAAAAGACGTAAATGATCTATGACGTTCACAGCACACACTAAAATTCTGTACGGAGACCATCACTTGATGTTTGAAAGTTTTAAAACCTTTGTTCTGTGTTAACCATCTACTTGAGTCATTTAGGGAAACATCTGAAAACCTAGTTTTACATTATGAAAATTCAAAAGCCCTCCTAATTGTTTTTCATGTTCTACTCAAAACAATTCGAGCTAATTCCATATTTCTTCAAGAGTTACTGTCACAATCAACCCATCTGGCAACTCTTTTAGTATTTCACCTCATATCCTGTAATGGCGATGAGGTGCATGGAGTCGTTGACAGCCTTGAGGATGCCCAAGATAGACCTCAACGCCTCCTGCAGGTCATCCACTCCGTCGCAGCCCTTACTGTACTTCAGCATTTCCTGCAGTCAGAAACACACAAACCGCAAGCTCAAAGCTGTGACACAGAGACACATATCAATTTCTGAGAAGACGAAAACACATTCTTACTTTCAGCAGCAGCTGATATTTGGTTATTCTCTGAACCGGTTTCAGCAGATATGAATCTAAGCCCAGCTTATGTTCCAGATTTTTCTGACATTCCTGAAATCATAGAAATGCAAAAAGGATTGCCAAGTACTTTATGAGTGACTATGGTTTGCACATCTGGAGGAGGTTCAATTTACCTGGAAGAAGGCGCAGTCTGAGCACTGCCTCCAAAGGCTCTCAGACCGAGGTTTATTGTGACAATACTTCTCGTAGATCTGCAGGTCAGTCATCTGAGCAAATAAAATAAAGAATTGATTGTGCATGATAAGAAAAGCTGCTCCTTAATCCTATCAGATAATCTTCAATTTAATTTACCCTCTCTAGAAAGCATCTTCCAACCAACTCTGGACAGTCTGTGTAAAGCTCCAGCTCCCTCAGAAAGGTTCTGTAGTGGAACATGTGTTTTTTTTAAATTCAATATACAGATGACAGCAAACTAAGAAAATATCAAAATAGAACACAGTGTTGCAGGCATCATCAGTGACAGCCAGATGGCGCTCTCATTTACCTTTTGTGAAAGTGATAAATTTCTTGCATGTTACCAAACAGAACCTCCTTTTTGTTCTGCAAAGGCGCAGGGATGAGATGAGACATGGCTGGATTGTCCATCTCAGAAGCATATCCCTGTAATCATAGCAAAAATAAAGCATGAAGTTACGGACACAACAACAAAAAACAACAAGAGAAAAAAAGTCAGAAGTTTTTCCGTGGTTCAAACAAACACCTGCAACACACAGAGTAGCTCCTCCACGTAGGCCCTCTCAGTTTCCAGGAGCTCATTCATTACATGTCTGCAGACAGGGTAAACAAGGGGAAACAGAGATCAAATAAAAGCAACTGAACTGATACGAGATTATGAGATAATGGTTTTCACACAGCCCATCTGCAGCGTAAAAACAGATGAAAGAACCAAACTCTCACCGCCTGAGCACAGCCAGGTTCTCCTCCTCCTCTGACTGAGACGCGTGTCTGCTGCTTCCGTCTTCGTTCTGCAGTTGGTCGTTTCTCTGGGAAACAAAAATACAGTGAAACGGGTTTAAAGTGCTTTCATAAGATGTGGGAGCATTTTACACACCAGCAAGCAATGCCAAGCAGCATCGGGACACTTACTTTTTCACAGATGATGTTAGACTCAGATTTTTTTTCCAGCTGTGCTTTGTGCGCTGTGTGAGGAAAAAAAATATTTTAAAGATGAACCTTAACAGAAATAATTGTGTAAAAAGAATCAGATGATTTTAAAACGGAACATTTCATTGGATGTTCCAAATTTGGCATAAACACATACAGTTAGTTTTACATTGTTATTTAAAAAATTTGAGTGTCAAAACCGTGAAAAATTCAGGGCTGCCTACAAAGAGCAAAGAGCAGAAAAGCTACTAAGTTCTGTTGTAACAAGCTCATCTCAGGAGGCTGTGTGGAGTATTTTGTTGAGCTAACAAATCTGGGTTTAAGTGTTTGTCACCATTTAAATTCATGTTTATCTTGATAGAGAGGGTGCTTCAAACCTCTTTGGCGTCTGTGGCAACCATGCTTACCTTAGCCTAGCATTTCAGTAAACTCCTCCAAATGAAAACCTTGTCTCCAGTAGTAATGTGAGAGTTTATTGAAGACTGTAGCTTGTCACGGTAGTGCCACCTGAAAGTCTTCACACCCCTTGACCTTTTTTCATTTTTCGGTTACACTTACTGTAAAATTGATCTTGGTGTAGGTTACTTTAAAAAATCTACACAGAATGGCCATAATGACATTTCTGTTAAGAAATAGGTCCGTAAGTGTTCAAACCTATTGCCATAACACGGAAAAGTGAGCTCAGATGGATCCTGTTTCCGCTGAACATCCTTCAGATGTTTTCTAGGATTTGTTTGGATTGATTACTTGACTGATCAGACTTGTCTCACAGTTGAAAGACCTGACAAAATGAGTAATCAGAGAAAAAAGAAGACCAGATGGACATGGCAGCTCGACCAAATTTTGCTATGAGACTGTAAGATCAGGATAAATAAAATTATTAGGTTACATGAAACCAAACAGAATATTTTGGCCTGAGCTTCTAGAGAAAAATTGTTGCTGCTCATCAAAGCCTCGCTTCTGTCAGTGTGGCCCAGGGCAGCTGTGACTACGATGTAATAGCTTGCTACAATCAGCGTGTGAATGTGTGCGTGAATGACTGAATGTAATGTAAAGGGCTTTGTGGTCCTCTGACTGAAAAAGCACTATACAGTGAGGCCAACAACATGTTTTTTTGTTTGCAGGGCGACTACTCTGCATTGAGGGTAAGTTAACAGCAGTGACATATCGAGAGATTATTTTAGAAAACCTGGTCAAGAGTGCCTTGGACCCCAGACTAGGAGAATTATTGACCTTCCAACACAACAGTGAACCAAAGCAGACAATCAGGATAACAAAGGAGCTTCAGGAGCAAACTCTGAATACCCTTGAGTGGCCCAGCCAGATCCAAGACTTAAATCCACTCCGGAGAAATCTTAAGAGGGCTGTCTACCAACCAATTATTTAAATTAGGAATATATTGTATTGTATTTTTTTTATCTTTAGGCTGCAGTTCAAGCTTATCTGTTTATCTAATTTTAAGTAAGTTTAGCTTTTATTGTTCCTGTAGGATTTAATTTGATACCAATCCATTTTGTCATTTTTAATTGATTAATTGATCTCAAATGCATGTGTATGTGGTTATTTTTTTTATATTTTGGTGTGCACAGAGCACATCTGCAAAAGAGATTATTAATAAAATTAGTTTAAATATAAATAAATAGAACTATAGTGTGAATATGTTTTTTCCTGGTTAAAAGTGTATAAGTACATAAAAGTCGAAAATTACAGTTTATGCTGCATATGAAGTGTCTAAATTACAGAAAACCCAACTTTTATCCAGAAATGACTACAGAAATGGAGGTTGGAATGAGGTTACAGTTTACTCTGACAGTCAACATTGATGCTGTGTGAAGACTCACCAGGAGAATTGAGCGGTGATTTGATGAAGGCTTCTGGTCTTGGGGCTACTGGCTGCACCGGCCTGGTTTGTTTGGCTGCTAGCTTCTTGAGGCTGATCTTCCGCTTGTCAAACATCTCCTGCATGGACGTTTGCTTTTGGTAAACCTTCTCCACTTGCTCCTGTCACACAGAAAGCCATCAATGCTGTTTGAGCATAATTTTAGTCGGCAGTTTTCATCTGCTGGTTAGTATCTAATGTATAAGCAGCAATGCAGCTGTGAGCCTATAAAGTGAGACCTTACCACTGTCTGATGTTAGACACATGACAATAATCAAGTCATATGGCAGCTGCTCATTTTTGTTTACCATAACTGCATCAAGTTATTACAATTCCTGTGAGAGTGGCAGGGTGACATTTAAATTGCAGCACATGCTGGTTTTCTAACCCTGAACTGCTGGTTCAGCACTTCCTCATACTCTTTCCAGATGGCGTCAAGGTCAGTCAGTTGATTCTGGCCAGCGTTGTCCAGGTAACGCTCCAACTCCTGCAAAGCCAGCTCAGCCCCCTCATGAGACTGACACTTGTCTACTGGCTGAGATGCCAGCAGATAAATGCCATCATCAACCCATTTAGATGCCTACACAGAACAGACAAGGAGGAAGAAACTGTAAAACAGCAACCAACCAAAAATACTATGATGCAGTGTTTGTGTATTTTCTCACCCTCTCCAACTGATGGTGCAGCTCCATGGCTTTAAGCAGGTAGTCCTTCTTGGTCCTGAGGTTGCAGCTCAGGCTCTCGCTGACCGCTCTGAGCTCGCTGCATTTAGGCTGAATGGAGTCCTCGGCATAATGGGAGTTCTGGATAAGCTCATCGCCCTCACGAGACAGCACTGAGGCTCTGTCCAGAACCTCCTGTAGAACAGCAAAGAGGGTCCATATGTCTAAATTATGATTGATTATATTCAAATGCGTTTTTGTTTACTGTAAACTTACAACAACTTTGAGTAAAAATGAAGCAATACAGAACTCTGCAAAGGCTTAAATCCCCTCTGAGCTTGGTTTCCAGGTAGTCAGACTTGTAATCTTAAAGCACTCCTGATCAACAGCTCTCTAAGCATTTCTGAAGAGTTTTCACACATTTTTTCCACATTTACCTAGTTAAGTTTATTAAAAATAATAATAATGAATACTGTTTGATGCATAAAATAGTATTTTAGTGTCAGCAAGGTGATACTCAAATAGTTGTTACCTTGAAACTGGTTAAACCAAAGATGTGCAACTGAACTTTGGACTTTGGCTTATTTTCCAATTAATTTAAGTCCAGTTCTTGTACCTGACCATGAGAGCATGTTGTGCAATGTTTGCTTTGCAAAGGGCAAAAACATGTCAGGCATACAAAAAAAAAACAATCTACAGTGAATAGACAGTATCTGTAAATCAGGTTTTTAAGAAACACGACACTAGCATACAACCTCAGAGAGGCATCCCCCTTCAGATGATTATTTCTGGTTAGCCAGGTTTCAGATATTAACTTCGTAACAGTCACATTGTTGATAATAAAATACTACTGAATGTGTCAAAAGGTGTTTTTTCAGTTCTTTTTTCATAGATTCAACTAGATTAATGTGATAAAACCTCTGTGTTTGTGACAGTCTTCTTCTCAAACTGCCTAAAGATGCAACAATGTATTATTAAGTTGTTTGGAGAATTATTAGAGGTTCAACTTTTAAGTAATGGGTCTTTTTGCCAGAATTATATTTATTTAGAATTAAGTGGCTGAATAAACAAATACATCTTAATAAAACCAAAAGATCAGATCAGGACCATGTTCAGATTATAGCAAAATATGCATGGTCTCAAGAAAAATATGCACCACAGTCAGGGCAAAACATTTCTGTCTTTTTTCATTGGGCCAATATGCATTGGTATAGGAATATAACATTATTTAAATAGAGCTGCACAATATTTATGTTGGATAATAATCAGTATTGCAATCTAGGTGTGCAAAAATAGCAACCACAAAGGAGAACTTGGATGCAAAATAAAGTAAAAATATTTGAAGTGCCACACATTTACACTGTGCATGTCAAGACCATATGTAGATTTTGACTGATATCATCATTACAATATGCAATAAAAATATAATTGCATGTTTTTGTAATATTGTGCAATCCCATTTAATAATATGACAGGTACAATATAAGGTATGCCTAATAAAGACATTTGCCATATAAAGTAGTGCTGTTAAATCATTTGGGAGGCAAACTGTCATTTGCTCAATTTGTGTTGTCTATAGAGGACCTACACTCGGGCAAAAATATATTTGGCAGCTATCGATTTTGCAAGTTGTCCCACTTAAAAAGATGAGATCCATCCATCCATTTTCTGTACCCATCCATCCTAATGCAGGGTTGCGGGGGGGCTGGTGCCTATGTCCAGCGGTGAAAGGGTAAGAGGCAGTCAAGACCGGAGAGACCAGAGAGCTGTCCAAGGACAGGATTGTACAAGATTGTACACCAGCACAAGACTGGGATCAACCAATCTACAATAGGCAAGGAGCTTGTTGAGAAGAGATCAACTATTGAAGCAATTATTAGAAAATGGAATAAATACAAGATCAATGACAATCTCCCTCCATCTGGGGCTCCATGCATGGAGCACATGGGGTACACATTATCTTGAAAACAGTGAGGAAAACAGCCCAGAACTACATGGGGGGAAATTGGTCAATGACCTGAAGAAAGCTGGGACCACAGTAAGAAGGTTACTATTAGTCACACACTAATTCATCATGGATTAAGATCCTGCAGTCTTCCCCTGCTTGGGCCAGCATATGTCCAGGCCCGTCTAAGGTTTTCCAAAGACCATCTGGATGATCGAGAGGAAGACTGAGAGAATGTGATGTGGTCGGATGAGACCAAAATAGAACTCTTTGGTATAAACCCCACATGCCGTGTTTGAAGGGGGGAGATGCTAAGTTGCAAGAACTCCAGACCCGCTGTAAAGCATGGGGGAGGAAACATTATGCTTTGGGGCCCCTTTTCTGCAAAAGGGACAGGACGACTGATCCGTACTAAGGAAAGGATGAATGGGGCCATGTATCGTGACATTTTGTTCTAAAACCTCCTTCCATCAGTGAGAGCGTTGAAGATGAAATGTGGCTGGATCTTCTAGCATGACAATGATCCCAAACACATCGCCTGGGCAGCAAAGGAGTTGCTACGTAAAATGCATTTCAAGGTTCTGGAGTGGTCTAGCCAGTCTCCAAACCTCAATCCAATAGAGAATCTGTGGAGGGAGTTGAAAGTCCGTGTTGCCCAGCAACAGCCCCAAAACATCACAGCTCTAGAGAAGATCTGCAAGGAAGAATGGACCAAAATATCAGCTACAGTGTGTGCAAACCTGGTGAAGATCCCCAGGAAACGTTTGACCTCTGTCATTGCCAATTAGGGTTACATTACAAAGTATTGAGGGGATTTTTTTCTTATTGGCCAAATACTTAGCTTCTTCATACAATTAAATTCTTTAAAAATCATACAAGGTGATATATGACCCAATGATCCTAGGAGCTATGTTGTCGGGGGCTTTTGCTCCTGGTAGGGTCACCCATGGCAATTTGGTTCTAGGTGAGGGATCAGACAAAGTGCAGCCCAAAAGACCCCTATGAAGAAAACGACAGATGGACTCAGTGTTCCCTCGCCCGGACGCGAGTCACCGGGGCCCCCCTCTGGAGCCAGGCCTGGAGGTGGGGCACGTTGGCGAGCGCCTGGTGGCCGGGCCTTTACCCATGGGGCCCGGTCGGGCTTAGCCCGAAGAGGTAACATGGGCCCCCCTTCCCATGAGCTCACCACCTGTGGGAGGGGCCATAGGGGTCGGGTGCTGTGCAGGATGGGCGGCGGCCAAAGGCGGGGACCTTGGCGGTCCGATCCTCGGCTGCAGAAGCTGGCTCTCGGGACGTGGAACGTCACCTCTCTGGTGGGGAAGGAGCCGGAGCTGGTGTGCGAGGTTGAGAGGTTCCGACTGGACATCGTCGGACTCACCTCGGCGCACGGCTCTGGCTCTGGAACCCGTCTCCTCGAGAGAGGTTGGACTCTCTTCCACTCTGGGGTTGCCCCGGCTGAGAGGCGCCGAGCTGGGGTGGGCATACTTGTTGCCCCCCACCTCGGCGCCTGTACGTTGGGGTTTACCCCGGTGAACGAGAGGGTAGCCTCCCTCCGCCTTCGGGTGGGGGGACGGGTCCTGACTGTTGTTTGTGCTTACGCGCCAAACAGCAGATTAGATTACCCACCCTTCTTGGAGTCTTTGGAAGGGGTGCTGGAGAGTGCTCCTCCTGGGGACTCCCTTGTTCTGCTGGGGGACTTCAACACTCACGTGGGCAATGACAGTGAGACCTGGAGGGGTGTGGTTGGGCGGAATGGCCCCCCCGATCTAAACCCGAGTGGTGTCTTGTTATTGGACTTCTGTGCTCGTCATGGATTGTCCATAACAAACACCATGTTCAAGCATAAAGGTGTCCATATGTGCACTTGGCACCAGGACACCTTAGGCCGCAGCTCAATGATCGACTTGGTTGTCGTCTCATCTGATCTGCGGCCGCATGTTTTGGACACTCGGGTGAAGAGAGGGGCAGAGCTGTCCACTGACCACTACCTGGTGGTGAGTCGGCTCCGATAGTGGGGGAGGACGCCGGACAGACCTGGAAGGCCTAAACGTGTTGTGAGGGTCTGCTGGGAACGTCTGGCAGAGTCTCCTGTCAGAAGGAGCTTTAACTCACACCTCCGGCAGAACTCTGAACACGTCCCGGGGGAGGCGGGGGACATCGAGTCCGAGTGGACCATGTTCCGCGCCTCCATTGCCGAGGCGGCTGACCGAAGCTGTGGCCGCAAGGTGGTCGGTGCCTGTCGCGGCGGCAACCCCCGAACCCGGTGGTGGACACCGGCGGTAAGGGATGCTGTCAGGCTGAAGAAGGAGTCCTACCGGGTCTTTTTGGCTTGTGGGACCCCTGAAGCAGCTGATAGGTACCGACAGGCCAAGCGGGATGCGGCTCGGATGGTTGCTGAGGCAAAAACTCGGGCGTGGGAGGAGTTTGGAGAGACCATGGAAAACGACTTCCGTACGGCTTCGAAGCGATTCTGGTCCACCATCCGGCGTCTCAGGGGGGGAAAGCGGTCTGCCACCAACACGATTTACAGTGGGGATGGTGTGCTGCTGACCTCGACGCGGGACGTTTTGGGTCGGTGGATGGAATACTTCGAAGACCTCCTTAATCCCACCGGCACGCCTTCCAATCTGGAAGCAGGGTTTGGGGACTTGGGGTCGGGCTCTCCAATCTCTGGTGCCGAGGTCACCGAGGTTGTTAAAAAGCTCCTCGGTGGCAAGGCTCCGGGGGTGGATGAGATTCGACCGGAGTTCCTCAAGGCTCTGGATGTTGTGGGGCTGTGTTGGTTAACGCGGCTCTGCAATATTGCGTGGACATCGGGGGCAGTTCCCTTGGATTGGCAGACCGGGGTGGTGGTCCCCCTGTTTAAAAAGGGGGACCACAGGGTGTGTTCCAACTACAGGGGGATCACACTTCTGAGCCTCCCTGGTAAGGTCTATTCAGGGGTTCTGGAGAGGAGGGTCCGACGGATAGTCGAACCTCGGATCCAGGAGGAACAATGCGGTTTTCGTCCTGGCCGTGGAACACTGGACCAGCTCTACACCCTCAGCAGGGTCCTGGAGGGTGCGTGGGAGTTCGCCCAACCGGTCTACATGTGTTTTGTGGACTTGGAGAAGGCGTTCGACCGTGTCCCTCGGGGGGCCCTGTGGGGGGTGCTCCGGGAGTATGGGGTACCGGGCCCCTTGATACGGGCTGTTAGGTCCCTGTACGACCGGTGCCAGAGTTTGGTTCGCATTGCCGGCAGTAAGTCGGGCTTGTTTCCGGTGAGAGTTGGACTCCGCCAAGGTTGCCCTTTGTCACCGATCCTGTTCCTAACTTTTATGGACAGGATTTCTAGGCGCAGCCAAGGCGTTGCGGGGATCCGTTTTGGTGGCCTCAGGATCGGGTCTCTGCTTTTTGCAGATGATGTGGTCCTGTTGGCTTCATCGGAGCGTGATCTACAGCTTTCGCTGGAGCTGTTCGCAGCCGAGTGTGAAGCGGCTGGGATGAGAATCAGCACCTCCAAATCCGAGGCCATGCTCTTGAGCCGGAAAAGGGTGGGGTGCCTCCTCCGGGTCAGGGATGGGGTCCTTCCCCAAGTGGAGGAGTTTAAGTATCTGGGGGTCTTGTTCACGAATGAGGGAAAAATGGAGCGGGAGATCGATAGACGGATTGGTGGGGCATCTGCAGTTATGCGGGCGCTCTACCGGTCTGTCGTGGTGAAGAGAGAGCTGAGCCAAAAGGCGAAGCTCTCGATTTACCGGTCGATCTACGTTCCTACCCTCATCTATGGTCACGAACTCTGGGTGGTGACCGAAAGAACGAGATCACGGATACAAGCGGCTGAAATGAGTTTCCTCCGCAGAGTGTCTGGGCTCTCCCTTAGAGATCAGCCCAGCCCAACCCAAGCTCAGTCATCCGGAGGGGGCTCAGAGTAGAGCCGCTGCTTCTCCACATCGAGAGGAGTCAGTTGAGGTGGCTCGGGCATCTGGTCAGGATGCCTCCTGGACGCCTCCCTGGTGAGGTGTTTCAGGCACGTCCCACCGGGAGGAGGCCCAGGGGAAGGCCCAGGACACGCTGGAGGGACTATGTTTCTCGGCTGGCCTGGGAGCGCCTTGGGGTTCCTCCCGAGGAGCTGGAACAAGTGGCTGGGGAGAGGGAAGTCTGGGTCTCTTTGCTTAGGCTGCTGCCCCCGCGACCCGACCCCGGATAAGCGGAAGAAAATGGATGGATGGATGGACAAGGTGATATCCTGGAAAAAACGTTTTTACATTCTGTCTCTCACAGTTGAACTGTACCTGTGATGAAAATTACAGATATCTCTCTTTTTAAGCGGGACAACTTGCACAGTCAGTGGCTGCCCAAATTTTTTTTGGCCCGCTGTGTAAAAGTCTTGTCTGCATGAGCATGCCGTGCTCCTATTAAATACATCAGTGTGCAACATTGGACAGGTAGGAGTAAATGACAAATTAAACACAACAAAGTCATATTGTATAAATTTCCCCATGTAGCCACTGAACAAAGTGTTCAACGTTAAGTGACTTACACAGACTCTCTCTTCAAAAGAGGTGAGCTCACAGAAGATGTGATCAGCGTGGGCGGGGCTGATTCCAACCTCGGAGAAGGTTGCAAGCTTCTCAGATAGGTTATCGAGCAGAACTCTGACCTGCAACAAGAGGCGTCACTTTCAGTTGTCGCGTTTAACAAAAACGAACAAATCAGGTTGACTAAAGGAGCAGGGTCAGCTCACCTCTCTGTAGTTGTGCTCAAAGTGTCGCAGTTGCAGACACTGCTCCAGTTTGGTATGGTGCCTCACCCAGAACTCGTCAAAAGCCCTCTCTGTCTCGTCCAGCTGAGACAGCAGTCTGAAAATTAAAACAAATTAATAAATAATTGGATTACAAATTATAAAACTAAAATACAATGGGCCTACAGAGTTTGTTTTGGGTGGGGGGGGGGGTCAGCCTGCTGACATGAGAGCTAATAATTTTCTCATATTTCCTGATAAAAGGACACAGAATAAATTTATGACAGGAAAGGAAAAATGCTTATTGTACTGACTTTAATCTGTATTTTAGTGAATTATTTTCATACCTTTATCTACCATAAAATATTACTTCTGGGTAAATGTTTTTTAACACCAAAAAAATTGACATAACCTATTAAGATGCAAGAAAAAGTTTGTGCCTTTGACCTGCATTCTTTAGATTGATCACCAGAGGGGGCCTCTGAGACGCATGGTGGTAATACCTTTTCTAAATGATTTATTAAAATAAATTTACTCTTTGATTTTAATTTTATGACTGGGTCTTCTTTCTGTGGTCGTCAGTGGGATGTAGGACACTGAATAACCAGTTTCAACAAACAAAAATGGCGCCAGTCAAAGCTTAAGTCAAAGTTTAAACTACATTGGTCAAATATGTAATTGACTAAAATGCTATTAATTGAAAAATGGTTTCTTTAGTAACTTTTTTGTTATTGAAAAAGTCAACTGAAAGAAAATAAACTGAATCATTTTCATTTTTTAGTTAATTTAAAACAGTTTCACCTTACATTATTTACATTCAACGTACAACATTGTTGACATTTCAGTGTCAAATACTATATTACAATTACATGTATATGTTACAACCCTTCTTAATTAATTTTTATGGACATGAAGTCCTGATTGTCCTGCTGAATATTTCCTGTAGGTATGCTCAAAATTTAAGTTATTACCCCCTTCACTGTTTGTTTGAGAGTCTTTGGAAGAAAACTGTCCTAATTGTGTTTTGGTGACGGTACCTAAGGTAGAAGTATGACTGACCTTTGTACTGTGGCTAGATTTTCTAGTTCATCCTGGTTCATGTTGTGGTCAGGGTCTCTTACTACAGGTTCATTGATGCTCTCCAGCAGCCTGCTGCCTTGATCCAGAGCAACCAGTATGTCCTCCTAGATAAACACAGAGACATGGGACAGGATTTATTAGTCAGAACAAATGAAGAAGCAGAAAACAAAATGTATGTTAGAAATGCGGATACCTTCATTTTGTCCCTCTTGCTGGTGTGTGTGGTAAGCAGGATGGTTGTAGTCTTGATTTCGTTGGGGAGCTCAGTTTCTGCCAGCTCCCTCCCAAATGACTGCAGGGTCTGCGCTGTTCTCTTCACTATCAACGCAAATCCCTCAATGGCCTGAAGCACACAGAGATAACTGAGATTTTCAGCATCAAGCTAAAATGCATACTAGAGGGGTTTTTGAGTTTTTTAAAATGATTTTACTAAACAGAACATTTTTCTCTTCAATATATGAGTAAATAACTTCCTTATCACCCTTTAAAAATCTTCCTCGTGTTTATATTTACTCTTATACAACACACTGTTCTTGTGTTTATGATTAAATTGAGTGCATTACAATTATGACTGAGTGTTTTCATACAGTTCGATGTGAGATCCACTTCTCATGGCAGTAGTCCTGCGTTCCCCCAAGTTCCCGTGTCAGCTGGGTGCGGTCAATATAAGAGTGCAGCTCACTCACTGAGCTCAGCATGATCACCTGAGGAAAAAACATCCCATTACGCACATACACTGATGTGACAAAAATAGGACACGCATAATATAAATATTTAGTTCACGTATCTATGTCAAATCTTTCGTTTTACTCATGTCTGGAATATGATATTATTTATTTATAAGTAAAACCAGAAAGTAAAGCAAAGCATCCCCAAACCATGAATCATCCACATCCATGCTTCAAAGTTGGTACGAGATTGTTCTCCTGGAAATCTGTATTTCTTTTTATGTTAAACATGTCTTCTGTTTTGTGTCCATAGTTGTACATTTTAGACTCATCTGTCTTGGTAGCATTATTCCAGAAGTCCCCGTCTTTTTCTGTGTTCTCTCAGCCAAACCTAAGTCTGGCCTTGATGTTTTTCCGAGAGGGCAAATGTTTCTTCCTTTCATACCTCCCACAAAAACTAAGGTTGAGTAATCTTTTTATGATTCTACAGACATGCACTCTCAACAGCAGCTGGAGTCTTCTGTAAGTCCTGTGATGACATTTGAGGGCATTTGCATTCTTCTTTTAGCATCTTCTGGTCTACTTTCAAGGTGAACTTGGCTGGAGGGCAAGACCTGGACATGTTGACTGATCTTCTGAATGTCTTTCCCTTGTATACTTGTAGACACATTTATACAGTGGAATAACTGATTTCAAATTATTTTCAGACATCTTTAGATCCTTTACCAGACTCATAAGCTGATAGTTTTCTTTCTGAAGGCTTCAGACAGGTTGTTGGAACTCACCATGGTTTTCCATGGTTTTCTTCAAAATGCTGAGTAAAAGCTGTGTGTGACTCTAGCCAATTTAAGTAGGAATAAATGTGGTGGTGTCCTAATTTATTCCTCACTAGAAATGAATTTGTATTGCATTTTACAGAACATTAAAAAGATATTTTATTTGGCTTCTATTTTTTATTTATATTACCTAAATAGAGAATATAGATACATTTACTCTTATTATTTATACAGTAACAACTTTCTGAAAGTGCATAAAAAATGTTTGCTCTCATATCGAAGGGATACGGATGTTGAGAGCCATAAAGAAAAGAACACAAACTACACACAGAATATAGAGTAATTGTAGACTGGATAAAGTTGTTACACCCACCGGCACCTTCATCCTAAACTCATCCTTGTTGAACTTAAAAAGGATGTCTGAGAGAGTTCTCTGCAACAGGGTGGTGGGCCTTAGAATCAGGACCAGCTGGAGGTTCCCGGGAAAGGAGCCCTGAAATGAGATAATTGTATTAGAAAATATCTAATACAGCAGAAAATTCCACACCTTTACAGGATTTCTAGATTTATTTCCACTGTTTTAACAATTTTCAGAAAAATTCAGTAAAAAGCCTTTATTGGATTGCATTTTCTTATATATAAGTTTCACAAATCAAGAAACATAAAAAGGCTGAACTCTGTTTCCGATAATGTGTTTCTGGCTTCTAGAAAAACTTAGTTCACTTGTATTAGAAAATCTAAAACCACAAAGAATTATGAGGACAGAGTTATCTTACACTAAATACAAATTCTTTAAAGCATCGTTTATCATTAGTGATAGATTATTTTGTTTACAAAACAAAAAACACAGGATTGTCAGTGCTGTGTTTTATATTTAAATCAGATCCAGTTTAAGAAGCTAGGGTCAAATTTAAAACGCTCATCTAAGATGGTGTGGAGGTAAAATAGTGAAATGGCCCTTTATGAATTTGTTTAATTTATAAATGTGCATTTATTTCTTGATTAGTTGAAAAAAGGTTTCAATGCGACAAATGAAAGATAAAGAACATATTCAAAAAAGTACTTTATTCTTTGTAAATTTATTTTTTCCTTTCTTTTTTGATTGTGGATTTTGGAATAAAATATAGAAACTCAATTTATTTTGAATACTCAATTTTCTTTTTTTCATATGAATCCTGTCTAAAGATGTGATAAAACAAAACTGTAGTTTTTAAGTCTGTGCAGAAGATCCTGTACTTACTTAACAATTCAGACATAATCCACTTCCATCAACCTGCATATTTGAATAAAAGATGCTGTTGCCTCTTCTATCACTTTTGTATTTGTCTCTGTTTTCCAACTGCTGTTCAAACACAATTGAAGGAGCTTGTGCTTCATCATAGAACAATATTTGACAGCGTAAGACAGAAGGGCTCACTGTAAATGTGATCAACTACAACAAATAGATTGAGTTGTGTTTTAACCAATAGACAGATTACAGTAAATTACCATGTTTTTAATGTAGCTTAAGTAGCTTTTCCTGTCTGCTTTTTAACAAACTTTTGACATTACAGCTGTTTTATGTTATTCATCCAGTCTTTCTTTCCTTCATTCTCTACTTTTGTTATACTGGTTGTGTGCTTTATGATTTGTAACATTGAGAACTGCTTCTCAACATTCCCATTACAAACCTTACTTTGTATAAATAAATAAAAAAATTCTAAATGTTTTTAAGAACATTCAAATAAATCCCCTTCATATTTATTACGCCATGTTTCCGCTCAGCTAAGCCAGCGAACCAAATAAAACACCAATTAAAATGTCATCACAGACGCCCACTGACAGACTGCTGTGGAAGCAGCTGGATGACAGTTAAGGGTAGACACTTGTCATCCTTCCTGAAGCTGCGCTATTGTTAAAGTGGCCCCAATTAGCAAATGACCTAAATGCATGGCTCGGCTGATTGGCCCCTGTACTCGAATGAGCTTGAATTGCTGATCTAAGCAGAAGTGATGGTAAATACGTTGTTAATATAAACCTCATGGGAAAACCTCTCCTGGCTGAGTTAATAAATCAACCCAGCGTTTGTCCTTGCTCGGGGCTGGAATTAGGACGATAAAGGCACAGAAAGTGGTTGTTCACCATCTTGGCAGATAAAGCATAGAATCTCTGGAAGATGCAGATTTTTTTTTTTTAATTTTGCAGTAGAACAAAGAATAATCTATTTTCCAGGATCTAAATAATTAATGGCTGTGTCAACATTTCTACAGTTGTGGCCCAAAGTTTTGAGAATGACACAAATATTAGTTTTCACAAAGTTTGCAGCAAAACTACTTTTAGATCTTTGTTTCAGTTATTTCTGTGATGTACTGAAATATAATTACAAGTATTTTATATGTTTCAAAGGCTTTTATTGACAATTACATGACATTTATGCAAAGAGTCAGTATTTGCAGTGTTGGCCCTTCTTATTCAGGACCTCTGCAATTCGACTGAGCATGCTCTCAATCAACTTCTGGGCCAAATCCTGACTGATAGCAACCCATTCTTTCATAATCACTTCTTGGAGTTTGTCAAAATTAGTGGGTTTTTGTTTGTCCACCCACCTCTTGAAGACTGACCACAAGTTCTCAATGGGATTAAGATCTGGGGAGTTTCCAGGCCATGGACCCAAAATTTCAACGTTTTGGTCCCCGAGCCACTTAATTATCACTTTTGCTTTATGGCACGGTGCTCCATCGTGCTGGAAAATGCTTTGTTCTTCACCAAACTGTTGTTGGATTGTTGGAAGAAGTTGCTGTTGGAGGGTGTTTTGGTACCATTCTTTATTCATGGCTGTATTTTTGGGCAAAATTGTAAGTGAGCCCACTCCCTTGGATGAGAAGCAACCCCACACATGAATGGTCTCAGGATGCTTTACTGTTGGGATGACACAGGACTGATGGTAGCTTTCAACTTTTCTTCTCCGGACAAGCCTTTTTCCAGATGCCCCAAACAATCGGAAAGAGGCTTCATTGGAGAATATGACTTTGCCCCAGTCCTCTGCAGTCCATTCACCATACTTTCTGCAGAAGATCAATCTGTCCCTGATGTTTTTTTGGAGAGAAGTGGCTTCTTTGCTGCCCTTCTTGACACCAGGCCATCTTCCAAAAGTCTTCGCCTCACTGTGCGTGCAGATGCGCTCACACCTGCCTGCTGCCATTCCTGAGCAAGTTCTGCACTGGTGGCACTCCGATCCTGCAGCTGAATCCTCTTTAGGAGACGATCCTGGCGCTTGCTGGACTTTCTTGGATGCCCTGAAGCCTTCTTAACAAGAATTGAACCTCTTTCCTCGAAGTTCTTGATAATCCTATAAATTGTTGATTTAGGTGCAATTTTAGTAGCCACAATATCCTTGCCTTTGAAGCCATTTTTATGCAACGCAATGATGGCTGCACGCGTTTCTTTGCAGGTCACCATGGTTAACAATGGAAGAACAATGATTTCAAGCATCACTCTCCTTTTAACATGTCAAGTCTGCCATTCTAACCCAATCAGCCTGACATAATGATCTCCAGCCTTGTGCTCGTCAACATTCTCACCTGAGTAAAAAAACTTAAGCAGCAACTTTTCCAATTTCCAATATTTATGTAATTCTCAAAACTTTTGTACAGTCGGGGCCAAAAGTTTGGGCATGTCAAATAAGTCTGTCAGGGTTTTTAAAACCAACATCTATATAGCAATAAAATCATATCTTTCGTAAATATAATTAACATGCCAAGATCAGCTAATCTTAGTTTTCACAATCTACCCAAAGAAATATTTATACCTATTTTCAAGGCAAGTAGAATATACTATTAAACTTTTTTGATTAACTATTTCAACTTGTTTTAAAATAATAAGATATATAGTTTATTTTATTTTAGTTTTTTTAGTTTAACATCTGACTGTTATAGAACATGCTGCATTTAAAAAGTCTTGGTAGCCTCTTAGAAATCTCAGAGCTAAGAGAGACAGAGATTGTTGCTAGTTGTGCTAATCACTGCTATATTACTTGTAAAATAATATATTAACCCTGTTTACCTCTGTTTCTGAAAGAAAAATTGAGTGCTTATTACCGGAAAGCCAGAGAAATACATGTTATAGTGCTTGAAAAAGAAACCAAAATCACCTAAAATTGGTATCACTAATTTAGAGCTTTAGAAAAAAATCATCAATCAAAAACCCGCAGCAAATTCATGATCTGTGCCCCTCTAGTATGTTCATGAACAAGAAATTTACATGATTTCTGGAAAGTGTTGAGGGTTTACAAGCTAGGAACTACAGGAATTCTCTTTATGGTTCTGCAATACAACTACAAACGAACTTGGTGTTCTTCTTTAGACATGTATTGTAGCTTGTAGCCATATAGACATGCTGTCTGGATCTGATCGCTGGAGACTCTAACAGTCATGGTCTAGTAGCTTTTGGTTCTCTGTTAAGAGGCAGATAAACCCAGGCACAAATAAACCTCAAAGAAGAGCCAACTTAATGACGAGCAAGGGGACGTAAAATGCAACTGGAGACCTCCTTAAAACCAATCCATAAACACTTTCCTGACTATTTGTAGCTCCTTATGAAATCACTCAGTTCTGCAATCATAGCCCCAAACTAGAATTACCATACACAAACACATTTATATGTGCAAATGAAAAGACTAAAGCCCTTAAATAATAATTTTGTCAAGAGAATAAAAGCTCATTACCTCACACAGATCCCCATGTCCTTGCAACCGTAGAGAGGCTGAAGAAGCTCTGAGTGCTTTCATCATCATGCATTTAGCAGCTTTGCTGAATCATATCAAGCAAGACATTATTCCAGGGCTGACTGAATGCCCTCTATTAAAGTCTTTCAACCTGTATAAGTCTGCCCTGTGGCATTAATATAGTTTAATTTAATTTAAAATGACTGAGTGGGTCTCCTATGTGGTGGTGGCATTCAACTCTGATTCTCCCAATAAGACATTTAATCCTTTTATAATATCCTAAATGAGATTCAGTATGGATGACTGACCTCAGGATGTGCTCTACATAAAGGAATGCTATGTTATTTAACACAAAAAGATGTTTTTTTCATACATAAAATTAGCAAAGGTTTTAACCCTTTTTCTTTGTCACATTTTAGCGGGACATGTCTAGTTTAGTCTGCATTGGGGATTACACTTCTCTGTGTAAACCATTTTGCTAATCAGCATTTCATTGTTAATATTTAAAAAATTCAATTTAAATTTATATGTTAAATATAAAGAGAGACTTTATGAGAAGCTGAGATAGTTACTGTAAGATTAAGCAATTAAGCTAGACACTTAAAATGTGTATCTTCCTAGCTCCGTAGAACTGCTGCAATTCTCTACAAGAAATACTCAAAATGAATAAAATGGCAGCAATGATAATGAGTTTGATTTTGAAACAAAATAACTATTTGGTCTCTTACTCTCTTAGCAGCTATGAAAACACATGATGGGGTGTAATGGGAGTGCATTGAAGAATGTGATCACACTGCTACTGCCCCCCGAGCGTGGAAGTGATATTAGAAGTGAAACTGTGACAGAAATATGATCATTCCCCTGCAACTTTCTATGACATAACAGATATCTTCCACCCCTGGAAGTATACTGTCATTGTCTGGATCTCTTTCTCAGACGGTTAAATATTAGTTTCCTACTCTCTTTGCAGACATTCAAACAAAAAGACGAACTTACTGCAATACGAAGTAGTGTCCCCTTGAGAGCCGCCCATCTGTCCTGTCTGCGATCAATGACCAAGATGAAACCTATGTCTGTTGATGACAAGCTGCAACAAAAAACAAAGAACTAAGTTCAACACAAAGCAACGATCCGATATGCCCAAATAGAGGGTTCACGGTTGAGGAATTGTTGTGGGAAATATCAGTTTGAATTAAAAGTCATTTTAAAAAACAGCTCAAAGAGGTAAAAACAAATAAAATGTACATATTGTTTCCCGTGTGGCACAAAAAAAGGAATCCAAATGCTTGTTCACAGCCTGCTGCTTTGTTATGCTGCTGCTTATCTTCTCAGACAGCTGGTGCAGTTCATAAAGAGAGCTGCTCTGAAGCTTCTCCAGATTTCTTGGCCATCAGCCTTAAGCATTCGCATCTTTCTCCGTGCCTCCCACCCCTTCTCTCTCACACAGCTATCCCACGGTCTCAGAAGAGAGGAACGCGTCCACGCAGACAACTGCATATAAGATCCAGCAGCAGAACTCGCAGATGGTGCATCTTGCTTTCAAAGCAAGATGCACCATCAGCAAAAATGCACAAAAGCTTCCAACACGGTTATTAGCTTTCATGTAGGCATGTCCTCCAGTATTATTTGTTCAAATTTATGAATCTGTACCTTCAAACTAAAGTACCAGGTCGAAAGAGCTTAAACAAAAGCCCTCCATCTGCAGCAGGAAAGAAATATCACAACCCATCCAGTTTGTAGTTTATGGAGCACAATGCCTCAGACCATAAAAGATTTAAGCATACACACCACCCCTATTGCATTATTGTCCAGTAAGAGACCAGGAGATGCAAGACGTAAGCCAATCACAGTGTTGCAGATAAAAAATGGAAAGCTAACATAGCCAATAGGGAGAGAGTAAAACATGTTGAAGAACAAATAATTTTGAGGCCTAAGTCATTATGGAGTGACTCTTTACCATGTTAACAATATTGAAATTATGAAACTATTATTAAGAGATGCACCACAATAAAAACAACTGTAGCAACAACACTATTCATTGTGGAAGTTGGCATCTAAGGAAAAAGAATCTTGCAATTTCTTATACTTATGCTTATTTAATTTTAAGTGATGTATTTGAAAATGACCCTCTGTTGAATCGCCACCGTGATGGACGGATTTGTGTCCTCCTGGTAGTGTCTCCCATGGCAAATTCAACCTCAGGGGAGTGGTCACAGTAGGAGTGACTTAATAATACACATGAAAGTACAGACTACAAGAAGATGCGAAGGGGGACAATTATGCACTTTCTTGGAGCCAAGCCTTGGGGGAAGCTTGTCAGCCAGTTCCTGATGGTCGAGCCTCTATTATGATGCCATGCAAGAAAGAACAAAATCCCAAATATAAAATTAACTTCTTCTGTAGAGTGGCCGCATTCAGCCTTAGAAATAGGGTGAGGCTCTCTCTGTTATACGGGGGTAGCTCAGCTTCTGCTCCTCAGCACTGAAAGGGGTCAGTAGAAGAGGTTGGGGCATTTGACCAGGAAGCCTCCTGGACGCCTCCTTCTGAAAGTATTTTGGGCACATCCCATTGGGACGGCACTCTGGGGAAGACCCAGAACTTGCTGGAGGACCTAAACATTCCATCTTACCTAGAAACGGCTTGGCTCCCCAAGATGAGCTGGATGGTGCTGGGCAGAGGAATCTCTGGGTTTCCATTTCTATTTTTACACGTCAATTTTCAAAATGATAATAATGACGTGTTTAGTAATATTTAATTTGAATTATTTTTCAATATTATTCACAACAAACAAACTTAACAGAGAACAAAGAATATATCGTGCCATCACACATTGAGCAGAAATATGCTACATGTAATAACCCTGAACATTTCACATGCTGTGGCCTGAATACCCCGTATGAAGCTGCATGCCGCCTGTCCGTAATGGAAGTTGAATCCGCGCTTTGTTGTCAGCCAGTTTTGAAGTCAGGAAATATTTCTCTAAATAAAGTGGTCAGAATTCTGCAAGACTCTTTGAATGAGGGCTTTTTTAATAGTTTCAGCAGGAGGAAATAAGCAGCATGCACTCTTTTTGCATCAGTGGTTAAGCTGCAGTGATCTGTCAGCTCCAGTCCAGTGCAGTCATAGATGTGCTCCAAGCCTCCATAACTGTTTTTTGTGCTGTCAGCTCCCAGATAGCGAGATGCATTGGGTTCAGTGTTCAGGTCTGAAATGAAGCTCAGATGCTCTCATAGTATATATATATTTTGGCAGCAATGCCACAAAACATATTTTGAACACTTATATAATAGTTCCTAAATAATATCGATGATGCAGTGGACTCCAAGTGCAAAAACAA
Source organism: Valencia hispanica (assembly GCA_963556495.2). Taxonomy (NCBI): domain Eukaryota; kingdom Metazoa; phylum Chordata; class Actinopteri; order Cyprinodontiformes; family Valenciidae; genus Valencia; species Valencia hispanica. The sequence continues at coordinate 34,839,322 of OY747707.1, read as the reverse complement.
AATTAGAGGAAGAAACATAAGCTATACTAATGCAAGCATTTTCTAGTTTTGGATTCTTCTTTTACAGAAATCAGAGAAAATCTAAAATATAAGACACTAATTTGAATTTCCCAAAACTGCCTGATGCTGCAGCTGTACAAGCTTCTGTTGCAAACATAATCACGTTTCCTAGCACAAAGCGCATAGAATCACCTTGAGTTGTGTGCTGATCTGTAAAAAGCTGTACCCTAACAGCAGAGCAGTGTCGAGCGAAATGTGCTGCATGGATGCATTTGCAGACACAGCAACAGACATTCTGTTATACCATCCCCTCCTGCTTCAAACGGGTCAGAAAAAGGTTGTACAGGTCCTTCTCAAAAAATTAGCATATTGTTATAAAGTTCATTCTTTTCCATAATGTAATGATAAAAATTAAACTTTCATATATTTTAGATTCATTGCACACCAACTGAAATATTTCAGGTCTTTTATTGTTTTAAAACTGATGATTTTGGCATACAGCTCATAAAAACCCAAAATTCCTATTTCAAAAAATTTGCATATTTTATCCGACCAATAAAAGAAAAGTGTTTTTAATACAATAAAAGTCAACCTTCAAATAATTATGTTCAGTTATGCACTCAATACTTGGTCGGGGAATCCTTTTGCAGAAATGACTGCTTCAATGCGGCGTGGCATGGAGGCAATCAGCCTGTGGCACTGCTGACGTGTTATGGAGGCCCAGGATGCTTCGATAGCGGCCTTAAGCTCATCCAGAGTGTTGGGTCTTGCGTCTCTCAACTTCCTCTTCACAATATCCCACAGATTCTCTATGGGGTTCAGGTCAGGAGAGTTGGCAGGCCAATTGAGCACAGTAATACCATGGTCAGTAAACCATTTACCAGTGGTTTTGGCACTGTGAGCAGGTGCCAGGTCGTGCTGAAAAATGAAATCTTCATCTCCATAAAGCTTTTCAGCAGATGGTAGCATGAAGTGCTCCAAAATCTCCTGATAGCTAGCTGCATTGACCCTGCCCTTGATAAAACACAGTGGACCAACACCAGCAGCTGACATGGCACCCCAGACCATCACTGACTGTGGGTACTTGACACTGGACTTCAGGCATTTTGGCATTTCCTTCTCCCCAGTCTTCCTCCAGACTCTGGCACCTTGATTTCCGAAGGACATGCAAAATTTGCTTTAATCCGAAAAAAGTACTTTGGACCAACAGTCCAGTGCTGCTTCTCTGAAGCCCAGGTCAGGCGCTTCTACCGCTGTTTCTGGTTCAAAAGTGGCTTGACCTGGGGAATGCGGCACCTGTAGCCCATTTCCTGCACACGCCTGTGCACGGTGGCTCTGGAAGTTTCTACTCCAGACTCAGTCCACTGCTTCCGCAGGTCCCCCAAGGTCTGGAATCGGTCCTTCTCCACAATCTTCCTCAGGGTCCGGTCACCTCTTCTCGTTGTGCAGCGTTTTCTGCCACACTTTTTCCTTCCCACAGACTTCCCACTGAGGTGCCTTGATACAGCACTCTGGGAACAGCCTATTCGTTCAGAAATTTCTTTCTGTGTCTTACCCTCTTGCTTGAGGGTGTCAATGATGGCCTCCTGGGCAGCAGTCAGGTCGGCAGTCTTACCCATGATTGCAGTTTTGAGTAATGAACCAGGCGGGGAGTTTTTAAAAGCCTCAGGAATCTTTTGCAGGTGTTTAGAGTTAATTACTTGATTCAGATGATTAGGTAAATAGCTCGTTTAGAGAACCTTTTCATGATATGCTAATTTTTTGAGATAGGAATTTTGGGTTTTCATGAGCTGTATGCCAAAATCATCAGTTTTAAAACAATAAAAGACCTGAAATATTTCAGCTGGTGTGAAATGAATATATGAAAGTTAAATTTTTATCATTACATTATGGAGAAGAATGAACTTTATCACAATATGCTAATTTTTTCAGAAGGACCTGTATACGCTCAATAACACAAAACCAGTCAGCACAATGCTTGTGTGTAATCTGTATTAAATGATGAAAAGAAATAAAATAAATCATCATTTGTTGAGGAAGTCTACAAATGAGGTTTGCAAAATATTAGATGTAAAAAAATTAATTTATTTTGTATTTGGCAGTCCAAAAGAAATGTCATGCATATTTTAAATGTTAACTACATTATATAAATGTATTTGCAGAACCAGAGAAACATTATGGAACTTCTAAGTAGGTGTAGACACAGAACATCTGTTGTCCTTCAACCTTATCTCAACAATTATAAGAGAATACACATTTTTGTTTTATTGTTTTTTTATTTTTTTGGACAATCATCCGGCAGATACATGAGAAACCTCTGTATCTTAGCAAGGAGTAAGTTATGTTAAAGGCAGCCTGCTACAATTTGTGAAACAAGAAATCTTTGCCAAAATCAACTGGAGAGTTTATATTTTACTTTGTGACAAAATGACTGAAACACATTTAAAGAACCTAATTATGTCTATATTTTCTTCCAAGAGCATATAAACTCAGATTTAATCTGTGGAAGCAAAGGTTCATGTGAGTTCACACATTTTAGTCAAAAACAGCTCTGCTCAGTTGTCTGTATGCATTATTGAGACTCAACCAGTTAGATTCACTGCAGTTTCTATTTTTGCCCCTCTTTGCTTTTTCAGGCAAGATCAGGAAAGCAGAGAGCAATGCAACAAAACTAAGGGACTATACTGAACTGCATATATAGATTATAACTATATATATTGAAATAAAGAGATAAATGTAGGTTTATTCGGAGGAAAATGTGGTCTTAAAACTTAGCCTCTCATCCCTTTTCAAAATTGATCTGACCATGTTGACGAAATACTGATAAATATATTTAGTCCTCTTAAACAGGAATCTCAATGGATCTTTTTTTAAATCTTCCAGAAACTGCTGTGTGATTAATAACTAAGGATCTGTGCTTTCATCTGCTGCTGCCACCTAGTGGTAGGTTTTATATATACACACAGAAATCGTGTTGACTCTTTAATGAGATTCATTGCCATTTTCCGTTTTACTTTTACTTGTGGTATCCTGTCCATGACCTTATTAAATTAGCCAATAACCCCAAAGGTGCAGCAGTATGAAGAGTAAGACAATGTGAAGTCATGGGTGTAAACTGGTAAGAAACAGAAGAAAAATGAGTTGTGATACAGGAAATAAGGAAATCAGTTGTGAGTTTCATCCACTGTCTCAGTGTGTGACAGTCGGTCAGTAACAGACCTTACCTGGGCACACTTGTTAGATAGGTTAGGACGTTGTGAAACTCTCTGTCCGTGATCTCCCCAAATGTAGGAAACTCTGGAAACACAATGATGGGACTGCCATTATCTCCTCTACCCCCTGAAAGAAAGAAAGAAAGAAAGAAAGAAAGAAAGAAAGAAAGAAAGAAAGAAAGAAAGAAAGAAAGAAAGAAAGAAAGAAAGAAAGAAAGAAAGAAAGAAAGAAAGAATGAAAAACTTTTAATACGTCCTTATCGATTATAAAGGAATTTTGTACAGAGACTAATATATACCAGTGTTAAGTTGAAATTATCATCGTAAGTCATAGCTGTTATTAGTATGTGAAGGAAAATCATTTTAGATTTGGGAAAAAAAGAAAGGAATCAGAGGCCACAATGAGGAGGAGATGAGAAAGTTAAACGAAATTAGATAAAAAGAGCAATTTTTTTTGGCTTAAATGAGTTTAAATCCCTTTAATGAGACGCCATAGGAAGTCCCAGAGCGACCAGAGTGTCTTCCTTCTCAATTAAGACTAATGTAAAGCAAGTCCTCCACCAAATATTAGTATGCACTGATTGTAAGCTGGCTGAAAGGGTGTTATAGGCTTTCACCTTGCTTAAAAAAGTGTCAAGATTAAAGAAATATTTCCACTCATAAACAACATAGAGTCATTGTGGGTAAGGTAAATGAACGTCGCCCATAACCCTTAATTAGCTTGTGCTGCTTTAAATAAAATGCAATTAGACAAGGTTATGCATTTTGGATTGAAATCTTTGTGTTAATACAACGATACCATGAAACTGGTATCTTTATTCATTATCTGTACAGCATACTTTCAACAATAAAATAGTTCAAGGTGCTTTACATCATTAGTGGATAAAATAAAATGAAATCAACATTAAAACCATAAAACACAACATTAGAGACACATAACATAACACATTAAAACATATGACATTCCAGCTATTAATAATCACTTACTCAAAGGCAGCTCTAAACAGATGGATTTTTAGCTTTGATTTAAAGGAACTCAGTGTTTTAGCAGCTTTGCAGTAGTCTGGAAGTTTGTTCCAGTTAAGGGGAGCATAGAAATCGAAAGCTGCTTCTCCATGTTTGCTTCTGATTCTAGGGATGATTAGTAGGCTAGAGTTGGAAGACCTGAGTGGTCTAGGGGGTTGGTATAGTGGCAACAAGTCTTCAACATGCTTTGGTGCTCAGCCATTCAATGATTTATAAACTGTCTATCAGGCTTTTTTCTGAAATGTCTCTCACTGTATTTTGGGAGCAACCAATAACACCTGTGTTACTGGTACAAAAATGTTCCATTCCATTTATTGAACCATCATGAACAATTAGAACTTTTGGGGAGAGATGTCTTACTTTCTTGTGTATCCGCTTCATGGGGCTGGATTTTTCCTGGCGAGCTTGGCTAGTTTGTGGGGCCTGATTATCCTTCAGGGAACCGAGTGCTGCAAATCTGTTTTTGAGTGGGATTCCAGTAGTAATTTTCCCAGATGGAGTACTTTCTTTTGCTTTGGGTTGGAATTTCCTCTGTTTTTTGTTCCTTGGAGCAGGGTAGAGGTATTGCTGTGCTGTGGAGCGGGCCATTCATCATCATACTGTGAATGCGGTGTTCTTCTAGTCAAGCACCTTGTTTTGGCTAGGGACTTGTTATCAAGAATCTTGCACTTGGGGTCGATTGGAACAGTGCTGCCAGGTTCTTTCTCACTATAACCAATCACCGGTAAAGTCATCTCATTTCCACATCCAGTGTTTACTTCCACATTCACTTTGAGACGACGAATCTTTACCTCCAGTGCATCCATTCTCTGGAGCAGTTTTCTAAAGTCCTCAGCTGATCAAAATGACCTTTTGTTACCCAATCATCCTTCGAAAAGTAATCCAGAAAGAAATCTGGTCTAATACAGTAACTCCAGAGGCTGGGTATATAAAGTAACTAAATCAAAAGTAATGGAAAAGAAAAAAGAAAATAAGACGAGAGAACAGGAGAGGCTGCTCCTCCTTCAGCACCCAGGTGAGAACGAGCTATCCATTAACAGATTAATCAATGTCTTTTAAAGAAGCCAATCAATAATCAATATCAATCAACCAGCCACAGATTGGAAATTGCTAATTGATTGGCTTTGACAGGTCAGGTCAGGAACTGAAAAATCAGAAATTTGTTTTGTATTTGCTTAATGCTTTAAAACTAAGAAAATTAACTATTGTTGTTCGATAAATGTATCAGCCAAACAGTGTGTAATGTAGGGAAATATACTTTAATCCTTAAATTTTATTTGATGCAAAACTACAACCTCTATCAATGAAGCTTAATAAAAAGAAATATGATCAGAATCAGCAGGTAAGACCTAAAGGATAGATGGAAATCAGCATCGGCTGTGAAAAAGCCTGATCAATGTATCTCTGAATATTATTTAAAACAATCTTTTTAGAAGAATCACACAAGTGAAGATGCAATAAAAAGATATTAAATGAAACAGAGATGTTGCTGTGTTGTTATATGTTGTTGATGACCTCAACAATTTCAATCAATGTTTTTCACACACACCATCTACCTCCCTCCAAGTAACAGCTGCTCCGTCAGCACATGTGACTGGAATATAAATCTGCCTTTTCGTCTCTCATCACCTTGGCAACAGCAAGTGCATGGTCATGCTTTCAATGTCTACTTGGCTTTTTCAAAATGTTTCTAGTGTCTGCCGCGTCCACAAAGTCAAAAATACAGAGGACCGTTTCTATTTTTATTCTAGGAGATGATGGAGTAGATTCATTAAAAAAGAAGCATATATGAACAAATTTCAGTGAAAAAGATAGAGATAGAGATTCAGCGGCGAAGTGACAAAGCAGCAGCTATTTGGAGCTACAGCCAGAGAGGAAGTAAAGAGGAAAGGGACGCAGACATGAAATTTGAAGGATAAATATTAAATTAAAAAAATTTAGTGCGAACCATGCAACTATAAATTGCACCAGTTAAAACAAAAATGATCACTGAAAACATGTAATCAGAGGTGACAACAGCAACTGAAAATCAGCATAAATGTAAACACAGAGAAAATAAAAACATAAAACCCTCACCTGAAAGGAAAGCAAAATGCTTTCTGAGATCAGGCACAATGTCAGCAGCGCGGGGGGGATTGGTCTCCAGCTGCATGATCTCATCTGGGGAAAAAAGGAGGAAATTCCAATGTCAACCGGTCATCCTTTTATACGTGCCATACATGTGTACTAAGCTTCTGTCTGTGCAATCAAAAGTACCTCTGCTTAAGGTATTTGTGCTTTTTCTGCATCTACATCCATACCCTACAAAGCCCAATATATTACCACTCATACTGACCCTTTTTATTGCCAGAGGTTCAAAATCTGGACTAGAATGAACTTGGTCCTTTGTTGTAACTGTCCTCTTGAAGATGCTCCCTGACCATTTCAATTGCATCTGATGTAGGTATGCATGTGAAAAGTGATGTGACATACAAGCCTGACATCCCCAACCAAGTTTCAGACCTGAAGAAGCCTTTCGAATTAGAGGTGAAACTTCTTCAATCAAGTTAACAAGAGAAGTCCAGTTGTCTTTGTTTTTTAACTGTCAAGACTACTATGTCATGGATGAATCTACACCAACATATTTGTTTATTTAGGTTTAAAAAAATCAAAATGTCTGTTTGTTATTTCCTATAAGGAACCCCAGAGTATATGTAGGTAGAACCAAATGTCAAGCAAAACAGGAAGTTAAGTACAGCAAAACAGTTATAGGAATAATGAGGGGTACCATGAAACAAATGTGAGAAATGTAAACACTTCCTAAATAAATCTGAACAGAGAACTATGTGCGACATTCTACCACATATTCTGAATGTTATTGTTTTGACACATTGATCTTTTCTCTTGATACACGGATCAAAACCATACAGCCGCTGTCAACAAACTATTTTTGAAAGACAGAAAATGCTGTAAACTTCGATTAGGTGGACTTGTACAGTTTTTATCTCAGGTTACTGCATCTAGCTTGGAATTAATCAATAAATAATCAGTTTGGACCAAACTAGCAAGAGCCTAAGTTATAAAATAATATAAATCACAACAAGATTAGCTTTATGTACTGAAACGTAAAAATACTTTAAAGTGGCATAATGGTGTAGGGTCCTATGAAGGGGATAACAGTGAGATACTGACAACTGAGCTAAGCGACAACATCATATATATAGTATATATATATATTATATATATACTATATATATTATATTAACATTCTCGGCGCTTTTTGTTTGGACCTGGTTATGAAAATGAGCTGTTTTGTAATGACTATCAATCAGTTCGTATGCACCTCGGAAACCTTTGGTAGAATTGATGGTTTACAGTAATTTTCCATAAGCTGCTCATAGTTGTTGTAAAACAATGTGTGTATGTGACTCCACAATAACAGCTATTAGTAAGAGGCCACTCAAAGTTAATTTAATCAACCAATAAGAGAATTTTGCTGCTATGCAATTGTCAAGTACATGGCTACATAACTGTTTGTTTACGGATACAAAATGGAAGTAGGTTAGGAAAGTGTTGCAGCATGTGGTACAAAACAGGAATAAAAATTGGCCAAGGGATCAACTGACCCAGAGCCAACACCTTGGCATCTCAGAGGCTTGACCCAATGCAACATCTGAAACAGATGGTTTAAGATCTTAAATGACAGCTGGAGATCACTAATGTTGGCACCTCGGTCACACTAATCTTACACGGCAAGGAGTAAAAAACACATGTAGTTGTGTTTACTTAAATACACCTAAACACATAATGAAGTTGGCAACTGTAAAACTAGGATCATGTCATCAAAAGCTAGGCTGTTATTCATTTAGTAGATCTGTAAGAACTATCTACTTTTACATCTTTTACTCCAAGGAAAACACTTGTGTTTTAAATTTCAAAACAAAATGTACTTTATAACCCAGTTTGTAGCTAAATAAGCATGGATAAAACACCCTGTTTTGTGTTTTTAAACATAGTTTCCTCCTACTTTAATATTTGCATCTTTAAATCCAAAACCTCCAAGAGGTTGTTTGATGTTTCTGTATCAGACCTAACTTGACATTTTTCCAGCATGTTCTAGTTCTCTGACAAGACTCAATCAGGAACCGCTCACCGATTGTTCTCTGTCAATTGAAGCTTAGTTCCCTTCTCCTCTACCAGTATGAATCAAAACAAATAAATGTCTATCTCTGTGATGGCAGTGACGATGATGAATAATGGTCAGTTTGGCCTGAAGTGTTCAGACACAAAGCTGCAGCCCTCGTAGCCTCTCTCGTGCCCCACATGAAGTGAAGTTCACAAAGGGACCTCCATCAGTTTCCCCTCTCTGACCCAATATCACTTACTCAGCCAGCCACACCCTACCCCCAGAAACTCCCACGCATATCACATCAAAACCAGCCCCTCAATAAGGCTGAAACGAGGCTATTCTGTTTCTGAAAAATCCCCTCACTAATGTCCAGTTTCAGCTTCAACCCATTTTTGTAGCCATTTTCTTCATCAACTCGTGTAAATAACCTTTCACCACACTTCCAGCTCAATTGGAAAAGTCCCGAGGGCCGTTTCTGTGAAACAAGAGCCAGTATCGGATGGCGATGTCACAGTAAATGAACGTTAAACTGAAAAAAACAACAAGACCATAGTGAACATCCTGTACATCTTTACAGCAAATAAGAGAAATACCATAAAGCTTAATAGTTATTCAAAACAACTTGGATTCCAATCACATCTACTGGAACAGTATTAATCAATCAATAGATTGGAAATAACAAAAATACAGTTCTGTGAAAAATGATTGCCCCCTTACAGATTTCTTCTTTTTTTGTGCTTTTTTGCCTCACTTAAATGTTTCAGATGATTAAACAAGTATCAGACAAAGATAACCTGAGTAAATAAAAAACATTTTCAAATAAAGAATCGATTTATTTTGGGGAAAAAGCTGCCCAAAACAACTTGCTTCTATGTAAAACTGCATTTGCCCCCTAAATCCTCACAACTAGGCTACTTGTGGCACCAACAACTACCATCAAGCGTTTTTGATAACTGGTGAAGATTATTTTACATTGCTGTGGAGGACTTCTGAGCCACTTTTCTTAGCAGAATTGTTTTTAATTTTGGTGATCTTTTGAGATTAAGGTCACAAACTGAGGTCCTGACGCAACAAAGCAGCCACTACTTCCATGTTTTAGTGTCAGAATGGTATTCTCTCAGGCCTGGAGTGGGTAATGGGGAAAACTGGGACGATACCCGGTGGGCCGGTCTGATATATGGGCCGCAAGGGTCGGCGTATTATGGCAAGCTAAGTCGTACTAGAGTGCCAAAGGTGCAACTAGGCACAATCAATCAATCAATCAATCAATCAATCAATCAATCAATCAATCAATCAATCAATCAACCATGTTAAGCTGGTTAACAATACTAACGTTACCTATGTTACATCCGTTGCTAGTTAGTTCATGCTAGGAATAAACCCAATTCTCTTTCATTTCTGTGCAGAACTTTAATACTTTAATACTGGAATCTTTATTGCCACAATACGCAAAGCAGGATCAGGGAAGGTCTGCAACTCTAACCCATAAGTGACTGAGAAAAAATATCTATGGTATAAGAGGGACTTCGAGGTTAATTTCTTCAGTAACATCACTGCTACTCATCCTAATTCTATTTCAAATTTTTGCTTTCTACATTTTCATTTATCTTAATGCAACAACAGCAAACACAAGAGTCAAGGAGGGGACATAGGACCAGAGGCCAGCAGCACAGATAATGATACAGGATTTTAACAGGTAAAGAAAAAACAGAACCTGCAGAGAAAAAGAGATCCATTGCTGGGAGAAACCAAGAAGGAATCTAGACAGGGTTTTTTCAGAATTACTCTCATTCCCACTCCCAAATATGTCTTTATCCCGTTGTGGTTAAATCTTTCCAGATTGACACCAACAGTCAATTGAGACTGAAATTTAAGCTTCGTTATTTGTTTCTGCTGAGCAAGTGGTGCCTTGTAACCATTCATTCTATTAATAATAATGATGATAATTAATAATTGTTTTTGAACCGCTATTAATATTGCTGATAAATAAGCCAGCACACTCATTGTGCAACACTGATTTAAATGGGTTTTTTTTGCCACTGAGGAAGGGTGCGATTGAACGTGAGAGGATGATAAATCACTCAATTGACCTCTATAAAATTTGTCCCCTCACTTTTGAGATGATGTTACGCCCCTGTGTCAAATACAAACAACCTTTAGCAGGAGTCTGTCTGTCTGTCCCGAAAAATACATCAGTCGTTTACTGCATTTTAATCAAGAAGACTATTAAAAAAAATCTTTTAGAAACCATGACAATATAGAACAGTATAACAAATAGGTCTAGTCAGATGCTAGTGTGGTCATCTCTGGTGTTTTTTTGTCGGTGTTTTTTTAAGGCTTCCCAGTATTACTATATGAATACTGTCTAACACCATATTACAATTTCTAACTTTTTGCAACTAAAGAAAACTTTTCTGCTCTTTAGTGAGAATGGAATTGTTGCCTAAGCATACACCCCAAACCCACACACAAACACACACTGCTCAGCTGCTGGTTTAGGCGTTAATGTTCTTAATAAGGCTCAGGGTTTGGGATTAGCGCCTGCTCGGGCTCAAGTTTATGGCTGACGAGTCAAACGTTAGTGGGTCACAGCGACAACACCTGGACCTCCTGCCACTACTGACACAGATTAAAACGGACAAAAGGGCTAGACCGAAATCATAGTTCTCTGGTTCAGAAATGAAAAAAACACTAAAAAAATTAAACAAAACAATTGCTTACACTGCTATTAAAAATACAAATAGAGTGATGTGTTTTCTTGCTTAACATGTAAAATAGCTTTATCCACTAATATACACATTACACACTTAAGATCCCAGTTAGGCAAATTTTGCCTTTTTGGTTCCCTCATTTTGTTTTCATCGTGAGAGGCCTTAACTTCTACCTGCAACCATCAACATGTGGCCAATTCTTACTTTTAAAATGACGTTGAAGGTACATTTGAGTAATTTTTTTCAGAATCAGAGGCTCCGGTTGTTTAAAATAATAGACAGTGCATATATTAACAGAAAGGTGGGGGACGACAGCAAATAGCAATAAGTAGGATTACAGCAATGGCTGTGAAGGATGAGGAAAGGCACAGATAAACCCAACTGCTCTCAGCAGAGTAGTGGCAGGTAAGTTCATGCAATATGAAGGAACACAAAGGGTGAGACGGCTCAGGTGACAGTTGAAAAAGGTAGTGTCTAATGTGATGGTGATGATTAACGTATCTGATAAATAGCCAAATTATTATAGTGTGAGCCTGTACACAGTTGAAGAGACAGAGCAAAAGGAACAATCTGAAACAAACTCAAATCCAAACCAGTTACAAGATGTTTACCAACTAATTCTGACTGATTATTAATTAACAACAAAGATCACCAGAATAACTCAGCATTCTACCAACAAAAACCATGATGGACACAGAGCAGCTGATCTAGCTGCAATTTACAGTTTTCCTTATCAAACTGCTGAATTTATGGTGTGAAAAAGAAAATGTATGCCAATGCAAGAAGAACTGGATAAAGAAAAATGTAAAGACTGCACAGACTGTATTAAATGTTCTGTTTTCTTATCTTAACAGTAGCTGAGAGGGAAATGAAAAGAGAACAGAAAAAGCAGAAAACTGTTGCATTAAGATAACTAAGGATTTATTCAACCTTTTAATAAATGTAACATGAATAAATAGTTGCTTTGAGAAATCGGCTGGCGACAGGATTTGAATACTTTTAATCTTGATCCGGTCTGAGCACTCTTTTTCAAATAATTAAATGCAAAGTATGTAAATGCTCCAGAAGCACAAAAACAATGGACAAGACATAACGTCAGAAGTTTTCGGTTTTAGTGTCAGTGAAGTTTTCAAAAATCAAGTTGGAGGAAGCACAGAGACGTAAGAAGGTATTTGAGAGGAAACAATTTTCTATAGGTCAAGGTATGTCTTTGGTTTATTTAGACTAGGAAAGAGTGCGAGAGAGCAACTGTTCCAACAGAAAACAGTAAGGCTCTGAATCTTTTTGAGTTTCCAACCTCTGTGTGTCGAGTAACATATTCGATTTGGAAATTTTAGTACCTTTTGAAAATTCCAGAGCGAAGGTGAGGATTTACATACTCTGGGAACCACACATGAAGACGCTTGTTTTTGTAATACTAGCAGCACTAACAATGCTAACTGTTTATATAAGTGTGAAAGCCTGTTATAAATTTTAACTGTATGATTTATTTTGTCTTTATTTTTAAATATTTCTACAACTTTGTTTTACACTGACTGATATCATAGACATAGAAATATTTTTTAATACTGTTCTTATATCTTTCTCTTTTATAGCTCTTAAAGAGAAACTGAATACGGCTTATTAATGGCTCAAAGCTTTAACAAAATTCAGATCAATGCGACTCTTGACTAAATCACAATTAAAATGCTTCTGAGTCACATTCAGTAATACAACACCTACCACAGAGCCAGTGGCAACGACAGGAAAATTTGTAGAATTTCTCCACCTCTTCAAGGGAAATCCGAACATGACGACATCCACACTCCTCTTCAGGAACCAGACGTGTGTTCAGATCTTCAGCCATTCCTTCCTCAGTTCGATTAGTCGTCTTTACTTCCATCATTCGTTTATTCTCTCCATTCTCTACTAAAACTCTATCACCCTGGATCTCAACCCCTTCAGTTTGTCTCTTTCCATCTCCTCCTGGACTCTCCTCTCTTTTCTCCCTACTAGTAGACTGAAACTCTGTCCATCCTGCAGTCACAAACATATCCAAGACTTGCTTGTTTAGGCATTCATCTGAATCTATAATCATATGCTCTGCCAGAGTCGGCTCTGAGTTTGCCTTCATGGCTAACCTAGAATCTAACCCAAGGTCCACATCCTCCTCCTCCTCCATAAGGAACGTTGAATTTGCCATCTGCTCTCCTCCCATCTCTGCTCTGTCCTAGTCTACTCCAGGCTTGAGGCTCATCTGCAACTTTTGCTCCATGAAGCTGTGCAGGAATATCACATGAACAGCTTCTCTTCCATGCTGACTCCACCTTTCCCCAAACTAGGCATGCAGTCTATGCAGGTGCTCTACAGCCTGCAGACATAAGCCACTGAAAGGACTTCCTTTTTCAACCTCAGGTTACCTCCCCTGTATACAAAAGCTACAGTGTATTGCTCTACCCAACCCTCAATAACCCAACTACTTTCATCCATCGCCTAAAATAACAATGCAACCAACCTAAACCTTAAACCACTGACTATGACTTTTAAAACACTTCCACTCTTGACTGTTAGCGGCTACTGAGAAACAGGAAGAAAATGTAGCTATCCCAGGCAAGATATGGTAAAATATGTTATAAATAATGTGGCTCTCAGTGCTCATTTACCTAGGCCAGCCAAACCTGCGATAGTCGAATGGCTTATCTCAGGAAATGTGCACCAGAAGTACAAAGCTCCTATTCTGCCCAGCCTTTTCAAACACTGCCTGCAACCCCATTTAACCATTCACTGGCTGTCAACTGAACGCTTCTATTCTCATTTACTCAAATGACCCCATTCTTACAAACTCACTGAAAGAGCCAATTCTGAGGAGACCTCTCAAAGAAAGACACTGTTTCTTGACAGAATGTGAACAATTATGAATTTATTTCAATATAGCCCTGAAAAGACAGATTTCAATCAAAGCAAGGTAATGGGCACTAATATCAGTCTTTCAATTCCATCATTATCTTCTTTCAGTAAGTCAGCTGGGCTAAAATGTTAGTGAAAGTTATGTTTCTCGTGTGGGAGTTTGTTATGTATGCTTGAATTTGCATGTCTTTGTTGTAAGGTGGTGTTAACAGGGCAGGCTGATTTACATGAGCGGGAGGCGGGAGGTTATCAGTGTCATAAACAAGGTTATAAAAGCCTTTAGACAGAAGTGTCTAACAATTTAAAGCAAACAATAGACACAAACACCACATACCAGGAATAGTTTTATATTTTAAGGATAAAGAAATCCCTCAAAAGGTATAACAAATGTCTTTTTATCTAAATTTTGATGTTGCAAAACTTTCTTGATGCTTTCATTTTCCATTATAGGATCACTGGCATTCCAAAATATTAGTTTACTATTTTCATTACAATGGTATATTACTTGCATTAATTAATTGGTCCATGAAACAACCCTGACTACACCTCAAACTCGTCACTTTTCCCTTCATCGGCTCTGATTCTTGATCTGCAGGTTAAATACTAAAAGGTTAGATTTTTTTCTCAGCACAATGCTTACAAATTATTAAAAACAAATCCAATGATTTTGCTGATGATCTTCAAGTCTTTGAGGTTGGAAGGCCTCCTTCCCATCACCTTAATCTTTTGCTCCCTCCACAGATTCTCTATTAGATTTAGGTTGGAAATCTGGTTGGGAAACATGTTGGTAAAAGTAAAAGATTACTTTAAACCCTTAAATAAATATTTAAGGGCTTAACTGTATGTTCAATGGACAGATCTTATAAATCTTTGATTTTCATCTGGTTTCGAATGAGTTTGTATGCCTTGTATTCCTTAAACTGTTCTCTGTGTACTATCTTGGCATTAATTTTAGCAAGTTTTATAATGTCAAAAATCACATGATGCAAATTTCAACTGTTCTACAACTTAAGGAAGGAGTTTGTTGCTTTTGCTGTGACATCGCTTTCTTTTTTCCAGACTGACTAATAGCTTGACTGTGTTCATCTGACAGTTTAATATAGCTTAGAACCTCCCTAGTTGGTCAAATCATTATCAGCTGAAGTATCTGCCATTTCAGCCACCACAGGCATTTGGCATGCTAAAGTGAACAAATCCTAATCAGAGCAGTCATTATCATTATTGGCTCATCGCTAGGACACTTGGTTACCATTTAATATGTTTTGTAGTTGTGGAACATATAGTACATGTGGTACATATTGTGTCTCTAAGTTGTTAAACTGTTGCCAAGAAATTTTTCAGTGTGCCAAAAAAATCAATGGTAGCCTGGCTTAACCTGTGCCTTAGAACATGCACCGAAAGGAGAGTCAAAAGGGTTACTGCCCTACTATGTAGTCTGAGATAAAGTTATGTGTTTTTATATGCTCTCAAACTTTTTAGAATCAAAACTGAGGTACATATGTTAAGCTGGGGACACACAGATTAGTGTAGAAAGAGCTGTGGTCAGTCTGTGTCAGAAATAACATAAACTCGTTTTATGGTTTAAAAGCACTGTTAAAGACAAACATGAGTTTGGCGAATGAGATGGCAGTCTGCCACTGCAGTACAATACGATCTATGAATTTATCCAGCTACACTCTGTATTAATGGGAACTTCTTTTCAAAATCATTATCACATTATCAAATTAAAACTACAGCCGGCGAGAGTGAAGGTGCAAATATTGACAGACAATAGGTAGGACAATAATGGATGAATCATGTATTTGAACATGTGACTGTACTATGTTTGCGGTTGATAAAAGCAAACAGGGGAGCAGCCACGGCTAAAGTGATAAAAAACATGCCTATTTAACCTCAACATACTTTGTTTTGCTCAATCTGAATTTTTCTTTTTGAAACTGATTAGATATGTACAGCATATAGCTTTTAATTATTTGTTTGAAAGGATTTTTTTCATGTTGGAAGAATTACAGTATATAACATAAAACTTCAATGCTATTTAAAGCTAGAACATGGTGCACAAGTTAGCATTGACTGTCGTTTCTCTCTATTCCACACTTACTCTAATATTTACAAGGCCAATGTCCCTTTTCTAAAGAGTGGGTTTAAAGTCTCTTAGCACATTTTTCTACCACATACTTATTACAGTCTTGACCAATTTTGTGTCTTAATTCTGGATGTGAGATGTTGAAGAGTTAATTAAAAATTCTTGGTTTCCTTTTACGGAATGCCTTTTATGTATAGTCCATTGGTTTTCAATAGGGTTCAGGTCAAGGGTTAAAGTAGGCCATTCAGATAGCTTAACATGAGTCACGTAAAACTACTTTTGATGTGTGTTTGGGACCATTGTCCAACCAGTGTTGCCAAACTCTCAAATAAATACAAACTGGTAAGGATTTTTAAGAACACACCAGGAACCGCCAAGGTACAATGACAGTAGATTACTGTTGTGCCTTTCTACAGTGAAGTAAGGGTATTATCCACCAACAAAAAGCATCTGTTCTAATAGCTACACCTTCCAGGATCACAAAAATGGGCACCTAACCAAATGAGCAAGTCAATGCACTCTAAAGAACAATGTTATGGCCAGAAGAAATAAAAAAATTATCTATTTGGCTACAATGACAAGAAGAAAACAAGTAGGAATCAAGACAAAGTTTTAGCATCCACTTATGTTTCACAGTCAGTGGTAGGCTACTGTAGCATTGTACAAAGGCAGTGGTAAAATAAAGAAGAACGACACCTTAAATAACTTCACCTTAAATAAACAGCGAGTTGAAAATTGGACACCCTACACTGTATGTGTGTCCAGCTGTAGGTACACATTTGAGCCTGTGTGGATTAAAGAAAAACCCATTCTAAATTCAAACTTGTGTTATTATTTCTTATTTCTTTTTACAAATCTTATATTGTCAGATTGTTCAGATTCTGAGGCATAAAAAGCCCCATAGTCGAAAAAGAAATAACTAAGAATCAGTGATCTGCCATTCAAATTCTTCTTATGTTTTCTGTAAGGCTAATGACTTTTCCAGAGCTGGAAGGAAATAAAAACCTTCATAGGAAACCATGCTGTTTACGCATTAACACAGTAGTTAAGAAGGTAATGCTGTTTTGTCGAGTTGATGCTCCAAAACTAATAGTGACGATTTAAAAAATCTATATGTATAAACTATAATGGTAGCTTAAAAGATGAACATTTATCCGAGAACAGAAGAAGCACAAATGTGTTAGAGCAGGGGTTCTCAACCTTTTGCAAGCTTCATTGCAGTTGGGCCCCCAGTGCCGGGGAAAAGAGGACGGTTGGTCACCCTAAATTGACAGCTCGTTTGCTGTGCACACAAATGGATCTCAAACCCAAGCAAAAGACCGATAATCCTCTTTATAGTACGTCGCAAATTGTTTTCTCATTGCTGACAGGCGCTCAGACGCTGATTGAAATAGGGAGGAGAAATCGTGTGACGTGCCTGCATCAGTGATAAAGTCTACAAGGCTGGGGTTCCCTCGACTGATGCGGCCATAGAGGTCTAGTTTTTGTGTGAAGGCGTGCACTTTGTCTGCAAGGAGCAAAACATGAGTTTCGCGGCCTTACAAGGACAGTTTAAGGCCATTGAAGCGGTCAAATATAGATCAAATAGGACAGAGACGCAAGCCACATATAGTGTCATCTAGATGCCTCACCAGATCTGATTTGATTTCTGTCTAAAACCCCTTCACCTCCTCTTGCAGCTCAGACAACCGCTGTAACACCCGCCCCACCTGGAGAGCCAGCGAACTTCAGTGTGACTCGCTGAAACCGCTTTTCACCTGCATTTGCGCTTACGATCGACAAACAAATCAAATTTGTTCAAAACTTCTTTTTTTAAAATCAATCCAAACACGTTTTAATTTCTATTTAGGAGTTATTTACAGTGGATTGCAAAAGTATTCGGTCCCCTTGAACTTTTCCACATTTTGTCACATTACAGCCACAAACATGAATCAATTTTATTGGAATTCCACGTGAAAGACCAATACAAAGGGGTGTACACGTGAGAAGTGGAACGAAAATCATAAATGATTCCAAACATTTTTTACAAATAAATAACTGAAAAGTGGGGTGTGCGTAATTATTCAGCCCCCTGAGTCAATACTTTGTAGGACCACCTTTTGCTGCACTTACAGCTGCCAGTCTTTTAGGGTATGTCTCTACCAGCTTTGTACATCTAGAGACTGAAATTCTTGCCCATGCTTCTTTGCAAAACAGC
The DNA here is from genome assembly GCA_963556495.2 of Valencia hispanica. Lineage (NCBI taxonomy): Eukaryota > Metazoa > Chordata > Actinopteri > Cyprinodontiformes > Valenciidae > Valencia > Valencia hispanica. The sequence goes on along the minus strand of OY747707.1, from coordinate 34,821,096 downwards.
TCCAGCTCAGTCAGATTAGATGGACAGCGTTTGTGAACAGCAGTTTTCAGATCTTGCCACAGATTCTCGAATGGATTTAGATCTGGACTTTGACTGGGTCATTCTAACACATGGATATGTTTTGTTTTAAACCATTCCATTGTTGCCCTGGCTTTATGTTTAGGGTTGTTGTTCTGCTGGAAGGTGAACCTCCGCCCCAGTCTCAAGTCTTTTACAGACTCCAAGAGGTTTTCTTCCAAGATTGCCCTGTATTTGGCTCCATCCATCTTCCCATCAACTCTGACCAGCTTCCCTGTCCCTGCTGAAGAGAAGCACCCCCAGAGCATGATGCTGCCACCACCATATTTGACAGTGGGGATGGTGTGTTCAGAGTAATGTGCAGTGTTAGTTTTCCACCACACATAGCGTTTTGCATTTTGGCCAAAAAGTTCCATTTTGGTCTCATCTGACCAGAGCACCTTCTTCCACATGTTTGCTGTGTCCCCCACATGGCTTGTGGCAAATTGCAAACGGGACTTCTTATGGTTTTCTTTTAACAATGGCTTTCTTCTTGCCACTCTTCCATAAAGGCCAACTTTGTGCAGTGCACGACTAATAGTTGTCCTATAGACAGATTCCCCCACCTGAGCTGTAGATCTCTGCAGCTCGTCCAGAGTCACCATGGGCCTCTTGGCTGCATTACTGATCAGTATCAGTATTTCTGCCATACTCCCTCCATTTCTGAATGATCGCTTGAACAGTGCTCCGTGGGATGTTCAAGGCTTGGGAAATCTTTTTGTAGCCTAAGCCTGCTTTAAATTTCTCAATAACTTTATCCCTGACCTGTCTGGTGTGTTCTTTGGACTTCATGGTGTTGTTGCTCCCAACATTCTCTAAGACAACCTCTGAGGCCGTCACAGTGCAGCTGTATTTGTACTGACATTAGATTACACACACGTGCACGCTATTTAGTCATTAGCACTCATCAGGCAATGTCTATGGGCAACTGACTGCACTCAGACCAAAGGGGGCTGAATAATTACGCACACCCCACTTTTCAGTTATTTATTTGCAAAAAATGTTTAGAATCATGTATGATTTTCGTTCCACTTCTCACGTGTACACCACTTTGTATTTCACATGGAATTCCAATGAAATTGATTCATGTTTGTGGCTGTAATGTGACAAAATGTGGAAAAGATCAAGGGGCCAAATACTTTTGCAAGCCACTGTATATAAAAAACTAGAACTTTTTATGACATTAGTTTAATAACAAAAAAAAATTGCAAATGTTCTTTTTCAGTTTTTTTCCTCCCATCCTGTAGCCTACTGGCGCCCCCCCCCCTCCAGAGCTTGCCCCACTGGTTGAGAATCACTGTCTTAGAGGAACCTTTGTGAAAAATAAGATAACAGAGGTGGCTGTTTAAAGAATGTTCTAAGCTTTAGCTTATAAATGCAGCAACCTATGGTGAAAAAGCTTTAAAATTCAAAAATTTCTTTAAAAGAACAGATATCCACTCACTTGGCTTTAGTGGTACCATTGGTATCCCTCTCTCCGATTCAGATGAACATTTCCTTGTTTTCCTTACCATTCTCTCTTTTTTTTGCTGTGCTCTAGAACTCCTATTTAAAATAGTCACAAAAACAATGTCTCAAAGTGGAAACAATCTAACAGGATGCCAAACTAAAACCCCAGCATTTTTAACCGGCAATTCCTTTTCCATTGCACCAGTCCTTCTCCCGGTAAGGTGCTGCATGCTGCAAGTAGCGCAATTGCTGAGAAATCCTTTTTCTCCTCTGCAAAAATGTCAGTGCAGCTGCAGAGGTCTGCAAGCTAGAAAATGAGGAGGCGATTTAAGCTGCACAGTCATCCACTCTTACACATCCAAAATGTGATATGCACAAATACACAAAACAGCCCAGTGGAAAACAAGGGAAAGGCACAGGAAACAGTTTGTGGGGCTCCGGGCATGTTGCCCTGCAGAACTCTGGCCAGATTAATATATTATGCATAGCACAGACACACAGAATGTCTGCATCCATGCTTTGCCTACAAATCTGCAGCACTGCAGAGTTGCAGTTGTGGAAAGATAAGATTTTAACACAAACACACACAAACAAGAAAGGCTTTGCTCCACTATCTGTCTTACCATCCCAGTCCCTCCAGGAGTTCTTGCGACTGGAAGGGCTGAATGGGAAAGAAGAACCCAGTCCTGAGATGTCCAAGTTCTGGATCAGATGACTAAGGCGGTTCATGATCCGACAAGATGCCTCTCCACCCTCCCGGAGAAACTCAGGCAGGGACATGACAGCAGGCCACTGGTCTTCACGCTCAGACAGAAACTGGCATCCGAGGAGACCTCTCGCTGCAAACTCTGGCAGACTCCAAAACGCGCTCCCCAAATCCGGACATGGACAGAAACGTTCTTTTGTGCCAAGTTAGTCAGGATCACAATGACAGGATCTCACATGCGTTCATTCATTAAAGACATCTCTGCGCTGAGTGAAACATCAGTCCAGCGTCCTCTGCAGTGCCACATTGGGGACTCTAGGAAACACCGCTGTGCAAAGCCAGCAGAATTGGAAAGAGCCGAGTCACTGTCTGCACAACCTCTAAAACCAAAACGGTTCACTCTGGAGGTGAGAATGGGAACACAGACTTACACACACCGACACTCCTAACTCCTACCTCCATGCAAGTGCAACTACTGACAGTTCAGAGCTGCAGCAGCAAGTAAGACAAGAGGGAAGGAAGGTCGAGTGCAACAGAAGCAGAGGGCAGCCGGTGGAAGGCAAATCCCCTTCTGCTTCTCAGGCTAATTATACTCCTCCACTCCTTAACTAATCTGCTTTTGAATCTGTAAGTTCTTTCACACATCCAGCGCTTGATGAACAACAGGATCTAGTAAAGGTCTAAAAACTGCTAAAACCCATTTTGTGCATATATAATAACTACTACCAAACAACCTAAAAACTTTACAATGTATATACTCATCTTTAACAGTCAATAGGTGAGTAACTGAAGTCAAAGAGCAAACAAAAGGGGGTGCTCCTTAATTTGAGAGGAGAAGGGTTTCTGGGAGGCATTTAAGTTTATGTGAGTGTGTGTGTGTGTGTGTGTGTTTTGTGTGAGTGTTTGGCTCTGCTTGGAAGTTAAAACTGGCAAGTAACAGGCAGCTTGCTGTTTATAGGCTTAGTAAAGAGATGCACTCTCACATACTGATGAGGCGACTGCACACAATATCAGCACTGTTTTAACAGATATTCAGGAGGATTTTGTACTCTCCCATGTCCCATCTGTTGCCGATACTCCATGTTTTTTCCTCACATCAGCTACCAACCAAATTTTTTCCCGTTTGTAAATGCAAATTAATACCCAGGAACAGCTATAAATGACCATCAATGTCAGCCAGAATGCAGTTGCCCAACTCTTTTCTTCAATATAAATGCCGGCATCACCACATTTTAATAACTTCAGGTAAAAGCATAGACTGTATGAGTAAAAGGTAAAGTAGCTACATTGTCAACAAAATTACATTGGTTAAATGTCGAGGTAATTTACAAGACAGAAACTATTGGCTTTTCAAAATGGCTTCCAGGTCCAGGCATCTTTGAACTAACGAATGAATGAATGAATAAATGAATTAATGAATTAATGAATGAATGAACTGCTGTTTTAAAGCAACACTAAATAGATTTCCCTCTTCTCCTGCCTACTGGTTATAAGCGGAAATGCAACTGTTGTAAACAACACTGCCGCAGCCTGCTGTGAGACAAGGTGGTGTATTTTCAATGTTTTATGAGCGTATGATTATTGTCAGTTCAGAAACAAAGAAAAAACATAGGACTTTGCTCACTACTTTTTTAGATGGTTTTGGAACTGTAAAAATGAACTGGCAGAGTAATAATATCTAGTTCAATTCCCACATGGATAAACTCCCAAAACTTACGGTTTAGCATATAATAGCCATTTGCATTGTCTACTGTGATAAACTTAAGGCATTTTGTTGTGGATAGAAAATGGTTCTGTGGTTGCATTGCTACATTATTCTGTAGCAATATGTTTCCCATCTTTTTTTTATAGTTGTGTATTTAAGAGAGCCGAGTAATCGCAGTAAAACTCCTTGTTGGTGCCATCTTGGCAAATAAGATATCATTCTGATTATTATGACAGAATGGCCAAAATCTATTTACTTTCCTGTTTTATTGTTGCAATTTGCTATTGGAGAGACTAAGAATATAAATTATAATTCACACCTGCAAGTCTTTGATCTTTAAATAATCAACATAACATTTTGGGGGGAATTTATTTTTCTTTTACTTTTATGTTACTTTTTTTTTTAGGATTCATCAACAACCCCGACCATTGCTCCACCTATCAGCTATCAGAGGTAGAGACCTCCCACTGGTGCCTACCCAAACCACCAAAGTTGTTTAATGCAGTTTCTGGCCAGCAGAGGGCTGCTGAGTGCTGTGTAATCCTGCTCAGGTTTCTGGCTCAAGAATGACTGAAACCAGTTTGAAAGCAATAGCTTAAAGTGTTAAAAACTTTTTAGTGTTGCTTTAATGAAAACAGTGTTTTTCACTGGTGTTAGAGACCACAGCCACCTGCAAACAGCTAGAATTTGTGAATATTTCAGGTCCCCTTTAATAACGCTTGAAACTGCCTATTTTAATAGTTGAAACACTAATTATACCTTAATATACATTAATAACAGTGAAAACCACCCAAGTGCTATCGCAGAAGCTAATTCCTGCAGTCTTCAACATAAAGCATGATACGTTGCTGCAACACTCTTTGACTTTGAGGTCTTGACTGACAACCTGGAGACTAAGAGCAGCCTGTTGGATCCATCTGGCTCTACACCTGCTCTGCCTTTAGGGATGATCGCACAGCTTAGTTGACCTCCAACCAAAAAAAAGGAAAAAGAACCTAACAATATGTTACCAAAAACAGTCTGACATTCACATCTGATTTATAAACTTCCTCATTTACTTTCCTGTTCAGAAAATAACAAAGTGGCTAAGATTAAATAACTCAATTTTATACCTGAGACAACGCGGCAGTGTGAAACTGAACCCCCGCCGAACAACTTTGACTTTACTAATCAACTAGTGAAACACTTTTATGCAGACAAATAAAGAGGTATAACTTCAATGTAATTATACAGTATCAGGTGAGTACGCCCATAAAATATATTAGCTTATTCCACCAAGTCTAAGGAGATCTAAACTACCTAGACAGCCAATCTGCATTGATGGGCAGGAAATTGAGACTGTGGAGTCCTACAGATACCTGAGCGTGGTTCTGGACCAGAAACTGTAGTGGACCACCAACACAGACGCAGGATACCCCTCAGGCAGCTAAGGTCCTTCGATGTCTGCAGGAACATGCTGCAGATGTTCTACCACACAGTCAGTGTATTTCTGTATGCTGTTGTCTGCAGGGGAAGCAGTACTGTGGACAAAGACTGCAGACGTCTGGACAAACTGTTCAAAAAGGCCAGTTCTGTGAGCTGGACCCTGTAAGAACTGTGGTGGAGAACCAGATGAGGAGGAAGTTGCAGGGCCTTCTGGTTAATAGAAACACCCCCTCCATGATGTCCTGACCAGCCAGAGAAGCAGTGACAGTGAAAAGTTGAGATGCAAGACTGATAGGTTCAGGAGATCGTTTGTCCCTGCATCCATAAGACTGTTCTACAGTGACATTTAACATGTTTCTTAATTTGTTTTTTTCTGTTAAGTTTAGTTTTAATCTAATATATTTGTATGTTTGTATGTATGTATGTATGTATGTATGTATGTATGTATGTATGTATGTATGTATGTATGTATGTATGTATGTATGTATGTATGTATGTATGTATGTATGTATGTATGTATGTATGTATATAAATAAATATATAAATAAAGTCTATCTATCTATCTATCTATCTATCTATCTATCTATCTATCTATCTATCTATCTATCTATCTATCTATCTATCTATCTATCTATCTATCTATCTATCTATCTATCTATCTATCTGCCATGTTTCCTGCTCACTCTCCCTGCCTCAGCAGCTGATTACTCATTGTCCTCACCTGATCTGCTACGTATTTAATCGCCTGCTCTGCATCTGCTCAGTGCGAGATTGTCTGCTGCTTCTGCCACAGCCTTGATAACTCAAACCATTAGATTCTCGTCCGTGCCTGTTTTTGACTGCTGCCTTTGCCTGCCCCTTTCTGATTCTTGTGAGCTACCTCCCCTGCTACTCAACCACACCTGTTGATTGACCCAGATTTAAGCTTCAAGAACTGAAGAACTGTTGCTGAGCCTCTGAACCACCTGTGTTTGACCCTGGACTGATTGTTGACCACCAGCTACTGGATTTTGGCCTCTCTCTCCCACCAAACCCCTGGCTATAAACCCTGTGAGCCTCTAGGCCCTGGGTAAATCTGGCAGCATTTTGCATTACGTGCATCCCCGCAATATAATATACCATGATTACTGCAATTACACTAAACGGCAAGGCAATTCAGGGAAAATGATCTTTATTAAACATGCCTGATCAAGACAAGTACAAACGGAATAAAGCTGTGCATTGGGCTCAAAACAAAGACTGTGGGCACGGCGCAATTGCGCATTAGGTAATAAAATAAAATAAATAAAAAACCTGACCAAATCCAGTAAACAGAAATAAATCTGCACAATAATAAAAAGGAACCATATCTTCGTTATTATTAGCAATAAAATGAAACAAAATAAATAGGGTAGACATGGTAGAGGACTCACTGTAGTAAACGCAAAAAAAAAATATTCAGCAAGCTTAGCCACAGCACGTTGAATAACGTGGACGTTCTTCGATCTCCCTGTAGACTGTTAAAGCAATTTCACACGAGAGGCATCGCAGTTGTAGCCTACTCTAACATCAGCACCGATCAGCTCTCATGGAATGTCTCTTGTCAAATCAAATTTCAAAAATTAACACGGATTAAAATTGACCAATCAGAATTTTGGTCAACTCAGAACGCATCGACCAATAAGTCGACCAGTCGACTAGGACTTTACAGCCCTACTGTTGAGAGAGCAATTATAGCCAGGGCTAGCACAAGGTCTTGTGGGGCCCCAAGCAGAACTTGAATTGGGGACCATCCAGGGGTGCCGCCAGAAATCCTGGGCCCTATGGAAAAAAACATTTAAGGGCCCACCCATATTTTTACAGATAAAATTTACCCCCAAAAACATGCCTTGTACACTTTTAAAACCAGAAAGTAGCTGAAGTTGTCCCAAAAAGTCGCTAGATGTCGCCAGATGATGTCATATGATCATTTGCATAATGATGATGTCATCACATGATGGCAAATAAAACAGAAAGGAGGAAATAATTATATTTATATTAGGATTACAGGGTTAAACAATACATTGTTTAAAAAGGGGAAACATACTACAGGGAAATGTGACTTCTGTCTTCAAGAAGAGACGGTGGAACGTGTTCTATTATTTTGCCTGAAGTAAACTGTTGAGAAAACTGGTACAAAATTTACAAGATATCAAATTGGAAGACCTTTTAAACAAAGTTTAAATTTCTGGAGAAACAAAATTGCTGAGATATCTCAAGAAGACGAAATTAATAGAGAGAATATAGATGTATGTTTGTTCTTTAGTACTTTGTAAAAAAATAAGTAGGGCATATTTAGCATGCATCAAATGTTTTTTGCCAACTGGCAGTGGATTACTTGTCCACGGAGACTTCTTTCTACCTGAGACTACTTTCACTTTAGTTGGAGCAATGGAATCAATGATGTCTGAGATTTTCGCAAGGAAATTATCTACCAGCTTATTTACTGAGTTTGAGTTGGGAGATGAGGGGGATGTGGTGGAAGGGTAAATACGTTTAAAGGTTTCTACTGAACTGTCCCCTAGAAAACGCTTTTTTATAGTGGTCTTACTGTGGCTGGATAATTTAGCAGAGATGGTACTTTCAAAGAAAATACAGAAATGGTCAGATAATGCAATATTAATTACCGAGATGTTGGAAATATTTAAACCTTTGCTGAAAATTAAGTCCAGAGTGTGTCCTTTATTGTGTGTTGGTTGTTTGACATGCTGGGTCAGGCCAAAGTTGTGGAGAGTATCATCTAATGTTTTTGCTTGTCTATCTTGGGGGTTGTCGGTATGGATGTTAAAATCCCCCAACAATGATTAGTTGGTCATAGTTGATACATATTACAGAAAGAAGGTCATTGAAATCATTTAAGAAGTTAGAGTTAAGTTTTGGTGGTTTATATAAACTTAGAAAATAAAGCTCTGTTAGGCTCGTTTATCTGGGTGGCTAGGTATTCAAAAGAATCAAACGTGCCCAGGGTTACCTTTTTAAAGTTCATTGAGTTGTGAAAAAAGGTGGCTACACCTCCACCTCGTCTGTGCTTTGTGCTCTCGCTTAAGGAATTGTAATTTGGAGGACTAGATTCTATCAATGCAGTTGTTTCGTTATTTTTATCTAGCCAAGTTTCTGATAAAAAAAGGGCGTGTAAATTATGCTCAGTGATGAAGTCATTGATAAGAAAAGACTTCCCGGATAGAGATCTAATGTTTAATAAAGCTAACTTAAGTATTGCGATGATGGGCAGCTGAATATAATGAAAATATGAGAGCGTGTGGTTAACGGTTTATGTTTCCTGCTGTTGATAATCATTGGTATGCTAAGTTCAGGGGGGGGGGGGGGTGTAGAGGTTTGGTGTAGTCTAAGTTTAGGTGCTAATTGTGTCCCAAATTTGATTTGCTCGTTCAGTCTGTCTGTAAAGTTTCTAAATGGAGACTCATTTGATGTGGCTGAGTCACAGGAAGATGAAGACTTAATCTCTGATGGTTGTTTATCTGTTCGGTCCTGTGGTGTCATCCAGACTTGCTGTTTTTGTTCTCTGATATCCATGGGCGCCTCAAGGTCAGCTTTTGGGAGTAAGTGTTTTGCTTTCTGATTTTGATAAGAAAATTTTTTTGCTGCTAAGAGCCTTACTCCGGCCTTGTTAAGATGACGTTGGCCTGCTTTAAACAGATGATTAGCACTTCCAAATACTTTGAAATTATTAATAAATGTGAACGACTTCTCAGCTGATTGTTTCTTCAACCATTTATGGAGCATGCAGAGTCTGCTAAATCTTTCATCATTCCCTCTTACTTTTTTATGTGTCCGTTTGACGCGGCTGGGTTTCTCCTCGTGGCTTTGACTGGTCCCGGGGGCTGCGTCATCTTTCCGGGAACTCAAGGCTGCAAATTTGTTTTTCAGCAGGATTCCAGGTGGAGAAATATCTCTTGTTTTTGGCTGAAACCTCTTTTGTTTACTTTTAGCAGAAGCGACAGGTCTGGGTTCAGAGCTTTCTCTGTGCTGGAGTTTCTTTTGTTTTTTCTTCCTCGGAGAACAGGCTGGGGTTGATGATTCTGTGCGTTTTAAACCTGGCCAGTGTTCATTAGAGTGCGGAGTTCTGCCAGAAAGACGTTTGTTTGCTGATGGAGTTGTGTTGTCCTGTGTTTTCTCTGTGACACGGTTAGATCGATGTAACACCGGGCTGACAGGCTGTTCCCTGTGTGTATTCAACGGTAAAGTTGTGTCGTTTGCATATTCAGCGTGGAGATCAAAATTAATTTCCAGACGATGTAGCTTCGTTTCAATGCCCTCAATTCTGTGGAGCAGTTTTTCAAAATCCTCAGCTAAGCAAAAAGCCATGTTGATAAGTCCATAAAAAAGTAATCCAAGAGGAGATCCGATCCAATACGGTAACTCCAGGCGCTGGGTAGATAAAGTAACTAAGAAAAGGTTAAGAAAAGAAAACAAAACAAAAGAAAACAAGAAAAGCAAACTAAAATAAAGTGAACGGATCTGGGGAGAGACAGAGAGCAGCTGCTCCTCCTTCAGCTGTCAGAGGTCCCGGAAGGACAGGTGGAATGAACCATTGTAAATGGGAGGGGTGTGACTGAAACCGTAAATAAATTATTTGTTAAATTTTAAATCTATGGTCAAAATAGAGAAAATACACATTAAGGGCATGAGGGGCCCTAGCACATTTAACGTATGTATTAAAATGAGAAAATAGATAGGAAAAGAAAAAAAGGGGTCTGCTCTTCTGGGCCCTTCATCAGCCTGGGCCCTTAGAATGTCCTAACCTTCCACCCCTTTACGGCGCCCATGGGACCATCCTCCTGTTCAGAACATCAGCACCACTAACAGTGTTTACATCCTGATATGGTGGAATCTGGGGGGTGTGTTCGGAGCTTGAAGCAATCAGGGACTATTGGTTATTATTTGGTGAGATGTGTTTATTCATTCCAAATGATGCTCAAACACAAAGAGATTAAACCCATAGCATGTAACCATGGTAACACAACAACCACACAGTAAAGATGTTGTTGTTTTATAAAGTGACTTTAAAATTCTTTTAAATGTTAAAAACTTTTAATATAATTTTCATTTAAATTTAATTATCTACGCTCAAACTGTCAAACATTTTCCATAAGCAAACATGTAGATCTGTGGTTTGTGTTTAAATTCCAACATTTATGAGGGGCCCCTGATGGTCTGGGGCCCCTAAGCAGTAGCTTAGTTCGTTTATGCCTTGGGCTGGTTCTGATTATAGCGATGTTATAAAATTAGAGATGTGGAGAGAAACCAGCTGGTTACGGAAATCGGCTAATTTCAGCTTAATCTGCCCTGGTCAGTGAGACACAGGCTGGAAACGGCTAACTCTGAGCTTTTGCTGGTCTGTAAATGCAACATGCTAAGCACTACCAGGTGGTTACACTTTTCAGTGTTGACGCTGTTACTGGGGGAAGAAGTTAGATATTCAGTATTAGCGAGGTGTTTGAAAATTGGATGAGTGGCGTAGCTGTTAAGAAGGAAAAACGTTGTAGAAACACTCACGTCAGTGAGAGAGTGAGACTTTTAGCAGATAACAGGAAGGCCCAATGATGGAGGCTTTAAAAAAAATATTTTATCTTGGTGTCATGGAATATCCTGGATTTGAAAATGTTGGCAAATCTCAAAGGATTTCCATTTTCTAGAATATACATATTAGTCTTTTTGTTTGTTTTTTATAGCTAGCTTTGCTAACTGGTATAAGATACCAAAGCCAGTTTAAAATGTCACGTCTGTAATCACTTTGTTTTAAAAGAGTAAAACCCTGTTTACATTGACTGTTGTCTCACGTAGTGACATGATGTTGCCACTGCTCCCAATATCCTTAGATGCCACCAACTGAAAAAAAAAGCGTTCACCCATCCAGGAAATGTTTCAACTTCATTGAAGACGTCACTGCCACGTCATTATTTGTGGTACATAATACAATTGTATGTAAATTTTGAGAACTCAAAAGTTCTCCCTTTACTCAAAACTGAACAGTAGATTTAAAAATGATTTCATTAATTTGCATGACACTGATAAAGGAACATCATATAAATATAAAATAATTGCCTAAAATTGAGCACTGTTTTAATACATTTTCATTGTAACATTGATTTCTCATTTGGAGAAAATTGCTGATTTCAATTGCCCACATCTATATTTATGACCCTGACTTAAAATAAAACAGAAGCTTTGTTTGTTCCCAGTGGTTCTGATAAGATGGATCAAGTATAAACTGGGTGCGTCAGATTTGATTTCTACCCGACTTCCTTTTTTTTTTCAATGAATAAATCTCAGTTGGTTGCAGTTTGCGAAGCAATATGATCGTCCTATTTGTTTGAGTTTGCAAATATTGAATATATCCTCATGTAACAAAACAGACAACTGTGCCAGAAACCACAAGCGGAAACAGACAACTGTGCGCTTGATCCGGTTTCTCTGGGGAATTAAATAGATTCAATATGGCGATCTCTGTTTTCTTCAAACAAAAGGCATCTCCACTTTACTTATTAGAGAAAGCAAAATTATTCTGGTAACAGTTTTTTTTTCTGTGAATCTCCCTTCATCACTCTCCCTTCCTCTTTGTCTTCTGCAGTCAGCATCAGGGGTCTCCTCTCTAGGCTGATCACTGCTCTCATCCTCCTGCCACACCACATCCATGTCACATTTCCTTTAGGAACTGTTACCGAGCTGTTATGCTGGATTTGATGCCCCTAATTCAATGAATATTATTGTAAACAAAATGAGATATGCCAGTTTTACCAAGCTTTTATATTTGTTTTTTGTGGAAGAGAAATACAACATATTTAAGCACTGTAAGGGCAGAGATTTATGTGTTTTCATTACTAAAGCCTGGATAGGGCTGCACGATTAACCTTTATCGCATCGATATTGAGGTTTTAACTCCTGCGATAACCTAACCTCAGGAGGCTGGGTTTTTTCCCCCCGCCCCTGACATTTGAGTGACAAACCTATTCTCCTATCAAAATGGTTGAGTCTCGCTTTCCTGGCTTGCTGGCCAATCAGAAACGGTGATGGGAAACAAGCTTGTATGCAGAGCAGTGTTGCTAACTTGGCGACTTTGTCACTATATTTAGCGACTTTTCCGACCCCCTGGCAACGGGTTGTTTTAAAGTGACTAGTGACAGATCTAGCGGCTTTTCCATGTGTTGCTAGAGACTTTTGGCGACTTGTTCAATGTGAAAGCAGAATGTATTTCTCACTGTTCTCAGCGGGTAGCGGGTGAGGAACCTGGCTGCAGATCTCTGCTGTCAGTCTCTCTCCGCTGCTGCGCTCAGGTTGACAACCGTCCGGTAAAAAACGGAATCGTCCCGTATTCAGAGAAAATATTACGCGTTCTGTATTAAGGTGAGAAGGAACGCGATTTGTCCCGTATTTCAGCTAGAATGAAAAGACACAAAGTTGGAGTTATTCTATGTCTTTATGCTGCGCAGCTGCCTCGTCTCTTCTCATTCTCTCCTGTTGCTCCTTCAATCATGAAGCTGATCAATGATCAGCTGATCGGCTTTTCTGTCGCAGTCCCGCTTCTGTTTGTTTATCGCGGACTTTTAGCAGATAGAGGAAACCAGCGGGTGTCGCGCTAAACAACAGCAGCACGTTTAAGCTTGATAAACTGTTGTTAGAATTGATTTAATATTACTTTCTGATGTTTGCTGAAGCCACAGCTGTAAAAGCTGCTGGTCATGATATCTGTTTGGATGTGTGGTGAGATGGAAACATGAAGATGAAACCAGGAGATGTTCTTATTGAATCATCAGAGCTGAACAGGTGATGGAGACACAGGTTTACCTTTTAGGTGACATGAATGAGTTGAAGGGAAGTTATAAACTGTTTCTGAGAGACAAATAACACCAGGATCCATTTATGTAGCTGACAGCTGGTAGCTGTGCAGGGCACAGTTTTGCCCGGGGGCCAGGTAGGGCATTAATAGGAAAAGGGGGGCACAAATACATACTTTTCTTATTCTCATTTAAAATGTCTAGCTTTTAATAAATAATTATCTGACTCTTACAACCAATTGGATATAGTGGTCATAAATCCTTTATCGTATACAGCTAATATTAAGTCTAATACAGTATCCTACTAAGCTATAGTACTTTTTCCTTCGGGAAGGTACCATCTGTGCAGTCTGCAGTTCTGTCAAAGAAAGATGTTAAATCTATTTAATTATTTTAGAAAAATAATTCATTTCAGTGCATTTGTTTTACACGTGCATTAAATTAAAGTCGATTAGGTCGATTAAGCATCATGAGGCAGAGGGTGGGGGGTGGTTCCTTTTTTTTTGTTGCTGGGAGTTGGCAACCCTACTGTCAGGTTACTACGTCTTATCTTGCAGAAGGCTGGATAAGGTCTTGTTTTTATTTGTTATTGTCATTTATTTTAAAATGTGTGCAATTTAACAGTTTCATGTTTAGTAAATGGCAGTGGACTGCACAAGATTTTGTTTTCCAATTGTGAATCTAAATCTAATAAGGGGTTGATTTTCTATTTTTCAATGGCAAAGATTCGTCAATTAAAAAAAAAAAAATTAAGCTACCTGTTTAAGTTAATTTCCATTATGTCTTATTCTTTGGTATTTAGGTTCAGGTATTTAATAATCACGAAGCATTTAACAATCTCATTACCTCAATCACTATGTAGTTTATATTAGAGATTTTTCAGGTTCAACAGCAGACAAAAGCCAGAAGAGGCCCTTGGCCACATAAATATTTTTTAGGTTATTGTATATTGTTCACATTGTGTGTCAAGTTGTACAAGACTGTGTTGTAAAAGTAACAATATATTTCAATCATAATTTAAGTTTTATGCACTTAAAAGTATCGAAAGTAAAAATCGAAAATCGCATCGCAATCGCAATATTTGTCAGAAAAAACGCAATTAGGTTTTTTGTCAAAATCGTGCACCCCTAAGCAATCTATGTCCACCCCTAAGCCAGGACATAGATTGCCATATTTTTCCTCCTTCCTCAAGTCCGCCCACTCACTACTGCCATGCTTTCACTATGTTTGGTGGTAGGAAGGAATGGATGGAACTAAAGCTTGCAATGCTGTGCCTATAAAAGCAGCAAATACTTGAAAATGTTTCTTCAAACACATATTTAAGACGTTAAAGGCCTAGATAACTAAATAATGATTCCAAATTCATGCTTTTCAGGCTGAACATTTAAGGTAAGCTAATGAAATCTAGCTAAATTTGTTTGTGTATATGTGTAGTTGTACTAGGGAGAGGGGATGGTGTGCCCACACTGAGGGGATTATGGCAGATTTCTAGAAATGGATCAGAGGAGATGGGAGACATACTTCAAAAAGCATGTTAGTGGCTTTAGTTTAGGATAAAGAAAATTAATAAACATATGCAGTGATACTGGATATGTGGAAAGGATTTCAGTTCTCAAAGAATCCTAAATAGTTTTGAAGACACTGTACAATAAATTTGCACTACAATGAGAAATGAAAACGGGAATAAATGAAAGGATGTTTTTTTGTTTATAAACTAAATCACTTAATTTTTGGTAGGTCACTATACAGTGGTCTGGCTTTGAATACGGGACCTACTAAACAAATTCACTGGATGGATCCTCTTCATGAAACTGTTATACAACAGAATCTCTTCAGTCAGAGACTTCTTCAGACTCACTGTAATACTGACCACTACAAGGACATCCTTCCTGCCCAGAGCCATCAGCATCTACAACAATTATTTGAATAAATTTGGATAGTAGGAATTACAACATTTAAAGTCCCTCTGGGATTATTAAAGTATTTTTGAATTAAATAGCATTTGAATTCCAGGGTTACAGAGTCCAATGATGTGGGCCATGACTTTCCTCACCACTCTCTGAAGCCTGCCTTGCTTTATATTAACAATCATTAAACGGATTATATGTAAGATGACAAAGTGTTTAGCAGAGAAATATTTCAGAAATATTTTCATTGAAATAATGCAAAAGGGAAATGTTCAACATGAACAGTTGCCACTCCTGTCTAATAAATCTACGTCACACAATCATCATGTGGATCAAGATCTCATTTTCCAAAGTGAGAATAAACTGCTAGCAAAGAAGAAAAATGAGCTGACAAAACACCTTTCTATTCTGAGTGAGCAACATTAGAAACAACAAATGAAACTACCTGCAAGAATATACTTAAATATATTCCCATAGTTACAAAAATGGGCACAATAATAAGCAAAAAAATGTCATCATACAGGCTCTTTAGCAGGCTTTGTTTGTCGTCGTTACCCACCTATGGTTTGGGCGACACTCCTTAGTCTCTCTAGCAGCTCCCCAAGAGCCATTTCCTCTGTCTTCATCCACAGGAGCATCTTCCAGAGGGACAGTGGCAAACCAGCTGTCCAGCCAAAATACACTTTCCTAGGAAGAAGAGACAGCTTGGCAGCTTTGAAGACTGAATAATGGTGAAGATGATGGGAAGTCGAGACTCTACGATGACGAGCCCAGGCAAGCGGAAGGGAAGAGGGGGATGCAGCGAGGTAGAGTCACAGAGGATGTGGCAGCGAGGCTGCTTTCTATTTTGGTTTGCAAACACTGAAACAGGGGAAGGAGAGTTCAAATGAACGCTGTGTGTGCAAGCTTGGCAGAGCCTGGATAAATGTGAAAAATGAATGCTTTCGAGGATGGAGAAGATGCTGCAAAAACGGAGGGTGGTTGGATGCTGAAGCTGCAGTGACAGCCCCAGGAATGACGACGAGTTGTCCACAGAGGGATGAGGAGCAGAGGATGGCAGTGGTGAAGAAAGGGGAGGACAGCGTCATTCAGACATGCATGTTTCAGCCTCAGCACACATGATGGTGCAAACCTGTGGAGACCCAAGCAGACAGATCAGGGGGGAGGGGAAGTGATGCCCAGCGCTGCAGGTTTATACAAACAGCTAATGCAACAGTGACATCCAGTGAGTGGGAAAAGTATGACAGCTGCGTCATGATCTGAAAACGTCCACAGCAAGATTACTGGCCCTGCAGCTCCAGATATGCTGCATTGCCACCAGGTGATGACAAATGGTATACCCCCTGAATAACACTGGCAATATAGAGCTAATAATGTAAATCGATGGTTACTTACATAGGTAACCCAGCTTGACACTGGGTTGACTTACACAATGCCTCCACGTTATGCTTCTTTAGCTGTACATGGGAGTCTCATTGTCTGCTAGAAACTCTAAAAGAAGAATTGCAGGCACCTCTGACTTGTAGTTGTGGCTATTAGTATTTAGGCAAGGAGACTACAAAGAGCTCAAATCATCAACTAGTTTTACAGATTTTCATGAAAACTGTAGGCAAGACAAAGGTGAGAAGAGAGACGTGAGCCCCCGGGTGGCTGCAATTCTGGCCTGTAGCACAAAGGTTGAGGGGTGAGTTTATCAAATGTGTTGCATGATCACATTTTGGGATTTGCTGAGGTGAAGACTTCAGCAACACCTGAAGTGCTAAGAAACAACTCTATCGTTAGAACGTGTTTCAGCTTGAGGGCTTCATCAGAGTCATGACAAAACAAAAAGTTGTTTCCCCTTCAAGTGCTGTTGGGGTCTTCCCCTTAGCAGACTTTTGACCCTCTCCTTGCTTCTTGGGATACAGTGAGGAGAGATAAAACACAATAAAGCAACAATGTATTAAAAGAAAGAGAATCCAAAACAGAAAGATAAAACACAGCAAAATTCAAAATAAGGGAATCAATGGTCAAATGCAAGATGAAAATAATAGGATTTAAGAATAGATTTAAACCAGACTAAAGATGGAGCCTGCCTCATGCTGAGCGGTAACTCATTCCAGAGTTTTGGGGAGGCAAATGAGAAAGCCTGCTCCATTCAAGAACGCATTTTACGGTTGTAAAGAAGCAGATGGTCAGTAGACCTCAATGATCATGAGGGCACATAGGGGATGAGCAGCTCAGAAAAGTAAGAAGGGGCTAGATCATGAAGGGCTTTGTAGACAAAAATTAAAACTTTTAATTGAACCTGGTAGAAAACAGGGAGTCAATGTAAATCAGCCAGAATGGGTGTCATATGCCTGCGTCCTCAAAGGATCTACAGTGCTCTATTACTACTAATGAAAGGGGACACATTGACAGTCTGAAATAGTCGGCGCTGGTTTAACTTTGATGGGAGTGTGTGCAAAGAGGACACCATTGCTCTCTAATCAAAAAACATGAAGGCCAGACTGACGTTTGACAGAGAAAGCAGACAAAGACCAGGACTTCTGGAATAATATTCATTGGAGATATGGTCTAAAGTTGAATTATTGGGTCATCAGAACAGCATATGTTGGGCTTAAAGCAACTACAAGATCATAACCAACTGTGAAGCATAGAGCTGTAAGTGTCATGGTTTGTGGATGCTTTGCTGCAGCAGGATCTAGCCAGCGCATCAACATAGAATCCACCATGTATCCTACCCTGTATCAGCGGGTGCTTGAGAAAAATATGAGGCCACATGTGGGACTAACAAAAACAAAAAACAACAGCGCTGTAACAGAACTAGACCCTGCAACATGACAATGACCCAAAATATACCAGTAAATCCACCTATAACTGGCAAAGAATGAGGAAATGGAAAGTCCTGGAATGACCTGATTTAAAGCCCAGATCTTTATTCTTGTAATGGGCTGTATATGCAAGAAACTCCTCATACACATCATAGTAAAAAGGGGGAATTATTACAACCAAGGGGGGTAACAATAGCTATCAGAGGTCAGGTGTCCTTATACTTTTTGTTGATATCTTTTGTTAAATTAGTAAAAGGAGCTTCAGTTTTGTTTAAGTGCAAATAAATGACTATTTTCCACTGCTAAAAAACTGACTTGACATCGATGTGTAAAACCAGTGAATATTGAGTCCAAATTTTATCTTGACTGTAGTTCTGTTATTATATCATACTTATCTTGCATCTTATTCTTCTCTAAACTATTATAGTTTTCTGTTTGCTTTAATGTTAATAAAATAGCTTGACCATTTTTTTAACCGAGAAGAAAACTCAAAGAAAATACACAAAAGATGTAAACAAAGAGGTTTATTTACCTGACTCCTGCAGTCCTCTCTCAGCATTTTATCTAATGTTGTGGCTAACATGAACTGAAATGGATTATATCCACTACTGTCAATAACACCTTACATTTTTTGACAGAATGAAAAAAATAAATACATGATGGTACTTTTACTTTTTAAGCTTTCATAAATTAAAAAATGGTAGTAAAAAGATCAGTGATAAGCGTTCTAGTTTGATATCGTGGTGCGCATGCGTAAAACGTAGAAACTTGAAACAGGCACTGATCCATGGAGGTGGGTGTAGCACACCTGCTGGACAGAGATGGAATTACAGGTCAGCGTTTGAGAAACAAGCGTAAAAAAATCTCTAATTAGACCATTTGTCTCACTTTCATTCTTTATTACAAGCAGAATGACAATACAGTGTTTAGTCCTCATTTGCTACAGTCAGGCTGGCAAAAAGTCAACATGTGAACTTTTAAAATCTTTATCCAAAAAAACAAAAACAAAAAAACCACCCAATTTGTCAAAAACTGTTTAGTAATACAAACAGTGGCATAATAAAATATAAATATGACGTGTGCTCCTCGGAGCAGAGCTGTCGATGTTACAGACCTTTGCCAAGCTCAGGAGTGACTGGATGAGCACCTGCTGTTGTGCTGATGAACTTAGAAAAAGCTGTTTGACATTCTGATCTGCAATAGAAGGCTGGTGTGATAAACCCACTGAGACAGAGGCTGGCACCTACAGACAATTCATTCCTAGTCAGATCATTTGGTCACTTCTTTTTTTAATTTTTAAATTCTCACCCACAATCTTCTTAGAAAAATAACGTAAGGAAGTGTGGACTACAAACTCCAGTTGACAGACAGTAGACCTTGTTGTTTTCTTCAGGCTAAAACTGATCTGTTGTAAAACAAAGTGCAGTGTGTAGGACTATAGGTAACTCTAACAAACCATCTAATTTAAATTTTACTCTCACTTTGGTTACAAACATCAACACGCACCCTAACAGTTAAAATATAGTCTTCTCTCTGAGATACAAAACTAGTGAAGAAAATATGCACACTGGACAACACAAGGACAAGAAAAATGAAAATCAGAAGACTCAAATATTAAAAAATAAATAACCTTTACAGAATTACTGTAGTAGGGCTGGTGCACAGTATGTAGAAATATGGCAACAACACAGTGACCACCAAAAAAACATGATGCTTTGACCCGAGGTGGCTCTTATGGTGGTTTTGGGTTGAATATGGAAAAGGTGAACTGAAACTTTCCATTAATGTAATAAATCATCTGTGCCCCAGTAGAAAAATACTGAACGCCTGTTATCAAATCTATACAAGTTGGCAGATGGTGATGTGTATGAAAATAAACTGTATAAACATATAAAAACGCTTCAGAATGTCACATTCAAGACTTCCAGAGTCAGTAGATTTCTGTTAGCAGACAAGATAGGCTTTGGACAAGGAGGTTTTCGGAAATGCTATCAAATGCGGAAAAGTGGTTCATCCATTATGAGCTACAATCTTCAGATACAGGACATGATGGACAAATCAGTTCAACATTCTCATTGATTTTGATTGTGACGTCGCCGATTCAAGTCTCCCACCTATTCCAGACAAACTGCATCTATCTTCTTCACACTATATATATATATATATATATATATATATATATATATATATATATATATATATATATATATATATATATATATATATATATATATATATATCAAAACCTTTGTCATTTACATCCATCCATACATCACTGACATCGATAGTGTTATAGAGCATTACAGAACAAAAACAAAAGTTAATGCAACACGAAGACGACCCCTAATAACACAGCTACCTAATATTAGAATTCTGACATTAACATTTGCATGACACATATCATGGAAGCAAATACACAAGCACATTGCAACAGTGAGGGATAGCAACATCCATAAATCAGTAACCCTTCAGTTCCGGACTACTACCTCAAGCGGCCACACGGTGGCAGCAGAGGGCATGCTCACTGATCAGAGAAAAAAAGAAAAGGAAAGTGACTTGATATGTTTTGTGATGATCATGTCTGCAACAAGCAGTGATATTACAGAATAGTACAGCATGCAGAGACAATTCAACATGCTACGCTGACAGATAAATGAAACAAAGGTTGACACAATTAGGAGGGTAGAAAGAAGACAAAGAGATAACAGACACTTACAGACATGTATTCCCTGTGAATATCCTTGTACTTTCACAAATGTGTTTTAATTGACCTACTGAAAATGGTGTCTATGAATTAAGGCAGGGTGGCTAAAATACTGCACTTTCCTCTCAAGTCTCTTCATCTCTCCTTACAGTGGCTTTCAAAAACATTCATAACCCTTGAACTTTTTCATATTTCGTCACACTGCAACCACAAACTTAAGTGCATTTTCTTGGAATTTTATGTGACAGCCCAACACAAAATAGCGAATAAGTGAGAAAGAGAATGGAAACGTATGCCTGGTTCACACTTTCTAACAAATGTAAAGTCAAAGTATGGGGTGGATATGTGTTCAGCATTTACTTTTTGCTATACTAGCAGCACGTTTTTGGGGATATGGCTCTACCAGCTTTCAACACCTTTAAAAAATAACTTGCACTCAGTCAGACTGGATGGAGAGTGTGTCCATACTTTAGTTTTCAAGTCTTGCCACAGATTCTTAGTATTCATATCTGGACTTTAACTAAGTCATTCGAACACAATATATTATATCTTTCCATCAACACCCATCAATTCCCCTCCCCAAATTGAAGAATCCACATAACATGATGCTGCCACCACCATGTTCCACCATTAAGATGGTGTGTTCAGGGTTAGAGTTCCACCATGTAGGCCAAAAAACGTAACATTTTGGTCTCTTCTGACTCCAGCAACAAGTTCTACTTTAGCAGTGTCCTGCATTTTCTTCTTGCCACTCTTCAGTTTTCCATTTACCAGATTCTCCCTCCTGAGCTGTGGATCTCTGCAGCTCCTCTAGAGTTACCCATGGGCCACTTTAGTGCTTTTCTGATTAATGCTCTCCTTGATTGGCCTGTCAGTTCAGGAGGATGCTTTTTAGTTGTTTTTTTTCCTTTCCATACCTTACCAATTTCTCATAATGGATTGAACAGAAACACATTGTTTTTTCATCCTAACTCTACTTCAATCTGCTCCACAGCTTTCTCCCTGTACTGTCTGTTGTTCCTTGGCCTTCATGATGCCGTTTGTCCACTGATGTTCTCTAACAAACCCGAGGCCTTTACAGAACAGACGAATTTATATTGAGATTAAATTACAAGCAGTATAGTATTTATCGATTAGGTGACCTCTGAACCCAGATGGTTGCACTTGGATTGAAAATAAAAAAGATATTTCTGTGCATCATGAATTATTTTTCTTCCATTTCACAGTCACTTGCTACTCTATGTTGGTCTATCACATAACAACCCCCCCGCCCCCCAAAAAAAGAAGTGTGGGGTTGTAATGTCACAAAATGTCAAGTCTAGGGGGTATAACGAGTTTTGCAAGGCACTGTAAAACTAATGAACATGTGTGTGTCTGTGTAAGGCTTTGTAAAACACCAATTACTTTTCACACGTTCCTCCCTTATCGCCCACTTCAGCTGCGTACCTGTAAGGCAAAGGTGTAAATGGTGTGTGTCACATACACACATACAAAAAAACAAAACAAAAAACAGGCAATTACATGCGTACTTATAGAGCACATGCATACGGCACGCATACATAAAGGGCTGAGCAAGACTGCTACCCCCCTTACTTGGCCAGACCACAGAGCGTTCATGAACGATTTTTTTTTAACAAACGTTTACAAAAAAAATCAGCAACATGAAAGTGAAGGAAGAGGCAATGATGTGAGTAAAATGAGGATGAGTTTACAAAAAAAAAGCAAAAAAAACCAAACACACAAAATAAACAACAAAAAGAGACACTTCCTCAAAGTTCCCCTTTAGTTCTCAAACTGTTCTGATTGGGAGCTTGACAGAGAACTTTGATGTGAGACCAAAGAGTCAGGGCACTGTTATGTAAAAGGTTGTCCACTCAGGTGGACCCCAGAAAATGCACATGATGACCATGGACAATCCATGATTTTAATGGGTGTTCTATTAATTCTTGATCCTTGCATGATGTTTCTTAGTTGTTTTTTTTTGTTCACACAGGTGTCTCCGGTCCAGGAGCGTAGTAGGCAAACCCCGCCCCAGAGAGACGGAGCATGTAGGGGCTGAGAGAGGATAGGTCGGACCCTCCTCCCTCTGCCAGGTGAGCCAGGAGTTTCTGGGGAAGAGGACTGGAGCTGCGGAGGGAAAGTGTTTCTGCAGCGCCGAGGTGGACGAGGGTGGAGTCCGTGCTCCTGCCTTTGTAGGATCGACGAAAGGACAGTGGCGTCAGCTCAGTTCCGATACCAGGCAGCAGCTTCTCTCGGACCTACAGAGAAAAGCAAAGTATTGTCAGAAGATAAATCCACTCTGAACCCAAGAAGAAGAGAAACATACAGAACAAACAACCATCTTGTAATTGAAACTGAAAATTAGCTTTAAATTGATAGACAAGCGGTATTTTCTGAGGTTTTAATCATTTTGTTCTTATGATTATGAGGGTTGGGGGGGGGTCTATCAACTGGTCATGGATCATTGGGGGAAATTAACAGGAAGGAAGTCCATTAAAGTCTAGGCATCAAAGAGCAACCTTCTACTCAGTAAAGAGGAGCCTTCAAATTATTCCCATTATGATTAATATTTGTCAGGATGTGCATGCTTAAGAACACCAAATTTACAGTTGTAGTCCTGGTTTGTAACATTAGATGTCAGAAGATTACTTAAAACCTTTAATAAAAAAAAGAAATCTGAAAAATTGCTTTTGTGTTGGATTTGGTGAGGTAGCAGTAATCAAAGCTAAAGCTTAAATCCAATTACTTACATTCCAAGCCTTAAATCTTACTAGAGATGCATAACCCCCCCGAAAAAAACCCAACAAAACAAAAAAAACAAAAGCACCATACTTAAGCGCTACCAGTTATGTCACAACCCTCTTCAGTGTGGAAGTTGTTGTTGCAGGAAGTCGACTCAAAGTCAGTCATTGTTCAATATCAGTGAGAAGCTTTAAAACAAAGCTGGGGGAAATACCAAGCTGTTATAAACTGTTTAAAACTCAAATCGTTTTTTTTTTTGTTTTTTTTACAGAGGTATGTCAGTAGCTCATTCAATCTGCTGGTCAGGTGTAAGCCATTCAACTCATTCGACAATTTGTAATTTACCAGTCTTTCTTGCTTTGCACATTAATTAGTTCGGGCTGCACAGTGGCGCAGTTGGTAGAACTGTTGCCTTGCAGCAACAGGGTTGAATCCCGGCCTGGCGTCTTTCTGCATGGAGGATGGAGCTTGCATGTTTACCCTGTGCATGCATGGGTTACCTCCGGGTACCTTGTCTTCCCCTCACAGTCCCACAAAAACATGACTGTTAGGGATGAGTGTGTGGATGCATGGTTGTTTGTCCTGTGTGTCGCCCAATGAATGCTGGAGAAAGGCACCAGCCTCCCCACAACCCTGCAAAGGATAGACCGGTATAGATAATGAATGGATGGAGGAATTAGCTCCACCCCACCTCTGGAATTCTCTACCTCAAGCCATCCGACACTCTGACTCCCTCTCCACTTTTAAATCCAGACTCAAAACTCCTAATACTATTTTTTTTTGTTCTGGTTTTGTACTCTTTAGGGTTGTATGAATAATTTGCTTTTGCTGTTTTTACTCACTTGGTTGTTTTCTTTGTTGTTTATTGCTGTAAAGTGTCCTTGTGTTTCTTCAAAGGTGCTTATAAATAAAATGTGTTATTATTATTATGAATTGACCTGGAAGGGACTTCAGCAGGTAACAGGAAGGCTGAGTTATGACAACCACTAATATACGACAATTAAACAAAGTTAATAGTTAGTTTAACCCTCCTGGGTAACTTGACATGGTTATGTATTTTTTCGAATTGTTGAATTATTATAACTTTTCTAATCTTTTTATTATATGCACCTTCTAAACTAAACAGAACAGTTTATTCATTTTTCACAATCCCAGGCTCTGAAAATACCCCACCCCCAGATTCCAATTATAATATATAGGATGGAAATTAGTTTTTACTTTTGTCTTTGTTTTTGAAAAGAAATGGAAAAAAAGCGGAAACACTTTAATTACTAAATTAAGCATTTGTTAAAAGAAATCCTAATATTTGTAAATATGTTTTATAGTGCTGTCAAGAGATTAGAAAATCTTTTAGATTAATTATGATTTGTAAGTAATTAATCTAAATCTCTTTTACAATAGCACATAATTATGCTGAGAAAAGCCCTCATCTTGATGTATTTTCATATATATTCATTACATGGATTGTGGCAAAACAAATATACAACAAAAAAAAGTGCTTTATGAAGTCCATTACTGTTTTTAAACAGACTTGAACAGATGCAGTCCAAGCCATTTACACTTCTCTGTTTTTGAGACTAGTCCCAATGCTGACTGCAACTTCGGCTTCGAGCATACGCGATTCTATGGCATTCTGGACTCAGTGGGGTAAATATCTCCTCTGAGTGAGTCCAGATGGACGTGGACGGGTGGGTGGAGCCGCTGCGCGCGGACTTGTTGACTGCTGTGAGCGTTTTGAGACAGACAGCAGTCCACGGCTGCACCACTGCTCAGTGAGAATAACAACGATAAGTGCTTCACCCAAAAGTCTCCGATAACCCTAGAAAGAGTCACTAGATTTGTCGCTAGTAGCTTTATTGAAAAAAGAATCGCTACAGGGGTCTAAAAACTCACTATATATAGCGACAAAGTCGCTAAGTTGGCAACACTGTCTGCAACTCACCACTCCTTCTCATTCCCCTTGCTCCTCTCCACTAAAATGGAAGTGTCAGTTCATAATAAGCAGACCTAATGATGGCCAATCGATGTCCAGGGTGTGGTCAAGCACAAGAAGACCAAAGCATGGAAACTGATTTTATTTAAAAAGCAACTCGCATGCAGAAACAGTAAAATTAAAGAATAAAAATTTAATTAATGCGATTAAAAAACATAGTGCGTTAAATAAGGCTGTAATTAATGAATCACAATTATAGTGATAATTTGACACCCCTAATGTTTTATGTATGGTGAGAAATTAAATTCACAATTGCTTTATTTAAAGTAAGAAATATTTTTTGATATTAATATTTCTGGACCGGTCCGGGGTGTGTGCCCTTCCAATGACCGACCACTGGGGATAGGCACCAGCCCCTCCCAGGACCCTGCAAGGATAAGTGTGTAAAAAATGAATGGATGGATAATATTTCTGTAGCAATGTTTACACGAGCACATTTTGTGTCCAAAGGGCTCAGAAAAACCAAAAACCAAAACCAAAAAAACACAAGGGACACAAAAGGAAGACAAAATGAAGGGACCCCAGGGGTTTAAGTGGCTTGGGTTCAATAAAAATGGAGGAAAGGTGGAATTCCTCATTTGGCAGCTACCTAATCCCAGTTCATTTTCAGCATACTAGCAGTAGGAATCTAATTAACTTTGAAACCAGCACAGAAGACTTAATTGGGGTTATCATTCCTGGAAAGTGAGTTTGAGAAAAGGAATTTTGTAAAGGAACACATTCAGACTGACCTAACCCACCACCTCCATACACCTGAGCCTCAGCATGACTCCAGGCCCCAAGTGATTCAGAGCGGCACAGAGGATCTCAACAGAAACAACAGCCAACTATTCATGCATGGTGGTCTTAGCCCAGCTGACAAGTGTAGGTGGAGAGTGAGCTGCTGTTGCTGTGAGATTTCATAGAGTCAGCCCTAGCCTCTTTATCTCCACGCTCTCCCTCTAAATGTCCTATCAGGGTGAAGCTGTCTGATGGGCCAGGAGTCACACAGATTTCCTGGGCCCCTGCTATCGTTACCTTCTGTGGATAACATTAAATGAGCGATGATAATGCAATCTGTTTAAATGTTGTGTGGTAAATCTAGAAATTTTAGGCTGTTATCCCAGCCTTCTTGGGTCACCTGATTCCCAAAATAGGTTCTGACCCAATTCATTGTTTATTCAACCAGTTTGGAGCAAACCTATTTAAAAAAAGTACTTGTGAGCACTGAATTGTGACTCATTATCTACTCCTAGCTTGGAGAAGCTTTCCATCCAGTTCATTTTTGCATTATTTAACTATCATCAGACTTGACAGCCACATATTAGATGCAAGAGTGATCACACCAGGGAGCGTTCAGAACAAATGTAGATTATGACCTCAGAAAAGTCCTTTGCTCTGCTTGTTTGGTCCGGACCAAAAGTGGACAATTTTTTTTCTTCGTTTGGTGCGGTTCGCATTCACACAGTACTTTTTGCAAGTGAACTATATTTTGTAAACACATCCACGTGTGTGACGATCGGTGCTGCCATTGGACAGCAATGACTAGGGCGGCACACAGAGCACAGACCCGGAAATTGAGGAAAACATGGAAGTCCTACGTGCTGCATTCCTGCTCTGCATATTTGTGCTGTTATTGGAGCTACAAAATCATATTGAGTGTCAAGAGAAGGTCATTCAATGCAGGTTTTGTGACGCTCTGTTTCAAATTTTGGAACTACGTCGGGGAATGCGTGCAGTAACCCGAATTAGACGATGTGCTCTGTGTGCCCTGACCCACAACATGCTAGCAGCAGCGTGGTTAAACAGAAGACAGAGGATCAGGTATCACAGAAGGCGCCCACAGCAGGAGAGAACGAAAAGAGATTGACAATGGAAGAAGCAGGGATGGTTGCCGCATTTCCATTTGCTATGTTGTTATAAACTGCTTCGCCAGCAACTCTCCCAGTTTCACAAAGCCGGTTGTTTGGCGACGTTGGCTGATATCATTTCTCCCTGCGTTACAACCAGTCAGCATGAGTTAACCACAAGTCCTGCTCAGCGACA
Organism: Valencia hispanica; assembly: GCA_963556495.2. Classification (NCBI taxonomy): domain Eukaryota; kingdom Metazoa; phylum Chordata; class Actinopteri; order Cyprinodontiformes; family Valenciidae; genus Valencia; species Valencia hispanica. The sequence goes on along the minus strand of OY747707.1, from coordinate 34,793,756 downwards.
CTACTGGGCTTCTTCCAAATACATCCCAAGGCAGGTACTAGGTCGGTTACTGAAATGGCCCAGAAAATAGCCCTATCAGGCCGGTCCGGTGAAATGAAGACACATGCATACCGTGAAGGTCTGGTAAAATTACCCTGAAGTTTCGATAGTGGAAACAGACCTATTGTTTGAGGACCTAACCCTGATATCAATGCCTCCCCAAGTTTCTCCTTGATCTGTCTGCTGTTTTCCTTGGTCTTTACAATGTTGTTTGCTCACTAACGCTACATAATTACATACAGATGAATTCTATTTATACATTCTTTTATTTTTTATAACATTGTTGACTTTTGATTATTTATTTTTTAAAGGTTTTTTGGGCCAGAGTGGCCTTTATTGACAGTGGACAGAGTTTTGAAGGGGGAGAGAAGTGGGGGAAGACATCTGGCAAAGGTCGCCTGGGACGGGACTCAAACCAGGGACAGCCGCATTGAGGACTGAGGCCTCTGCACATGGGGCACCCGCTCTAACCAATGCGCCACACGACGCCCCATTGACTTTTGATTATAAAACCTTTACCAAAGCGGAGTTATATCATCTGTACACTTCACAAATCATGAAACAGCAAAAAGCTGAAGTTGTCTTACAATTTTGAAGAGATGAGCATCTGAACCAATTTAGATCAGCTTTATTGTAGCATCTCTAAGGGTTCTTGAAAGTATGGATCATAATCTGTGATCTATTTATTTTGGTTTGCAAATTGCAATAATACTGTTATATAGGCAATACTTTGGTTGGTGTCAAAAATCCATAGATCCAAAGATCCATAGTTGCTAAGTGAACAGAAAGCTGTTCATTTTTGATTTTTCAATGAGTTTGTAATACTGGCAGAATTCTCCAGTGGTAACTCAGAAAACAAAACTATCAGTAGGTTTGACAAAAACACATTTTGATCTGACAAATTAAAGCTAAAGGTGTGTCATTTTCCATTGATGTCAGAATATCTTTCTTTAAAAAAAAAGAAAAACTGATTTTTGTCTTTTAAGTACCGGTAATGGAGAAACTAATAAACTCCGGAAGATAAGTTTAGGGTAAAATTAAGTTCTGTACTTTGCTAGACTTTTAAAGGCTACATCAGAATCTTGTCAAAAGCAGACAAGTATTCACAGAATAAAAAAAAAACATACTAATACAATAAACAAAAGAGACCTGCAAATCCAACAATGCCGTTTATGAAAAGTTTAAGTCATTTATATCTTACCAATTTTTGGCAATATTAAGGAATCGATGTAGTCAATACATCATAGATTTTTTAAATAGGATATGAGGGAAAACAAAACATGTGAAGAGGAGAGTAGGCAGTAACCAGGCTAAACCTCAGAAGTTGTGTTGTCATCAGTGGTTGATTAGTTTGCACATTAGCCATGGTGTAGAGATAAGCAGTTTGACACCGGACCATGCCAGCATGCACTCAAATGAGGGCTTAAAAGACAGTCACCTCCTCTTCCTGCTCCTCTCTCTCGTCTCTCTGGGCCAATCAGAAACTCATTCTGCTGGAGGACTGAGAAAGCATGAAGATGGTGGATGGCTCCACAGTAAAGCACGGGCGGGTGGACTGTGGTTACCATGAAAGGGTGGGAGAGTGCAGAGTGTCACAACCACACATAGAAGATGGAAATAAGGTAAGATAATAATGAAAAGGTGAGAAGAAGGGGATGGCAGGAGAGAGGAAAGGGCAGAACAGGGTGAAGGAGAAGTGAAAGGAGCAACAGGGAATGTGTCAATATGGATGAAGGGGATCCATAAAGTGAAGTGAGAAGGGGGGAAAGAAGAAAAAGAGCACAGCAGGAAGAAATCAGTCAGACCTTTCACTCGTTTTTTTTTCCTTTCCTTTCATGGTAAAGCTTGCTTCAAAAGGAGGGTAAAGCTAAGCTACTGGGAAGAGGAAGTCAGAGTAAATCAAGCTGATGCTCAAAGCTATTAGACACATTAACAGTCTTCTTGGGTGATTAATAAAGAGAAGATTTACAGCTTCTACTATGATGTTGGAAAATTACTGGATGGTATAAAGTAGGATTCAAAGGATTTCTGCTTACTATATAAGCAAAAAAAGTTGGAATTTCTTTATAAACTAAAAGCATTAATTGGTCAAGTGTTAAATGGATTTAGTAAAGTATTTTGTTTACACTATGAAACGTCAATAGAAGTAAAAATTCAAATCTATTTTAAGAGTAAAAGAATATCAACTTCTCTATGGGGATTTTCTTTTACCTGTGCACGCTCAGTAGATGTTGGACAAATAGCCCTGCAGAGGACTTTCTTGATGACATCCGGCAGCAGGCTGACAGTAATAAGGAGGATGATGCTGAGCCACGCCGGACCACTGGACAACATCTGCATAAACACGTAGTACATCCTCTGGTAGTTCAGGAAGGGCCTGAGCAGCAATGGTGAATAAAGACATTTATTTCCAAATAGAACCAGTATACAAAGACTACATGGACTGTGGCTGGATCAACGCCTCACAGCCTCACCAAATGATGCCGCCCCAGAGAAGAGAGAAAATGATGTAGAAAAGCAGCGAGCCCCAGATGACAAAGTGGTTGATCCAAGTCCAGTGACGTGTGTCCAAGGCAAGCTGGACCATAGAGAAAGGAAGTGTAAACAACAAACCAGTCAGTGCAGTAGAAACCACCCAGTGAATTGAATCATTTAAATAAGTCTCTTGTAATCTTTTAAAGTTCTCTTATTAGTATTTCTGAAAGTCTTTGAAAGATTTTATTTAGACTTTAAATGCTTTTTGACTCTGTTTCTGTCATACAACAGCATTATTTTCAGTTCATGCCTTAAAAAATGATGAAAGTGGACAATAAAAAGGAAAGGAAAAGTTAAACACATTACAGAAGATGAACAGAATAAGCAAAACAATATAGTTTATAACTTCTTTAAAAGATTAGAAGAAGATCTGACTATATGGAAGCAAAATATCAAGAAAATTGGTTGACTTAAAACTTTTGCACAGGAGTCAAAGTAGCAACTGCTGTTGTTTACTGGAACATAACCACATTTGGCCAGAATACATGTATCGTTTTACAAACAGATGAGACCAGTGTGACCCATTATCTGTATTGGAACTTTATTGGTGCTGTTCTTGGATCGAATATCTTGTCAAGACCACTAGAAGTGATGCTTTGGCTGGTTTAGGCTTCCAGACAAACACATGCGGTGCACTTAAATACCATGATACATATTAAGACTCAAGAGAGGAATATTTACAGTTTAGAAAATAGAAAAAGCTACTGTTACAGGTAGTAATGCTAACTGTGCAAATGGTACTAACAGTTAGTAGCCAACTGCTTATATGACCTGTTAAAAATGTCCTTAGAAACGTCACCATCCTAAATTTTAGGCTTTTTTAAAAGACTAAAATAGTTAACTCATGTTTTCTTTAGCCATTTGTTCATGAATAATCTCAGTTTTTGTTCAATTACACTCTGACCAAGTGTTTTAGTTTTTGCTTGGGATGACATATGAGATGATATTATGGTATTTTTCTGTTGAAAAAAGGCTACACAGTAGACAGCATCATTTGTTTTCAGCTACAGTTGTGTCCTAAAGCCCCTAGTGACCCCCCACCTACTCCCTCTTTACAGTCTGCAGTTTGAATTTAGCAGTTCTGCAGGTGGCAAGAAAGCATATAGGCATGAAAGGATTGCTCTTATGCCTATTATGTAATTACTAATCTTTATTTGCAATTCATTTGGAAATATGAATACACTTAAAGATGAAGGCAAAAAGTGCAGCTGTATAATCGACAGTGCCTGTGTGGTGTCATATTTACTTATACAACAACAGGGCCCGAAAAAAATAAAAATAAAATAAAAACAGAACAAGTTTTAACATTTTCTGGATCTGAAAATATTGGTATTAGAATAGAGCCGTGCAGAACTGAAAAATAAAACTCCTCCAGTTCCACATCTGCTAACCTTTATAGTTCATGTTTTAAAAGGTCTTCTAACAGGAAGAAGATCACGCTAACTTTTGCCTGTTTCCATACATTTAGAAAACTCATGCATTAACCATGAGCTAACACAACTGAGAAGGTTATGCTATATAACGGGCAGGATTTTCTCCTCCTTTCATTTTGCTCACTCACGCACCTTGAGCGTTACGGTGAAAACCAGAACAGTAAAGATGAGCGTCCCAAACGTCCAGTTTCCAAACATCTGTGAGAAAAAGAAGATGACAGTCAATGGCCACAATAACAATGAGGTAATTTCCAGTCTATGGTTGGAGAACGCATAAGTGAGCACAAAAAAGAAAGCATAGGACACTCATGTTTTATCAACTGTGGAAAAGAGTGTTGATTCAAAAAAATAGCAAATAAATTTTGAAAAAAATAACTATTAATGTTTCCATTTTATTCAACAGCATTCACATGTTGCTACTTGCTGAAATTCTAAAAATGTCTAGGCAGATACCAGGAGTGAACAGATGGGATGGGAAGTATGAGAGAGGGGAGGGAGGGTGGGAAAACAGGGAAATAGAGGCAAAGAAGATGATTTATATAACACTAAAGCTGGCTGTTGGTACCAAAACAGTCTATCTGAAATTCCTACATCCATTACTACGACTTATTTAAAATGAGAAGGCAGAATTATAATAATAAAACTACACAGACACACAAGTACGCACAAAAACAAACAAACAGACAGAAAAAGAAACAAACAGATGTTGGATCTAAATCAGCAGCAAATATTAGATTCCCTACCACAGCAAAAGACGGGGATAATGTGGAGAAGCTTCTAGGATTTCTACCATGTCAGCAGAGTGGTTAAGATTAGGTACTATGCAGGATTCAGAGCGTTGCAGAAATTTAGAGGGGGGATGTAAGCACTAGGAATCTACACATTCAAATGGGAGTGCATGGATTACGTGGTGTGAGGATGAACTGAAAGGATAAACGATACGACAGGAACTAAAAAGGGGCATGGAAGACAGAAAGAGCTGACAGGGGAGGGAGACAGGCTTACCATCTGTGTGTTGGTGGTCATAAGCTGAAGAAGAAGAAGAGGAGGAGGAAGAGAGGAGGAAGAGAGGAGCAAAATAAAGAGTGAGGAAGCAGAGAAAAGGAGGAGGGGGGGGAGAAAAGAGAAAAGAATCAGGACAAAGGGTAAAATGAATTTCAGGATGTTTTAACTTAAAAAAACAGGACTAAAGGCAATCAAAAACAGTCGACATGATACAAAATTAACAATACAGAGAAAGATGCTATTGTGTTGTCGATATGAATTGAGATCCGATGGTTCAGGAAAGAAACTTTACTGGTACTGAACCATAAAGACAAAAACACGACCACAATGTCAAGTCGCTGCACCTAAAACGGCACGAAAAGCATCCGGTGAAGATGAGTGAGGGTTCATGGTGACTTCATAAATGTCCTCCCAGCGACTGATGCCCCAGACACAAAACCGAATGTCATTGCTGTCGTTTTTCCGCTGTTCTCACTGCCTTTGGTGACGCAGATACAGAAGCTCACCTGGCCGTTGCTGGTGAAGGTGGTGTTGTCGAACAGGAAATAGGCACCGAAGAAGAAGATGACAGCGTCAAACACACCCAGGCACGTCCAGTACAGGAAGACGGGCCAACGGAGGAGGGAGTTCTTCGCAATATCCCTTAAACACACAGGGCACAGGCAAACTTGTTAGGGGGGTAGAAAATAAGGTAAATGACATATAGTTTACAACATCACACAAATTATAGGCCTTCACCTGTACAAAGAGGGATCCCTCTTCAGTGTGTCGATGGTCACATGCTGCTCGACCAGGCTGTACAGGAGGATGGGGAGGGAGGTGAAGCTGATGTTGTACAGCGTCAAATACGCTGTGTCGTATAGAGGCTGCAAAGCGACAGAGAGGCTTTAGAGATATGGAGCTAAAAGAGTTTTTATTTAAACAATGCTAACTGATTTTTGTGTATTTATAGTCTAGAAATGACACAAGGGAAACGTAATTCTGAATTTTTGGACCTTTAAGTAACCATTTCCTTCTCAAGTAGCTCCACGTCCAATTCTCAAGACAAGATGAGATGGGTTTTCACGCCTAGCTCTCTTACACAACTGCTCCTCTGCGGGAAGAAGATGACACCTTTCCCTTGGTCTCTCCAGCTCCCCCTCTACTTGCAGGGATGGGACGACTGCTAGCTTCAGCTGCCTCCAAAGCCTAGAGGACATTTCCTCGGTGGCCTGACAACTCGAGCTACAAGTGGACTTGTACCAAACAGAGTTTACCCAGAGGTTAACTCTTCAAGCACAAGAAGCGACCAGATTCCTTCTTCAAAGAGCAGAAACAGGACAAACCGTGGACACACACCAGAGAAATGTTTTCTCAATATTTTGGTCACCAAAAACCAATTGGAAGTGGCTGGTAAATATCCAGGACTGCAGTCCGTTGATATTAATTTAAATAATAACTTGGAATGCCAATAATTAACTAAATTATTTATTTATAGACCTCTCCCACATTTGCCAAAAAACATCTCGATGAGCCCTGTAACACCTGGTGTGAAACTAACCTGGTATTTCAGAGAAAGAACACCATACTGACAGTCAAAGATTAGGTGGAAGTGTGATAGTTTGAGGCTTCTTTGCTGCTTCAGGACCTGTACAAATTGCCATAATTGATGGAGCCATGAATTCTGCTCTCTACCCCAAAATCTTGAAGGAGAATGTCCAGTCACCAGGTATTGTCCTTAACGGTGGATTTAGCAGCAAAACAATGATTTGAAGCACACCAGCAGGCCGCCGTCTGAGTGGTGTGGAAGCGACAACACATGATTGAAGATTTTGGAGTGGCCTAGTCAACCAGTACGTTTACATGCACATCTATATCGAGCTTTTGGCAAAAATGGAGCTAATAGTTTAACCAAAATGGGAGCCTTTATCCAGTTTACATGCCACTCAGAAAATCGAATTATTGAATGAAGTGTCTTCGACTCTGTGACACTAGGTGGCGACATGCGCCAATTTACGTTGTCATTCTTCAACAGTGAAGCAGACGGAGTAAAAGCAGGATATGCACAATAAGCTGAAAAATTTACAACAATGCTGCAGCACAGTACATTTTGTAAGAAATGTACATTTCTTACATTTTGTAAGAAATGTACTGTTTAATTGTGTTACACTTGTTGCTGCTCGTCATTCCCTCTTCTGCGGTCTCATTACTTCCCGAAAGGGGAGCGCCCAGGCTGCTAATAGCTCAACTAAGCTCTGTTGGAGAAATTCAGTTTTCCAACCGCATTAACTGGTTGCGTTAGCTCGATTAATACTAATTCAGTTCAATTTGGCTTCAGCCGGACTAAGGTGTAGTAAACATCCATTTTAAAAGTTCGAATTCAGTCGGACTAAGGCGGTAATTCGGTTTTCTCTTACTGGATGTAAACGCACTAAATGTCTGGACCTAGACCCATCTCAAAGAACTTGTTCATGCTCGAAACCCCTCCAATGTTGCTGAATTAAAGCAATTCTGCAAAAGGCGAGTAAGCCCAAATTCCTCCACAGCAAAGTAAAAGCTTCACTGCTAGTTTTTGTAAACGCTTGATAAAAATTGTTGGCACAAGGGTGGCACAAGAGGTTATTAGGCTAAGGGTTCAATTACCGTTTCACATAGGGCCAGGTTGGTTCGGATAGCTTTCTTTAATGAAAGACATCATTTCTATTTACTTTGGTTGTTTTTGTTTGATGTTAAAGAAAAACAAAAATAGAATGAACAAAGACTTTTTACAGCACTCTAGTTATTCGTTTCTGATTTTCAGTTTCTTTGTTTCACTAACAATAATAACAGTCCATAATAATGCAGTATTACTATTAAATTATTAATAGGCTTTTACAGTGCATGCTAATAACTTCAGAGGAACCTTTTTGGTCAGGCTGTTCAGATGACTATTTTTGCAGAAATCAATTAGAATCCAACCGATTTCTGTTTGCAAAATTCTCGTTGTTGGTAAGTTTAATGATGTGTAGATACAGTTATTAGGGTTAATTCAAGCTTCTTGATTTAAAAATAGTGAATTACTTTTGTAAATGGCTTGTACTTGTATAGCGCTTTCTTTAAGTCTAGAGGACCCCAAAGCGCTTCACAGTATATTCAATCATTCACCCATTCACACACACATTTACACACTGGTGATGGTGAGCTACGTTATAGCCACAGCTGCCATGGGGCACACTGACAGAAGCGAGACTGCCGAACACTGGGGCCACTGGGCCCTCTGACCACCACTAGCAGGCAAGGAGGGTGAAGTGTCTTGCCCAAGGGGAACCGGTTATAGGACGAGCTCCTACCTCCTAAGCCACCGTCGCCCGCAAAAAATAAAAATCTGCTTTATGCTCTTAAATACAAGAATAGTAAAGCATTTGTGGAAAATTTGACAAAAAACGATGGCAAAACAAAGTTGGAAATTAAATTTGGTGACGTTTTATGTACATTCTGCTTGAGACACCTTTTCCATTGCAGATGGTCATTCTTAAAAAAAAAAAAAATTCCACTCAGAATAAAGTACCTACCTGCTGTGAGAACCCGCAGAAGAATTGATACAGGAACTGAGGGAAGATGAAGCACACATTCTGCAATGATTTGAAAAGAGAACGGAAAAAACAAGTGATTAAAAAAAGAACAAAAGAAAAAGAAATACAAAATCTAAAAAATCCAACTATCTACACAACCCTGTTTATGGTGAGATTGTGCCCTATGAGCTCACTGAGTGGGCTGTAAAAAAAGATAAGGATGCCAAATTGGAAAATGTTGAGTCAGTTGGCAGGGCACTGCATGCCTTGGAAGCCACCCACACCAATCATTGTGCCCGTGAATTTAGGAGAATATTGCATATTACTGGTATCATAAATTCAGTAATCTGTATTTTGCTCAGTTTTTTAGTTGAAATGACCGTAACGTGATTTGTAAGCCTCTGGTGGACACAAAGCATTCATCCCTTACCTTGTAAAAGAAGTACTGAACAAGCTCAGCGATTCGGATATAGTAGTAGTGGCCGTGGACCAGCAGCATCTTCTTCAGGTGTTTAAATTTTGGGATGGCATAGTCGCTGTTTCTGGCTGCCTGTCGGCCTTCTTTACCCATGATGCCTGGGGGAAAGACACACAATCTGGAATTAAAGCTCAGAAACATAAAATCAGGGTTCCTACTAGGAACGGACATTATCAGGAAAGTAGGTCAAATATTGCAATTAATTATATCTTTTGCATTAAATCCACATGTCCTCGCTCATCTCTTTCTCATTTGTCAATATAATGCTTCCAACTGCCTTTCTGCGTGAATCTTGGGCACTGTCGGTTGTGTTAGGTGTATCAACTACAGATACACAATCCAGCAGTCTGAAAATAGTACTGGCATTCAATAGATGGTGTCATACTGAATGCAACACCCCCAAAATAATGCATTTCAAAAAGTCCTTTGTAATATTAACAGTCTGCAGTGTGCTATAGCAATGACAATGCTTTAGCAGTATATAAAAGCTGGACTGACCGATGGACAAGCAAATAGACAAGTCAATGGATGGAGGGACAAGCAGAAGAATTGATGGAAAGAAAGATGGACGGGCTGAATAAATGGAAGGACCTATAGAGAATGGACTGGTGCATGGATAGGTTGAAAGGAGGATGTACAGACAAACAGATAATGAATGGACGGTCAGGCCAATGAATGAATGGATGGTTGGATGAAAACAAACATTGTTCAATGTTGCAAACTTTCTCCTTTTCTCAGACATCACCAGGCGTGCCACATTTGGAACGACGCCAATTAAAACTGCTTTTGCATGCCTGAGAACATTATTATTTAAATTGGTAGTTGAACTCACCAATGCCAACATGTGCTTCCAGGATCATGCTGACATCGTTGGCTCCATCGCCAACAGCGAGGGTTATGGGATGTTCCTTGGAAGATTTAATTAGCTTCACAATCTGATGACAGAAATACATTTTAAGCCAAGTGAAAGGTTTTTCCAGACATAGTTTACTGATTACACTTAAAAAAAGAAAGAAGTTCCTGTCACCTGGGCTTTCTGCAGCGGCGCCATGCGACAGCAGAGAACAGCACTACAGTTGCGACATATTTCAAGAAAGATCTCTCTGTAGTTCCCATGGCCAGAAACCTCTTGGGTGGGCTTTAATACTGCAGAAAGAGTTGCCCCGTCGATAATCAGGCCAAAGTCGAGGCAGTCTACTGACAACCTGGAATAAGAGACCAGATAGTTTACCAAGGAGATCCAACTACACAACAAACTAACCAGGTCTAGAGTAAGCACCATGTTCTCCAAAAAAGCAAGCCGACTTCCGTACCCAGATATGGAGCGTTGCCTGAGAACCGTCCTGTTCAGCTCGAACAGAACGTCATGCAGGCTCTGCTCTTTGGTGCGCTTCTTGGTCAGCTCCAGAATCTGGGTGCTGCGACGGAAAAGCTTGCTGGCGTAACATGTGGCGGCAGCCGTCTCCATCTTGTCTCCTGTGAGGACCCAGACTTTGATGCCGGCCTTATGCAGCGACTCGATGGTGTCCGCAGCTTTCTCCTGCAGCCTGTACATCAATAAGTCGATAAGTGTTTCATGGTCCACACGGGTGGGCAGAGCTATCAATCAAAGCTTCGGTTAATCCATTCCAACTGGATCCCCACCCCGTTTCACATCGGCAGTTTATCTGTTATGAAACTAAACTGTCAAGCACTCCATCAATCAGTCAGGGGTGAGGTTCTATTTCTTTGTGCACAAAAAAAGATTCATTTATTGCACAGTCCAATGAAAAAGAAAACAGGCATTGAGGCTCTACTCAAGAGTTCATACTGCACATTCTCTTTTTGCTGCCATGAGTCAGGACAATTGTCTAAATTTAGTTTAAAGCTTCATTAATCCTCCTTTCTGTCTCCTTGCTGCACCATTACTAAATCGTTCCCTTCCTCTCTCCCTGCATTGACCAACCTGTCCTCCACCGCTGTAGCACCCAGGAGGACAAAATCCCTCTCGATGACATCATAGGCCTGGGCCAGCCTCTGCTCCCTGTCCTGCAGGGCCAGCTTGGCTTCAGTAAGGTAATGACATGCTTCCTGGTACTCAGACTCTGACAGCCTTCGGTAGGCGACGCACAGAGTCCGCAGCCCCTCCTGGTTTCACAGCAGAGAGACAGAGAGATGGAGACGAATAAATAGATTATAGATATTTCACATTTTAAGATGTGCCTGGTAGATAAAACTGAATTTTTAAAGCATATAATTAGTTCTTGATTAAAAACTACACCAGCCTGAACAAAGCAACATTAATATTCTGCTGTACCTTAAGTCTTTGTCCCTTTCAGCCCACAACAATGTATAACAGTTCTTTAGGCATTCAGGTTAAGATACTTAAACAAAGAGACCACATAATCTGTCCATCCTCGCTCATAACTCCACACTATAAAGCCTTCTCTCTCTCCTCTCCGGCAGGTGCATCTTAGAAATTTGCACATGCTTAAAGATGCTCTGCAGGGTCTGACATCTGGGTCACAGACAAGGGGACCAATGAGAAAGTATGAAACGGAGGCAGAATGTTAAGAAATGAGACCTGTGTGTTTTATAAGTTTTATAATTAGAGCTGCAAGACTTTTAGGGGATGTCTCAGCGAGCATTGGACAACTAGAGACTGAAATGATTGCCTATTCTTCATTTATAAGAGTTCAGCTTGTAAGACCGTAAGAACCAATCCTCAAGTTTTGCCACAGTTCTCAATCAGATTTGGGTTTGGACTTGAAACACATGAAAGCATTTGGATTTAGACATTGTAGATCTGGCTGTACACTTTGGGTCACTGTCCCTGCTGGATGGTGAACCTCTGACCCAGTCTTATGGGTTTTTTTCCCAGCCACTTTTCACACATCACAAGACAGAAAAAGAACTCCAAATGTGCAATCCAATTCACTCAAACCTGTGAAACCTTATATACATCTCTTTACGGGCTAGAAATCTTCTAGGTTACAGTTGCACAGTTCCAAGAAGTATTATTGTGGGATGATTCTCCCTAAATTAGAATTTTACCACTTTTAATTACCACATTAAATTAGAATTTTACTTCAGGTAATTTTTGAATTGTACTTCTGCTTGGTGTCTTGGTTTGGAAATCTGTCTTTTAAAAACAAGAACTATCTGAACAAAATAGTGGAGCGGTCCAGTAAGATGACAAGAGACCAGCAGCTGAACCCTGATTAACTGTTTTTTAAAACAAGCACAGAGGCTCTCTGGATCCATTTAAAAAAAGAAAACTCTCACCCACTACGCTGTGGGTTCTATCTTCTTCCATTAGGACGACAATACAGAATGCCACAATGTAGAACAAATCGTTTTAGGAACAGTTTTTTCCCCACTGCTATAAGCCTCCTGAATAAGTTTTAGCTTTTAGGTTTTTATTTTTTTATGTTTATGTCTTATGTGGAAATGTCTATGTTTTAAATGTTTTAAATGTTTATGACTCATCTACTGCAAAGCAAATTTACCTTTGGGTACGAATAAAGTCTGAATGGAATTGAGGTATATGTTTAAAGATTTAATGTGTGAAATTGCTCATTTGATTTGCCTCCCCACATATTACAAAGGTATGACTAAACGTATGAATGAATGCATGGATGTAATGTACCCTCAAGCCCAATCTGTGCTGGTGAAAGCGTTCACTCACTACAGCGTTCTGCTCCACGTGGGATTTAACTTGCTCCACCTTTCCGGATACTACTCGAGGAAAAATAGATGAGTCTGCACCTTTACAGAACAGCAGGTACTCTCCTGAGAACACATGGAGAAATAGAGAGCCAAACATATTGTGAGCAAACTGCAGGCATGGTCAAGCATCTAATTTTGAACAAAGCTCTGGTGTGTGAGCGCCGACATCTCACCTGAGATGGACTTTACTATGACGCTCATTCTCCTCCTGACAGAGTCAAAGTTCAGCACATGGAGCAGCTCAAACCTGAGGAAGGGATAGAGTTAAAACGTGTTCACCTCTTTCTTTTAAAATTGACTTTTTTTTTAGATGGAGGACAATTGTATAAAAGGACAAAGTTTCTCGGTCCTCGTGGTTCCTTTTAAACTGCACCTTGCCTTTTTTTTCTTTGCAAAGTATTCACCTCTGAGTACACACTGTACCGTTGTTAAAGGCAAAGGTAGTTATTTCACTCTGATCAAGCATCTAAGGTGACCTTTGTTCAATAATGGCTTCATGTGAATCCCCTTTTATTCATCTAAAGCACAAAATGAATGTTATAAATTTTCTGACCCTAAGAAACTGCAGATGATAGCTAAACTTCTGGATTCAGTCAAATTTACCACACATATAGAATTTGAGAAAAACGTGTTGCATTTCAAGACGTTTCAAGTGAAAAGAAAACACAGTAAATCTAAGCAGATTTTTGAGTCAGAATGCTGAACACTCCACCCCACCACCCCTCTCTCTCGCTCAGGCTTCCTTAAAAATAGCTCACTATCGACAGGCCGCTGCTGACAGTGATGCAAAGCCAGGTTGCTTACATAAACACATGCAATGGATCAAAACAGAGAATTTTCTTAAAACCTCTCTGGAATTGGACACTACTTCTATTCAGTTTCACTCATCAGTTTAATCGTTCTGATCTGATCGAGCAGGTCTTCTGAGGTTGCAGCTTTTTTTTGTTTGTAACGAGCTGAGAGCCAATTCCCCTCAGTCGGATAATGTATGAACATGACTTCATCAACTGGATTAATCCAGTTTTATCTCTTGCGGTGTAACAACGGTGGACACTTATTAAACTGACCTTTCAATCTCGTCGTCTTTGTTGAGGATCTCCATGTAGTTGTCCTTGAGTCTCAGATAGGTGTACCCCAGCCTGGCGACGACAGCAGAGGGAAGATGATTAATTAGAGTGTGACAGAAAGAGGTCATGTAAATGAGCAGTCGCGTCTATCAGAGGTGGCAAGACTGAAGAAGCTGCGACGCATGTTGAGTAACTTGAGATGTCACAATCTGTGAACTTTGTCGTAGAAACCACATATTTACATATAGTTTAAATAAGGTACACACTGTACAACATTAAATCAGATTCACTAAGATTATCATGCCTTTAAACTATTTGGGAAAGCTCACATGATTATAGCATCTGATTTAGAACACTTGAGTGAACTTGAGGCTCATTTGGGGACTCAAATCAGGAAAGATATTGGAAAGAGTCCACAAGTCTGGTTCATCCTTGGGTATAATTCTTAGATGCCTGAGGGTGTCACATTCATCTGTTCAATCAGTTATATGCCAGTATAAGCACCGTGGGCGTGTCCAGCCAGTTTCCCGTGTCCAGAGTTCTGTGCCCCAGAGATGAAGGAGTTTTGGTGCAAAATCTGTGCATCAACACGAGAAGAAAAACGAAAGACCTTGAAGATACTGGCTGAAGCTGGTAAGAGAGTGTCATTATCCACTGAAACAAGTCCTGGATCAACACGGGCTGAAAGGCCAATTAAGTTGTTAATTGCACACAGGGATGAAGGCGGTCAATTTTTGAAGCATGTTCTGTGGTCTAATGAAACTAAAACTAAAGTGCTGAACTGTACTTGTTCTTTGTTACATCTGGAGGAAAAAGGGGGAAGCTTGCAAGTCTGAGAACACCATCCAAACTGTGAAGTACGCAGGGGGCAGCATCATGGGGATATTTTGCTGCAAGGGGGAACGGGTGCAAAAAAACAGATTGTATCATGAGAAAATAACAATACATGGAAATATCTAAACATCTCAAAGCATCAGCCTGGAAGTTAACATTGAGCCCAAATGGATCTTCAAAATGGACCCTAAGCATACCACTAAATTAGACACAGTGGTTTAAGGACTAGAACTGATTTAACAAAAATAAAAGGCAGTGCCTTCTTAATAGTGCCCATGTAAAGCTGAAATGGAACTCATCTTGTTCAATAATGAGAGATACAAATAAAATGTATCAAAGATGAAGGAATCCATGGCAGTTTCGCAAAACGGAGCCAGGACTTTCCTACTTATCATTTAAAAAAACTAATCCCCCAATCTCAACCCTTTCTATGAAAAATGTCCAAATATTGCCACATACTTTCTAATGTGTGCTATATGTGATAGCTCACATATTCCCAACCAAATGCTCAAGGTGGATATCCCTGACTTTGATTTAAGTTCATTAAAACTTCTCATCATGATGTTACCTTTTCATTCCTTCCACCAAAGCTACTTCATCTGGTGATGAGGAAATGTAGAAGGAAGTGGGCCTGCCCTGATGGATGCCCCTTTTGATGCCATCCACCGTCTCCTCCTCCTTCACCTGGACCGTGTGACAAAGACACAGCGCTCGGAAAAATAGATCCTCGTACTCCTGCACACACACACAGACAACCCCAAAAAAATGCATGAGATTTTAAACATCTATACTGGTTACACACAAGTTCTGTTCAGCGCTCTGCCCACCTAAACTGACACGCCAGGCAAGAAGAACATTAATCGGAGAAGCAGCCAAGAGGCCAACGTTAACTTTAGAGGAGCTGCTGAGATCCACAGACATTGCTGAATAGAAGCCATTAGAAATCCAGTTGGTTGCTCAGGTAAGAAGAGACCAAAACTGAACTTTTTTTTGTCTAGATACAAAATGTTGGAAAAAAGTGTTTCCAGCACAAAAGTGTGATGGAAAAACCTACACTGCTCATCACCTTGAATTTATAGTCCAGACAGTAATACACGGTGATGGGAGTGTCATGCTGTGAGAATACCTAAATTCAGTAGGGACAGTGAAGCTGATCAGAGCCAATGAGAAGATGGATCAAATTAAAGAGGAAAACTGGAAAAAAAATCTATTTGAGGCTGCAAAAGACTTGACACTGGGGGAGGAGATTCACCATCCAGCAGGATGACAACCCTATACATACAGGCAGAACTACATTGAAATGGTTTAGATGAAACCAAATTCATGTGTTTGAATGGCCTAGTAAAAGTCCAGACTTAAATCAAATTGAGAATCCAAAGCAAGACTTAATAACTGATGATCACTGATACATAGACACATCTAATCTGACTGAGCCTGAGCTATTTTACCAAATAAATGGACAAGCATTTCAGTCTATAGATGGTAGATATTTAACTAAAGAAGACCTGCCGCTGAAACTGCAGTAAGAGACAGTTCCAACAAGAATAAATGACTTAGGGGGTTAAATTCCAGTGCACAGCCCACTTTTACTTTTTCCCCCCCAGAAAATTCAACAGAGAAAGGTATCCCTTTTCTTCAATTTTACAATACTTTTTTTTGTTCTATTACATATAATCCCTCTATAATACACAGACGTTTGTACGTTAAACATATTAAACAAACGTACTCTCCTGTATCCTCCAGGTGAGGAGTCGATCATGTCTATGCTAGAGGCAGCACTGAGGATTTGGCCGTTACAGATCGCATGTGGGATGTAGACATTGCCATCCACGCAGCATTCAATGAACTCCATGTTGTTCTCAGTCAGAGTGCCGGTCTTATCAGTAAACACATACTCGACCTTAAAGAAAGTGAAAGCAACAGCATGTTTACAGAAAGATTACATTCAGGTATCTATGCAAATGCTCTTGCTTGCGTGCGTCGAGCGACATACCTGTCCCAACTCTTCGTTCAGGTCAGAGGTGTTCACTTGGGCTCCCTGCCCTAGCTCTTCATCAAACATCTCTTCATCCCAGGTAATGAAATATGACCCAAGAAACTTCTGCATCTCTACAGTGACATACATGGACACCGGGATGATGTAATTAAACAGGACCATGAAGGCCAGGAAGTCTGTAAACGCTCGGACCACCTGAGAAATAAACAACACATATAACAGGTACATGATTAAAGTAAATTATAACAAATAGCTGCTGAGATGTTGCATTAAATGCAGAGAGTTAGGGACATACCACATGGCGCTGGCGCTCACTCTCAGTCCTGTGGTTATACCAGGGTTCATCCCGGTCAGGGGACCACTGCCAGGCATACTTCAGGACAGTGTTGATCACAGCTTTACTGATCAAGATGCACAAGTACACAACCAGGAAGGCGTTCATCGACCTGCAGAGAATGATGGAGTGAAGAGGGGTCAGCGCCACAGGGCTGGGAAGTAAACCACTCCCCAAAGACACACTCTAAATCAAGCAGTGGGAAGGCCTCCATCATTAATCTTACTTCTCAACAGCAGAGCGCTTCTGAGATTTAGACTGGTAATTAAGCGCCATCTTGGTCTCCATGCCAGTGTAGACTGCAACAGCTGAGGAGAGAAAAATAAAGAGTTTTTCTTTTTACAAATTTTACAAACCAATTACAAACACTTATCTGCAAGCTAAAGGTTGTTGTACTACCATAAATATGTTGTGTATTCTTCAGTGTGGCTCCTCTAAGTAGTAAGTTCTCAGCTCCAAGTGTTCTGCAAGAGTAAAGCATATTGATTTGTTTTTATAGAACCCAGAAAAACCAAGGGGTATTAGATAGTAGTTCATAATGCAGCTTGGAATTTCCTGGAACTTAGAAATAAATCTTCATGAACTAAGAAACAACTTTCCTTAACTTTCTCAGAGCTTACCAGGTGTTTTTCCAAAACTTTCCAGGTTAGTTCCTGAAACTTACCAGGTGTATTCCAGAACTTAAAGGGGGGGTATTATGCAAAATTGACTTTCTGAAGCTTAATATCCTGAGAACCTGTCTTTCCCTCACTAAAAACATACGTGAAGTGTTGCTCTTACCTATTGACTCGTGTTAGAGTAATCTTTGAGTCTCTGCCGGTCTCTGCTGGTAGTACTCGGGATTGCTGAAATGCCTGCTCCCACCTATCCCCGCCTTTTCCACCCATCTCCTCCTCCGACCTGACGTACTCAGCCGAGAGCCTCACCCCTGCAGAGCTCCCCTACCCCTCCCCACCTCACAAAACTCCGGCTGAGTCGCAGGTGCAGTAATTATAACACACCAGCTGCAGCTGCGCATCTTTTGTGGGATTTTTTTTCCGACTCCGTGCATGCTGCGATGATGCACGGTATGTGACGAACTGAAGTGGGAGTGTCAGAAAGAGTAGGAGGGTCTTAGAGAGGCACAGGCGAAAATCAAGGCGTCCAACGGATGTAAATTTCTTTAAGGTGGATTTGGATATATGACGGACTTTTAAAAGACTTAAGGTGACAATGTTATTGGAGCGTGCTATAGAAGGGTAATATGTGCCTGGAAGAAGCATAATACCCCCCTTTAACAAGTAATTATGTGAAAATTGCAAGGTACTTTTGGATACCTATCAGGTAAATTGGCAGACCTTTTTGGGAAGTTCTGCGATAGTATCTAGTTCTGGAAATTACATAATTAAAAGGCTCATCGTACTACATTCCTGCAGTATTCCGGAAGTTACAGGAATGAGCCTAGTAAGTTCAAGAAGCTATGGTGAATTCCCATAAATTCTGGAAGCTACCTGGTAAGCCTACACAGTAAGCAGAAAGAAAGTAAGCAGTAAGTTCCATAGAGATCTACAGAAGTTGCTGATAAGCTCCAGGAATGCACCTGGTAAACTCCAGATAGTACTTGGTAAGTTTTGGAAGATTAATTGTTAAACTCTAGGTAAGTACATGGTAAGTTCAGGGAAAGAAGACAAGTTCCATAAACATTTCTAAAAAGCATCTGGCGAGCTCCAGGAAAGCACCTGGTAAGTTTTGGAAGAGTACAGTATTTGGTAAGCTCAAGGAAAGTATCTAGCAAGCTACAGAAAAGCACCTAATAAGCTCCAATACAGCACCTGGGATGCTTTGTTCATTTACATGTTCAAACGGTCAAACAATCATTCAATCAATCAAACTCTGGCAAAGTACAAGTAAATTCTAGTTATTTCTGGAAGAGTACTTGACAAGATTGGCAAAGTATCTGGTTAAGTCCCAGAAGGTGCCTGTTAAATTGCTGGTTAGTATGCAGTAAGTTTCATTGAAGTTTCAGGAAACTACATGATTAAACTACATTAATCATTAAATTGTAGGAAAGTATCTTATAAGATCTGTGAAACTTCTAGAAAGTAACCTCTAAGTTTCAGGAAAGAAAAGGCTGTATTATGTAGTGTTACAAACAAAACGTCTTTAGGTAACATATGCTAAAAAAATATATTAAAAAATAAAAACGTATACCGTGAACACAGATATGCCACAAATAATGCAAAACATGCACACAAAGCCTCCCACCTAGACACAGGCTCCTCTTTGTCCTTGTAAATGTTGATGCGTCCCACAAATCTGGAACAAAGCGGGGAAAACAAAATTAAATCAATGTCCACAGCCATGAGGTTAGATCCTGTAAAATGTCTGTGTACAACGATGCACTCACTTGTAGAGGTCAGGCTGTGGTTGTTCACATTCAATAGTGACATGTAATGAATCCACCTCCTGCTCAGTTTTAAAGGCCATGGTATCTGGTACAGCGTAATAGGTCTGAGACAAAAAGGTGGCAGAAGGTGGGGGAGCAGAAGAAGAAGACAGAGGAAAATGTCACTAACACACCTACAATGAGGTTGGGATTGATTTGGCATATTAGCCTGTGCAGATTCTCTAAGTGACCTCAACAATATGTAAAGGCTGCAAATAAGCTGTTATAAAATATTTCCTGGGTGAGCAGGAAGACAATAATCTAAAGTGGTGAGGACATCCAGGTGTTCCTCTTAGGGCATCTATGGTGAATCATGTGCTTTACTCTGCATCGCTGACAGCATACGTGCCAGTGTGTGTGTACACTCAGACTGTTGTAAGGACATGAAGATGACTTCAAGAACATCAGATTGGAAGTGAAGACAGGAAATGCAGACAAGATGTGTGTCATCCACATAATGAGTAACAGATGTAACTCTGTGCAGAATTGAATTGAAAAGTGTAAGGCTTTAATTTGGTTTTTTTTCTGTTAGCTCTCTTTTTCCCCCATTGCTTTTCATCTATAGCAAAATTTTTGACAAAAATGAAAATTTAATGATTGCATATAAGGTGACATGCAGCAAGGAAAGGAAATTTGTTATTTGTAAAACTTTTTTGGGGATGAGCTCGAGATTAAGCTTTCAGTCGACAATCAGACAAGTGTATGGGCACAAATTCAAGTCTTTAATTTTTTATACTTGTACATCAGACTGCATAGTTGTGTGTTAAGTTTTGTCACCTTTTAATAAAAAGAGTTTGTGTGTGTGTAAAATATATTTGTAAAAATAACTACACAAGTTACAAAATTAGGTCTTTTATATAGACAAAGCAAAAAACTACGTTAGACTCTGTTATCAAGTGCGTGTGGCTTTCAAATTGTGAGTATGAATAGTGACCGGATATTTTTTTCCTCTAACCTGATTGGACAGTGTCTTGTCAATCACAAATTTAAATATCCAATACGAAAACAGATAGGTTTGGCTGCTGGGGTGGCTTGTTATTACGCTGCAGGTCCTGGAATACTTGTGCATGTTGAAGATGGAAGATATTAGAACAAAATTAAACGCACGTATCCTGATAAATATATTTTTTAATTCAACTCTGGTTACTAGACTGCTGCTGTGGGGTATAAAAGCAGTCTCAGCCACGCCTCCATAGCGAGTTGGTTTGGAATAGCGAGGAAGTGTTTATTCTGTTTAAGACTTAGCAATTTTTTAGCATAGCATTTAGTTATGAATCTTTAGCATAGCTCCATCTATCTTGCTGTTTGTATCTGTGCCACTGCAGCAGCGCTACTGTCAAGATGTCAATCACAGCCCAGACCACGCCCAGACCCCCGTGCAGTCGCTGGTCCGCCAGGCAGCGCCTCCTCTTGGCGCATTTTTTAAACACGAAATGTGGGTGGAGTAAGACTTTGGTAGGGGGGGGTGACTTGCTCTTTAAATAATATTCGGAAACAGAAAATGTCCGGTAAGTGTGTTTTTCAATGATATAGTAATACAAAAGATAGACCCAAAACACCACACCAGACGACGTTTGGCACTGCACTTGGTTATGGAAGGTTTGGATCAGTGGCGTAGCCAGAAAAAAGACACTGGGTGTGCACCAGCAAACACAAATTTATTCTCAACAAATTTCTCAACATTTTTGCCAAGGGCTTCCCCTACCTGCAGGCCTGCAGGCAAAACTAATAAATTCAGACTAACATATTCAAAATCACTGGCTGGCATTAACTTGTATAATCAAGCATATTCTCAACTTCTGAAATACATTATAATAAGTTTTCAACCATTTAAACACGTTTTTAACGCAATATAAATTAACAATTTTCAAATGCATATCCTGTAATATTTATAACGAAACCTGTTTATCTTATCCTATTTATTTCTTACTCAAACTATCACATGTACATATTATTTAAGCATCTGAACTTCCCACCTTCGGATTGCAGCTTCACAAGGCAAGGCGGCGTGGTTTGGCCTTAAACAGGTTTATTATTTCGTCAGAGTCTAGTTTGTCTGCAAGCTCTTTATCGAACATGAGCAATGAGATGCTATCAACTAGTCTCTCAGTGAGCATTGTAACTCTGCTACTGGTTTTAATCCTGTTCACCACCAGTGTTGCCAATTGTCTCCGACAGAAAGTAGCTGAAGTTGCCCTAGAAAGTCGCTAGATGTCGCCAGATGACGTCATACGGTAATTTGCATAATGATTATGTCATCATGTGATGACGAATGAAACAGAAAGGAGGAAATAATTATATTTAGATTAGGATTACAGGGTTAAACAACACATTGTTTAAACAAGGGAAACATGCTACAGGGAAATGTGACTTTTGTCTTCAAGAAGAGACTGTGGAACATGTTCTATTATTTTGCCTGAAGTAAACTGTTGAGAAAACTGGTACAAAATTTACAAGATATCAAATTGCAACTGGACATGAAAGACCTTTTAAACAAAATTTAAAGTTCTGGAAACAAATTTTTTGCTGAGATATCTCAAGAAGACGGAATTAATACAGAGAATATAGATGTTGTTTGTTCTTTAGTACTTTGTAAAAAATAAGTAGTGCATATTTAGCATGCATCAAATGTTTCTTGCCAACTGCCATTAAACAGAAGTTTATTGTTTATGGTATTATTTTCAGTGGGGTTTTTTTTGTCATAAGTTTTAAATGTCCTATGTTTTTGAACTCACCATACATTTCCACAGTTCTGTACTACGCTGCATCGGCATCTCACACCTATGGTGAATGCACCATAGGTGTGAGATGCCGATGCAGCGTAGTACAGACAAGCTTCTGCCTAAATTCCCGTTGAAAGATCGGTCTATGGTCCATATACATGCAGATTGATTTTTTATATACATGCAGATTGATTTTTTACTTTTGAATTAACATTAACTACCAAACAACTTCGTTTGTGAGTGGATGAAATTAACCGAAAAAGGTTTATGATTGGTCAGTGGACATAGTCTGATCATGCTGCATACACATGCGCAGATCATTACCTTTCTGAGCGTTGGGAAGGAGCAAGCTGGGTCTCTAAACTGCAGGAAATATCAGCGACAAAGTTTCACAGAAAGTAGCTAAGGGTGGTCAGAAATGTCGCTAGATTTGTCGCTAGGCGCTTTTTGGAAAGTTGTTATATATGTATATAAATGCATTCAGATTTTTGGGTGTGCCAGCTGGCTCTGTGGGTGGCACTGGCACACCCTGGCACACCCGTGGCTACGCCAATGGTTTGGATGCAGCTGCTTGGTTATAGAAACCCATTCCAAAAAGCTCTCCATGCAGTTTGAAGTTCTAAAGCAACTGAATTTGCAAAAAGCTGGTGACCTCAGCATTTTCTGACCCCATGTGGTAATCTGGCATGGTACCACACTAGAATGGACTGAGAATCCAACAGCGACACATTCTTTTAAAAATGTTTGTAGAAGCTTCCTGCGTGCTGGGTTTTATATACATGTATCTATGGAAGCAATTGGAACACCTGAATTCAAGAATTTAGATGGTTGACCTGAGTCGGAACCTTTGGAAATATGGTTTTTGTGTGACTCGAGTCTACGCTGCAGACTTGAGTCACTATGTCTGACCAGGGATACTAATAAGTGTGGAGAAGTGCTGTAAATGGCTAAACAATAACAAAGCATGGAGATTTTAACGTCTTACGATACCACCTTAAAATCAACCCTGGAATAAACCATATCAGACCAAATTCAGCGAGAACTGTTTATTGTTGTTTGTTTGAAGAATTTCACAGAACTCTTAGTGGGATATGATGGATCGCTGTGGTTGGAGTCTGCATCAATGATACAGTCTGCTGGGATTCCTTACATAGAAAACTAGATAAACCTCTAAACGGATCGGAATGTATGTATTGAAATTACTTTCTTGTAAAGTGCCTTGAGATGACATCTGTTGTGAATCGGCGCTATATAAATAAACGGAATTGAATTTAACATTGGGTCAGTTTATGAAAAATGGTTCTAAAGTATCTCCTTTAAAAATTACTACAGAGACTTGTATAAAGGGGTCTGAAAATGTATAAAAATCAACATTTTCTCCGAATGATGGAAACATGGTTCTTTTAATTCTTAATAATCTTTTATAAAACACGTCTCAGAATTATGAGGATTTCTTTTGCAATATGCATTAGATCTGTGATATAACCTGCTTGGGAACAGCTACATTTGTTTTTCTTTTTAATAGTGGCAGGAATAGAATTTATACTATTGCATAACAGCCATTGTTCTGTGCGAGCAGGCAGGCATCGTTGGGCTAAAGGGGGCTTAAATCTTTGCTATTTTGGTTCCTCGAACATACTCAATATAGGCGATTACCTTCTCAGATGCAAAACTACTCATGATTTCAATGATTTTAAATACATTTGAGCTTAAAGTGGGACAGAGAGAAAGTCATCGCTCGGCTCTTGTGAACACCTTGTGACTTGACTCCCCGTCGAGGCTGGTGGTGGTGACGTAGCAGGTGCCGTCGTTTCGGCTGGAAGAGAGAAAGATGAGGTCGCAGGGGAAAGTCTCGTCCTCTCTCACCATGACGATGTCGCCCACCTGAAAAGGAGAGGCACAGCAGCTCTCTTATAAATAACAAAAGAAGATGCAGTAAGATTAGAAAAACGTGTGAAAGGAAAACAGAAGAGACCTGAGGTTAACCGTCTGCTCGTCTTTTACTATTCCTTTTTGTTTTCCAACGGATGGAGAAGTTGCATAACGGATTATGTGAGCAGAGCAGCTTAAACTCAGATAAATCCCATCTCCACGGTGACCATACACATAACACCCGCTCTCTGATTTCATATGATTAATGTATTCATCATTATTCCTACTCCCAAAGGAAGCTCTAATCCTTGCTGTTTGATCTTTGGAAGAGAACAGAAAATGCTGGAGGACAGACAGACAGCCAGAAAAAAGTGACAAAGAGAAGGATGACAGCTACATTGATTGAAGAAATCTTTTTTTCTTTTTTTTAGGTAAATGCAAGTTGCATCTCATCAAACATTAAAAGACAACTATTGCAATGGCAGGAGCAACTATTAGTGTTGTGCAACCTTTCATTGCTTGGCAGCCATGGTGAAGCTGTATATTCTGAGCTGACCCTCAACATCCCACATAGTCTCCGCACATTCACGGCGAGCAGCAGATCAGCAGAAACGAGATGTACCGGAGCTCATTACCTGCCTGCTGACAAAACGGTGCTACAAGTCTGAAATGTAGCAGACCGAATCGATAGATCCAAACAGGAGGTGATGAGCTAGATCAGTCACATTATACAGTCTGACACTGTTTTCATTAAATCACTGGATGGTGGAGAAAAGACGTCTCCATGGATAACAAGCAACTACATGTGTCAGATTTTAATGGTTTAAAAAAATAAATGTTGAAAGTCAGCACTGTTCCTGCTACTGGGAAGCAGAACCTAAGTATATTATTCCTACCACCAGTTTCTATTTGGTCATTTATTAGAGGGTGAACTAAAGACAAGTCTTGCTCAACTTCAGACTAATCACCGTGCCGGGTGGTTTTTAATACTTTTAATACCAGTTCAGGAAATATTTTTCTAAGTACCACTATATTGAAAGACATTTTGTAATGGTAGTACAACAAGACTGAGAAAAAAAAACTACAGCTTGATTGGTTTCAAAAGATTCCGTATAATTATGCTTTGTATTTTATTCAGAAGTTGACATTTCCAAGTATTAAATTTTAAAATAAACAGAAAAGTCACTCAATGTTGGAAGTCCCATCCATTCCTCCATTATCTTTCACTTAATCCAGGATCGAGTCACAGGGGCAGCAGCCTAAGCAGAGAGGGCCAGACTTTCCTCTCCCCAGCCACTTGGGCAAGCTCCTCTGGGGGAATCCAAAAATGTTCCCAGCCCAGCTGAGAAACATAGTCCCTCCAACTTTTCCTTTTCTTCCTCTGGGTCTCCTCCCGGTGGGACGTGCCCGGAACACCTCACCAGGCAGGAGTCCAGGAGGCATCCTGACCAGATGCCTAAGCCACCTCAACTGGCTCCGCTCGATGTGGAGAAGCAGCGGCTCTACTCTGAGCCCCTCCCGGATGACCGAGCTTCTCACCCTATCTCTAAGAGAGAGCCCAGACACCCTATGAAGGAAACCCATTTAGGCCGGATGTGTCCGCAATCTCGTTCTTTTGGTCACTACCCACAGCTCGAGAACATACATGAGGGTAGGAACGTAGATCGACTGGTAGATCTAAAGCTTCGTCTTTTGGTTCAGCTTTCTCTTCACCATGAAAGTCATGTACCATGCTTGACGGCGCACCAATTCGTCTCTCGATGTTGGACGTTTGAGAGGTAAGAACCTAGGTCTCTCACCAACGGCTATATCAAAATCTGATACGGGAACCTTGCATTAAAACCTTTGTGATAGTAGCAGTTCATTTGCAGTTTTTTACATTTGTATCTCATTGACACTACCTCCTCTTAATGAACATGTTGAGCCCTTCAGTTTATTAGATCTAACTTTTTGTTAAATTTGAAACTGGAGCATAGTTGAGTTGGGTTCCAACACCAAACAAAGAAAACACAGTATCAGTAGCCATCAATACTTGATCCAAGTTTGCTGTTGTCCAGTACATTACACAAATTAAGTTTTTATTTAACTTGTACGTAAATAATCAATACCAAAATAATTTAAGAGCCATGGGTGGGTAAAGTAGTTGTCTTGCAATCAGAGGGTCGTAGGTTCAATTCCAGCTTCCCCCTGTCACATATAGATGTGCCCCTGGGCAAGGCACTTAACCCCAAGTTGCCTACCAAGTTCTGTATCGGTGTATAAATGTGTGCGCGTTTGTGAGTGCGAATGAGTGAATATGGCATATAAGTGTAACTTATATGACTAACTGATGAAAAATGTTGATGAATGTTGCCTTAAGAACATGACTTGTGTTTAAGTATTAATGTGTTTCTGCTTTGGTTCATTGCAAAAATAGTTCCTAGGTAATGAGTCATCTATCCAGCTACTGGAAAGATGCCAAATAATATTTTCATGTCAATAGGGATTTATAGCAAAAATTACCCTTGGTCTATATATGCAGTTGTCAGAAAATACCTTTAAAAGGTATATAAATGTTTACAAGGAACAATTTAAAGATGACGGTTTTCATCTAGCAGCAAATCCCAAAGCCAACCATTCAAAGCCATTTTTGTCTTTTGAACACAAATGTTCTAGTTTCTGAACCGTGTGGTGGAATTTGTTCACAGACAATTTCTGGGAGGGTAATGTTTTTGTAGGTACATAAAATATAAGTTTTCAAACTCATAACTAAATTCAAATTCACAGTGCTTTCTTTGATTGGTAGCCACATACGTATTAGACTGGGAATAAAATACATCCAGATTACTACATCAGTTTGTGTAATCAATTACAGTAAAGTAAGTTGTACCAATTCAAAAAATATGCAATGTCTACGACAGTGATCCTATTTAGGGTAAATATTGAACATCTTGGTTTATGTTGGACAGAAAGTTCATTATGATGTGTGAAAACCAAGACTATGACAAAAACTGCAGCTATCAAGATATCAAGATGTACCGATATCAAGGTTTCGGCCAATGTCAATACCCGATATTAGTTTATGTGTTTACATTATTTACCAATATAACATATATTACACATCTTCCCCTCCTTTTTGACTCCATGAAACAACAACCACACTGCTGGCTTTGCGTCTCTGCTTCAGGTAAACTCCCCATAATCATCTGCTTCATCACTATCACTGTCACATGTGTAAACAAATACCAATACACAAACAGCAAGAAGACGTAAATAAACATTGGTTATTAATACTGGCCCAGATTTACTTACTGGGCCGATACAAATATGTGAGAAAACGACTATCATTGGACGATACCAACGTTAATGCCAATATATCGTGCACCGCTAATCAAGATCATAACTGAGATACAATATACAGTGCCTTACAAAAGTATGGAAAACCTATTAGCTGTTTCACATTGTTTTCCATTACAACCATAGACTTCAATGCTTTTTTGGGGTGATTTTTTACGACAGACCAAGACAAGACCCTAAAATTACAACAGCGGCAAAAGCAGCGAAAAGTGATGCTACAAAGTCTTTATCCAGTGGGACTGAATACAAATGCATGCCACATTTTTCAGCTTTTTATTTGTAATATATGTTAAAAACTATCACTTATTTTCCTTTCATTTCACAGTTCTGTACTGTTTCATGCTTGTTTATGTCACATAAAATCTAAATAAGACACAATAAAGTATGTTGTTGTAACATGACAAAATATAGGCAGTTCTAGGGGTACGGCTGCTTTTGCAAGGCACTGTGTTGATATTTCAAATCAACAAGACAATGCCACATCTCTAAAGACTGACAAGCATTTTATCAGAATGACATGTGAAAATATAAGCCAATGATGGCAAGAATATCATGATTCGTGAAATACATCAGTACTGTTCATCCTTGGAGAGACCCTCACATGAGGGAATGGTCTATAACTGTTTTACAGACAATAATTGGAGGGAAAAACAGTAAGATAGCACTGCAGAGAGGAAATCAAAGTGGGAGCCACAGTTTTGAAAAAAAGTGAGCATTGCAGCAGTGCTGCTTTGTGGCCTCAGGTGCAGCGCTGGCCTAATGAGGCCATTCTTACCCGTAGTTTGTGACTCTGCGTCCTCACCACCTTCCCCTGCTGCACCACATCCACCGGACACTCGTTTATGGAGCAGTCAGCTTTGTGTCTGAGCCAGTCTTCATAGCCCTGACAGAGAGGCAGCAGGAAAGAAACAGGAAACGATTTTGTAAAGAGGCAAAATATAACGATGTCCTCCCCTACACACATGAAGGAGGGGGGATTCAGACTCTAATTAATTAATGTTGAGCTCTGTTTGCTTACTGACCTGTTTCCTATATTTTAAGCCAAAATGCCATGTATTAGATTAATGTCCCATAAAGCTAGAATAGCTTCATCTACCACTGATAGTACCCCATCTCTCAGTATTGGGAGATGCATCTCCCAGAGCCACGGGATCCTCCGCTCAAGTGATTAACAGAAGAGAACCCTCATTATCATATTTTTCACATCACCAGACTTATTCAATTGTATGTCCTCCCACCAGGAGAGGAATGTGCGTAGACAGAAAACAGAGCAGCTGCAGATGGTTAGAGAGAGCGTGTGTTTATTTGAGGCCAATAGTTATTGAGGCGATATTTCCCAGAGACCGGGGGCCCGTTTGTGTCCGTCCTACCTGTTTTATGGCGGTGACGGTGATAACAAAGAAGAGGGGCAGGCCGCTGGTGACTGGGCTGGTGGGGGTGTCGATGATAAGCTGCGAGGAAAAAGACAAACGGAACCGAGGGAAAGGAGGGGGGGAGGTTGAAGAGGGGACAATGGAAAGGGGAGGAGGGAAAATATGGAGTCAAGCAAAGCTGAGGTAGGAAGATGTAGCTCGTAAAATTATAAAAACAAAACTTCAAACTTTGTGCCCATGGCAAAAAAAGGACCAAAAGCTAAAAATCCGGCTGGTGTGCTGTGCCACACCCAGTTTCTCCCTTTAACAGGGTGTAATATTTCACATCATACTGGTGGAAACAAACGGCATGAAGCAGTGACTTGGTTGTGAGCTGGCAGGAATATACCTTAAACACATATAATAAGCCTAAAAGCTATTAGTTTCTTCATCTTTTGTAAGGGATTTGATCAACTTGAGATGACTACAATCTAAAACCTAACATAATTAATTAGGTTAAAAGAAGTTATAGCAATTTTATTACTTTAACTGTACTCAAAAAAAAAAGAGCATTGAGTCAGGTATTTTGTTACAGACACCTCATATCTCATAATTACTAATAAACCTATGAATCAATAGAGGTTGTCTAAGGTTTACTTAAAACAACTCAGAAAAACATTCAGACATTTCCATTAATAAAACTAATAAAATTTTAAATGTTGAAACATGAATAAAAAAGAAAAAGGAAACTGCGTTAGTAGCCTTTGCCTGGACCCCACGGCCCCCACTCACTGAAGGAGCCTAATGAAGCTCACAGAGGATGCAGGCTAAAGGACACTATGGCATGGCACTAGGTATTATTGATATATATGCAATATATCAATAATATCGACTTATCAATTTTTTCTGTTATCGAAGATTGAATGTTTGGGATATCGAGAATATTGAGAAATAAACATTTCACCAATGCATATCTTGGGTTTCCATAGTTCAAAGTGATGTCAGCCATCACCAGGCCTTTAGTTCATGTTTTACATTGTGTTCTTATTTGGATTTTGAATTCAGGTCAACTCCAAGAAGGGATTAATGAAATAAAAGCAAGTTAAAAAATATTTTTTTGTCATTTGTAATTTATTTTTAAGAACAGAAAAGAAATAAATCGATTCATGTAAAAATCGAATTTGGCATGAAAAAAAAATCTATGATTTTATTTTTTATCCATATCATCTAGGTCTAGCCTCCTTTAATTTTTCCAAACAGTTGTATAATGTTTGATGACATGTTTAACTTTTCATAATAAGTCTTTAAATAAAAAATAACCTTCTGATATCTTCAAATAGTACCAGGGAATGTTAAATGTTGACAAAAACAGTGATTTGTTTTATATCGTGATATATATCGGTTCTGACTGATATGAAAAATATTACTGTGATTTAAAAAGGTCCATATCGCCCAGCCCTACTTAACTCTTAATAAAAATAAAAGCCAACAGTGTTGAGTTTTTTCTTAAACTCAAACAGAAATCTTACCTGGACCAAAAATATGAGCAAGAAGTAGAAGTTAGCGATTCTTCTGAATTGCTCAAACAAGTTCTTGGGAATGAAGTTCCAGAAGGTGTACTGTGGAACAGAGAGACGGTGGGAAGAAACGAAATGACAGAAGTGTCAGAGAAACAATGGCAACTCACAAAATTCCTCTTCACCAGAGAAAGCATGTATAGTTTCCTTTTTTTCTAAAATGTGACAGAAGATATTACATGGCTGGCTGGATTTAAAACAGAAAAGGAGCATGAAGATAAACTACGTCGTGGACGAAACTGGGGATCGCTCACCTTGGAGGAGACAATGCGGTTGTCGGGATAACGCTGAGGGATGTAGGCCTCAGCTCCCGGAGGGGGTTCTTTATGGCCGATATACACCGTCCGACTGTCCACCCAGTTCTCCTCCCCTACACACTGACAATGAAACAGAATGTCATGATAAAAATAGCAAATGATTAAACCATTCCTAAACTCTGTGCTTTGCTCCATTATGCTACCCATGACAGCGTTGTTTGAAATTTACAACGTCTTCAATGCAAAGCCAAGGAAAACACATTGGATCCCATGTGTGAGAGCTGGTAACAAGCTGTATTACAACAAAACAGCTCCTTGAGGGAGTTTATTCCAGGGAATTAGATCAGCAAACACTAACCATTCATTAAGCAACACAGCACTACTATGGCAAGATAACGTCCCAAGAGTAATAAAAGAAAGATCTATCGCCTGGGGCACCACAACCTGACTGACAAAGCTTAAAGAAGTGAGTATTACAGAAATGCTGACCAAAAAATTATTATTCGCTTTAAATATCTTAAGCAATATTAAAATAAAGTGATGTTCAAATGCAACATTTTTTTCCTCTTTGATCCTTTTTTATGTGTTTAAATTATGACTTTAAAGGCTACTACAGCATCCCCGTGAAATGACCGAACTAAAATAAAGCCATAAATCACTTTCTGAAAAGCTCATAGTCACAGATCTAAACTTGTCCACTGTTTATCAACAGGAACCTGCCTTGAGTTAAAAATAGTTATGTAGCCAATGCTGTAAGCTGAGTTAAGACCCCCACCAAAGCATTAGTGTAGGCAACATGACCCCAGTAGATACTGTGAAATGAAAACTGACGGCGGGAGCACAGCAAGCAACAGAAAAGAAAGGAAATTATACTGTAAAAGTGAAACGGAACAGATTCTGACAACACTAAAACCATTCAAAAGGCTGCAAGAAGGAAAAAAAACGAGAAAATATCAGCTTCTGCAGTGCCTGAAGAACAACATCAAAAGTATTCACATCCCTTGAACTTTGATATATTTTGAAATCTACTTACCGAAAACTTCAATTGTTGTTTTATTTGGATTGGATGTGATAGACCAACACAAAGTAGCATATAATTATACAGTGGATGAAAAATTATATGTAGAATTTTCTTTCTACAATCTCAGTTTCAAACTATCTATTCTCTGAAAGCCAGAGGTGTTTTAGAGAGCATTGGTGAACAAACAGCATCATGAAGAACACAGTGAAAGGGTCAGGGGAAAAGCTGTGGAGAGGTTTGAAGCAAGGGAGAGGTTATAAAACGCATTGCTCAAACCATTATCAGAGTAAGACACCACTGTAATTCTACATGGCCATCCACCTAAAGCGACAGGGCAAGAAGAATCAGAGGAGCAGCCAAGAAGTGACTCTGGAGGATCTGAAAAGATTTACTGCTTGAGGAGGGGCGAGTCTGTTGACATGAAGGCCATATTGCACAAATATGACCATTAAGGAAGAGAAAGCTAAAGTAGAAAAAAAAGCCATAAGAAGTTCCATTTGCAGCTTGCCACAAGCTGTTAAGGGAACACAGCAGACATGTGGAAGGTTTTTTGTCCACAGAAGATTAAAAGCAAAATGCTTTGTGTGGTGGAAACCCCACTGCACCCTAAAAAACAGCATCAACACGATGAAACATGGCAGTGGTGGTATCATGCTGTTGGGATATGTGTTTAATTGCAATAGTTTAAGTAGTTTATTAGGTTTGTGCAGAAAAAAACAAAACAAACATACTGTAAAATACAAGTCCTTGGCTATTTTTGACAATTGCTGTAAAAGGGAAGATGTCAGAGAAATTCAACGTTATTGCTGAGTTGCAATGTCTAAACTTACCAGATGAAGACAAAAAATAATGAATAGAATATTTACAAATAACTTTCGGAATATAATGAAAAATATACGTGGACAGAAATTGTGTTCAGTAAGGGGTCCGGCCCTCAACAACATGTACTGTTGTACTGCTCTTGTTTTAGAGGCTGCGAAACACTAGAGACTGGGGCGGAGGTTCACCTTCCAGCAGGACAAAAACGGCAAACGAGTTAGAATGGAGCGGTTTAGATCAAAGCACATTCATGCGTTAGAATAACCAGAGAATATGTGGCAAAACCAGAAAACTACACTTCACAGATCCCCTCCATCCAATTTGACTTCAGCTATTTTGCAAAGAAAAATTGGGCGAAAAAATTATGTCTCTTAAGTTCGCAATGCTGGTAGAGGCATACCCCAAAAGACTTGCTGCTGTAACCGCAGCACCAAGTGGTTCTAGTATTGACTCAGCAGACATCAATACAAATCCATGCCACTCTTCTCAGATTTAAATTGTAAAAGAAATGTGAAAATCATCGTTTTTGTCCCCCCCATTTCACAATTATGCAATGTCGCCCCCACTAAAATAATTCTGAGGTTGCTGTAGTTCTAATACATTGAAGTTTGTAGTTACAAAAACAGGATGAATACACTTTGGTCAGCCACTATGCATGTTTCTGTAATTTTTGTCATTTATAGCCTCCCATTTATGTCCGCACAGCTCTCTGACCCCCCCCCCCTCCCCCTCCCCCTGGCAGTGACTGTCACACCATGACAGTGAGGAACTGCAGCACAGCGATTGAGAAAGACCGAGAGACTACATTGTGGGTTTTAGTTGTCTGGTCATTAATTCCCACTGATCTGGATCAACCCTCATCCCAGTTTCGCCTCTCTACCTCAGGGCTCCATCAGACAAATTGGCTTCCTGCTTGGTTGCAGGACATGGAAGCTTTATCTTCATCACCAAAATGGGCTGATTTTACATCACTATCAATCATCAGCAGTGGCACGGTGTCTATGATAACAGTGAAGCGTCCCACCACCGCAGCTTCCTTACATAGCTCTCTTTAGCAGCTAGTTTCTGTTTGATCTCTGGCTTTATAAAGAGACAGCAGCAGGCGGCCAGCTATTTAAAAATTCAGAGATGTTGCTATAAAAAGCAATGAGAGTATCTCTAATTCTGGTATGGGCTTTAATTTATCTGCATGCTTTAGCAGATAGATCCCAAGATTTCCCTCACGAAGCAACTCCTTTCTGTTACAGAAACATAATAAAAGACACCCACCATTAACTAGCCTGATTAAGCCGTCATGTCTTAGACTGCCTCCACTGTCCAGCTATGGTGCGCTGTAGAAGAACACACCACACTGAACAGAGACCCCTCATTAACCAACAGATCAAATCTCTCTGACAGAGCTTTAATGGACTGGACTCCTTGTGTTAGCACAGAATGCATAAACTGAGAAAAACGCCTGTGCAGCACAGATCAGCGCTGCTCTGGAGTTTAACTCAACAATTTCAGTTTGAATTAAAGAAATTAAAAATATGACATATTCTTAACTTTGATTGTTTTACATTTAAATTTTGTTAGATGCAATTTTATTGAGGTTTTTAAAGCTGACAGGTCTCTACCAGGTCAAGGGAGCATACAGCTAGAATTTCTTTTTTAATGCAGTCATGGTAAATAAACAGAAGTTACATGGTGCATAAATTATTGGTGTTATTTCAGTACATATGGCTAAGCAATCATCTTCTACTTACTGTTCCTTTAAGAAAAAACAAAACACAGGAGAAACTATAAAAGTACAGTCAAAGCTCTAATAGGCTTGATTAAGCACATTGTATTCAGTAATATAAGAAACAGTTTGTTATACGGACACATTTAGGAGCTAAAATAATTAACACTGCCTGAACGGCAAAAATAAAAATGTTGTGAAATGTGTGAATGGTTTACACATGATCATTTTCTGTGTGCTCATGGATAGGATGAGCATCGTGTGTGCGGCGCTTTTAAACGATATCAGTTCTTATAAAGCAGATCTTTACAAGACACATTCTGCAGTAAATAATAATTTCACTTTATCTTTTCTGGCTGACTGAAGTTGAGATAAAGATTATCCATGGGTAAAAGCTAGATTTCTGCAAGCGTATAAATTCTAACAAAATGCGGAGTAAAAATGAGCCGGGTTGTTGTGAATTGGGTGAAAACTGATTTTAAGTTCGATTCAATAAATTTGAATATGGATTCTGATGAGGCTCGGTTGTAAGAATAAAAGTACCTTTTAAAAATAACAACCTTTAAGCAGGCATTAAAATTACTTCTCAAAAAGCCTACTTTTCTGTATTACCAAGGATTTTTTTTATTGGTCTAATGTAATACTCTAATCTTAAACATTCAAATTATATTAACTGTAATAAAAATAAAAAATTTAAAAAAATCACAATTAAAAGCAATAAAGGCTTAGAAACATCAGCCTGTGTGTACTTAATCTATATCATGTGTTTCACTTAGTGAACTGAGTTGTTGAAACTATTATGATAGATAGATAGATAGATAGATAGATAGATAGATAGATAGATAGATAGATAGATAGATAGATAGATAGATAGATAGATAGATAGATAGATAGATAGATAGATAGATAGATAGATAGATAGATAGATAGATAGATAGATAGATAGATAGATAGATAGATAGATAGATAGATAGATAGATAGATAGATAGATAGATAGATAGATAGATAGATAGATAGATAGATAGATAGATAGATAGATAGATAGATAATTTGCCATTTGTAGTTCATAAACAAAACCACATTGGAATACAAATTGCAAGAACTCATGGTACATTGTCAACATAGACAAACATAACAGACAACCACATTAAAAAAATAAGCACAACCCATAAACAACACAGACAACGCAGATTGGTAGCGATCACATCTAGATGCTTACGCAAGTAATAAAAGCACTATATAATAAGTAACAATAAAAGTAAATAAATAATAAATCCATATCAGAAGTAATCAGGTGCATTGATTCAAGGCCCTAACAGCCTGTGGAACAAAACTTTTTGCGTGGCGAGATGTAGTGCATTTGTAGACCACCCGAAGTGGCACAGGTTTTTACTTATATTTAGGGAAAAACAAACATAAAAAAATCAGATTTTTTGTTTTAATCTGTTATGGTGAGGGTGAAGAATAATTCAGTCCGTATTCAGTTAGTCCATATTAAGGCTGGGCGTATTGGAAGTCATACAATGGCAATATTTTTAGTAAAAAATGCGATAATACCAAGTTTTCCCATCTTTCACATGAGTGCTTTCAGCTCTCTCTGTGACCATTAGCATCTTGGAAACATCCACTGCAGTGAGGAAGTATCCTACAGGCTAAATAAATCATTGGCATAGATGGGTATTTCATAACCATTTTGATATATTAGCCAACTAATATTGCAATGTGTCATGTGAAAATAATTATGATTTATTGTATAAAGCATCTAATTGATCATCTTAGTAAGCCCCAAAAGCTAACAGTAGGGTTAGAATGACTTACTTTTGCCATTTGAACTATTTTTGACTGTTGGTTAGATAAGAGCATTAATTACTGTCAATTTATTAACAATTAGGGGCAAATACAAGTTCAGAGAACTGTTATCAATACAACTACACAATTTAATTTAACAGACGTATTTAAGAAGCCTATTTAATTAGGATTACTTTTAGAGCAGTATTTGTTTGTAAGCGTTTGACTGTATGTAATAGGAGGTTTATTGGAAAAAAAGGACTGATTCATTTTCTATTTCTATCACAATAAATACCACAAAAGATTTCCAAAAGGTTTATATCATCCATCCTGAGATTTTAAAGTGCTGAAGGCTTTTCAGTATCAGTCAACAATGTCACAACACAACATGCAACTTCGAAGAATTACAACCTTTTTTACTTTAGAGTTTAGCCTTTAGACATTAATCAGATAAAAGACTACCAGGGATAAAGATGCCTCCCATTAATCGCCATAGAAACACTTTCTCAACCACAGTTCTACTACATCAAGTCTGCAAGTTCATGTTTCAAAGAAACAAGACTAAATGGAAGACACTTATAAACTGTAAACTGAGCTTGACTTTCCTCTTTAATCTATTGATGTGAAAATGGATTTAAAATATAATTATCAAGGTGGGACCGATGATGTGATTCATGCAACGACAGACCTACTCTCACTCTCTTTGAATGGGGGGGATGTCTTGTGTTGCTGGAAATTAAATCCTGGGTCAGTTCCTGTGGTTTGTTAACACAGTTTCCAGAGGGGAGTTAAAAGCCCTTCGTTTTCAGGCACATGTGCTAGCCAAAGATTATATATATATATATATATATATATATATATATATATATATATATACTACCGTTCAAAAGTTTGGGGTCACCCAAACAATTTTGTGTTTTCCATGAAAAGTCACACTTATTCACCACCATACGTTGTGAAATGAATAGAAAATAGAGTCAAGACATTGACACGGTTAGAAATAATGATTTGTATTTGAAATAAGATTTTTTTTTACATCAAACTTTGCTTTCGTCAAAGAATCCTCCATTTGCAGCAATTACAGCATTGCAGACCTTTGGCATTCTAGCTGTTAATTTGTTGAGGTAATCTGGAGAAATTGCACCCCACGCTTCTAGAAGCAGCTCCCACAATTTGGATTGGTTGGATGGGCACTTCTTGCGTACCATACGGTCAAGCTGCTCCCACAACAGCTCAATGGGGTTCAAATCTGGTGACTGCGCTGGCCACTCCATTACCGATAGAATATCAGCTGCCTGCTTCTTCTCTAAATAGTTCTTGCACAATTTGGAGGTGTGTTTTGGGTCATTGTCCTGTTGTAGGATGAAATTGGCTCCAATCAAGCGCTGTCCACTGGGTATGGCATGGCGTTGCAAAATGGAGTGATAGCCTTCCTTATTCAGAATCCCTTTTACCCTGTACAAATCTCCCACCTTACCAGCACCAAAGCAACCCCAGACCATCACATTACCTCCACCATGCTTAACAGATGGCGTCAGGCATTCTTCCAGCATCTTTTCAGTTGTTCTGCGTCTCACAAACGTTCTTCTTTGTGATCCAAACACCTCAAACTTGGATTCATCCGTCCACAACACTTTTTTCCAGTCTTCCTCTGTCCAATGTCTGTGTTCTTTTGCCCATCTTAATCTTTTTCTTTTATTGGCCAGTCTCAGATATGGCTTTTTCTTTGCCACTCTGCCCTGAAGCCCAGAATCCCGCGGCCGCCTCTTCACTGTAGATGTTGACACTGGTGTTTTGCGGGTACTATTTAATGAAGATGCCAGTTGGGGACCTGTGAGGCGTCTGTTTCTCAAACTAGAGACTCTAATGTACTTATCTTCTTGCTCAGTTGTGCAACGCGGCCTCCCACTTCTTTTTCTACTCTGGTTAGAGCCTGTTTGTGCTGTCCTCTGAAGGGAGTAGTACACACCGTTGTAGGAAATCTTCAATTTCTTAGCAATTTCTCGCATGGAATAGCCTTCATTTCTAAGAACAAGAATAGACTGTCGAGTTTCAGATGAAAGTTCTCTTTTTCTGGCCATTTTGATCGTTTAATTGACCCCACAAATGTGATGCTCCAGAAACTCAATCTGCTCAAAGGAAGGTCAGTTTTGTAGCTTCTGTACCGAGCTAAACTGTTTTCAGATGTGTGAACATGATTGCACAAGGGTTTTCTAATCATCAATTAGCCTTCTGAGCCAATGAGCAAACACATTGTACCATTAGAACACTGGAGTGATAGTTGCTGGAAATGGGCCTCTATACACCTATGTAGATATTGCACCAAAAACCAGACATTTGCAGCTAGAATAGTCATTTACCACATTAGCAATGTATAGAGTGTATTTCTTTAAAGTTAAGACTAGTTTAAAGTTATCTTCATTGAAAAGTACAGTGCTTTTCCTTCAAAAATAAGGACATTTCAATGTGACCCCAAACTTTTGAACGGTAGTGTATACACAAATTATTTTTTTTTTTTTTAGACTTTACTGATTTTGTGAACTGTTGGGAAACTTCCAAAGGTAATTTCTGCAAATTTCTGCAAACTGTATTTTTTTAGGGTTGGGCAATACAGCCTCAAATCAATATCACAATATATTAGGGCTGGGCAGTATATCGATTATCTTGAATTTTCTATTTACAAAGATTGAATTTTTGGAATATTGAGAATATCGAGAAAGAAATTTTACCAAGTCCGTTCGTTTTCTGTAGTTAAAAGTGATGTCAGTCAAGGCCTTCTATCATGTTTTACAAGCATGTTTTACATGTATTTATTTGGACTTTGAATTCAGGTCAACTCCAAGAAGGGATGATTGAAATAAAAACAAGTAAAAAAAAAAAAAAAAAAAGACAGAAAATACTTTTAAACAATAGAAAGGGAGAAAAAAATCTATTCATTTCAAAAATCGAATTTGGCATGAAAAACAAAGATTTTATTTTTACATCCACTTTGCCCAGCCCTAACCTCCTTTAATTTTGACCAAAGAGTTGTATAATGTCCGATGACATTTGAAAATAAATGTCTGAGTCAGAAATAACCTGATATCTTCAAATTTGATTTGTTTAATATCATATATCGATAGACGGATATAAAAAAATCTTATCGTTACCATACCGCCCAGCCCTACGATATATTGAGCAGTTCACTTCTCTAATGATAATTAGACGTTAACTACCCCACTGCCAAAAAACTAACTTTTTTTGTCTAGATGGGGCTGTGTCTTCTCCTCTTCCTCCTTGACCAGCTCCACCACCACCGCTTCACTATTTTAATCCTCCTCCATTTGTTTACCATCTTTCCCTTATGGGAAAGTCACCTGACACCATCCCATCCAGTCTGTAACGTAGTAGGGCATCTTAAAGGGACATGAGCCTCGCCAAACTACATACATCTTTTGATTTTTTGAAAACAGAATAGATGACTTGTGACTAGTGTTGAAGATTACTCACCACTTTTAATCAGTTTTTGTACTCAGTCAAAACTATAAATGCTGATTGAGTGAAAGACAAAAACACTTAAAATTTATAAGAGTTTTAACTAAAGACAAATGCACTTAAAACCGTCCCTTTTTTTTTTTTTTTACCAGGGATGCACGATATATCGGCCCTAACATCGGTATCGGTCAACGTAAGCTATTTCTTGCATAGTGGTTAGTTAAGTAAAACTGGAACGATATTAAGAACCAATGTTTATTTCTTTCTTGTTGCCCTTTGCGTATTTGATTCTGGAAGGGAGGGGGTTGGCATGTGGTGTTTGTTTAGTCATGTGACAGTGATGGTAAAGCAGTTCAGGTTCAGTTGTGAGGTGTTGAACTGAAGCAGATAAGAAATGTTAGCAGTGTGATCATTTTTTCACGGAGTTGAAAGGGTAGGGGAATATAGAAAATATATATAATATTGGTAAATATCGGTTATCAGCCATAACAGCAAAAATAATATTGGATATTGATATCGGCCCAAATTTTTCATATCGGTGCATCCCTAAATATTAGTATGGCTG
Source organism: Valencia hispanica (assembly GCA_963556495.2). Taxonomy (NCBI): domain Eukaryota; kingdom Metazoa; phylum Chordata; class Actinopteri; order Cyprinodontiformes; family Valenciidae; genus Valencia; species Valencia hispanica. The sequence goes on along the minus strand of OY747707.1, from coordinate 34,753,867 downwards.
GCCCTTACTAGGGACTGTCTGATTGAAAAATCAAAAATCCAATCTTTTTCCAGTCATTGAACACACCATAACAAAATGCTAATACACGTCTACTCTTCAACATAGAAGCTTTTACTGGACAGGGAAGACTTGGCATTATGAAGCTGCTGTTTACAGTTAGTAATGCAAACAGCATTAGCTAATAGGCACTAAAAACAACTCAAAATTAGGGCTGCTCTGTTATGGGGTAAACTAAAACCACAGTTTTTTGGTAAATATTGAAATCCTGATTATTTAAAATAATTATTCCTTGAGTTTAGAAAAAAAAACAATCCATCAATTGCACCGGAAGACCAGTGAACTGACTTGAACTGAAAAAGTGTTTATTCAAATGCAGAGCCACAAATAAAAAATACAATCTCTGTAAAAAAAACTAAGTAAATAAAAAATAAGAGTTTTTAAACAACAAAAACAAAATTTAAAATAAAATTTAAATTCAAAAACGCAGAATTTTTAATAGCCATCGCTAAATATAACATTATTATGACCACATTTACATTTTAGTGTGAAAACTTTACAAATACGTTAATCACAGCATCTACAAATAATGAGAATCATCTCCCCTTACCAACAAAATGTATCACTACACCTCTGTCATAGTATCACCTTTGGGATAAGCCTGTGCAGCTCTTAAAAAAGGATTTTGACAAGACATCAACATAGTGAGAAGTTAAAGCTGTACACTCAGCAGGGGAGAAAAGCCACCAAAAGCCTGATGATGGATCTGACAAAATACCTGGGACAAAAAAAAATCAAAGGCTGAATATGAGACTATGCTTCAGTGTCAACATTTGTATTCAGATGATGTCCCAGCTTTCTCCCTCACTTGACTCGCTGTGATCCAACAGTTACATAACGCCTTAATCCAGCTGTGCTACTTCTTCTCTTCGCTCCTTTCTACTCCCTCCGTTTTCCCCTGCCACCGTAATCTACATCCCCCCCCCCCCCCCAAAAAAAGCTCCTTTTGACAGCTCTTGACGCAAACACACTAATACAGGTTGAAAATGACTGTTGGAATAAAAATACTTGAAAATAAGATAATTGGACGCTGCTTGAAAAAGAGTGAAAAGAGACCCCTTGACCACCTGCACTTTAGTCAAAAGATTATTTTCTGTGACATCAACACAGGCCAGTGGGAAAAGCTCAGACCAATGCATATTAAGCATGATTCTGTCACCTACAGTTGCCATCTCTCCTGCAGGGCCCCTTCACCATGGGGTGCACCAGACAGGAATAGACTGCCCTTAACCATTAGTAGCAGTGAATAAACAGGCATGTACTGTGGCAGACTGTGTTCGCATGCCTTTTAGCTTATTCTCAAACTTTTCTGTGAGAGGTTCCCGCAGGCTGCAGGTTTTAGTCAAAGATAAGACGGAAATCTGTGTACACAGAACAGAAGCCAGGGGTCAAAGTGCAGATATTCATCAACATAACCTACAGCGACCCTCAGCAGTGTTTTCATATACAGATCATGACCTCAAACAACTCTCACAGTCTGCACCAGTCTGAGGCATCACACCATCACTATTAATAACAGAAAAGGAAAGGGTATTGAAGAGAGTGGGACACACATCACACTGATACACACAAGTACATATACACAGAATATGCTCCAGGCACACTTTACAGGTGAACCTGATAATGAAGTCAATCCCTTCCAACAACGTCCTGACCCAGGGTTGACTGCATGGCACTGGCGTATGAGACGACACACTTTATAAGCAACGTGTCACACTGAGTAAAGGCTTACATAGTCTATACTCCAGACCAGAGACGCAAAACATCTGAAACTGATCCAAAAAAAGGCTGATAAGCAGAAAGTACAACATTGATTGATCTCAGATAATATGAAGATCATCATAGATCATTAAGTCAGAAAAGCAGCTTATACGCAAATGTTGGCGGTCGGGGACTAATATACCGTAATTTTCGAACTATTGAGCGCACCTGAATATAAGCCGCAGATTTTCATGTTGTAATATATTACACAGAAAGATGGTACACTAAAGATTCTTTTTTAGTTTTAATTTAAGACAATTGGCAGTACCACCAACACGACAGTAACATATCTGGTTAGAAAATAAAATTAGTCAACCAGAAAAGTCATTGATCGCCATCTTCATCTTCCTCTTGCTCACTAAAGGCAACGTCACACCATTGATTCATTGATGCCAAGCTTACGTGCAGTAGCTCTATTTCCTTCTTTGACGGCCAGCTCGATTGCCTTTAACTTAAAAGGTGCGGGGAGCAAGGTGGTGCAGCTGGTAGCGCAGCTCACCTCACAGCTAGAAGGTCCCGGGTTCGATTACCGCCGGGGATGCTGTGTGTGCTGAGGGTGTGTTTGTTCCCCCACATCATCGGCGCCCACACCCTGGGTGAGGTTGGCAAAAGGGCCTTTCTGTGTGGAGTTTGCATGTTTTCCCCGTGTTCCCTTGAGTAGCTAACGTGAGTTACTCCCACAAAAACATGCACCAGTTCTGGGCTGCCTCCTCCTGGCTGGCCGGGGCGCCTGAGGGGTTGAGGAGGATCTGGCTGGAATAATCCTTCCACGCGCTACGTACAGCCGGGGAAACCCTGCCTCATCGGGTGAAAAGAAGGGCCTGCTCACTCCTCAAGCATGAAGAAGGCTTGAGTTTCAGTGCTGGGCCCTCCCGGGGTTGGAAGAGGGAGAGCAAAGCCCAGGACTGGATTTAGGTAGGGACACAGGTGATAAATAATGGGGGGGGGGGGGGGGGGGGGACATGGCATTTAAAAAAAAATCATATGCATTTATTTATGTGTTTTTCATGATGAAGGTGTGTGCATGATGGGCAAAATAAAATTTCAAAATCAAAACTAGTGTCTGCTTCGGCATATAATCTTTCCACCACATGTCTGTCTCACTGTTCCGCTTCCTGCTACAGTGCCCCACAGAGGCCGTTTGCCATTAAAAATAAAATAAAAATTAGCCTCATTGTTGTATAAGACGCACGGTCCAAAGCGTGTGAAAAAAGTAGCGGCTTTTAGTCAAAAAATTATGGTAAAATCCAAAAATATGTACCAAACAAGTTGAGTAGGAATTTGGAGCTTCATTTTCTCATGGCAGACCTAGAATTTTCTGGGTTTCTTTCGACTCATGTGTTTAACGTCATAAAATTGAAGTGTTGCTCTGGCTTCTCGGTCACAGTTCCAGTAAATCTTAAAGTTATACCCATCCCTCTACCTGTTATATTCAGCACGTTTAAGTGAGTAAGTATTTTCTGTACCCATTTCCTGATTTTGTAAAACTTCAACACATGTTCTCTTCTCTTTCCCACCTTGAAGACTATCTAAGAGAAATGGGCCTCTGTGTCGGGTCATATTTAAATACCAGGGAAACAGGAAGTTGGGATTGGTAAAAGTTCCTAGGCACCAGGTGCTGGGTGGCTCAAGCTGGTTGAGCATGCACACCATGCGCAGAGCTTTAGTCCTCAACACGGCTGAATTGGGGTTCGATTCCTGGTCTCGGGTCATTTGCTGCATGTCTTTCCCTTTTCTCTCCACCCTCTTTTCTGTCAAAAATTACTCCAAACAAAGTTCCTACATACTCTTAACAACTAAATGATAACTGAAACAGTTATGTAACTTTTACTTTTGAATATTAAAGAATATTCTAGGGTCAGTAATTGTTTTCTTTTTAACAATTATTTTTCCTAATTTGAGATATTGACATACATATCCTCACCCACTCAATGTAGTTAAATTAAAAGCCTGTGATAACATTCTCCCGGAATAAATGATTCCTTTATTTTAAAGCGTTTTACCAGGACTGCCAACAAATGTGCAGAGCACTGTATAGCTAGTATAGTTAAGTTTTACTATTTTAACTTTATTCTTTTTTTAAGTTAGACACTGTTAGATGACACCTAGGTAAGCCTAAACAATACCTACGGATAGGTCAAAAGACTTTACATTTTTTCTCTCTAGCACAGATTAAAGCGTTATGAAATATTTCAATTTAAACTGAACGTAAGTAAAGCAGGACTGACCTAAAAATTACTTTCCTCCATCAAAAGAGCAACATGTGCAAGTTCGACCTGAATGACCGGGTGATAATGGGACGGCAAAATACAACTCATAAAGCCTCAGACTTGCTCTCTCTCTGGGGTAAACTGGACTAAATTAAAAGACCATCCTTTTAAAGGCTGAAGTTGATTTATTTATTCATTACTAGGCTGCATTTGGGCTGTGACCTTGATGGTAGCTGACTATTCTCTCCGTCTGAAAAAGCTTCGACTGGACTGCTCATTACATTTTAATCACCTTGCATGATGTAATGTTTGTTCTGCTGTGTAGTCCCATTACAGGAGCATCTGCTCAGAATATGCGATGGTTAACAGAAGGTCCCTTACATCATCCATCCCTCCAATTGTAAATCAATATCTCAATGATTTAAATAAAGATTAATACCTTACTGGATTAATAATGTTGGAGAATTTGTCAGGATGCAAAGGCAGCAGGGTGAGGGATGAGGGGGGCGTGCCCAGTGACCCATTTCCCCCCCTGCGTCCCCCTCCCCCGCCTCCTCACCTCACTGTGAATCCGATTTCCCTTGATACGGGCTCTACCTGAGCCTCCGTCCAGCTCCCTGTCACTCACACAACAAAGAAAGATGAGAAACACACCTCACTGTCTAAAAAGATGTCATCTTAACAACAGCAGAGGCTGCCTTATGACCAGGTGAAAGTGTTGGAAATGTGTGAAAACTGCTGAAAGCTCCACCAGCCCTGTCACAGTGAGTTTCTCAAACACACTAAGTTGTTTTTTTGTTTTTTTTCTCTCCCACTCAGCCTCCCACCCGCCAGCTGCTTCCCATCCTGCCAGATAATCAGAGGTTGCTGAGGGCAGCGACCCATTCAGACCGGGCCAACCAGTAATGTGGCTAACGCATACAGCTCAGCTTTACACTGCCGTTATGTGGACATTTCAAGCTCGCCACAAAAGACACACTCATTTTCCTGACCTTAACGGCTTCTACCTGCATGGGAGACGGAGGACAGTAGAACATATCTGGTAAAGTGTGATGACTGGTGAGACCTAGTTGGGATTTTATTTGCTCGGGAGACAACGCCAGGGGAGAAGGTGGATTTAGATGAAGCACGTTGTGCGTCACCTGCAGTGTCTTGCAGAAGTATTCATACATACGTTGAACATTTTCCAAACACGTACCTCACTGTTTTACAGGGTATTTACGTTCAAGTACTGCATAGTTCTGAGTGGAAGGAATTCGATGCATTGTTTTAAAAAGTATAAACAAATAAAAATCTAAAAAGTGTGCCATGCAAGGGTATTCCTCAACCTTTGCTCTGCTACCAAATAAAATCCAGAGCAACCAAAGGTCATCTTAGTAAAATTAGTTCAACTGTGTGTAGTTTAATCGAACAAAGCTGTTCTGTGAAGCCATCGGGGGTTTATTTAAGAACATTAGCAAACAAACAGCATTACGAAGGCCAAGGAACACAACAGACAGGTAAGGGGTAAGGATGTGGGGAAAACGAAAGCTTAATTAAGCTATAAACAATATCCCATCTTATGGAGCACTGCTCAAACCATCATCCCTAAATGAAAAAAAGCAAATGCACAACTACAAAAGACGTGGCTGTCTACCTAAACTGAGAGACCACAAAAGGAGAGATTGAATCAGAGAAGTAGCCAGAAGGCCTATACTGTAGCAACCCTGTGGAGCAGAAGAGTAGAGATCCACAGCTCAGGTGGGAAAATCTGTTGATTATAACTATCCATCCATCCATCCATTTTCTTCCGCTTATCCGGGGTCGGGTCGCGGGGGCAGCAGCCTAAGCAAAGAGACCCAGACTTCCCTCTCCCCAGCCACTTGTTCCAGCTCCTCGGGAGGAACCCCAAGGCGCTCCCAGGCCAGCCGAGAAACATAGTCCCTCCAGCGTGTCCTGGGCCTTCCCCTGGGCCTCCTCCCGGTGGGACGTGCCTGAAACACCTCACCAGGGAGGCGTCCACGAGGCATCCTGACCAGATGCCCGAGCCACCTCAACTGACTCCTCTCGATGTGGAGAAGCAGCGGCTCTACTCTGAGCCCCCTCCGGATGACTGAGCTTCTCACCCTATCTCTAAGGGAGAGCCCAGACACTCTGCAGAGGAAACTCATTTCAGCCGCTTGTATCCGTGATCTCGTTCTTTCGGTCACCACCCAGAGTTCGTGACCATAGATGAGGGTAGGAACGTAGGTCGACCGATGAAGCCAACAGGACCACATCATCTGCAAAAAGCAGAGACCCGATCCTGAGGCCACCAAAACGGATCCCCGCAACGCCTTGGCTGCGCCTAGAAATCCTGTCCATAAAAGTTAGGAACAGGATCGGTGACAAAGGGCAACCTTGGCGGAGTCCAACTCTCACCGGAAACAAGCCCGACTTACTGCCGGCAATGCGAACCAAACTCTGGCACCGGTCGTACAGGGACCTAACAGCCCGTATCAAGGGGCCCGGTACCCCATACTCCCGGAGCACCCCCCACAGGGCCCCCCGAGGGACACGGTCGAACGCCTTCTCCAAGTCCACAAAACACATGTAGACCAGTTGGGCGAACTCCCACGCACCCTACAGGACCCTGCTGAGGGTGTAGAGCTGGTCCAGTGTTCCACGGCCAGGACGAAAACCGCATTGTTCCTCCTGGATCCGAGGTTCGACTATCCGTCGGACCCTCCTCTCCAGAACCCCTGAATAGACCTTACCAGGGAGGCTCAGAAGTGTGATCCCCCTGTAGTTGGAACACACCCTGTGGTCCCCCTTTTTAAACAGGGGGACCACCACCCCGGTCTGCCAATCCAAGGGAACTGCCCCCGATGTCCACGCAATATTGCAGAGCCGCGTTAACCAACACAGCCCCACAACATCCAGAGTCTTGAGGAACTCCGGTCGAATCTCATCCACCCCCGGAGCCCCACCACCGAGGAGCTTTTTAACGACCTCGGTGACCTCGGCACCAGAGATTGGAGAGCCCGACCCCAAGTCCCCAAACCCTGCTTCCAGATTGGAAGGCGTGCCGGTGGGATTGAGGAGGTCTTCGAAGTATTCCATCCACCGACCCAAAACGTCCCGCGTCGAGGTCAGCAGCACACCATCCCCACTGTAAACAGTGTTGGTGGCAGACCGCTTTCCCCCCCTGAGACGCCGGATGGTGGACCAGAATCGCTTCGAAGCCGTACGGAAGTCGTTTTCCATGGTCTCTCCAAACTCCTCCCACGCCCGAGTTTTTGCCTCAGCAACCATCCGAGCCGCATCCCGCTTGGCCTGTCGGTACCTATCAGCTGCTTCAGGGGTCCCACAAGCCAAAAAGACCCGGTAGGACTCCTTCTTCAGCCTGACAGCATCCCTTACCGCCGGTGTCCACCACCGGGTTCGGGGGTTGCCGCCGCGACAGGCACCGACCACCTTGCGGCCACAGCTTCGGTCAGCCGCCTCGGCAATGGAGGCGCGGAACATGGTCCACTCGGACTCGATGTCCCCCGCCTCTCCCGGGACGTGTTCAAAGTTCTGCCGGAGGTGTGAGTTAAAGCTCCTTCTGACAGGAGACTCTGCCAGACGTTCCCAGCAGACCCTCACAACACGTTTAGGCCTTCCAGGTCTGTCCGGCGTCCTCCCCCACCATCGGAGCCGACTCACCACCAGGTAGTGGTCAGTGGACAGCTCTGCCCCTCTCTTCACCCGAGTGTCCAAAACATGCGGCCGCAGATCAGATGAGACGACAACCAAGTCGATCATTGAGCTGCGGCCTAAGGTGTCCTGGTGCCAAGTGCACATATGGACACCTTTATGCTTGAACATGGTGTTTGTTATGGACAATCCATGACGAGCACAGAAGTCCAATAACAAGACACCACTCGGGTTTAGATCGGGGGGGCCATTCCCCCCAACCACACCCCTCCAGGTCTCACTGTCATTGCCCACGTGAGCGTTGAAGTCCCCCAGCAGAACAAGGGAGTCCCCAGGAGGAGCACTCTCCAGCACCCCTTCCAAAGACTCCAAGAAGGGTGGGTAATCTAATCTGCTGTTTGGCGCGTAAGCACAAACAACAGTCAGGACCCGTCCCCCCAACCGAAGGCGGAGGGAGGCTACCCTCTCGTTCACCGGGGTAAACCCCAACGTACTTAACTATGTACTTCACAAATCTGGCCTTTTTACAGTGCCTATAAAAAGTTTTCACCTCCTTGTTTTACCCTTTTTTTGCGTTCCGAAATCATTCATGATCAACAAAATTTGGCTTTTAATAAATGAATAAAAAAAGACTCCTTCAATGTCAAAGTGAAAAGTTGTTGCTACATTATATTGACAATTAAATACAAATATTTAACATAAAATAGGTGATTGCATAAACATTCATTCACCATAAAGTGACTGACCTAATTTAGAAGAGGTCCAGTCAACTGGTGCTAATAGTGTAGATACCATTACTGCACAAAGACAAAAAACTCAAAGAAAATCAGAAAAAGGTTACCGAATAGTATAAGTCAGGGGATGGATACAAAAAAATCTGAACATCCCTTGAAGTTCAGTTAAATATGGCACACATGTGTAAGTCTACCTAGATCAGGCCGTCCTCACAAACGGAGTAGAAGGAGACCAGTGAGAGAGGCCATCGGGACACCTTTGACCCACTGAAAGAGTTAAAAGCTTCAGCAGCCGAGATGAGAGAGACTCTGCAGACAACAACTGTTGCTCGGGTTCTTCACCAGGCACAGCTTTATATGAGAGTAGCAATGAGAAAACCACTGGTGGGGGGGGGGGGACTCAAATCAAAGCTCGACTAGAATTTGCCAAAAGGCATGTGGGAGACTCCATGGTCAAGTGGAAGTATGTCCTTTTGTCTGATGAGACCAAAATTGAGACTAGACATATGTTTGACAGACACCAAACACTGGACATCACCACAAACACATCATACCCACAGTGAAGCATGGTGGTGGCGGCATGCTGTGGGGATGCTTCTCGGCAACAGCCCCTGGAAGGTTTGTAAAGGTAGAAGGTACATCGACCTCAGTCCAATAGAGAATTTTTTGGCAGGACCTGAAAAGGACCGTTCACAGCCAATCTCCAAACAACTTGACGAAGCTTGAACAGTTTAGCAGGAAGACTGGAGTAAAATTGGAGCATCCAGATGGACAAGTCTGATTGAGACCTATCCACTCAGACTCTTTGGGTCCAAAGGTGCATCTACTAAATACTGACTTAAAGAGGGTGAATATTTATCCAACTACTTATTTTATGATTTACATTTTTCGTCGTCATTATTTTGTAAAAATCGGTTTTCACTTTGAGATTATTTTCTTTTTCAATTTTTTTTGTCAAAAAAGCACAATTATATTGATTATGATTAATTTGTAAAAGCAATAAAAAGGTAAAACATCCAAGGGGGTGAATACTTCTCATAGGCACTATATTGAGTGTCAAGAATAAATCCACTGATGATGGTAGCAGCGTCAGAGCCAAGGACTTAAAAGGCAAAACAACCTGATAAAGAAGGCTGGCTCTGTTCTGGGGACGACTGTGGTACCACTGGAGATGATGATGCAAAGAAGGATTCTTCATAAAACCAGGAAATGTATGGACAACCCTGAGCATCCTCTTCATGAGACTATCCTACAAGAACAGAGTGTCTTCAGTGGGAGGCTTCTTTGGTTTCGCTGCAACACAGACCGCCACAGACCTGACCACAGCAATCAGGATCTACAACAACTCCTTAAAGGATCAGGGGGCTGGATTTCTAAACTAAATTATACTCATGTTCAGTTTTGTAATTGTATTGGGTAATGAAGCGTTTTAAACCAAGAAAAATGAGCCCACCCAAGTGTAATCCCATTATCTTAAACAGTCGGATGTGACGTCAATCTACAATTCTTGCGCGTTCTCGATTTATATGAATTAATAATGCTAATGTTGTCAAATATATTTACTAATGTTACACCAAAGTAAACACTATTACTTACTGCCTCGCTAGACATGTTACTTGTTGTCGTATAGCTGGCGATGTGCGCTACGTCACTGAATTATTTACTTTTTGTGCACGCTCCCGCGGTGGCTGCAGTTACTCGCAGCGCCGGCCGTGGCAGTTGCAAGTTTAATTTCTTTAAACCGGCCCCTGATCCTTTAAAATAATTAATTGTATGAGCTTCATTTAACATTTAATTTCCCTCTGGGATCAATAAAGTATTTTTGAATTGATTTTGAACTGAAAGAAAGTGAGATCAATGGGACTAAACAAAGGATAATGGTTAAATGGCCTGTACTTGTATACCGCTTTATCTAGGCCAGAGGACCCCAAAGCGCTTCACACTACCATCTCTGACCACCATCAGTAGTGGGTGAAGTGTCTTACCCAAGGACACAATGACTGACACAGACAGACAGAGAAGGGGTTTGAGCCGGCAAACCTCCGGTTATGGGAGACGCTCCTACCTCCTGAACCACGGTCGCCCCGTCCTGTAAGAAAAACCAGTTAGAGGCTTCAAAAGCCTTCAGACAGGGGCGGGTTTACCTTTCAGCAGTACAACAACCCAAAGATACAGCCTATTTGACAACAGAAAGATTTAGATTACATGCACAGGAAATCAAATCGCAATTTTCAATGCAATATCTGTGTCTGCGATTTCAGTGCTTGGAAACAATATTTGGTAGAATAATATAAATATATATCAAATTTAACAATCTGCATAACAATATTTATACTTGGGCAGTCAGTGGCTGGAAAATGTGGGTTATTGTAACTGATTTTCAGCAATAAAATTGCAATAATTATTATTTCCTTGCCATAGAGCAGCCCATTTTTAGATCAAAGCCTGTCCATGAGTGAGAATGGCCTAGTCAAAGTTCAGAGTTAATAGAAAACATCCATCTGGACAAGATGTGGAAATGACATGAAATGACATGAAAGGTGTACACCGTAACGTATCAAATCAAGGCGACATAACACAAACACACAACACACTTTTCAGATTTTTTTTACTCCTAAACATTCTTGAAAACCAAACATCCTTCCCTTCCATTTCAAAAGTATACAGTATAAGCCTACCATTTTGTGTTGGTCTATCACATAACTTCAAAGCATTAAAGTTTGTAGTGTAGGGGACACAATTTGAAAAAGTTAAAGAGGGTTTTTGCAAAGCACTGTAAATGGGCCAGCAAAGTCCATATCTGTCCAACACCCCCCCCCCCCCACCCATCACTGGATCCACAGCCACTGGTACATTCTCATTGAGCTCCACAAAAACAACAGTCAGGCGCCTGCCAAAGCTGATCCAGTGACATGTGCATCACTGCAGAAGAGCACAAGCATCTGCCATTCTGCCCGTCACCCACCTCTGGGGAAAAGCAAGGTTAAGAATAAAAGCACACTGCAGAACACGCAAACATTGGAGATGGAATGATAGCGTTGACAGACGGCGGCGGCCCTTACGAATCTACTGATGATGTTCCGGAGCCGGCTGAAATCCATCCTCTGAGACAGCTCCCCGGCGGCGGCGGCGGCTACAAACTGCGCGACAGAGACGGGTCAGCTCTCCTTAGATCTTCGTAAGGGTTACCTAAAAGAGCAGATGCTTCCAGCTGGATCCATCTCTCTCTGCCACCACCACCACCACCACCACCGCCCCTGCCGTGTCTGAGATCTAAGCGAGGAGCAGCGGTCTCTCTCTCTCTGTTACTCCGCTCCTGTGATTTTCATGGCATCCCTGGAAGACCCACACAGCAGCCCCCCACCCGAGCGTTACTCTAAAACCTTTACTCCCGCGTCGTCCGCCACATTTTCAGCAGGATTTCTCTCTTTAACCGCTTGGTCCTCCGGTCCGTATTGTTGTGAATTCACTCTTTGATAAAGTGCTTAATCCTCGACAAAATGCGTCTTGGTGGAGACCGAGTGTGTGTGAGTGTCTCCGTAGTAAGAACGGTGGCCCTCTGAGTGGTGCTGCGAAGCGTCAACAGCGCGCACTCGTCAGATGACTGCGCGGCGCATGCGCACATGCTTTCCTTAGATCTCAAATTTAAATAGCTCTGATGCAGCGAGCACCTGCTCATGTGGAAACAGCGGATGGCAAAAATCAGACTGCAGTGCATTTTATCTTTACGTCCAGAACCAAATATTTGGTAGGCTACATACTAATGCCCGGGGCTGCTGTGCCCTCCCCTGCCCAGTCAAAGCTTGCTGTCAGAGTGGCACTGGCCCACCCTGGACGCCCCAGAGCTGCCCCTTAACAGCAAATAATGCAATACTGGAGAGTTGTAGGAGAAATTAACCCTCCAGTCAAAGAGCAAAAGGCTGTTAGAACCATATGGAACAATTCCTTCTGTTACTATAAAATATTGATTTTATCCAACTAAAATGTTTTATTAAAAGTAAACTCCTTTATTTAAGAGAAATCTGGTGGCAGCAATAAAAATAGATAACGATGTTTATCACAAATAAATACAACTGATATTCAGCATGAGCAAACTTAAACTGTCCTACCTTGAGCAAAAACAACACAGTTGCACTGATCAAGCAAACATTGCAGCTCTGGCAGTATGTTTGGGTTCATCTTTCTATTCATGATGCTGTTTGTTCACTAATGTTTTCTAGCAAACCTCTTAGGCCTTCACAGCAGACTATGATTTATGCTGAGATTAAATTACACCCTGGTGGATTTAATTTACCAGTTAGGTGACTCTTGATTTGTTGGACTGGATCTTCTTACGGGTTATCAAAGTGGGGGGTTGAGTACAAGCGAACCCCAAACCTTTTAGCTTTGTATTTGTAAAAAGCTTTGAAAACCATGTCAATCATTTCCCTTCCACTTCACAATTAGGCACTAGTTTGTGTTGGTTTTTTAAAGTCCTGCTAAAATGCACTGATGACTGTGGTTGTTATGTGATAAAATTGAAATAAGTTCAATGGGTACAAATGCTTAACATACCAATTATGGTTTTCTATAGCTTTGAAACTTGTTTGGTTGTAACATTTCTAACCTTTTAATCTTCTAAAAGGGTTGCCAAGGCAATACATAGACATAAAAGGGCGTAAAAAGTTTATAATATCCTAAAATACTCTCCATTAATTTGTGCCCTTGCACACTGCAGCTCTGAGTCTTTGACGTAATCCATTTTCTATTAGTATATTTAACCTCTGAATATATTTAGTCACAGACTTTTCACATGCCCTGAGTGCCCTGAGTGCAAGCGGTTGGTTTCCACAACGTGCTTTGTCTAAATAAGAGCACACCCATGCATTTCAGAGGTTACTGTGACAGCTCTACAGTTGGTACAGTATTCTCCTTGAAATATTTGTCACTAGTTATCAAAGAGCTTTGCACCATTCTTCTGTAGTGCTTCCAGATTTTACTCTCCTTTAGCTTCCTACAAACAGAACATAAAATGTCACAACATGCTTTTCACAATTTTTGTTTAGTTTATTAAAATCTTTCTGACAAAAAATATTGTCTAGATTACTTTTATTTTGTGTGCCATATATAAATAATTTTTGTTGTATTATTGTTGAAAGGCCCATATGTCAATCTTGAATACATCTGCTACTCAAAAAGAGTGCATTTTTCATTCAAGAAGTTTTGGAGTTTTTATCAATTCTGCACAACTCCTTTGAAAGGATCATTTTAGCTGGTGATTTTAATCTACACATGGAAAACCTTTTAGACCCTTTATAAACCGATTTTTTAAAATATTCGGACTTATATGGATTTTACCCAACATGTCACACAGCTGACTCACAACAGAGGACACAACCTAGACTTGGTCATCACGTATGGCCTGTCCACCAGTGTGTCCTGTGTTGTCGACTTGGCTGTCTCTGACCACTACTGTGTTTTTTTTTTACATCACCAGTTTTATCCAGCAGGAGACCCCCGTGAGAACTGTCAGGAAGCATCATCTAACCCCTGAAGTGGCTGCAGGTTTTCTGGAAGTTTTTGAAAGGAATCTTTCTATAGCTTTACCTGCCCCCTGTGATTTTATTGTCAATGCTTTTAACGGTAGGCTTCAGTCCGCTCTCGACCTGCTTGCTCCATTAAAAGTTAAAAGCCATGGAGAAATGAAAATCTCAGAAAAAAAAGAGAGATTGTAGGGTGGCAGAGAGAAAATGGAGGAAAGGTAAAACCACGATAAACCATCAAATATACACAGATCTTCTCAAATTATACAATAACGCAGTAAGAAATTCACAAAACACACACTTTTCTAAAATCATCCTCAGAACATAAAAATAATTCCAAAATACTTCTTTCCACCGTTGACAAACTTTTTTATCAGTCCTACTACTGCATTTCAGAAAACCTCTCAAACGCTCTTTGTGAGGAGTTTGCAGACAACTTCAGAGGGAAGGTAGACGCCATCAGAAGTAATATTTTATCTTCTCAAAGTAACATGGTTTTATACAAATCTGACTGTGTGTCTCTACCAGAGGAAACACTGGACAGTTTTGTCCTGGT